>CM041782.1:255414432-256614432 GCA_023374045.1 Limonium bicolor | reverse complement strand
TACTTGGTAAATCGTATCATAAAAGATGAAGCAATATGAGGTAACCAACCTACACATGAAACCTAAATAGAAATAAAACATACCCACATTGGGAGGATAATAACATTGCGGTATGCTACGACAACGGTCATACATATGAACAGAGGAAACCCTCAGTATTCACACCATAAGGAAATGGTGCCAACGACAATGGCAATGAGTAAACGTAAGCTACTACAGTAACAAAAACTGTAAAAACAATGTTGTATAATGAGTAAGAATACGGTACGCAACAAGCGACCGCTGTGAGGAAGTAATTAGTCAATAACATGGAGTAGTAAACATGAGATGATAGGCAGAAATATTCATTCCTATCTCATAAGAGATTTACTGTCAAGCGTTTACGCCACTACACTCTGTATGACTGAGTGTTTTGGTATTGCACTTGTGCAGTAATGATCTAGTGGGGTAGCTAGGAATATGCCAAAGTCTACGATTGTAGCAAAAGTAGAAGGAAACTTAAGAATGTCACTAGAACCGACGCATAGAAAATGCAAGGTCATACAAGTAAAGAACACTTGTACTGAACCAGAAGAACTAGTATAATTCAGAAGCTATTGACAATAGAGGAAGCACTACAACTAAGTAGTGACTTAACCTCGCCCGACAATATGTCGGAGGAGCTTAGCAAATAATCGTGGAACTACGAATAGTATGTATAATAGATTGCCAGAGAGCTGGTCATAGATCTAAACCCATCGAGTTCAAGCACGGTAAAAGAATACCACACTTGTTCAATAAACCTTATTCCCACAATAGAGGGATAAAAAGGTGATGAGTAGCACATCTAGAATAACCAAAGAGCGAATTAAGCACAGAGGTTATGAGGGTCGCGCAGCAGAAGCTAGTGGGCCCTAGCTAAGAAATTTAATACACTTGGTATGTATGAGAGAATGGCTAGCAAATCCTTGAAGCCTAGTAGGCTAGAATCGAATTAATTATGAGTTAAATAAACCCATATAGGAATTCTTGGTGCAAAGACTAAACCATTAGTATGGTTAAGACCCTTTGACCAGAGTACATTATATAACGGATCGTAGGGAAGCTAAAATGCCCCAGAATGCCCGAACTTAGTAAACCAATGTTCAATAATAACATATGGTAGATTATGTGGGCGTAATCCCTTTTAAGGGGGTAGAGCGAAGACCGCTTAATGTAAGTTTCATGAATAAAACACATAAACTATAATGTGCATAGCACAATTGAGAATTTAATTGATGACTAGTACTTATGTTAAATAAACATATGTATTCATTCACATGGTAATTGTGGAAATTAGGCACGAGAGATGCAAATACCATAACATGAGTCGGTATAAAACTGATGTAGAACCTAGAGGAAATTGAGTTCCCTAGGTGATTGTTGTGAGACGATTGAGAATGAGTAGTGGACGGAGCTCCACAAGTAGTGTATTCCGTAAAGAAATAGTACAAATTGATTGAGAGTAGTAGATGAATGGAGCCCATGAGTAGTGCATTCGTAGGTAAGGCATTGGAAGAAAATTGAGGATGGCTGAATTTCATAAGTATGGTAATCCTTAGTTAGATTGTTTGTGATGATGGAGAGTAATGGATGAAAGTAGTGAAAGTCGATGAAATGAGGACGTAGGCATTGAATCTCGAAGTAAATTATTTGGAAGTAGAGTAAGGATGAGTGATGGACTAAATTCCATCCTTTGGAGTTGTATGAATTTGTAAATATGACTAGGAAGAGTAAAAAGATAAAAAATGGAAATAATTGAATTATTTGGTTGTTTGAAACTGATGTGGGAAGTCGAACTTGATCCTGATTAGATCAAGGGAAACTGAACATAAATTGGGGTGGAAAGATAGTTCAACACTGATGCTGATCACATCAGGGTCGAATGATTCTCGAAGATCCCCTTAAGTGGTCACAAGAATCACACATAGGGTAGATGTAATGAACATAAATTGGAATTTGGAGTTGTGTGTTTTGGAAAAATTTCTAATTAGTAGTTGTGAAGGAATTTCCCGTAGACTTGAGAGTGAGTGTTTGTTGGAAGCTTATACCGGAGAACGGTGGTAGTATATCATATTGTATTATTCCAAGGGCAATAGGACATAGAGGAGTCCTGTGTCTAGATGACCGGAGTGTCTGCAGGATTGTAATGTGGATTGCATTGCTTTGGGGATAGCTTTGCACTGTATGTATGTATGTATCAATTTTGTGATGATGAACCGGATGGTTGATAGTAATGCGGATTGGAGTAATTATTGTACATTGGTATGGTATGGTATGGTATGTAGAGACCGTGAGTAACGGATTTGGGGAATTTGTAAGGAGGAAGAATGTAGGACTTTGGCATTAGACATGTAGGAATGAGCAAGTATTGTAATCCTATAACCTTGAGCAACTTTGAGGGCAAAGTTTCTTAAGGGGGGTAGATTGAAATACCCTGAACTTAAATATAGTGATTAAAATTATCCTAATATGTATTTAAGGGCCTAATAACGCCTAAGTAATATTGGTAAGGAAAATAAATCCAAAAGAAATAAAGAAACCGCTTGAAAAGTGAAAAACGATAAATAAGCGTTAAATAACAATAGGAGGTACGAGACCTCAGTTAGAGTATTATATGGATTCTTAAGGTTTATAAGGCCAAATTAATATAAGGGAACAACTCCCGAAGAAAACGGACCCAAATAATGTATTAAAACACTAATAGAGATTTAGCGCACGTTTTACGAGAAAACCCGAAAACATGACTTTAAGTGGTCAAACGAACCCGTAAAAATTATAATTCATTAAGTAACAATAATTAAGCATTACCGGAAGCTTAATAATCAATAAAATTAAAGAAACGAGAAAATTCCGGAAAACAGGCCCGATTAGTGAATAGTACCAAAACCGGGTAAAATAACCAGCGTTTTCTGTAAAAGACAAAAAACGCTCCAACTAGTAGTAATGTGAGGGGCCGGTTTTAATGAGTTAATTAACCCCTCTCTCACACACTCACACAACTAACTAGTAAATAAAGCAAAAAGCAAAAATAAAGTACAAAAGTGAGGGGGGATATTCTCTCACCTCTACTCCCCCTTTCTCTCACGTTTCTACACCCTCCAACCTGACTTCTTCTATCTCCTCCCGAGCAGCCATGTCGATTTTACAACCCCCACACAGCCCTCCTCTTCTCTCCTCTTGTTGAAGGCTCAATCCTTCTCCAAATGCAACAAAAATTACACCATTGAATTCCCCTTGCAAAGGAGATCATCTTCCTCCTTTCAAAAATCAGAAACACCCATTTGTATCTCCATGGGTATTCTCCATTTGAAGGTTTGAGACCACCATTGGAAGCACCTTCATCTCTTTATCATTTTGAGGTAAAAATAGTCTTGAAACTCCACCTTCTTCTAGCCCCTTATGGCAAAACGAAAATTCAAAACTTAGCCTTGTCTTGTGCTTTGTTTTCCAGCCGATTTTGGCTCCCCATTGGTGCTGGAATCTTGCTCTCTTGCTAACCAAGAACTCCATCTACTCATTGGAAGGTAATACTCTTAAAAAAACCTTAAACATGTACAAACCCTAGGTTAGTTTAAGGATGAAATGCTAAGCTAGAATTTGTGTATTGGTATGGGCTGTAGCATTGGAGTGTGAACTCCATTTGAAACCAAGAACAAGAAGGAAAGGAAGGAAAATAAAGAAGAAGGAAAGAGAAAGGAAGAAAGAAAGGGAGATACTAAAATCACAAGGTAAATGCTCTTACCTTGAGTTGGTCTTGTATTGTGTAGTGTAAAAGATTTTGAGTATTAGAAATGAGTAATGTATGTGGTAATGAGTAGTAAGTATGTTGTAGTGTAATGAGGAAGAGAATGTAACAGTTTTGAAACTTTAGGAGATGTTTAAAAGCTTGGGAAAACATTGGGTAATGAGTATGTGTGTGCAGGAAATGTATGTGTGGATTAGTGCTGAATGGTGTTGGTATTGATATGGAAATTTGGTATAGATTGTGAGCTGGTATGTATGTGGGCAATGTTAAAAATATAGGGGAACCTCTGCCCAAATCTGTATGGAAAATTGAAGGACTTAGTTGTGTAAGAAAAGGAAACAATCAAGGTGGTAACTAGGTGTATTTGGAGAGTTTAAGTGAGTAGTTTAGTACCTTGAGAACAAGTTTGAAAAGGGTTTAAGTAAGGGGAAGAACTAGGATGTAAAGCAATGCATTTGGAATACTAGGAGTAGCATTAGTTGAGGTGGTACTGGAGGGTAGAAGTTAAGGTGAAAATTTGTAGCATTAGTAAAGGAGAAAGAAACTGTAATAGAGGAGGAAATAACAGTAAAAATCTGTAAGTTGACAGATAGTGATATGAGTTGGATTAGGGTAGTTTAAAGTGCTTAAACAATGTCAAAACACCCTAGAATATATGTAGGAATATTGGGGAAGAAGTTGGTAGAAGTTTGGAGTTGAAACAAAATCAAAAACTAGCATATAGGTAAAAACTGCAACTGGTCCGGGTTTGTAAACCAGTATAGAATCCTGGACCAGGCTAAAATCAACTCAGAATGAATTGCGTAAGGAGTGGTATGGGTTTGTAAACCAGGACCTAAATCCGGACCACCCCATTTTCACACCCGTAGCTTTCCCAAACATATGCTCCGGGTTTACAAAGGAGTACACAAACCCGGACCAGTAGAAAAACATACCCGAGAGTATTCAGACCATGTGGTCCGGGTTTGTAAACCTGGACAGTAACCCGGACCACATGAAAATCTTCACAGAAATTGTTTTAAAGCTAATCTAAGGTAGGGTAATGAAGGGTAATGATAGTATATGGTAATTAAGACATGATTAATGATGTTTAAAGGTCATTAAGGCTATAAACAAGCTTAGAAAATAATTTTAAGTAAGTAACATAAGTAAATGTATTTGAGTAACAAGGAGTTCGAAAGTATTAATCGGGAAACTTTAGAAAAGTGATAAGTAAGGTTAATTATAGTTAATTAACCACCCAACTCTATGTATGTGATAGGATTCGAATAGTCAAACACTAAAGGGAGTCGGTGAGTCCAAAATCAACGGTGAAAGGTATGATTTCTTCATGCTATGTATCCTAACCTAGTTACCCCGATTTGTGTACTTATTTGATCACTTAAATAAGATAAATGCATGAATCGGACTTTAATGCACTTACTTGTGCTTGTTTATATTTGTTCTTGCTATTTTGTCTTGAACATTTAGTTTGTATAATTCATGAAATGAATGGATGAAGATGGAGTGTGTATGTACCTTGTAGTGTACTTGTGTAACGTAATGTAGCTTGTATGGATGTGGATGTAAGTAATGTATTGTTGTGTGGCTTGGATGTGTGACTTCTACTAATTCCTAACTACCTAACTCCTAACATAAGTATTGAGTAAATTGGAATGAGTAGAAGTCCGATATAGTTTTGGCCACGCGTGAGGATTAGGAGACACAAGAGGTTGGATCTGATTCCTGGCTCTTAAACTTTTCCACGGCCCAAACCCCTTAAATGGGTAGCATCCTGGATTAGTGAGCCAAGTAAAACCCGGTGGTGGGACGGTGTAGTCCCTGCCCAGAGATCCCGACGACTTGACTTGAGTAAGTAGTAAGTAAGTAAAGTATTGTATGAGTAATGGTCTTGGCTGGTGTAAGTCATTGACCCCGAGTAAAAGAGTAATCTCCACCCAATTAACCAGGGTGGACAAATGGAGCAAACAAGTATTGAGTATTGTGTATGTACTGTGTATGTATTGCGTATGTGTATTTCGGTAAAGGTAAGTATGTATCGGTTGACTTGTATTGTCTTCCTTGCATGTATTGAAGTGTATGTATGTATTTCCTTATGTAGTATTGTAGTATAATGTATGAAAGCATGTATGCATGTATGTATGAATAAAATGAATCGCATGTATTCGACCAAGTGGTCGGCGTACCCTCGCTAGTACGCGGGGTATGCGGAAGTCATATGCAGCGTAAGCTGAGCCCCTAGGGGCGATGTTTTTATTGTACAGGTACCGAAGCAGATATGGTCACAGTAAGAGACCGGTGGATATGCCTAGTTCATTAGGAATGAAATATAGATAGTAGAGAATGGTAATGGGCTTGTAGCCTTGTAGTAGTAGTGTACCAAGGGGTGCACCTTATGTATTGGAAGTAAGTAGTTTGTGAGGAATGGGTAGATGTAGACTCTTAAAGAGTATGTACCAATATGAAAGGATTGTTGTATTGTATTGTATTTGTATTTGGATCTTAGTAAACTCGGTATGTCGTATTGTATTAATGGAATATTATGTTGATTGGAGAATTGTAGTACTTGAATGGTAAGTGGAGTATGTATTGTAACTGTGTAGTACTCGGGATTCCGGCCCATCAGACCGATGTTGTATGTAGTAGTAGTAGCCTTGTTAGTCACGTGGGTGGCTAACGGCATTGTATCACCCACCGTTGTGTAAGTTAGTATCCACTGCGAAGGTAAGTAAGTACGTTGTGATTGGACGGTAAAGACGGTATTAGCGGTAGGGGTGTCACAAAATGTGGTATCAGAGCAAAGTATCACTCTGATGACTAGAAATACCGAGTTTAGGAAATACCGAGTTAGGAATTAGAAGCTTAGGGCTAAGGGCTGAGTGATAGCATTAGAGATATGCTAGTTTGGAACTCCCGGTGTGTACCGGATACCTACAATATCAGTCCCGCCC
This sequence comes from Limonium bicolor, assembly GCA_023374045.1. NCBI lineage: Eukaryota > Viridiplantae > Streptophyta > Magnoliopsida > Caryophyllales > Plumbaginaceae > Limonium > Limonium bicolor. The sequence continues at coordinate 256,607,715 of CM041782.1, read as the reverse complement.
AATGATTGGAAGTTAGGAAGTGCAAGGAGCACAGATTGGGAAGTATAGACATTGGATATGTCTCAAGAATTTCGAAGCGACGCATGATAACTAGATTGAATACCCAGTCTAAACAGTACGGCAATGCCTAACATGGACACGTTTATGTTCAATGAATGAGATAGAATTCCCCAGAACAATCACCACAGCTACTGGGAATATTATTCTCCACCAAAGAGGATGTTAAACGCGGTCAAGAACACAAAGAGAAAGCATTAATGGTCTACCCAAAAACCGGAGACATTACAATTCTAAACATGAAAGTTCAGAATATTGTACCGCAAGGCGGAATGGTTTACCAAACATACCATAAATATTAGCCTAATGTAATGGCGCAACTTAACAACAGCCAAGAGTAATCCTTGAAGGGTGTCGGAGTCAACAACAGTTGAACTAAATATCGTGATAGATGAACGAGAGCTAAAACAAACGCTCGGTTAGAACACCGAAAGGATCCCACTTAATAGGGGATACCCTAAATTGCCAAAAGGCAACAGGATATTGCTTAAAGAACCTTCCATGAATGGAAGCGTGACGTAACAACCTTATCATGGAGTCCAGTACCACCCCCTAACCATTGGATGGTGTACGGGAAGTTTGACTTGTACAACAGCCTACAAAGAGCATAGCTCGAGGCAAGGTGGCTTATAAGTCAGGAATCAACTTGTTGCGTAGATTTAAACGGTTGACAAACGAGCATTGAATAACAAGAAGAGTTGCCGAGAAGGGCATTAGTAAGAGAAGGAAAGATATTATTTCACACAAATGAACAGAGCGGAGAACGAACCACTCATTCTAGGAGTGGGGATACCCCTCGTTATTGTGAGACCGCTGGAGCGGTAAACATGCTGACCCTTCAGAAAGAGGATTCCATCCAGTAATATATCAAAGCCTGAGCATGTGGCTATTACCAATGAATAATTTGAACATGAAGGAGAGATTTTCAAGAATAAGTATAAAGAAATAAGATTTCATGGCAATTGTTGGAAACCGAAAGAGTAGCCGGTTAGAGCAAACACAGTATGTGCACAATGTGGATTGTAGAGTGAACAACGCTCAAGGAGCATAGAAACTTAAGGAATGGTATATTCCGTAATCAGCCAAGTAAATGGCGAACCATAGTATAAATGGTGGGAATACTTGAGCGGAAGCTAACTTAGTAGCAAATGCCATGTAAACTATTGTTGTATAATGAATATGAACATGGTGCACAACAAGCGACCAGTATGTGAACTTAGTCAGACAATGACATGGAGAATAAGAGGAATCACTAGTAGAAAAATGATTAAAAGATACGGTCTATAAACGACGATTTTTAAAAAACCCGTCTCTAAAACGTTGAGGTGGCGCGCGCGGGTGAGTGTTACTTATTTTAAAAGACGGTTCGTAGAATCCGTCGTTTAAAGTCATATTATAAACAGACGGTTTACAAGATAAAAGACGGGCTACAATGAACCGTCGTTTTTGTTTCTTTGCATTCGCGCCGTCTTTGTTCTTAAACGACGGTTAAATGTAAACCGTCGTTTTTAGCTGTTGACATCGTTGACCTACGGTTCTTAAAACGACAATTATTCCGGAACCGCCTCTTAAAACCCTAATATATTCTACCCCGCCATATTTTCTTTCTTCTTCCTCCGATCGTGCCTGCATGTTGTAGCTTCTGTCTTCCCTATCGATCACCGTCTCTTTCGCGTCGTCCCTCTTCTGCCATTGTCGCCACCAATCGCTGCCCATCCACCACCGCATCCTGTTGCTACTTCTGCTCGCCGTCCCTCTATCTTCCGCCACTGCGAACGCTAGCTAGCACGCTTCTCTGCTCACCGTCTCCACCAGCAGATGTGCCCCGCTTTTTCTAAGGCGCTAGAATCGGTAATAATCTCAACTAAGCTTCTCCTCCTCACCACCAATTAAGCCATTCTTCTGTACATTGTGAATTTAGCAAAGATGTGATAAGTTGGGAGAACCAATTACATTGATCGATCATACGGCGCGGCGCTTTTCTGTTTACTGATTCGGGTGGCTCTGATTGTGTATGCATTAATCAATTTCTATCTTCCCTCGTCAATTTTGTGTCAATGCTCCTGTATTTCTCTATGATTGTTAGCGATTTTTCGTATCTGATGTTCGTTTGAGACAATTGTGAGCAATTGCATGTGTACCCTGTTTTCTGCTGTTAAAACGCATTAGTGTCTATAGAAACCGCCAACAATTAGTTTGTTTCTGCTGCCGCATCAGTGGAGCAAATGATAATCATCATTAGTAGTAGTATAGTCTCGGTTGTTTGGAATAAAAAAAAATAACTGCTGTTTCTTCTCCTACATTCTCAACGGCTTAGCTCCTTGTTCTGATTTCTTCTCTATCATGTTATTTGATTCTGCCCATGCTTTATATCTGAAGCGTCTGTGAGTTTGGTGGGTGAATATGTCGAAGAGAAACTGCATTTGGTTTCAGCTAAATGGGTTTTACCTTCTCCACTGCAAACTTGCAAAAAAATTTTGAGCAATCATTAAGCTGAGACAATCATTAATTACAAACCTATTCTGTAACTGCTTATGCTGCTTCATAATGAATAATTTTAACTGTCCATAGTTACAACCTTAGGTCCATTTTGCTTCAAATTTCACTGATTGAATAAGCCACAACATGGGCAGTTTAGTTTTACATTTGTTTTAGGCAACATTACAGCCTATCTTAGGCTTTACTTTTTTCCAATGACTAAGTGGAATAGGAGTAAAAACTGATATTCAAAAAAAAAACTGCACTTACCTCTTATTTACGCTGCTATTTTTGAGAAAAAAAAATGTAAGGGCTGTTCAATCTGCTTTTTGCTTGGCTTTTAGCCCTCTTAATGTGTTACTTTTAGTGTGAGATACGATACCTTATAAACCCAACCTGCTCCAGATTTTCACTTCCATAAATAGCTCCTGTTTCAGCAATCTATTAGTGTCTAATAAAGCTTCGTTTCTTCAGCTTTTACCACTGTTTTAAGCCACGATACTGGTCTAATCGAATCTGATTTTGTGAGATGGGCAAGCCTTGTTTATGTCATGATAATGAGCAGATAATATGACGAGAATGCAAGCTTTAATCGCTCCCGACCTTGCCCATGTCCAGCAGCTTAAGCCCTCTAAATTCTTTCCATATTTGCCTCTGTTTTCTATTGATAATGCCATAGTTTGGGCAGTTTACTGTTACACCGTTTAGTGTGAGATACGATACCCTATAAACCCAACATGCTCCAGATTTTCACTTCCATAAATAGCTCCTGTTTCAGCAATCTATTAGTGTCTAATAAAGCTTCGTTTCTTCAGCTTTTACCACTGTTTTAAGCCACAATATTGGTCTAATCGAATATGATTTTGTGAGATGGGCAAGCCTTGTTTATGTCATGATAATGAGCAGATAATATGGCGAGAATGCAAGCTTTAATCGCTCCCGACCTTGCCCATGTCCAGCAGCTTAAGCCCTCTAAATTCTTTCCATATTTGCCTCTGTTTTCTATTGATAATTCCATAGTTTGGGCAGTTTACTGCTACACCGTTTAGTGTGAGATACGATACCCTATAAACCCAACCTGCTCCAGATTTTCACTTCCATAAATAGCTCCTGTTTCAGCAATCTATTAGTGTCTAATAAAGCTTCATTTCTTCAGCTTTTACCACTGTTTTAATCCACAATATTGGTCTAATCGAATCTGATTTTGTGAGATGGGCAAGCCTTGTTTATGTCATGATAATGAGCAGATAATATGGCGAGAATGCAAGCTTTAATTGCTCCCGACCTTGCCCATGTCCAGCAGCTTAAGCCCTCTAAATTCTTTCCATATTTACCTCTGTTTTCTATTGATAATGCCATAGTTTGGGCAGTTACTGCTACACCGTTTGTGCTATTTTCCAATCTGTATTAGGCTTATTTTTAACGCGGTCGTAGTCGTTAAATGAAGCATAATTTGAGAGTATATATACTCCATTTAAATGTTTTATTTTTGTCTCAGTTATAAGTCATGGTATGACATACTCCAATCTGCTTCGACTTGGTTTCAGTAAGCCTTATATAGGTTTGTTTGGTGCTTTGGTGAACTTTATTTGTTTTTTTTAAAAGGAAAAAAAATAATACATATGCATTTAGGTATATATATAGTTTAACCAACAAGCTAACCTGACATCTTCTTCGTACCATTGTAGTGTTACAATTGAACAAATATATATATATATACAAGTATCCACATTTGAATATGACAAATGGAATAAATCTTCGTACCATTCGTACTATTATGTTTGTGAATTTCTCTTCTGCTTGAACCCTTGGATTAACTCTAGTTATTTTAATCTGACCTAAGGTGGCAAGGCTCTGCTCGCCGTCTCCACCACCACTGGATGCAATCGACCTGCTAGCTTGCTTCTTCTCGAAGGCGCTAGCTTGAACTGGTAATATTCTCAACTTATCTTCTCCGATCATCAGCAAATAATGTACAATCCTTTCCCCTTGTGAAATTAGTAAGATAGGTTGTGAAATTACGGAAGAACCAAATAGGCCGCGTGTGATCAATTCAAATTTACCTATGATGACTAGCTGACACTCCTCTGTTCAGTAGTATGTACACTCCCTTGGATTGAGCATTCTGACCAGATTGTTGCTTCTAAATTGCGTTTTTATGGTCAGTTTCAACCAATGCATTACTACTGATTATATATTATATCTGTTGAGGCAGCTTTTCTTCCCTTACAACATAGGTAGCTATGTCATCATTTTTTTGCTGCTGTCAAAATTTGATTAATACCACATCTTTGCTTCAGTTCTTGTTTATTTCTCCATTTCTTCAACATCAATACTGCTGCGATTAGGATATACATGTTTTGCTCTGATCATTCTTTACTTGAATTTGCCCTGTACAGTGATAAGTCACTGGGCTGCTGCATCTCACACACCAATTTAGATACGGGCTGATTGCGTAACCGGTAATACACTTGAACTTAATGATTCTTAATATTATTATTTTCTTTAGTATTACGATATACATGCTCTGCGCTCTCATCATTTGCCACTTGAATTTACACCTCTACAGTGAAAAAAGTCACTTTCCCTGGGCTGCTGCATCTCACACACCAATTTGATTACGGGCTGATCCCGAACCGGTAATACACTTGAATTTACACCTCTACAGTGATGTTAAATATTGTTATTTTCTTTAGTATTAGGATGTACATGCTCTGTGTTCTCATCATTCTCTACTTGAATTTGCACCTCTACAGTGAAAAGTCACTGGGCTAGTTGCTGCATCTCACACACCAATTTTGATTACGGGCTGATTATGGAACCGGTATACACTTGAACTTACTGTGTTTAAATATTGTTATTGTCTTTAGTATTAGGATATACATGTTGTGCGTTGTCATCATTTTCTACTTGAATTTGGCCTTGTACAGTGATAAGTCACTGGCTGCTACATCTCATACACACCAAATTGATTAAGGGCTGAAAACAGATCATCTTGGAACCGGTAATACACTCGAACTTACTGATTTTAAATATTGTTATATTATTTGGTATTAGGATATACAACTAGTAGTATATGCATATATAGGTATATATTAGGAAAAAGAGATGGAGATATAGTAATAATGAATCATCTAATTGGTGATTGGAAAGTTTGATACACCACGTTGAGATTCTTGGAAAACATCACATAAACCTTCTGTACGTCGTTTTAATATACACCACCGCAACACAAGACTATACTCTCTCTCAAATTGAAAATTGACCCGAAATCAGCAACAAACGACCCTGACCAAACTGAACCATATCGTTGTTAAGCCGAGAATAAACCACAATATTACACAACCATCCAAACCACAATCAACCGAACCGAAGTAAGGTATGTGTAGGTTACTAATGTGTAACATATTGTAGGAGGAAGAAGATGACAAATTCATGGATGTATAGTGGGAAATTGGACAATAAATTTCTCGAAGGAGTCGACAAATTTTGCAATGTTCTGGTGAATAATTTGACTCCGGCCAATAAGGGGTACATATTTTGTCCTTGTGTGGACTGCAAAAACTATTTGAAGTATCGAGAGATAGAAAAAATAAAAGAACATCTGATTCGCCGTGGTTTTACGAAAGACTATGAAGCTATAGTCCGGTGGCATGGTGAGAGTGCAGTAAATGTCATGTGTAATGAACAAGACTATCGTGAAGACAACCAAACAACTGTGGTCGATGAGCACAACACAGAAGACAATGAACCAGATTTCGATGACATTGCTGCAATGTTGGAAGATGTTGAACAAGAGTTTTACAACAGGCCAGACACCTATGAGACTTTGTTGGATTCATCCAAAACACCATTGTATCCGGGGTGTGATCCTACAAAGTTGAGTAAATTGAGTGCTGTCTTGAAACTCTTCAATTTAAAATCAAAACATGGTTGGAGCGATGTGAGTTTCACTGCTCTTTTACAGCTGATGAAGAGCGTGCTACTACCTGCGGATAATGTTTTACCAACGTCGACTTACGAAGCAAAAAAGTTGATGTGTCCAATGGGTATGGGGTACAAAAAGATCCACGCTTGTCCATCTGGTTGCATTTTGTACCGGAAAGATTATGAGTTTGCTGATAGCTGCCCAGAATGTGGAGAATCTCGTTATACGAAGAAAAAACAAAATGAATCTGGTGGTCGTAAAGAGAAATCCCCTGCTAAGGTATTATGGTACCTACCCATCATTCCACGATTCAAGCGTCTATTTGCAAATGAAAAAGATGCGGAGAATCTAATGTGGCATTCAACTCACAGAAAAAAGATGGAAAATTGAGACATCCGGCTGATGCATCACAGTGGAAAAACATTGACAAAACATTTCCCCACTTTGGTAGCGAGCCAAGAAATCTGAGACTTGGTCTATGCACTGATGGGATGAACCCTTTCGGTACATTGAGTAGTATACATAGCACGTGGCCGGTATTATTGGTGATCTATAATCTACCACCATGGTTATGTATGAAACCCAGACACATTTTGCTGTCACTGTTGATATCTGGTCCAAAACAGCCGGGGAACAAAATAGATGTTTTTCTACAACCATTAATAGAGGACCTACAACTTATGTGGAAAGAAGGGGTAATGGTGTATGACTCGTTCAGTAAGGAAAATTTTCTCTTGCACGCTATGTTATATTGCACCGTCAATGACTTTCCTGCTTATGGTAATCTTTCTGGTTATACAAACAAAGGTGCATGTGCATGTCCAATTTGTGGCGAGCGTACATCCAATATCCGTTTGAAACATAGTGGTAAAAATGTTTATATGGGACATCGACAGATGCTTCCAAAGAGTCACAAATATAAGATGTCGATTGAATTTGATGGAAAGACTGATCACAGTGTAGCTCGTCCACCTTTATCAGGATTAGAGGTGTATGGAAAGGTGCAACATATTGTCAACAACTTCGGTCCACCGACAAGGAACACCGAGAAAAGTGTATGGAAAAAAAGTCAATCTTTTGGGAACTTGAGTATTGGCAACATTTAGATGTCAGACATTGTATTGATGCAATGCATGTCGAAAAAAATGTCGGAGAAAGCGTTACTTCAACCCTGTTGAACATAAAGGGCAAAACAAAAGATCATTTAAATGGGAGGAAAGATTTGATTGAGTTAGGGATAAGGCAAGATCTTTGGCCGCAAGAACGTGGAAAACGCACATTCTTGCCCCCTGCATGTCACACATTATCAAAACAAGAGAAACATAGTTTGTGCAGTACTTCACAACATCAAGGTGCCATCAGGGTATTCATCTAACATAAGAAATCTTGTGTCGATGTCTGATCTGAAATTAGTTGGAATGAAATCCCATGATTATCATGTGTTGATGCAAGACTTTTTACCCGTTGCAATTCGTGATTCTACCTGATGCGGTAAGGAATGCAATTACAAACCTTTGTGTGTTTCTCAAAGCAGTTTCTGCTAAAGTTCACGATGTGGATAATCTTGAAAAGTTACAGGCCGATCTTATTGTCACAATGTGTCAGTTGGAGATGTATTTTCCTCCTTCATTCTTCGACATCATGGTACATTTATTGGTTCATTTGGTCAGAGAGGTTAAAGAGTGTGGACCTGTATATCTCCGTTACATGTATCCTTTTGAAAGATACATGGGTATATTGAAGAAAAAAATGAAGAATCGTTGTCGTCCTGAAAGAAGTATTATAGAGGGATACGTAACAGAGGAAGTTGTTGATTTTTGTACTCACTATTTGGAAAATGTTGAATCAATTGGTCTGCCTAAATCTAGACATGAAGGCAGACTCCAGGGACAAGGTACTGTTGGAAGAAAACTGAAAAGAATTGATATTGAAACTCTGAACAAAGCTCACTTAGTTGTGTTGAGTCACCTTGAAATTGTAGAACCATATTTTGATGAGGACCTGAACATGCTCAGGGCACAAAATCCTACCATGAGTGACATCAGACTGAAAAAGGAGTAGAATAAAACTTTTGTCAGATGGTTCAAGGATAAAGTTTTTTCTGAACATGCAAACGGAGTGAAAGAAATAATGAGGACATTGGCACTAGGTCCTAATCTTGATGTTGTTTCGTATGAAGGATATGACGTAAATGGATTCACTTTTTACACGGAAAGACAAGATCAAAGATCAACGAATCAAAACAGTGGCATAAATGTTGTTGCTTACCAGAGTACGTACAATGTCAGGGGTGTGGGTCAAAATCCAGTGGAAATGAAACAGTCGTATTATGGTGTGATACAAAATATTTGGGTTCTAGATTACACCAACTACGAGACTTGTGTGTTTCGATGCAACTGGATTGACAACAAACATGGCTATCGTGAGGAGAAACATGGTATGAAATGGGTGCATCTTGGTGGTGCAACACCCACAGTTGAGCCTTTTGTTGTTGCAACGAAGGCCAAACTAGTATTTTACATTCCTGACCAATCTAATCCTAGATGGTCCATTGTACTTCAAGGCAAAAGAGGGATAGTCGGTGTAGATGGTGTGGTCGATGAGGATGAGTACGACATGCAAGATGAAATACCAAATCTTTCTATCCAACTACCAACGGAGGCAGATCATATTACAAATTTTGTGCGGTCGGATCATGGTGAAGGAATGTGGGTTGATTAATGTAAGGTTCTGATAAAATATATTGAAAATATGTCACATATTTATATATATATCCATATTTATAGTTTCTTACTTTCAGTTTTTGTTAGCTACAATATAATTTCTATTTATATTGCAGGATTCATAATAATGGATATCGATCTGGATGAGTTAGATTTACTTTATGATGATGATATAATGGAGCAGCCACATGAGCAGCCACAGGAGCAGCCACATGAGCAACCACAGGAGCAGCCACATGAGCAGCCACAGGGGCAGCCACAGGAGCAGCCACAGGAGCAGCCACTAGAGCAGCCGCAGGAGCAGTCACAGGAGCAGCCACAGGAGCAGCCACAGGAGACGGCAGCGACAATAAAACGAAAGGGTAGGGGACCTAGCAGAGGGTTGCGGTTGAAGAAAGATGCTGATATTGATTTAATTTGGGACAAGTATTTCAGAAGCTGGGGAGACTGTAGAGCAGAGTTCGCCAGTATGTTAGGAAATCTTGCGAAGTCTCGTTGCTGCATTAATAAATTTTGGAAAGATGAAGATGATCAAGTGAAAGAGTCCATGTGGAAACATGTACAACAACGGTACAAAATACCAGATGAAGCACGAGACACTGTTCTTTCACTAATAGCTACACGGAGTAGACAATTCAGATCCTACTTGGTGGCCCACTGGATCAACAAAACACGTGACGTGCCACCATGGGTATTTTATGATGGCATGATCACTGAAGAAGAATGGAAAGAGTTTTATGTGTACCACACATCTGAACAGTTCAAGGTATATAATTTACGTTGATTCATTGTCTAATTTTAGTTTATAACATCTTGTATCGTTTATGAATTTTTTGTATTGTTTTGTATTAATAGAAAATCCAAGAAAAAGCAAGGGAAAACCGAAAGAGAAAAATTCATCAAGAGTATATGGGTCGAAAGGGATACGTTGGTAGTATTCCCAAATGGAAAGCTGCTGGTTTGCTCACAAAAAAGAATGACGATGGCATTGTAACTCCCATTGAGAATGTCGATGAAGCGAACCGAGTTCAGCTTTATGTGTTAGGTCACTCGAAGGTAAATAAAGATGGGCAGATAGAACACCCTCGACCAGAGACAGCAGAGTTGGCTGCTAAGATTGTAAGTATAAAATTTTAAATAATACCATTTTTAGATGAAAATTCTAGTTTTTAAATTATTTAACTAATTGATTATCCTTTGAATGGAATAGACGGAAGCCTGCCAACGAGATGAGCAAGCTTTCTTTACTCCACCAAGTCAACAAGATATTCTTAATCAAGTTCTTGGAGCAAAGGATCATCCTGGAAGGGTTAGAGGTTTCGGGGGACAAGTGTGTCAAAAGTATGTATTTCAAAAGTCTACCTCAAAAGTTTTGACGGAGCATGACGTTGACACACTTGTAGCGCGGAAAGTGACCGAGGCTGTGAGTAAGGTTATGGAGGAACGAAATAGACAATCTGAACTTACCGGCCATCCGTCTTCTTCATCAAGTTGTAATGTCTCTCCTGATCCGTATCCGTTTGCCAGTCTCAAGGTTAGTAGTATTTTTGAATATTTTTTGTCATTGCAATTTTTGACTATTTAATCAAATTATACACATTTGTTTGTGGTTTAAATTGTTAAAGGAACAAAAAACATGTCATTTGCAAATCACACTTGATGGATATCCTGTGGATGCTGCATACGGTATTGTGCTACAATTGGGACCAACATCTTTGATTAATTTCAAGCGGCTTCCCCCATTCTATGCTCGAGTGATTCTGCGGTATATCATTAACGGATTTGACACCACTTTTCTTCCCATGGATATTGATGGTAAAGTCACATTTTCCGATGGAATAGGTGCTATTATACCATGGCCTGTCGGTTTTATTGTTATCACTAATGAGGTATGTATAAATATTTTATGTATTGTTCAACATTTAAATTTACGTTGTTTTAACTTGTTTCTTTTGTTTGTTATGATATGGTAGGTTCCTGATGAAATGGGTAGACTTCTAGAAAATCGTGATGTTCAGGTCAACCAATCACTGGTTGTTGCCCAAGAGAATACGCAAGTGGCTGAAAGCAACCAGACATCAACGGGAAAGAAAACTATGCGAGAGATAACTGATGATATGCGGAAGAAGTTTATTTGCCCTCCCTTAGTGATCAAGAATTTGGGGAAGTATGAGAAAATGTTGTATGAGATGCTATTGGAAAAGGGTAAGCATACAACGAGCGTGACAATGAATTTGGCTCTATGGGTTTTCCAATACGATGATCAACGAACGACATTGATAGACTTTGTGGACATCAAGGAGATGCTGTGCAGAGATATGTTGAATATATCTATCATCCAAGTATATTGCATGTAAGTGTTTGTTTCTCACATCTCAAAATATCTTTAAATCAATTAAAAATAAATATTTTGACGATTTCCTTGATTTCTCTCCGTTGCTTAATTTTTTTAAAGGTATCTGATGGCTAAATTGTGTTATAAAAAATTGGGTGGCATGCTGACATTCTTATGCCCTGAGTCCTTATCGCTTGATGTGGCTAATAGAGACCCCACCACATTCCAGCACTATGTCACACACTACATAAAGAAGGCTGTTGATAAAGGTAGTAAATACCTCATGATGCCCTTCCATCAGATGTGAGTAGTACTTCTCTTCCCATTGAATTTCTTTCGTTGTGGTTAATTTGTGAGTAAGAATTCAATTACTAATTTCACTTCTTATAAATATTACAATTGTAGTAACCATTGGCTACTACTTATGCTCTCTGTGGATACCTCTCAATTGCTTGTGCTTGACCCGTTAAGAATGTATCGTGAGCTCCACGTGGATGAGTTGATCAAAACGTAAGTGTTATTCGTTAATATCTGTAAGTAATTGTTTAAAAATAACTTTCTATTTGAAGAAGCACACGGATTAATGAATTGTTTTTGTGTGTAATAGCGCTCATACGGCCACAGTCCTTGAACAGTTCAATCGATTTTCAGTCGTCCATCTTGAGGTACATACTACTGAAACATATATATATATTTCTATAATAAGTTGATTACGTATACTTATGCAGACGTTATATGGTGAGTAGTTAAACTGGTGTAAAATTAAAAGGGAAGAAATTAAAAACTCAAAATAAACGTCGGGCTGCAAACAAATCCCGGTCGTGGTAGTATAGTGAATTGTAAGCGACCGGATGTCGAACCGTGGGACTAATGTACATATTATAGTACCTAAGCGTGTCACAAGAGGGGGGATTAATTGACTTGTAATACAAATAAAAATAAAAGATAAAATAAACTAAGTTAACAGATAAATTAAATGGAACTCTGGGTCAGGTTATTATAATCTGCATAATTAAGCTATCTCTACTGGTTTAATAATTTGGCAAGGTTCCTGTTATTTTCTTAAGGTCTAAGTCATAGACTCAAAAGAACTCGTTTACCTGTAATGCAAGGTCCGATGAAAACTCAAGCAAAATGCCTGTAAACGGCAGAGAAGTATTTGAGGAATTACATTTGCAACTGAATACTAACTTATTAAATCATAACAAGTTTCCTCCAGTTTTACGTCTTAATTAACCTTTCTATTTATCACCGGTCTGATCAAAATAGACTTAGGAAAGCAATTTAATAAACTCATGACATTTATTAAAAAGGTGCGAGATAACCTTTAAAACGTAACAAACTGTATTTAAATAAACCAGTAAAAATAATGCATAATTAATACAAACACATAATAAAAATTCCCCGAGTATAAATATTCTAGCCTAACATATTAAATAGATAAACAGAAACAAGAGTAATAGAAATCATCTGTAATCACTCCAGCTCGCTCTGCTATTTTGTATACGTAGGGCTAGAGGTGGATATGGTGGACTGTAAAATAAATAAAATGGAGAAGGCGGGAGAAGAGAAATGAGATGGCGTGAGGTGAAGTGGATGTTGGGTCGTGGATGGATTGATGGATGGAGAAGGCTCATGGGTTTATATAGAGGAGGCGAAGGTTTGAAGATAGACAGACGCGTGAGCAAGTGATTGAGGCGGCAGATTGATTGCTTGCTCATTTATTGCAGGGGACAAAGCTCACGCGTGAATTGAGGTAGGCGGTGCGGAGTAGATAGATATGGCAGTGGGTGAGTCGTAGACAGTCGGCGGCAAGTTGCAGACGAAGACGGGCGAAGAAGATAAGCTCGCGGAAATTTACACGCGTCCGCGAGGCGGTAGACTCTGTGTTGTCCGCCTGTCTTCAGGCGGTTGTCTAGTGTCCGCCTCCAAGACCGCCCAACAACAGGCGGTAGCCTATTGTCTCACGTCCGCCACTATTTGGGCGGTTGCCCACACTTACGTCCGCCACTTTTGGGGCGGTTGCATCACTGTAACGTCCGCCACTATTGGGGCGGTTGCACCACTGTCACGTCCGCCACTATTGGGGCGGTCACGCCCATCTCGCGTGCCTCTGTTTGACCGGCTCTACATTCTTCATTTGGACTCCGTTTTTCGAGCCGTTTGCGCCTATGCGTTCGTCTCCTTGTCTACTTTACTCCCGGCTTGGTTTTCCTCATGTTAAACCAATAAATTTGTGAGATAAACAATAAAACTTAAACTAGAGGAAACCTAACCGAAGTGGAGAAATGAGCAAGAAAAGTGCTAATATAATATATGAAATACACCTATAAATCATGCTCATTTGGACACTTATCACACCCCCACACTTATCTTTTTGCTTGTCCTCAAGCAAAACCACGTACCCAAGTAAGTAGGGAATGCTCAATACTAACAAATATTATTATGAAGGGTAGGATAAACATGATCTTTTTAACTTATTGAGGAGTGTGAAAAATTAACTGCTGGTGGCATAGGTGTGCTCAGGATAAAAATAAAATATAGAGTTTCGGGGTATGATCCAAGGTACTTCAATGTTTCTTTTAGGTGACTTTGAGAACTTTTACCATGGCCAACTTCTCTCAAGAATGGGCATTGAGGAGAAAACAAAAGGAAAAGTAGATTCATGCATTTGTTTCACTTTTGCATAAGGGATGAGAAAATAATAGATAAGCATCAAGCTTTTGTATTTAAGAACACTCAACTCTCTTTGTTGGTTACCAATGGTGTCTCGCAAGTCACTTATTATTATTTTACTTTCTCTTTTTTTTAACAGAAAAGCACCCCTTAGCAATCCCTAAGAGAGAAGACAGAAAGAAACCCTGAGCAATAAAATCCAACCATTTGCAGATTATTTGGTCACACCGCATATAAAATGCTCCTCAAAAGTAATTAAAATTTTAAAATTTGTACCATTTATCCTACAATTCATAACAATATTTATTCTTTAAGAGAACAACCCACATATAAAGGGTCCACAATATTTGAATTGGACAAACGCATGATAAGGAGAGAGATTAAACATTTAAGCACAAAATGTCACCGAAAAGGGCACACTCCCCCACACTTAAATTGAACAATGTCCTCATTATTCACCAGAAAAACAAGGGAAGGTTTCAGAAGACCTTTTCGGTAAGTAGATAAAATAGAGATAACACAAAGATCACAAATAAACATTTAAGCAGATAAACGCTCCTCTGCAGTTTTTATTTAAATAAAAGCAAAATTAAAGAAACTGGAACTCCCCTGATATTATTTTTGCTAGTTGATAAAGGAGTTCCCCCACACTTGAGCTTCAGCCTCAAGTAGCGTAGCTTGGTTGCAGTGTAGATATGAAGGTGCACCTGCATAAGACACCAGAAGCAACCATACTACAAACGGAGTTAAAAGTTAGCAAAAATAAAATTTAAAGAGAACCTGAAAATTAAAAGAGCATAAAAGCAAATAAAATTAAAATTCATCCGGGTTGCCTCCCGGGAAGCTGCCCTTCTTTAACGTCTTTGGCTAGACGCCTGCTTCGTTATCCTGGATCAAAACAAAACGTTACCTCGGCATATAAAATAAGAAAATTAATACTCCACAAAATCTGGTGTTTGAGGAGGTACTGCCGGGAACGTAGTTCTAACAGAAGACCCGGTGGTGATGATTTTTCTTCCTCAAATTGGAGGATGTAAACATCATCCTCTTGTAGGTGAGGCTCATAGAAAGAACGCTGATCAATATCATCTTCAGAGAAAGTTAATTCTTCGAAGGTGATAGTGGCGTTTTGTTTGGATATCTTGGCGGGAGATGATGGCAACTCCTTCTCTTCATTTTCGAGGATGTAAGCATCCTCATCTTCAGGATAGAGCACAGAGAAGGATGGAAACTGGCGGTAGGCGACCGTAGAGGGAAGAAAATAACTTACATCCGTAGTGGGGTGTTCTTCCTCATGAATTATTTCGCTCTTTGGTTGTTGTTCTGGTTGAGCGAGTCCCTCCAGGTAATCTGGTTGATCTTCTAACCAGAGTTGTTCTTGTAATATGAGACAATCCTCATAATCATGAGCTCCCCCACATACGGAGCAGTATAAATACTCTGAATAGCAGAACTCTTGCTCGAACACCTGTTCCATTTCCATTTTTTTTTGTGTTTTTTGTATATAAAATAAAACTACTGAAACAGATTAGAAAATAAAATAATTAGAAACAAACATAATAATAATATAAACAAAATATAAAAGATACTTAATATAAACAACAAACAAAATAAAATAGACAAAATATTCTAATATAACAAGTGAATAATCCGGGGCTTAGGGACTAGAATAAACTAGTCCCCGGCAACGGCGCCATTTTGCAGACGTTATATGGTGAGTGGTTAAACTGGTGTAAAATTAAAAGGGAAGAAATTAAAAACTCAAAATAAACGTCGGGCTGCAAACAAATCCCGGTCGTGGTAGTATAGTGAATTGTAAGCGACCGGATGTCGAACCGTGGGACTAATGTACATATTATAGTACCTAAGCGTGTCACAAGAGGGGGGATTAATTGACTTGTAATACAAATAAAAAGAAAAGATAAAATAAACTAAGTTAACAGATAAATTAAATGGAACTCTGGGTCAGGTTATTATAATCTGCATAATTAAGCTATCTCTACTGGTTTAATAATTTGGCAAGGTTCCTGTTATTTTCTTAAGGTCTAAGTCATAGACTCAAAAGAACTCGTTTACCTGTAATGCAAGGTCCGATGAAAACTCAAGCAAAATGCCTGTAAACGGCAGAGGAGTATTTGAGGAATTACATTTGCAACTGAATACTAACTTATTAAATCATAACAAGTTTCCTCCAGTTTTACGTCTTAATTAACCTTTCTATTTATCACCGGTCTGATCAAAATAGACTTAGGAAAGCAATTTAATAAACTCATGACATTTATTAAAAAGGTGCGAGATAACCTTTAAAACGTAACAAACTGTATTTAAATAAACCAGTAAAAATAATGCATAATTAATACAAACACATAATAACCATTCCCCGAGTATAAATATTCTAGCCTAACATATTAAATAGATAAACAGAAACAAGAGTAATAGAAATCATCTGTAATCACTCCAGCTCGCTCTGCTATTTTGTATACGTAGGGCTAGAGGTGGATATGGTGGACTGTAAAATAAATAAAATGGAGAAGGCGGGAGAAGAGAAATGAGATGGCGTGAGGTGAAGTGGATGTTGGGTCGTGGATGGATTGATGGATGGAGAAGGCTCATGGGTTTATATAGAGGAGGCGAAGGTTTGAAGATAGACAGACGCGTGAGCAAGTGATTGAGGCGGCAGATTGATTGCTTGCTCATTTATTGCAGGGGACAAAGCTCACGCGTGAATTGAGGTAGGCGGTGCGGAGTAGATAGATATGGCAGTGGGTGAGTCGTAGACAGTCGGCGGCAAGTTGCAGACGAAGACGGGCGAAGAAGATAAGCTCGCGGAAATTTACACGCATCCGTGAGGCGGTAGACTCTGTGTTGTCCGCTTGTCTTCAGGCGGTTGTCTAGTGTCCGCCTCCAAGACCGCCCAACAACAGGCGGTAGCCTATTGTCTCACGTCCGCCACTATTTGGGCGGTTGCCCACACTTACGTCCGCCACTTTTGAGGCGGTTGCATCACTGTAACGTCCGCCACTATTGGGGCGGTTGCACCACTGTCACGTCCGCCACTATTGGGGCGGTCACGCCCATCTCGCGTGCCTCTGTTTGACCGGCTCTACATTCTTCATTTGGACTCCGTTTTTCGAGTCGTTTGCGCCTATGCGTTCGTCTCCTTGTCTACTTTACTCCCGGCTTGGTTTTCCTCATGTTAAACCAATAAATTTGTGAGATAAACGATAAAACTTAAACTAGAGGAAAACTAACCGAAGTGGAGAAATGAGCAAGAAAACTGCTAATATAATATATGAAATACACCTATAAATCATGCTCATTTGGACACTTATCAACTTACCAAGTAAAAGCTTTGTTTTTTTCTTTTAAACCTGTCACAGTGTCCAAGGCAAAATGATTCGAGGAGTTGCGGTTTTTTTGTACTACGATACATGTATGAAATTTGTACGCATATAGAGGAGCTGACAAAGGATGATGAGGTATTAATAATTTCAAATATGTTTTATATATATATTTATGTTTCACCATTATGTTTAAAACGTGTATAAATGTCTATATATATATATATACACATTGCTGGTGTTTTCCGGGGAATTTATCCAATCAAGCTGTAGTTAATCTAATATTTCACACAGTTTTATTGTTGAGTTCGGTCGCTAGTGTAGTATGTTAATAGCTCAATCTCCCTCTCTTGCATGTGTACTGTGTTGGCTTCAGCCTCTTCTCTTGTGCATCTAACAGTTGGCTGCTGCATCTTACACGTCCAGTTTAACTATCTAAAATATTCAATATGGTGTGTTATGCTTGTTCTTACAGGTTCGTGCATATTTTAAGAATGCGGGCAAAACTTATTCGCCTTAAGATTTGCAATTAGTTAGAGAGCAAACATCTTTGTTCATCCTAAAGTGTTTCAAGGATCCAGAATAAGGACAAACTAGTGAAGCAGCTGTCAGGACTACTACTTAAGTTGGTGGGTTACATGTATTTATATGATTTACTTTGAATTTGACAATTCTGAATTTGGTATGATTTTTGTAGTTATGGGGTTTCATTGGTTATTACTTGTTCTGTAGAAAAAAAATTGATTGATATCGAAATGGGGTGCAGGGCATTTTGCTGAGATTGCACACAATGTGTCAACCAGGAAGAGAAAGGAGATTGTTGAGCGAGCTGCACAGCTTGACATTGTTTGTCACCAACAAGCTTGCTAGGATGACGAGTACAGTGATTGATTAATGTAAAAACATGGATATCTCTATTTAGCTTTGTTATGTTGGTCGAACGAATGTTATGTTTGGAAGTGGAAATTGGTAGTTTAATTTTCAGATGTGGTAAAATTTTGGTCGTTCATCAGTGTTTTGTTTTATTTTGAATGCTGTACTTGCAGCATGTACTGGTGGTACTGTTGTTATCTATGAAAAAACAAGTTGTAGAGGTATCTATGTAGTGTGTGATTTATTGGAATTGTTGCTGTACAGGTTTTCTGGTTTTTGGATGTGTGTACGTAATTTGGAAATAGGGAAAAACTGGAAAAAATCGATATACCATAAGTGACGGTTCATATATAACCGTCGTTTATATTAGGTAGGCGTGAGAGGGTAAAAGAGAAAAAACGACGGTTCCTCATAGAACCGTAGCTTAAAGTCCATAATAAGCGACGGTTCTACACGACAACCGTCGTTGAAAACAATTTTAGGCGCATCGAAAAAGATAATTAAACGACGGTTTTATTACCAACCGTAGTTTAAAGTGTATAATAAGCAACGGTTAACAAGCTTAACCGTCGTTTATACTTACTAAATCCCGCCCCCTAGGGCGCCCTTAAAAGACGGTTTTCAACCGTCGTAAAATAACAAAATAACAAAAACGACAGCGGCGTAAGCAACGGTTCGGAACCGTCGTAGGTTTCGAACCGTCGCTTATGAACCCGCATGTACCAGTGAATTACGAGTTAGACTCAATGGAGATGAAAAACCAGAGATGATAGAAAGACTGGGTAGTTAAGCCCGTAGCCTGTACCATGTGACAAAAGAGCTCACAGAGAAGACATTGTTCATTCCTATTGCAATTGCATAAGGAACCGAAAGCGTATCTTTAGTGGATCAAATTGATAAGAGAAGTAATAAAATTTGGGACAAGAGTACCCAGTCACTAAATAACCAACCGTACTGGATACGGAAGGTGTATAAACATTCCAATGAACACGGCACAAGCCGGTTAAGCAAAAGCTTAGAAACAAACAATGCAACCTTGGGCCAAAGAAGCACGAAGAATGTTGGATACAACAATCCCAATGAATAAATTTCACCGCAATAAGGCGGAAGGAGGCTTATAAATGCTATAACGACCGATGCATAAGAAATGCAAGGTCGTACAAATAAGATAATACTTGTACAGAACCAGATAGTGAGCGTAAATTAGAAACCACTAACAACCGAGGAAGCACTCAATATTAAGTAGCAGCTCAACCTCAACCGACAGTAAGTCGGAGGAACCAAGTGAATAATCACAAAGATATACAGTGGGTAGAAAAT
The DNA here is from genome assembly GCA_023374045.1 of Limonium bicolor. Classification (NCBI taxonomy): domain Eukaryota; kingdom Viridiplantae; phylum Streptophyta; class Magnoliopsida; order Caryophyllales; family Plumbaginaceae; genus Limonium; species Limonium bicolor. The sequence goes on along the minus strand of CM041782.1, from coordinate 256,587,984 downwards.
CTATAACTCATCGAATTCGCATATGATAAGAAATATCACACGTTGATTGAGAGACTTTATTCCCAAGACAAAAGGGATAAAAGGGAGATGTATAATACAATGAGAATAACGAAAAGAGCAAATTAAGCTCTAAGTTTATCAGGTCGCGCAGCAGAAGCTAGTGGGCCATAATTCCAAGGTTAAATATACCTAGTGAGTATGAGTAAATGGCTAATCATCAATGCCTTGAAGCCTGAGAGGCTAGAACCGAAACCGGTTATGAGTAAACAAACTCCAATGAGAATTCTTGGTGCAGGGACTAAACTGTCAATATGGTTAAGACCCTTTGACTAGATGTAACACCCTAACCGTTAAGCTCGTCATTACCTCTTAAACTGTCACTAAATGCTCTTACTCACGCAGCGGAACTCTAATTACAACGAGGGGTGAAACAACGCCGTTAGCCACCAATATGGCTAACCAGGCCTTTCTTACATACCGTAACGGTCTAATGAACTGGAACAACCGAGTACACAATACATATACAATACTCAAATCTTTTCTTTACTATACCGAGTCTACAATATATGGATGCCGACAACATATTCGGTCTTACACCTCTTTCAATACATAAGTAATTAAATCTAACTACCCATGCAACCCACCGACCCCGTCCTACTCTCGAACGGTAACATCTTCGGTGTACCTGAAAAATAAAAACGTTGCCCCTAGGGTGTAACACCCCAACTACAAATAACACACTTAACAATACTTAGCAGCGGAAAACATAACTCACACCCTCACTTAACTCTTTGGTGTTACACGCCGTTAGCCACCCACGTGGCTAACAAGGCTAACATACATACATCGTACCGGTCTGATGGACTAAATTCCCGAGCAACTACACATAAATTCCGTTCCGTGTTCAACATCCATTATACACTTACATTACAACTGTACCGAGTATTTACTAACTAACGCCGATACAATTTCGGTCTTACTACACCTACAACACTTGCACAATTTGCATGAACGCCCACATACAACAACTACCCCGTCCTACTCTCGAACGGCTTCCAGATCTTGTACCTGAAAAGTATGGGAGCCCCCAAAGGGGGTCAGCACCTTTGCTGGTATGGTAATCCCGCAGCCCGCATGCTACCGCGCCACGCACAACTATTTGTCGTCTTAGCATGCGGTTGATTTATTTCAAACATGCACAAACTCACACGTATCATGCTTATAAACAAACAATCATTAATAGGGCACAAACACAAATTAACGCACACACTCAATAACAACATACTTCACTTAATAACATACTCAACTTAATTTCTCTCCTCTGAGAGGATATAACTTAACTTAGGGAATGCCGGGGTGATATAAGCCCGAGCACAACATACATACATTTCCTTTACTTGAGTGGCGGCCTCATATAGGACCGATCACAACATACATAATTTCCCCCTAACTCCAATAGTAATGAGGTAGGTAAGCCTTGGTTAAGCTTGTGGGTGGTTGTAATTCCAGGAGGAAGAACAACCGTAACATAACAAAGAGGGAGTCGAAGCAAACTTAGGCATCGACACCCTACCAACATTATACATAATTTCCCTCCTAGCCCATATGGAGGTCGGGTAGGTAAGCTTTGGCTAAGCTAGTGGGAGGTCGAAATCCAATGAAGGAAAACAACCCTAACATACCAGGATGGGAGTTAATTCTCATATATGTATTAACTCCCAAACAACACGCGCGACCGGAACAACCGGATTCCTCTCCATACATAACATATACTTATTAGTTAGAGGTTCCCTTATGGAACTTACTACATACATACATCACATAGTGTTACTAACTCGGTTAGACACATAAGGGGTGTAATATCCCTTTTTAACGAACATGGATAACTGTATCTAGTAACAACAACAACATATCCAACAAGCCACATACATCACACATAATCACAACATACACTAACTCACGGATAGCCGTAGTTAGAACGTTCCCATGGGTCGGGACGTTTATTCCGAATACCGATCACTTATGTGAACCTAAGGTCGGTTAACTATTATTTAACACATAACTAAGGTTAAACGGTATCGGAATTAATTACGCCACAATAATGAACTACTGTAAACTCATTTCATGCTTTATCTTGCAAGGTGGCAAACACACAGAAAAACACATTGGCATACAAGCCGGTGTAATCCGGTAGGACACAGGTTGCAAGAAAACCATACCTTGGTCCTTGCTGCGTACGAGTCCCGCCAACGTAGCTCCTAGACATGATTAATAATGTCGGTTAATTTATTCACTTAACTTCAAGCTTGCTAAGTGTTTTACATGATTACATGACATGTTTTAAATGCCTAGACATACCCTAGATTACCTTCATTATACCCCCTAGGGTTAACTACATTTGTCGTTTTCTTTTCAATTTTTTTTTGTAGGTTTTTGGTCTGTCCGACCCACCGTCCGACCCACCACTGGGTCGGACCCTTCCAGTAACCTTCGGGTCTGAAAACCTATACCTTGTCCGACCCATGTCCGACCCAACCTTCTGGGTCGGACCATTCCAGAAACATTACCGTCTTTTAACCTCTCCCGTCCGACCCATGTCCGACCCAACCTTCTGGGTCGGACCATTACAGAAGCATCTCCGTTCTTTAATTCTCTCCCGTCCGACCCATGTCCGACCCAACCTTCTGGGTCGGACCATTACAGAAACATTTACGGGTGACCAAACAGAGGCCGTCCGACCCAACTGTGGGTCGGAACCCTGGGTCGGACGCCACCAGAATTTGCCCAAAATTGTCCAATCTTTTTCCAAACTTCTCCTCAAGCCTCCTAATGTGTTCTAACATCATTTGGCACATTTACCCTTCATACAACAACCACAAAACTCAATTTATAACTCCACAAACACTTACAATGTTTCTTACCAAAATCCCTAACACTTATAATGTTTTCTCTTTAGTTCCTCTAAGTGGCGTTTCATAATTATGATAACCACTATGCCAAAAGTGTTTCCTCACCATCATGCTACAGATTTTGCACTCTCTTATCACCATTATTTATCCACCATTACAAGTCCAACACTCCACTCTATTCAACATCAAACAACCCAATTCAATACCTAAGTTCTCTCATCCATCAATCCATCATCAAGCACTCATTTTCCATTCAAATTTTGCCATAACCTCCCCATAGACTTTACATCTCCATTTCATCAATATACATCTTCTCATCCCTAATCTAGCCACACCCTTTCAAGGGTCCTAACAGCACATTACAAATCCTCAAATCTCATCAACAACAACATAACCACCAAAAATCTCCATAATCTCACTAACCACATTTATCAATCACAAACTCGCAATAATTGGCTCTTAAGGCCCTCAATTCAACATTAGTTCACAACCCTCACCAACACCAACTAAACACATTTCAACATGGATTTCAACTCACAATTTCGGCTTCATTAAATTGTTTACCCATCCCAAACACTTAAACCATTTATAACAAGGTTTAAGGTAGTTTTCTTACCTTAATTTTACAAGTCCTTTAAATTCACCTCTTGCTCCTCATCTTCTCCAGAAATCGGTCCAGAGGGTATGGAGTTTCCAAACTCCATCCCAACATCCAAGAACACACAAACACACTTAATTAATTATCTAAACCCTTGGAATATCTCAATTCAATAAAAGGGCTAGAACACAAAGTTAGGGTTTACCTTTTTGAAGTTTTTAAGAGGGATTCTCACCCTTGAATCAAGAAGGAAATTACTCCACCATTGAAGGGTCAATTTGGAGCTCAAGAACAAGAAGAAAACAAGGTATCAAAATGGTGAAAAATCGATTACGCCAAGAGATGAAGGAAAAATGAGTTTTTCTTGGGAATCTTTACCTTGGAAGGAAGAGGAGACTACAAGCTTCTCTTTGGTGCCATTTTCACTTCAAATGGGGAAAACCCATGGAGGTCAACTTCATCCTTTTGGAATTTTGAAAAGAGAGGATGATAGAGGAAGATGAGAGGAAGAAGAATATGTGATTTGTTTTTGATTCGGAGCTCAAATGGAGCTTAGGGATGAAGAGGAATGGTGGAAGCCATTGTTGGCTTGGGTTGGAGAATTCCATCGCAGAGAGGGAGGAGGGAGACCGGCTGGGAGAGAAAGAGAGGAAAGAGAGGAAGAGAGAGAGGGGAAAAAGAAAATAAGGAAGGAGAGAGAGAAAGAGTGAGGGGTATTTGTGCCCTTTGTTATTTGGCTCTCTCTTGACTTAATTAATTAGTTAACTAGTCACATGTGAGTGGGCTGTCTACATAAATAAAACCGGCCCACTAATATAGACACGCTTGAGCGTTTTTCGTCTTTTAACAGAAAACGCTCGTTTATTCACCCGGTTTAGTACTATTCACTAACCGGGACTGTTTACCAGAATTTTCTCGTTCCTTTAATTTTAATGGTTATTAAACTCCCATTAATGTTTAATTATTGTTACATAATCAACTATTATTTTTACGGAGTCATTTAACTGTTTAAGGTCACGTTTTCGGGTTTTCTCGAAAAACGTGCCTTAAGACTCCGTTAGCGTTTTAATCGCATTATTTGAATCCGTTTTCTTCCGGGATTTTTCCCACATGTTCTTAATGTGTAATTAAGGGATAAAAATATATTTATAACCCTAATGAAGGTTATGTACCTCCTAAAATAATTAAATACGAGGTTTCACGTTTTGTGACTTTTACGCATTTTCTTATTCTTTTTGGTTTTTATTTCTTCACCAATAATCTTAAGGACTTAATTAGCCTTAAAAAAATATAATTACATAGTTAATTAACATATTAAGGTTTGGGGTATTTCATAGGGGCTTAGCTTAACGCTGCATATGAAATTCGCATACCCCGAGCGCTAACCGGGGTACGCCGACTACTTTTGTCGGATATACATGGAGTTCATTTTAGTCAAACAACATGCATTGTAGCAATACAATATATATGTGTATTACTCAAGGAATCTACATCCAATCACAGAACACAATTCCTACCAAACATAACATGGTTGTTAGTTGTATCAGTTTACTCTTAGGCCTTGAGGGTTATACCTCACTATGCCTTGTTTACTCATTCAATATCTCACCCGCTCTCTCTGGTTACTTATTCATATACACACCCATTCTCTTGGGCTACTCGTTCTATACTCACCCATTCTCTTGGGTTACTTATACTCATTATCTCACCCACACTCTTGGGTTATTTATACTCATTATCTCACCCACACTCTTGGGTTATTTATACTTATTATCTCACCCACACTCTTGGGTTAATTATACTCAAGCTCTTGTAGATTTTCGAGACACTACATGTCTCCTACGTCACGCTTGTTACTCTTAATACATACTTAGGCCAAAACTCATGGCTCTCAAGCATAGTCTTACTTCCCCGGTTTCGACCCTACTCTGGGTCTAGCACGGTGGGAAGGTTCAACTAGCTCACGAAACTTTCTCTTAGTTCCTATCTCTTTTTACTTAGGTCCGACTACTCTCGGACTACTCACATTCCCATACACTCCTCTCTCGGAGTTAAAATATAATTATGTATAGTAGTTTATGAAACAATATATGCTATCCTAATATAATCCGATCTGATCATCTATCCCATGTTACCTGGTCTCGATTACAGAATTGCACAAGAGTAGAGAGAAAGAGAGAGCTTTAGTTAGGATCGAGTGTGAGTTTGATTGCCAAGTGTAGCGTATCTTATTTCATGGGGGTACACCCCTATTTATAGTATTTTGGGCCTAGTTCTTATGGTGACAGCCTGTATTTTACATGTATAAATACGGTTCTACCCTCTCCTAGCATCTTTGACTGACCACAGACGGTCAGTCGTACAATACTTTGCTTTGCCTAAGTCCTATTCTCATCCGGCTGGAGACGGCCGGATGCCCTATGCGCTTCCACCCCCATCGGCCAATGCGGTCGGATGCTCTATGCGCTTCCACTTCCATCCGGCCAAAGCGGTCGGATGCTCTATGTAACCTGTTTTGGCTTGACACCATTTCTTCCCTTCTCATCAGTCCTACAAGTTCTATCTTTCTAAATTTTGGTGAAGAAAATAGAACTTCTGTGTCTTGTATTTTGACGAAAAATTTTGCGACTGGGGTCTTTTGGTTCGTCTACGCTCCGTCCTTTCCTTATCCCAGTCCCACAAGTTCTTTTTCTTCATACCTGGAGAAAAGGAACTTCTTATCGGTCACGTGCATAGGTCGTGATTCGAACCTGCTTCGTACTCTCTTTTTGAATTTGCTCCGCCTGTTCTTGGTGTAGAAAACGCAGGGTCTTTCTTTCATCTTAAAACATCGGAAGCGTCTTTAGGAAGCGTGTGGCCCTTTCTCTGCCCCCGCAATCTGTTCGCACGAATATATATATTATTTATTTGAGCGGGAAAAAACTTTCCTTAAAGCCCGAACTTTAAGCTTCCTCTTCTTTCCCCTACTGCCCCTTTGCTTCGACTGTTCTTCTTCTCTCGCCTCCCTGTCGTCGTGTGCTACCTCGTCTTTCATTGCCGTCGCCGCCCTCTGATCCTTCGTCAATCTTGACAATGTCTTCTTCCTCCGCAAAACAGAGTAAACTCGCCGCCAAATTTCCGCCTGCCATCGAGGCAATTCAGGGCTCTCGCTCTTCTATCGGCTTTTGTCCCTCGTATCTGAAATCTACAAGACCCTTCCTATCTGGGCGTCAACCTTCTCCTTCTTCTCTCAATTACTCTTCCCTTTGCGATTGCCTCAGGGATGTCGAAGCCCCGCTTGGCACACAGATTTTCCTGCCATCCTCCGACTCTCATCCCAATGACGACTTTGGCCGTGGGTACGTAGTTTTCGCTGATTTTTTCCGCTCTGGTCTAACCATTTCCCCGCACCCTTTTGTGCTGGGCTTCCTCCTTCGCCGCTGCTGCACTCTCACTCACCTCCACCCAAAGGCCATTTCGCACCTCCACGCCTTTGTCTCTCTTTGTGAGGGAAGCAAAATCCGACCGGAGGGTACTGATTTCGTCTGATTCTTCACTGTTAGGGTCGACCCGGATAGCTTAACCCTCACCATGAAGGCCGGATACACCCTTTTTGACTACAAGAAGGTTCACGAGTGGGGGTCACGGTGGTTCGTCATTGTTCCTCCATCCGGCCGAGTATTGGGCATCCCATACTGTGCTGAGGTTATCAGAGGCCAGCTAATCAGTCCCCAAACCCCTCCGGCTGAGCTGCCCATTTCGAAGATTCTAAGGGCATTCAACAAGGAACCGCCGACTGTCGAGGCGTTTTTTACAAAGGCACGTTTGTCTTCTCTGAAGACATATCACAGTAAGCGTCTTTAACTCTTAGTACGAAATTTTATCATTCGCATCGGTCTTCTTATTGTTTTGACATGCTGTATGTAGATTTCTTCCAGAAGGGGGGACAAAATCGGCCCCTTTCATAGCTGGAACTTCGTCACCTTCAAGAGTGGGGACGGAAAAATCAATTACTATGACACGCTGGATGATGCTACTAATGCGGCCGAACAGCTTTTGGAGAGTGCTCCTCCGGAAAAGCGCTCCAGGCAAGAAGCCGGGGATGACCAAGCCGATCTCTCAAAGAAAAAGAAGAGGCTAGAGTCTCCTGAACGTGCTGACGCTGGGCTGTCAGGTACATGGCACGTGAGCCCCAAGTCTGGGCGCCGTGTCTTCCTTCCCCTCACCCCTGGTTCGGGTTTAGACCTTGGTTCTCGCCTGGGGCGGGAGTCCGGTCATCCGACTCCTATTTGCGAGCAATTTCCTGATTTGACAAGTTACTTTTCCTCAGATCCCGCTCAGGAAAATACCCTGGAGGCCACAGGCTTCCGCGCTGGTCCTTCGGCTGAAGAAGGTTTTGGTTGCTTCATCGCTTTTCTTGTTCTTTACTCCTCTTTCCTTTTTTTAGTATCCTTTCGTTTCTAGTTTCATCCTTCTGGTCCTAATTGTTTTTTATTATTGCGGCAGTCCCTGCTCCTGCCAAGAAAAGACTAAAAAAGAAAACCACATCAAAGCCGAAGGTCACAGAGCCAGAGGTATCAGGGCAAACCTCCGGTGATCCTGAAGTTTCAGGATCATTCTTCATTGATGTTGCTGCAGCCACAGACACGGCAAGGGATAGAGCAACGGAGTATCGTCAGGTGCCGGAGGATCCTGAGCTCCGGAGTAAGCAGAGGGAGGACTACATAGCTTCTTCCTCCTCCTCCTCCTCCTCCCGCTCAGGGGTCCTACACTGGACCTTCCCAAAAGGAAGGGTGGTTTTACCATTGCGGGCACCCTCTTCCTTTGATATCCTGTGATGCTGCCAAGTACTCCTCCGTCTGGAAGGAGGCAATAAAGAGATCTGGTCATCCAGACGGGATCTTTGCTCCTTCGGCCACCTTTACTGCTACCAAGAAAAGGCTGCGGCTTGGAGATGGGGGGCAGATGCTATCATGCGGCATTCCCTCCCAGCAAACGAAGTGTTTGACATGATGTGGGGGGGAATTTTTCAGGTTGGCATGGGTATTTCTTTTGTGTTTCTCTTTTGTTTTGGCTTGGCCTTTTCCCTTGGTTTTATGAATTGTGTTGTCTTTTAGGTGATGTCCATGGCCCAAAGTGCTGAGGTTCACTTTGGCAACCTCCAATCCAAGCTTTGCTATGACGAAAGCCGAGCCAATAATGTTGAAGAGGAACTGAAGCTGTCCCGCTCTTCTCATGACGCTTATATTGACCAGGTCGAGTATGAGATTGACCGTAAGGCAAAGGAGAGAACTGAGGCAATAAAGAAAGACCTGCAGTTGTCCCGGCGGGAATGCAAGCGTCAGCGTGATGAGTATGAGCTGCAGTTGAAGAAACTTCGGGAAGAGAACTTTTCTCTAAGAGGCCGGATCAAGGAAGCTGATGATACTTTGATAGAGGTATAAAACTATCTCTTTTTCCCTTGTCAAGGATAAGCTGGTTTGGTCCTTCTTTGATCTTGATATTATGCTGGATCAGGTGAGTTCCATGAACCGGAACGAAGTGAACAATCTTCAGGCTGAGAAGACCATCTTCTATTAGGAGAGGAACTCTTTCAAGCAGGAGGCTGAAACGCTCGAGCTGGAGAAGCAAACTCTCCAACGGGAGAACGAAGCTCTTGTGAAGGAAAAAGAAAGCTTATGCAGGAGCTTGACCGTTTGTTGGAAGAAAAGGCCGTGCTGGAAGAGCAGTCGAGGTCTTCCTTTGATCAAGAGAAGCAGTCTCTGCTCCGAGATTGCTCTGTTTTGGAAGAGGAGAAGAAAACTCTTGCTGTGGACAAAGCTGCCCTGATAGAAGAGAAGACCAGGCTGGAGGAGAAAGTAAAAGAGCTGGAGGAAGCCAAATCTCGCTCTCAAGCCGAGAATACTGAGCCACCGTGCCATGGTAAACCTTCAGGCCTTTAACTTTTGTTTCTCTTTTTGCCCTTTCTTTTTTCTTATTCTTTTTTTTGTTCCGGCTAGGCTTGAGTTCTGCCAACTTACTGAAGCACGTTACTCAGTTGAGTGGTCGGATAGCCCGTGCTAAGGAGGAGCTGTCTTCTGCCAACTCTGAACGTGACAAGTATCGAGCCCAAGTCCTGACCCTTGAATCTCAAGTGGCCAGGCTCAAGTCATTCTCCCGGCAATCCCAGGAGGAGATACAGAAGCAAGGCACCATCAACGCCCATCTAAAGGAGTCCTTTGCTTCTCAATGTCACCGGATAGTTGATATTTGCCAGCAGATTGTCTCTGATCATGTAACACCCCTATAATAATAAAACAACAGCGGAAAATAAACTAAAGGTGCTACAGACCATCGGGTTCCAAACTCCCGGCACCAAACCTCACCAATTTACAACTTACAATCCACAAAAGCTACGGTCTGAACTCGAGAAAAACTTAACACAACATAATAGAAATTAAACATATTCTCTCTCCACAAAACCTAGTCCCATCCCAAACGCTCATTCTCTTCGTGGCCACCTGTAAATCAATTCGTACCTGCAAGATGAAACCAAGCAGCCCACCCCGAAAGGGGCGGGTCAGTTCCCTAGAATGGAACTGGTACAATTCTCCAAAAACAAACTTATAAAACATAACTCTTCAAAATAAACAGTAACATGAAAACAACTCTTAAAAGTAAAACAGAGATAGAGCACTTCAAAACAATCAAGTTAAAGAGAAAAGAAAACAAGACAAAGATAGAGATAGAGAACTTCCAAAACAAGTCATCCACTTAAGTAGTCACACCACATAGTTAGTAAGCATCCATTGTTGATGTTAGAACCAATTCCCATTAGGAGTAGAAAACCCCAGATAGCCACAAAGGACTAGGAATGATAAAGTAGATCCAAGAACCAAGAACTCGAGAGTGGAATAATTCAACTGGGAGAGATGGCCCCCACCGCCAATCACGTCCTTTTAGGACAGGGATATACAGCCCCTCACTGTTTATCACGTCCACTAAGGACAGGGGATATACAGCCCCTCACTGTCTATCACGTCCACTAAGGACAGGGGATATACAGCCCCTCACTGTCTATCACGTCCACTAAGGACAGGGGATATACAGCCCCTCACTGTTAAATATCAATGCCCCTATGGGCGAGGGATATACAGCCCCCTACTGTTACCATTGAAGACGCGCGCACATCGAAAGAAAGATTTCCAAGATTGACTTTTTCCAAAAATCCCGCTAGATCACCAACTACCCAGAGCAATACCAAAACACTCAGTCCTACAGAGTGCAGAAGCGTAAACCCTAAGCAGCCAATGTCTAACGGGCAACCAAGTAGAAGAAACCAATACCCAAGTGAGTTCCACATCCAAGGCTCAGTTAGTCACACAAGCTGAGTCAGTCACACAACCATTTCTTTTTTTTTAGAAGTTCCTCTTAAAGCCAGTTAGCGTTTTCCAAAAACATTCCACAAGTCAATCAGCAAAAATAACGTAGCACGAGAAATCGTACAAAACATTCCATAAAGTCCAAAACACAACAAGCTGAGTACGAGAAATCGTACAAAACATTCCATAAGGTCCAAAACACAACAAGCTGAGTACGAGAAATCGTACCTGGGTAACGTTGTAGCAGTTCTAATCAACTTGCGCAAACAATCAACAGTACTCTGAAGAATATTAAAAGTAGTCTATCATCAAACACTTGTAGCCTATGCTACACTTAAATAAACTCCTTACTCTTATTTCAAAATCTCAATTGTCTTTTGAGCCCTCACTTAAATGCTATGAATAACCTTTGACTTGTCCTAGAATGTTGTATAACTCAAGGTTGTAAGACCAAGGAATGTATTCTTCTAACACTTGTTAATTGTTCCACTCTTATCCACTTTATTCATACTTAACCATAATCCTCACTTTTAAATAATAAACTTAGGCTCAATACTTTTATCCTTAATTCAGAATAAACATTGTATTATGACCTATGATGGGTTCATCTTAGAATACTATACTATTATTTCACAATGCAATGATTATGTAAGTTACCAATATCTACTAGATAATCCATTATGTTTAAGTCTTCCCCTTAACCTATTTAAGATCTACATCTTGTATATGGGAATCATAGTGTTGTAGACGCATTTTATTATAACTTAATCGAGTTACTAAACTCATTTATCTTATCTTTAGTTCAGAATAACTTTAATTACAACCATCTAAAAATCTTGTCATAAGATGTTAAATTACTTTTCATCTTGAAATAACCATATTATAATTAACTTAGACTCATAGAACTCTTACATTTAGTATCCACAGGGTATATTATTTACTTTATCATAACTATATAATAAGGTGTTTTAAGATAATCTTTTATGTATCCTTACTTACATTTAATTTCCTAAATGTTCTATTTTTACACACATTCCCTCCGTAGGCTATGTATAAACCCTTTTATACTAAACTTCACTAAACTTAAGTCTTAAATACGTTTTAAATTGTTTACAAAACCTAAAGGTTTCAAAGGTATAACTTTAATAAATTAATTTCCTTTATTGTATTTAGGATGGACAATATATCTACATAAGGTAGAAATTATCAAAGAATTAAATTATGGATCGTAAGTGAAACTGTTAACTATTTAATAAGATAACATATTCTGAGAAATCCCCATACCTTATATTCAAATGACCCATTTATTTTTCCAGTGTCAAAAGGTAAATCAATATAATCTCTTATGTAACCTAGTTTCATCTAATTAAAGGTTCTATGATTTTAAGTATCAAATTTCTATTTGCAAACCTTTTTGTAAATCTTTAACTATTATGTACATCACTTATTTATAAACTCACATCCTGAATATTGATAATGAATGTATTTTATATGGCTTAACTAATTCCAAGAAACTTAAGGATTATTATTTAGATTAATCTCCTAATCATAGTTTAATATAGTTTTATATCATAATCCTTTTAATGATTTTATCTTAAAATATTAAGTTATTACTCAATACTATAAATATTAAGAAATAATTAAATCTAGACTTATTTATCCTCTTCACATGTAGATGTAAAAGTAACTCATTTATTTTACTATTGTTTATATAATAAGAACATTTAAATGTAAAAGTATTTCATTTATTTTATTATTAATTATATAATAAGATCTATTTGTGTAACCCTTTATGTAGACTAATTACAAATATTCCTAAATTTTAACTTATTAATTTCTTAACCAAATTATAGATTTACATTGTGGTCAGTGACTAAATAAATACGTGTGTTTAAATACGGTTTATATAAATCTTAGAAACTCAAAGATAACTAAAAACTCAACCTATAACCATAAATTAATACCACCTCATATAATACTCTTTTATTAGTATCATGTAGAGGTTTAGTTTAACTCATTAATTCCTTCATATCCTATTTTCTATAAGGTATTTTATTCCTTTTATTTATTTATTTATCGTATATATATATATATATCCTTCCTATTATATTTCTCACAAGGAATGTTATTTCCTTTATCTATTTTTATTGTATTTATATATATATATATATATATATATATATTCCACATATAAAGATTTATCCAGAACATTCTTTAAGAAATTCTATTGTATTTAATTATATATCTTTTAGACATATCCACAACTGATTTATGGTTTATAAAATAGAGTATTTCCCTTAGTTTTAGTTAAACATATTAGCTTCCATATTATATATAATAAATAAAATGTAGTTTAGTTAAATTCCTTGATTTAATATAAGTTTCTATTTATTTCTCTCATATATATATATATATATATATATATATAAATATATGTAACAATTTTTACCTCACTTAAAGTTAATACCCAAAATATTTATAAACATACTGTATTAAATGTTAATTGGTCTTATTATATTTTCCCCAACCTATAAAATTCATTAATCAACTATACTTTAATTTTTGATTACATTAAAAACCATATATTATAGGTTATTCTTATGGAAAACTCACAAACACAATTTTTAAAACCTTTTCCCGTTGCCCAAAAATTCCCAAACTTAATATACAGTAACTATAACATTTTAGACATATTATAAAATTTTTATTTCATAAAAATATCTTTTTAATTTAGCCAAATCATTCCAGAAAACCCGTAACTTGTAAAAATCATAACTTATGTTTAAAAACTCCAAAATCATAATAATTTACATCAAAATAAACTAGATTAAATAAGGAACCTATGGTTAAAATTTCAAGTCAAAATACATTCGGGAAGATATTTAAATTAACCCAACAAGTTAAGACTATTTACTGGAATTTATTAAAACTCTTATAAACTAATTCTGGTATGTTTTAATCTCGGCCGTCCAATCTCTTAAACCGAGATCGGACGGCTCCTGTACGACGAGTTCATCAGCGAGCTCATTAAACAGATCGAGTACTAAATCGCCTATAACTCCAAATCTACAGAACGAAATTGAGTGATTTTTGTTTCTATGGATTCGTAATCAAATTTCGGTTCTATTGGTACCGATTTCCCCAATTTTAATGCAGAGCTCATTAAGATTCGAATCTGATTCGAGAGTTAGGGTTCTTATTAGTTTCTGAGTTCAATTCAAAAACAAATCCGACGAATTCCCTTAATATGGCACGTAATTGATTCAATTAAAACATGGGTTAGGTCGAAAACAACACTACGAACAACATTATCGGAGCAATTTGATCGGAAACTCACCGGAATTGCTCGAATCGAAGCGATTTCAAGATCGGGTTCTGGAAAACTGTTCGAGCTTGACCGTTTGGGTAGCCTACTTTGCGACTCTATAACTTGCGGTACAGATTGAGTTAGACTGTGTTCTTTGGCTCAATCGAAATATGGGACATAGATCTACACAATGATAATAAGAACTCAATCTAGTTTGCATTATACAGAAAGAAAATTGACCCGAAAGTTACGAGTTTACCTGTTGTGTTTCTATGATTTTATGTGCTGAAAAATCAGAGACTTTGGGCGACTATATCTTCCAAACGGTTACGAATCAGGTTTGGGAATAAACATGAAAGTTGTAGCTGGATTAGAGATCTACACAACGAGCTATAGAAATCAAAATTTGGTTGAAAGACGAGGAAGTTATGGCAAGTCGAACTTTACCTGAAATCGAATGAAAACTGGAATCTGGGATACGAACTCGAAAGCTGGCAACTTTGGATCAACTTTCCCGTCGATGTAGATTGATTTAGGGCTTGTATGAGTTATGGTTGTAAAGAGGGAATTAAGGAGAAAAGAATAGAGAAGACGGCACTGGGAAATTCGAAGTAACGAGTGAGATATAGCCGTCACAAGTTAGGTCAGAATCGGATGATTGTTGGAGAAAAACAAGGAGATAGAATTAACTAAGTGTTGGGGCGCACGAGAGGCTGACACGTGGCAGTTATAAAATTTTGGCTCTAAACTTCAAACTAGCATAACTTTGGCTAGGATGATCCGTTTTCGACGTTCTTTTTATCGATCTTCATGGTTTTCCATAACCTATTTATTGGTATAGGTTTCATGGGCTGGTTTGACCATTCTCAAAAAGTCAACTCTAGCAAGGCTTAATAAGCTTTAAGGTTTCTAGAATTTTATATTGACTTTTATGTTTCAAAACCATGTTCCAGCACTTCCTAAAATCTTTATAATATATTTGGAGTGTTTAATAATTTTCCCAAGATTTATTGACTTATAAATCTTATTATTAAATTCATAATACTATATAATAATATATAATAATTAGGAGAAAACCCCTAAATAAATTTCACAACCCCATATAATAATTTAATATTCATAATTCCATATAATAATTTAATATTCCTCATTCCATATAATAATTTAATACTTAATAATATTATTAAAGGTTTAATAAAAGAAATCCCCTAAATTAATTTAAATTAATTTAGGGGTATTTCAGATCACTCTCTTGAAAAAGGAGAGTTACTGGACGATGACCTGTACTACAAGCTGGAATTCAAGGCTGTTGCCCAGAAGTCCAACTTCTTCTTGGAGCTCGAGAGGTTCTGCCGCAGTCCTGGAGAGACATGTTTTGGCGCCGGTGAAGCCTCATTCCTTCCAGCCGGAAGCAACATTCTGCCGTCTGCCGGAGGGATGCAGCGTCTTTCCAGGAGGTCCAAGTCTTCCGAGAGTGTGGCTGATAGCGGCGATAGATTATTAACTGCCGAAAAAGAAGCCGTAGAGGAAGAAGCTGCAAAGAAAGTAGAATAGTTGTTTTTTTTAGAGGAGTTTTTGTTTCGGCCTGTGTTTTTTATGTTTGCCGAATGATCATATTTTGTAACTGTTGTTACTCCACATCTTGGGAGAAATATAAGCTATAATTTTTACCATCTGTAGTTTTTTTTATTTGCCGTGATATTTCTCTCTTTTTTTTTAATGGTGTTCATATGGTTATCTAATGCGATTTATGCCAGTGTAGTACTCATTTTTATAACACAAGGGACTTGCGGTTTTGGACTTTTGTTCCGGCCGGACCTTTTTCCTTTTAAAGTACGATCATTTATGGCTTTTAGCCAGACTTTTTAGGATATGAAGTGCAGCTTGTTGGCCGGATGTTTCTTTCAAGGCTTGATAGCCTGTGGCTCGTTGGCCGGATGTTTCTTTCAAGGCATGATAGCCTGCGGCTCGTTGGCCGGATGTTTCTTTCAAGGCTTAATAGCCTGCGGCTCGTTGGCCGGATGTTTCTTTCAAGGCATGATAGCCTGCGGCTCGTTGGCCGGTGCTTACTTTCAAGGCATGATAGCCTGCGGCTCGTTGGCTGGTGCTTACTTTCAAGGCATGATAGCCTGCGGCTCGTTGGCCGGTGCTTACTTTCAAGGCGTGATAGCCTGCGGCTCGTTGGCCGGTGCTTACTTTCAAGGAGTGATAGCCTGCGGCTCGTTGGCCGGTGCTTACTTTCAAGGCATAATGGCCTGCAGCTCGTTGGCCGGTGCTTACTTTCAAGGCATGATAGCCTGCGGCTCGTTGGCCGGTGCTTACTTTCAAGGCATGATAGCCTGCGGCTCGTTGGCCGGTGCTTACTTTCAAGGCATGATAGCCTGCGGCTCGTTGGCCGGTGCTTACTTTCAAGGCATGATAGCCTGCGGCTCGTTGGCCGGTGCTTACTGAAATACCCCAAACCTTGATATGTGGTTTAAGTAGCAAACTATGTTATATAAAGGCTAAAAAGTGCCTTAGAAACATCAGTGGACAATTTAAAACATAGTAAAGTGCAATAAAGCACTAAGAGACAGTTTGAGCAAAAACATGCTCTAAGCTATGAGTGAACTTGGTTAGGACCCAAAGAGCCTACCAAGACTTAATAATATTCAATTATGATTTAATAAGGCTAAATAAGTCCTTAGGAAACTTTGGTGGACAGTTAAACCGAATAAAACACAAGGAAATACCTTAAAGTCAATAAGAGCAAAATGTGCTCTAAGCTTGGAATAAATTTGTATAAGACCTAATGGTCATACCTATACCTTATAAATATGTTAATGAACATATTAAATCAATTACCAAAGAAAACCAAGCTTGAAAACAAGTTAAAACACAAAATGTGCTTTAAGGAGTCTTAAAGCACGTTTTTGAAAAATTGTCTTGTAAATGAGTTTTGAATGGCTAAATGTCCATCATTACTCTTTAATTAACATGTGTACTATATAGTATCACATTTGGGTGGCTATATTAATGGGAAATCAAAAATTTCACTTCTAAGTGCCTTGTTTAGGTGAATAGTGATTTTTATAAGCTAGTTTGTAACATATGTTATAAGTAATTAAATTGGTCAACAAAGACCATTATACCCTTCCATTAAATGGGGGCCGGTTTTTCAAGGTGTGAGTCACCACACATGTAAGTTTATTAAGTAATAAGTGATGACTAATGGTTACTATTTGCTTTAAGATATAAATATCTTCAAAAAGCAAAACCAATCTCATTTCTCTCATTTCTCTCATTCCACACGTCTTCAACCTCTCTTCTATCTCTTCTTGCTCTCCATTCACGGCCTGCTACAGCAACACCAACATCACCATTATTTTCCACCTTTGACCACTTGTATCTCCTAGCTCATTTGGCCAAATTAAATTCTAAGACCACCATTCTCTTCCTCCCATCAAGCTCTTCAATTCTATCCTTTCAAAATCCCAAAAGCTCCATTTCGGTGCCAAGAGGATTCACCATTGAAGGAGCTTGAGCTCACCTTTTCACATATTAGTGTTCTCCTTTGCTTCAAGGTAAGGAAACTCAAAGAAAATCCATGTTTCCTCTATGTTTATGTGATGTCCGAAAATTCACCTCACAATGGTGTTTTCACCTTGCTTATTTTAGCTTCATTTGAATCTTCCAAGGGCTAAGAGGAGTCCTCTCTTGATACTTATTCAAGTTCTCTTCCAATTCCAAGGTAAAACAATTACCTTAATGTGTTAAAACAATATGTGTAACTAGGGTTTACAATGAGATGAAGCATAATGCTTGAATACTCATTCTATTGTTTGTATAATGTTTAATAGTTGAAAAGGAACCAAATGCCTTACCGGTTTTACAAGGAAACAAGAAAGAAATTTGTGAGGAAAAGAGGTAAACAAGCTATCTCAATGTGGTTTAATGCCTTAGGAGAAATAAGCTTATAATGCTTGTTAAAACTACCTAAAGAGCAAATGGTGAATGACCTAGTAAAGTGTTCTCAAGGAGATTAGTAAAAGAACATATGTATTGGTGTATGTATTTGCAGGTCAAAGGCATTATTTATGTGGGAAATTCAGTGTTTATGGTTTATGCAATTTAAGGGCCTAAGAGCCATGTTGTTTAAGGGCCTAAGTGCCAAGCAATTTAAGTTATGCACTATATTGTGATGTAGTGCTAAATGTGTGAAGTCTTGTGTATAAAAATGTGTTTGATGGATTTTAGGTGTTCTCGAATGAAATAAGGTAAAAACCTAAGTGTTTGGATGTGAGTAAATACAAGAGAAGCTATGGCCAAATTTGGGAAATGTGTAAGAAGTTCTAAGTGTTTTAAGTGAGTTTTGTTGAACTAGGAAGTGTTAAAGGTGAATAAAGGTTTACTTGAGAAGGAAAACATGTGTTAAGGTGATTTAGAGTGATGCAAGGATTTAGGTGTTATCTTGGAAGTTCTAGGAATTCAATGTGTGTTTTGAGGATGTATTTAAGTCTTGGAGGAGTTTGTTTAAAGGTTAGGTTATGATAATGTGCAAGGTGGGAATAATGTTTAGGTAAGGTTTGAGAAAGGAACTTTTAGGAAGTTGTGAAAAGAAGATTTGTTAAGGAAGAGAAGATGCTTGGGAGATGATGTTAAGGTAAGGAGGAAACATTTTGGGATAGTTGTAATCAAAGGTGAGAAACACCATTTAGAAACCTAGAGTCAAATGTTATAAGTGTTGGTGTATGTATAAGAAAATTGGGTAACAAGTTGGACAATGTTTTAAGGTGAATTGAAGTGGTATTTTGGCATTAGAATATACCAAAGATCATATGGTAAGTTTATACAATTAATGGAGGTGGAGAACTAAGGCAACAACACTTGAAAAATGCAATTTTGACAATTCTGTAGCTTTGGTCCGGGACCTAGGTCATGGTTCAAGACCCGGACCAAGCTTTTAAAATGGCCGAGAGTTGTAACATGTTGTGGTCCGGGACTTAAGGTAGGTACAAGGTCCCGGACCACCCTATTAAAATCGCCCGAGAGTTTTCTAATGTGTTGGTCCGGGACTTAAGGTAAGGACCAAGTCCCGGACCACTCTAAAAATGTTGTTTAAGGTTGGAAGATGATGTCTAATGATGGAGGTTGATGGTTAATGATGTTATGAGGTTGTTAAGGACATGTTAGGTGAGTTTAAATGACAATTAGGTGGGTGAAAAGTTGTATTGAAATGTAAAAGTAAACAAGTTAAAATGTAAAGTTATGTAACCAAGTTAACGGGGAAAGTTAAGCATTAGACATTAAATAATCAAGCAAACCCCGATGTTAATAAAAACACATGTGATGTTAACAGTTGTTCGAGAATCGCTCGAGGAACATAAGTGGACGTGGTAATGTGGACTCCGGTGACAGGTATGGTTTTCTTGCAACCTGTGTCCTACCGGATTACACCGGCTTGTATGCCAATGTGTTTTTCTGTATGTTTGCCACGTTATGAGATAAATCATGAAACGAGTTTACAGTCGTTATTGTTATTGTATGTTTACGTGCCGATACCGGTAACCTCGAATGCGCTTGAAGGGCTAGTTAACCACTATTAGGTAAACGTAGGAGAACGGTATCCGGTAACAACGTTTCCGACCTAAGGAACGTTCTAACCACGGCTATGCGTGAGTTGGTTATGTGATGTTTGTGTGTGATGTTTGTATGTGAATGTATGACTCTCTCTTCCCTTGTGTATGTCTGACAAGACTTAACTCAATGTTTGTGATTGTTTAATAAAGTTCAAAGTTGAACTTCTAACAAGTGCTAACGGGGGAGTGAGGAGTCCGGTCTGTTCCGGACACGCGTGTGAGTATGGGGGTCGTTGTCATAGCAGGTTCGATCCTCTCCGTATGTTATGGTTGTTTTCCAATTTGGTTCCCAACCTTCCCTTTAGCTTAACCAAGGCTATTACTGACTCACGTCGGGCCACAGGGGCATACTATTGTTATGTTTGTTTCGGTGTGCTTGGATCACTATATCCGAGACACCTTGTGTTAAGTTAACCGTTCATTTAACGAGACGGTAACGAGTTATGTAACGAGCTTATCATGAGACTGGCAACATTCTCTAGGCTCCCCAGTGTATTAGTAATGTTTGGGTCGGTTCCTAAGAGAACCACTCCCGTTATGTTATGTATTTTCGTTGTGATGCAATATCTATTGCGGTATTATGTTGTGCACGTGGAAACGTGCAAAGTGTTGTTAAGTGTTGTATGTAGTGTATGTTGTAGGTTGTATAATGTGGAGTGTGTGGATCATGGATATGATTACCAGTTTGTGATAGGAGGCGTTTAAGGATAACCCGATTTAAGGGTAAGTGTCGTCTGTTAAGGAAGTAGCTTCATTAGAGGAGGAACACTCTAGGGATATTGAATACCTTGAGTGACTTATTAAGTAAGGATATATTATCCGTTTGTTGAGCCCGTTGAGGCGAAATGATTATGTGTTGGGTGTTTACAGCTGCATGTATGATTTAAAAATAATCAACCGCATGTTAAGACGACAAGTAGTTGTGCGTGGCCCGGTAGCATGTGGGCTGCGGGATTACCATACCAGCAAAGGTGCTGAGCCCCTTGGGGGCCACCCTTTCTCTTCTTTTCCTATTTCAGGTACGAAGTGCTGGAAGCCGTTCGAGAGTAGGACGGGTAGTCGTTGTACATGGGTATTCATTTAAGTATATATATTCAGTAGGTGTAGTAAGACCGATATTGTTGTCGGCACCAGTTTATAAATACTCGGTATAGTTGATAAGGTGTATGTTGTTGTTGTTGTTAATGGAAAGGGATAACAATGTATAGTTGCTCGGGAATTTAGCCCATCAGACCGGTACAATGTATATGGATTAGCCTTGTTAGCCACGTGGGTGGCTAACGGCGTGTAACACCAACGAGTTAAGTAATGTGAAGAGGTTTGTATTTCCGCTACAGTTTATTGTAAGTATGTAAATGTTGAATGGGGTGTTACACTTACTTTTTCCTTCACTTTTCCAAAAAAAATACTTTTCATTGAAGAGTTATAAATTTTACACATAGAACTTTTTCAGACATTCCCCATGCCAAGAATGCGGCAATTCGTACCCTTCACCATTTTTCAATCGGTATGAAGCTCGTCCCGTCTTCTGGTGTATGATGTATGGTCCTTCCCATTGGGGTTCCAGCTTCTTGGGTTGTTTAACCTCTCGGAGGACTAATTCTCCTGGGGCAAAACTTCGTTCTTTTATCCTTCTGTTGAAATATCTTTCTACCTTGGATTTATCTTTCGCCATCCTTACTGCGGCGGCCATCCTGGTTTCTTCAAGGAGGTCTAGGTGATCCTGTACTCCCTGATTGTTGACCTCTTCGTCATATGATTCTCATCTTATGGATGGCACCACAATTTCCACCGGAATGACGGCTTCCAAACCATATGTCAATCTGTAAGGCGTTTCCCCCGTTGGTCCCCTTTCTGTCGTTCTGTACGACCAAAGGACTTGGGGTAACAATTCTGCCCACTTCCTTTTTTCTCATCGAGTTTCCTCTTTATCGCCCTTACTACTTGCCCATTCGCATTCTCAACCTGCCCATTTGCCTGAGGGTGGGCTACTGATGCAAATCTTAAGTCGATCTTCCATTCTTCACAGAATTCTCGGAAGCTTTCGCAATTGAACTGTGCTCCATTATCAGTTATTATTGCTTTTGGTATGCCAAACCTGCATACCACATATTTCCAAATGAATTCTTGTGACTTCCTAGCCGTGATGGAGATAGTAGGCATTGCTTCGACCCACTTTGTGAAGTAGTCGATGGCAACGTACATGAATTTGAACCTCCCTGGTGAAGCTTCCGGAAATGGGCCCACAATGTCCAACCCCCACATAGCAAAGGGAATTGGGCAGAGAATAGACTTTTGTTCCGCCGGAGGAGTATGTATCTTGTTTCCATGCTCTTGACACTTGCGACATTTTTGTATATACTCCTTGCAATGCTCCATCATTTTCGGCCAAAAATACCCGAGTCTCAAGATTTTGTGGGTTGTGGTCCTTTCTCCCTGGTGATTTCCACAGAGCCCATCATGTATCTCTCTTATTAATTCTGCTCCTTCAGCTATGGTAACACACTTTAGTGCTGGTCTTGCAAAAGATCGCTTATACAGCTGGTTATCCTCAATAAAAATGATGCGGCCCGCCTTTTTATTATCCTGGCCTCCTTTTCTCCTTCCGACAGCTTTCCTTGCCGTATGTAATCTATGATTGGAGTCATCCAGGATTCTTCTTTGTCACCTGTCTCCACCGCAAACACCTGAGTTCCTTCTATACTTGGGGAAGTTCTGATTTCTAGCCATATCTCATTGGGTACCTTTTCGGCCATACTTGCCAATTTGGCTAAGGCGTCAGCTTCGACATTCTCTTCGCGGGGAAGGTGCTTTAGCTCGCATCTTTGGAAATTTGCTTTTAGCTCCTGGACCTTGAGCAAGTACCTCCATAGTTTTTCTTCTTTGACTTCATAGATGTTGTCGTTTTGTCTCGCCACCAACATAGAGTCCGAATATACCTCTAATTCTGTTAAAAATAGGTTATATTCTCATAAGTCTTACTTCAGACAAGTTTTTATAAAAACGAAAAAACAGAGAAGGCATCTTTTCTATGGAACCTGTCCCCCGAGGGCTGTAGCTACTTCCAGACCCTGGATAAGGGCTTCGTATTTGGCTTCATTATTAGTAACATCAAAGTCCAGTCGGAAGGCATAATTCAAGCTTTGCCCATCCGGCGCCTGTACTACTATCCCAGCACCTGCCCCACTTTTGCATCGAGCTCCATCAACCAAGATGATATATGGACTCTGAGCCTGCTTCTTTTCTTTTGCAAAGCTTGTTTCCGTTATGAAGTCTGCTAAGGCCTGAGCTTTAATCGCCGTTCTGGGCAAGAAGTGAATTTCATATTGTGTCAGCTCTACTGTCCAGCTTACCATCCGGCCGGAGGCATTCGGATTGTTTGCTATTTGTTTGAGCGGCCAATTGGTCCTAACAAAGATTCGGTGTGACTGGAAGTAGGGTCGTAGTTTTCTTGACGCCACCACCAGTGCAAACAAGATTTTTTCTATGTTAGTGTACCGTCCTTCTGCCGGGCTTAAGATTTTGCCCGTATAGTAAACTGGTTTCCCTTTCTCTTCCATGATTAAGATAGCTGCAACCGCCCAATCCGTTGCGGACAAGTAAAGATATAGATCCTGTCCCGGGGCAGGTACACCCAATTTAGGTAGATCCCGAAGCATCTCCTTGATCTTTTCAAATGCGTCTACGCACTCTTGTCCCCACTGGAACTTGCTGTTCTTCCTTAGAATATTGAAGAACGGGATTGATTTTTCTTGAAGCTTAGAACAAAACCTACTTAATGCTGTGAGTCTTCCGTTCAAAGCTTGGACATCTTTGATATTCTTTGGAGGAGAAAGGTCTAGGATTGCCTGACTTTTTTCCGGATCGACCTCAATACCTCGTTGCCCAACAATGAAACCAAGAAACCTCCCTTTGGTTACACCAAACACGCACTTTTCTGGATTTAGTTTGATTTGGTATTTATCCAGAGTGTCGAATGTTTCTTCTAAATCCTTCATGTGTTGCTCCTTTGATGGACTTTTTACAACTATATCATCAACGTAAGCCTCTATATTTCGAGCAATTTGCTGACAAAATACTTTGTCAATCATTCGTTGAAAGGTGGCCCCTGCATTCTTTAGGCCGAAGGGCATTACCTTGTAACAGAATGTTCCGGCTGAAGTAATAAAGGATGTCTTTTCCGAATCGTCTTCTTTCATTTTTATTTGATTATAACCGGAGAAAGCATCCAGAAAACTTAACACAGAACTCTGGGCAGTTGAAACCACCAATCTATCTATTGATGGTAGGGGATAGAAATCTTTAGGACATGCCTTATTTAAGTCTGTGAAATCCACACACATTCTCCATTTTCCATTTGCTTTTTTCACCATAACAACATTAGCCAACCATCGCGGGTATGCAACCTCCCTGATGAATCCGGCCTTGAGGAGTTTTTGGACCTCGGTTCTTGCGGCTAAATCTCTTTCTTCCCCTATTACCCTTTTCCTTTGCCTGACTGCTGGATGCTTAGGGTCTACCCTGAGCTCATGCCGGATAACGCTTGGGTCTATACCAGGCATCTCCTCCGTGCTCCAAGCGAATGTTGCCCTTCTTTTTTCCAGGAACCTCATTAAGTGAGTTTGCTCTCCACTGTCAAACGCAGTTCCTATTTTAAAAAATTTAGAAGGGTCAGATTTTAAATGTACCTCTCTGGGGGGATCCTGGACTGCCCGACATCCTTCCTTTTCTTCACTCGGCCCTGGGGAAGAAGGCAATTTTCCCTTGAACTCCTTGTCCGATCCCACAGTTTTAACCACCTCCTCACTAGGAAGGCCGTCCATAATGCGGACTTCACACATTCGGGCCATCTTTTGGCTTCCTCTTATTGTAACCACCTTCCCGTGTGAGGTTAAATATTTCATTTTTAAGTGATGAGTGCTGTGGATGGCTTTGAAAGCATTGATTCCTGGCCTTCCAAGGTACATGTTATATCCAGAAAGACCTGGCACAATAAAAGCCGTGAGTTCTCTGTCCTTCTTTTGTCTCCTTGGCCCAGGGTCATTGTGAAATCTATACTGCCGGAAGACGTGGTAGAGACGCCTCCTACAAATCCTCCCAGAACCGCCGAATAGGGCTTGATCCGGTCCTCAGGGACCTCCAACTTCCTAACCGCTTCGGCTGATATAACATTTGCTCCGGCCCCACTATCGATTAAAATTCCCTCCATCATCCGATCGTTTACCTGTGCACGAATGACAAGTGGATCGTTGTGCGGGTATAGCACTCCATCTTCATCCTCATCGGAGAAGAAAATTGGAGGAAAACTTTCTTTTTTGGCGATTTTCATTTCTCTGGGAGTTCTTGATGTACTTGATGAATGTGCCTTTTTCTTTCATTAGGGGTTAGTGGTCCTACCTCTGAAAAAAGTCCTGTGAGTTTCCTTAGAGAAAGTTTTGTTAGCCTTCCCATTGGGAAAAGAAGGGGGTTGCTAAGAGTAAAAATGCAAAAAGAATGGGAATTTTATTTCTTCCTTTGGTAACATGATTTTTGGCAATCTATGCGATGTAAAATTTTCATCTTAACGCAGGCTACAAATTGTAACTCCGAATATTATCCTGAATGAAAGGAGAAAAAACTTTACTTTCCTTCTTCACAAACCTGTTATCATTCCCACTGATTTGCTGGGATCAAGCCTGGGGTGAACCTCTTCCTCTTGTCGCCCTCGAGGTGCATTCTGGGCACTACCCTGTTGGATGCCGTACTGCCTTTGTGTTCCGGCTGCCTGCTTACCTTTCCTCTTATTCTCCTCGATGATTCGAAGTTCTTTAGCCAAGGTAGCACAATTTATAGTCCGGTGGCTGCGGTTCCCGTGGTACTCACAGAATGCAACCGGAATTTCCCCCTGCGGCGGCCTTCTAGGCTGAGGAAGGTACCCTTCTCTTACTGCGGCTGCATATTTCCCTGGGTCAATGTAGACAATGGTTCTTGCCCCCTGGTGCTGTGCTCCCTGAGAGGAAGATCCGGCGGTGGGCTTGCCATAATATGGCTTGTACCTTGACCCCCCTCTTCCGGCATTTCCTCCATGCCCCTCCTTTTTTTCCAGCGGCCCTGTGATTTTGAAGCTGTCTGCTAGCTCCTTAGCTTTGTTTTCCGGTATCTCAGATTTCAGAAAATCATGGATCATTTCAGCTAATTCTCCATGAGTTTTCGGCGCCTTCATTGCGATCTTTCCAGCAAGTCGCGGCTGAGCTAGGCCGTTACCAAAGGCCTTAATCAAGATTTTCTCGTCGACATCATCAATCTCTGCGACCTTCTTATGAAAGCGCTCGCTGTACTCCTTCACGGTTTCCCCTTTCCGCTGCTTAACGTCCATCAATTCTATTGTCTCTTTTTTGACCCTCTTACTCGCAGCGAAGTATTGCTGGAAATCCTCGGTCAGCTGCTTGAAGCTAGTGATGGACTGTGGCGGTCTCGGGAAGATCCATCCCAACGCTCTTTTCAAAAGCGTTCCGGGGAACAAATTGCAGAGGGCGAGGGAGCTGATCCCCTGAGTGTTCATGGCAAACATGAACTTCTTAATATGTTGGGTGGGGTCTCCAGTCCCATCATATTTCTCAATCGCCGGGGCGACGAAGTGCGGCGGGAGCTTTGCTTTTCTTATTCGTTCTGAGAATGGGTACAAGCTCATGTCTATCTGGTCATCTTCTTCCCTCTCTTCTTCGCTAATGATTGAGTTGCGCTTCCTGTCCTTGCTTTCCTCGCCATTACTGCCTTTGGAATCTCTACTTCTCAGTTGTTCAATGGCCTCAGTCATTTCGTCCCATTTTCTCTGATACTCCTCGTCCCTTTGCATTAGTTCCTGCTGCAAAGTCTCATTTCCTTCTACAATTTTTTCGTCGATGGATCTGACTAGCCCCTTCAGCATATCATCGAGATCTTTTTTGGAGATGGCTTCTGGCATCTCCGAACTCATTCCCTCTTCAGAGCGATTGTTATCTTCGGTAGCGTTCTTCAGTGCTTTCTTCGATCTTGGAGCCATCTTTCGTGTTCCGATCCTGCAAAAAATGTCATTAGTTATTTCAGAACTTTCGCTACAAATCGTCGCAGATTACTCCCCTGTTTCTAGGTGGTCTCGTGGTTGCTTCTTGCTGTTCGATTCCCACAGACGGCGCCAAATGAAACAGTATATGCTATCCTAATATAATCCGATCTGATCATCTATCCCATGTTACCTGGTCTCGATTACAGAATTGCACAAGAGTAGAGAGAAAGAGAGAGCTTTAGTTAGGATTGAGTGTGAGTTTAATTGCCAAGTGTAGCGTATCTTATTTCATGGGGGTACACCCCTATTTATAGTATTTTGGGCCTGGTTCTTATGGTGTCAGCCTGTATTTTACATGTATAAATACGGTTCTACCCTCTCCTAGCATCTTTGACTGACCACAGACGGTCAGTCGTACAATACTTTCCTTTGCCTAAGTCCTATTCTCATCCGGCTGGAGACGGCCGGATGCCCTATGCGCTTCCACCCCCATCCGGCCAATGCGGCCGGATGCTCTATGCGCTTCCACTTCCATCCGGCCAAAGCGGCCGGATGCTCTATGTAACCTGTTTTGGCTTGACACCATTTCTTCCCTTCTCAGTTTAGAAGCATCACTCTCGATGTTCCTAAAGATTTTGGGAACGTCACTTAAGTTTGGGTGATCTTAGGTTTAAGAGTTACCCTTACATTTCATATACTTATAAGTTCGGTTGTTTCCTTATACCGGGAAAAATCCTCATATAGGAGGTCGACCATGTCTCAAGGGAGTTACTAATCCCTTAGGTCTCTTTTACCTTCTTTACTAGTTCACATCTTCGAACTATCTTTAATCCTCTTGAAGGAGGTTCACTTATCATTCCACTCTCATTTGTTTCGTGGATTGTGTCATTATGGTTTACTAACCGTTATCGGGTAATTACTCAACCCGTACATCTCCTCACATTCTAGGGAGTTCATATGTTCGTGTTATCGTTATACTTTAACGGATAGTTTGTGTGTTAGCACGTTTTCGTTATCATAAGCATCGACCCGATCTATGGGTCTCTAGCCAAACGTTACTCACTACGAGTGGGTCCATACACTATGTTAGACCACACCGGCATACAAGTATGTTAGCTCATTCAACATACAACAAGGCATACATAATCAAACAATGGATTATTTTCATGCTTTAATCTTGATTAAGCCGGCTCACAAACACACAAATCAACGTAACTCGGTTAGCACGCGGAGTATGAGAAAATCATACCTTTCACCGGGGTTTTTACTTTGACCGTGACATCTCATCATGCTCGGTTCACACACGATCCTCTGATAACATTCAAATGCTTATATTAACATTAAAGTGTTACGGTAAGTAAAACTAATACTCCCGTACTAAACCCCGTTATCCGTTATTCCTAGTTTAGTTCATGTGCTCTTAAACTCACAACTTTCTCATTCACTTCTCAAACTTGTTTACACTTCTTAGGACCTTGACTAGTCACCAAACAAGGCCTAAACATCATCTAAAACCAATACCATTCACTTCCCCATCATTAGGGCACTTAAAAACACTATCTGGTACATTTTTACACTGGTCCGGGTTTGTGTCCGGGGTTACAAACGCGGACCAGACACGGTTTTAAGTTTCTGGACAATTTTACATGTGGTCCGGGTTTGTGTCCGGGTTTACAAACCCGGACCAATACTCCTGGTCACTCTCGGGTGCAAATATTGACTGGTCCGGGTATATATGCTAGTTTACAAACCCGGACCCTTAATTCAGAAACCTCTCGGGTGAGTTTTAGGGGTGGTCCGGGTTTGTGTCCTGGTTTGTAAACCCGGAACACTCCTCTGATATAGGTTTCTGCCGTGTTTTAGCACTGGTCCGGGTTTCTGTACTTGTTTACAGACCCGGACCACTTACAGAAATGAGTTTTCTCCTTGTTTCTGATTATGTTACCACTCCAAACTTATGCCAATTTCTTCCCCACTCTCTCTACATATATTATAGCATGTTTTGACATTAATTAGGCATTCAAAACTAACCTAATCCACCTTATATAATCATCTGTTACTTAGCCCATTCACTGTAATTTTCTCATCTGTTACAGACTCTTGTCTCTTGTTTTCTGTTGCAGTTTCCCAATCTTTCCTTTATTACCATTCCAACTCCACGTATTAACACACTCAAGCCCATACATTCCTTGGCAAGTTTTGACAAGGTTTGTCTACTTTCCTAAGTATTCCCACAACACTAAATAGCTCACCAAGATCAGTTTAACATCCCTGTTAATACAAACCTTAAAATCCTTGCAACAGCACATTAAATTCCCCTCTGTTTTCACATATGTACTAGTTAGCCTCAAGGCTTATTATCCACACTTAACCCTCTTAAAATAGCTCCACTTATCAGTCAATATTGTAGCATCACAACTACACTAACAAGGTCATTTATTTACATTCAAAAATCTGTTTACAGAGAACAAAACCAACCCAAGGTTAGTTTATTACCTTGCTAGTTTTTCTGTTTCCTCTTCTTTTCTCCTTCCTTCTCTTGTTCTTTCTTTCTCTTCTCGTTTTCACACCACACAAGGAGTCTAGATTGCAAGCTACAATCATTTTCCCCACACCACACACAACAAGTAAATCAATTCCACTTCCTCACAAAACTAGTATTTTAAGAGCTAGTTTTAAAGGCTCTAACTTAGATATTACCTTAGAATGTCCAGAAGGAGAGCTTGGCAATCAAATTGATGGAATTCCAACACTCCACAAGGCAAAGGACAACCGGCTGAAATGGGGGAAATATCAACGTGGGCAATTTTTTTGTTTTTGCACTAACAAGCTAGAAAGATGGGAACTTGAGTTTATTTTTACCTTAGAATGTTAAGGAGATGAAAGAGATCCAAAAGCTCCTCTTCAAGCTTCAAACGAGCCTACTGCCATGGAAATGAAGAAGAGAGTTTCAAGCTTTTGAAGGGTGGAAAATGTTGCCCAAGATGAGAGGAATTCAACGGTGGCATTTTTGAGTGATTTAGAGTTGATTTCGGTGTTCAAAATCTAGCAAGAAGAGAGGCGCTGAGAGGAAGAGTTGAAATCGCCATTTGTGTGCAGAGGAAGAAGAAGGCTCTGTCTGAGAGGGAAAAAAAACGTGACTGGCAAAGGAAAGGAGGTGAGAGAGTATATTATCTCTTTTTACTATTCCCTCTCTTGCTTTATTTTTTGTGATTTAATAAAACTAGCTAGCTTATTAATGTGTGTGTACATACTAATTTAAACCGGCCCATATATATTAATAGCCCGGGTCGTTTTTCATCTTTTCGAATAACACTCGTTTAAATTACCCGGTTTTGACACTATTCACTCCCGGGACCCGTTTTCCGGATCTTCTCGTTTCTTTATTTTAAATGGTTATTAAGCTTCCATTAATACTTAATTATAGTTATTTAATCAACTATAATTTTTATGGGTCTGTTTGACCACTTAAAGTCACGTTTTTAGGTTTTCTCGAAAAACGTGCTTTTAAACTCCGTTAGTGTTTTAATCCATTATTTGAATCTGTTTTCTTCGGGAATCATTCCCGTATACTAATTAGGCCTAACCAAGCCTTAGGAATCCGTCTCGGACCCTTACGAGATCATATACTCATTTAATGCGCATTTTAGCGTTTTTCGCTTTTCAAGCGTTTTCTATTTTCTTTTGGTTTAATTCACTTTACCAATACTCTCTAGGCACTAATAGGCCTTTAAAAATCATATTAGAATAATTAAGTCACCATTTTTAGGTCTGGGGTATTAAAATACATTGTATAATAGACTGCATTGAAGTTAAGACACTCCATGACTCCCAAATTGGATGAACCAATGTTCAATTTACACATGGTAGATTACGTGGGCGCAATCCCTTTTAAGGGGGTAGAGCGAAAAACCGCTTATTGTATGTTTCACATATTAAGTACGTAAACTACAGTGTGCATAGCACAAAATAATTTGTTTTGATGATTGATATGTATGTTACATAGACATATGTATTCATTCATAGTGTATTTATGGTTATTACGCACAAGAGATGCGAATACCGCTTATATGAATATGACTATGTTGTAACTCCGGTGTGGGTATAGAAGGGGAAAGGAGTAGAGAAACTCCCGGGGAACTAAATCCCCCAATAGTATATGTCTATTTGAGATTAGACATGGTATTATAATGTATGAATCAGTATGAAACCGATGTAAAACCAAGTAGGAATTGAGTTCCCTAGGTGATTTGATTTGAGAACGATTGATGGAGTGAGTTCCATCCTTTGGAGTTGTGTTGATGTATGTCATGATTGAGTAAAATTGGTGAAATGAGCCATATGTATTGAATTCCTAGGTAAAGTATGTGGAAGTAAATTGAGAATGATGGATGACCTAAGTTCTATGATTTAGAGATAAATTGAAATAGATTGTTTTGTGATTATGACTAGAAAGAGTAAAAGACAAAAAAATGGAATAATGATTGACTACTTGATTGTTTGAATTGAGGTTGGAGGTGGAACTTGATTTGCTAGCTATCAAGGGAAACCGAACACAAATTGGGGTGGAAGGATAGTTCAACACCGATGCTGATCACCTCGGGGTTGAATGACTCTTGAAGTTCCCTATAAGCGGTCACAAGTAATAATGCTTAGAATAGGTACAATTAGTATAAATTGGAACTTGGAGTTGCATTGAGTTTTCAAAAAGAATTTCCAACTGATTTTTACAAAAGGATTTTCTTCAAACTTGAGAATGAGGACCGGTTTTGAAACCGCTCCCACAGGTGCTAGTTGGACCTTCCCACGGCTAGACCCGGTATCAAGTTGAAACCGGGGAAGTAAGGCTAGCTGTGAGCTGGTGGGAGTGATGATTAGTTTTGAAACCACTACAACGAACGAGCAATGGTCCTAAGTGGCCGGTAGGATGTTGGTAGTGTGTGTTTTGTATTTTTTCAAGGGTAACGGGATATGAGTAGTCCTGTATCAGTGTGGATGACCGGTGCGTGCCTGAGGATATCTAGATGTGCAAACGTTTTGTTCAGAACCAAAGGACCGTGGCCAGAAAGCATAAGTGCCATTAGTCATGACGGCCGTGAACCAGAAAGCGAAAGTGTTCAAACGTGACCGGTACCTGAGGGATCACTCGACACGGGAGAGGAAGGTGCCTTCTTTATTTTCGGATGGACCCCATGGAGAGAAGGACAATGAGTATTTTGTATTGCTATGCATGCAGTGACATGTTGTATGGATGTGTGGTGTACATCGAGCCAGACCTGTGAGTCTGTAAGGCTATATAGAGGTTATGACCTCAGCATAGAATACCTATGTGACTAACTATATTAGATTCACCAACTCTGTGGGAAAAGTTCTTTAAGGGGGGTAGATTGAAATTCCCCAAACTTAAATATGGTGATTAAATTATTCTAATATGGTATTTAAAGGCCTAATAGTGCCTAAAGAATATTGGTAATGAAAATAAAACCAAAAGAAATGAGAAACCACTAAAAAAGCGCAAAACATTAAAACATGTGTTACGCAACCATAGGAGGTATATGACCTCGGTTAGGGTCCTAGATGGATTCCTAAGGCTAATTATGCCTAAACAGTATGTGGGAACAATTCCCGAAGAAAATGGATCCAAATAATGGGACAAAAACGCTAATGAAGCCTTAAAGCATGTTTTTCAAGAAAACCCGAAAACATGAATTTAAGTGGTCAAACAGACTCGTAAAAATTATAGTTGACTATAAAAATATAATTAAATATTAATGGAGCCAAAGAACCATTAAAGTAAAAGAAACGAGAAAAATCCGGAAAACGGGCCCGGTTGGTGAATGTGCCAAAACCGGGAAAATTAACACGTTAGAGATTGAAAGTTTTCAATTTGAAGTCGAATTAAACATGAAACTTAGCAAACAAGTTATTGGGCAGAAGCGAAAACAAATATTAATTCAGAAGCGGTAAAAAGTCAAATCGACTCCAAATTTTATCATAGAGTATTTAAAGTTGTACAAAGTCAGAGAAGTATGATTTCAACCTGTTTTACCTTCGGATTTAATGAGACTCTTGACATCGGGGATCTTTTGGTGCTTCGTTGATGCCAGTTTTGGATTGACTTCGAATTGAACTTCTGACTCCTTCTTCTTTATGCTGTTAAGGTTGTGCTTCTTCTGTTTTTATGGTGTTTTTGTGTGTTTTTGGTGCTTGGAAGTTCAATGGGAGAAGAAAGGATGAGTTTTTAGTGATTTCAGGGTGATTTCTACAGTGTTTCGGTATAGATTTGAGGGTCGGGAGTGCAAAAACGTGGAGAGAAGGTTGGTGGCTGTGTTTTCTGACTATTGAGGTGTTCTCCTCTGCCCTAGGTCGTTTTTGGAAGGTCCTTTTTTAGAAAAAGCAAGGCCATGTCGATAGAACAAGATCTTTATCTGAAACCCTGATTTTGTGCTCTAAGAGAATCTGGTTTTTTAAAAGATGTTACAAGATGATAAAAATTCTGAAATTATAACCATAGATAAAAGATGATTTTTAAGAATATTGAGAGTTGGAATCAGGTTATTTCGATAAATAATCGATTAGACACAAATCTCACAATCCGAAACATCCCATAATTCATAATTATTTTTGGAAAGTCGAAATAACGAAATTCCAACGGCATTAGTCTCTACAAATCATCCTTTGTCTTGTGTTAAAATTTCATGACATTTTGTTTTGATTTCGGTATTTTCTAGAGGAGAGAGAAAATTGTAAAAATGATTGAATTTCTCTTTTAAATTTTGGGCTAAGGTTCCAAATAAAATAATTTCAGGTTTATGACTGTATGTAGTCATGCTAACCATGTGACAATTTTATTTTAATTTTGAAAACCTTTTTATTTCTATTTTGAGGCTATTTCATGTGTTAATTATTAAAGAAACTAGCTTATTAAAAGCTTAATTTCCAGAATAAATATTATCAGAAAATCATGAAATACCTTTCATAATGACTATGATATTTGGAAGTGTTTGGAGATCATGAACAAGTCATATGAAAATAGAAAATCTCGTGAATGTCCTTAGAAAATCATGCATTGGTGCATTTTGACCATTTTGCCCTTTGTAACATGTATGCCTTAGAGACTACTCCGGGGGGGTTGAAATTTTGGGTATAACAGATTGCCCCCCATCAACTAGCCTTTGTAATGAAGATGAAAAGACTAGTTGATGCCTGAGTGATACCCTAAAATTTTGGATCTTAAAAGACCCTACATGTAGATTGTGTCGAGCTATTCTAAGGCGCTGACTACCTATGAGTGAGAATGAAAATGAAAAGATGTCAAGAAATTCTAAGGTGTTAACTACCTAAAAACTGTAACACCCCTAATACGCACATGATACTAAATGAAATCGCAGCGGAATTAAATAACTAAACAGTAACTAACGCTTCGGTGCTACAACGCCGTCAACCACCCACGTGGTTGACAAGGCAGAATAAATACAATTGTACCGGTCTGATGATCAGACTCCCGAGCATAAAACTGAACCATAGATACATCATATACAATACCGAGTGTTTACATATCCTTCGCTGTATAACATCACTGTAAACTGCAACAACCAAAAGTATATAACGCCACAGGAGCACAGGCGCATCCCGGGCCAACATCCAAACGTATACAAAAGTAAACTTGCATCCTAGGATCTAAAGCCACTCCGCTTCCTCGATCCTCATCCTGCAGTATAAGAAATATGGATCCCCCGAGGGGGTCAGCAACCCTTGGCTGGTATGGCTAACGCACAGCCCATCGGCTACCGGGATACGCGCAACTAATCGTCATGATAACATGGCATTCATTTACATACACGACATAACATAACATGGAGCATAGCATCAATAGTGCACAGCTCATCACCACATACACGGTGGATCTTGGTTCCACAATAACAAACCACAAGGGTCAAATAACATAAGAGCCTAGAGAGTGATTCACCCTCATGTTAAGCTCGTTAAACACACTCATTACCGTTCTGTTAGACGAACGAGTAACTTAAGTCACAGATGGTTCGGATTTAGTGACCCGAACACACCACACAAACACAGGTTCCCACTAAACCGATCATAAGTCAGAATAGGTAAGCTTTGGAAGAAGCTAGCGGGAGATCGAACGCCAAATTAATGAGAACAATCTTAACAACATAAGAGTCGAATCTGATTCAGATATCTACTCTTAACTTACATGCATGACCGGACAACCGGATTCCTCACTTCCCAGTTAACACTTGTTAGAAGTTCATAGTGGAACTTAACAACCAACACACAATGGGTGGTAAGTCATGTTAGACACGCACAAGGGAAATGAGTCACAACATCACATCACAATAATATGAACAACTGTAAACTCATTACATGTTTAAATCTTATAACGTTGTAAACACAGAAAAACATACAACACACAAACCGGTGTAAACCGCTAGACAACAGACTGCAAGAAACCATACCTTGGCCCTTGCCTCGTTTGGTTTCCTCCGTAGGTCACTCCTATACATAATTCAAGAACGTCGGTTAATTAACTTACTTAACCTCCAAATTTACTAAGTGTTTAACATAATTGTATGACATGTTTTAATGTCTATCTTACCCTAGGTTACCTTCATTACACCCTAGGGTTAACTACATAAGTCACATTCTTTTCTGTTTTTTTTTTTTACAAGTTTAGGTCCGACCGGACTTGTCGACCGGACTTGTCCATGTCCGGTCGATTCCAGAACATATTTCCGTCAAAATTTTCTACTCCGACCGACCTTGTAAGTCCGGTCGCATGTCCGGTCTATTCCAGAGAGTTTCTCCCCTTTGAAAATTTAGCCCGACCGGACTTGCCAAGTCCGGTCCTATGTCCGGTCGATTCCAGTAACTCAATCCGTACACAAATTACAAGCCCGACCGACCTTGCAAGTCCGGTCCCAAGGTCGGTCCATTCCAGAAGCCAATTCTCGCAGGGTAAACTGGGCCCGACCGAACTTGCAAGTCCGGTCGCAAGTCCGGTCTGCCCCAAATCTTTGTTTTCCTCCTTTTTACATTCAACTCCAAACTTCACCCCATATAACCTAGTACCCCCTAACCTCTTTGGGCACTTCAAACACAACTTAAGCCATCCTTAAATACTCACAAAACTCTTTTTCTAATTCCTTAAACCTTTACTTATTTCCTTGTAAATTCCTTCACACTTACAACATTTTACACTAGGTTTCTAAATGGTGTTTCTCACCTATGATAACTACTATCCCAAAATGTTTTCTCCTTATCTTAACATCATCTCCCAAGCATCATCTCTCACAACTAACTCCTTATATCATTACTTCCAATCCTTTTTCAAGTTCATACTTTCTCCTTAATTTACCAAAGTTTGCCTAAGTCTTTACCTAAGTCCCAAAATGACTTTGGTACATACTAAAATCTCAAGCTCATGCCTAAGTCCTTGTTACATCCTAAATCACCTTAATGCATGTTTCCTACACAAGAACAACACTTAACCATTCTAAATACTCCTTAACTTATCAAACTCATTTTAACACTTAGAACTTCACATTTGTTACCTAAATTTCGACATAGGTTCTCCTAGAACATTACTAAACCAAAACACATTGTTTTTTACCAACAAACAACCAAGAACACTAAAGATCCATCAAGTACTTATTATACACAAACTCCACTCACAAAGCACTACATCACAATATAGTGCATAATTTAAATTGCATGGCACTTAGGCCCTTAAATGACATGGCTCTTAGGCCCTTAAGATGCATAAATCATAAACACTGAATTTCCACAATATATTTGCCTTTAACCTGCAAATACACTCAACAACACATATGCCTTTTACTAAGCTCTTGAGAACACTTTACTAAGTCATTCACCATTTGCTCTTTAGGTAGTTTTAATAAGCATTTATAAGCTCATTTCTCCTAAGGCATTTAAACAACATTTGGTTAGTAGATTTACCTCTTTTCCAAACAACTTCTTTCTTGTTTCCTTTAGAAAACCGGTAGGGTATTTGATTCTTTGACAAGTTCTAAACAATATACAAACATTATAATGAGTATTCAAGCTATAAGCTCCATCTCATTGTAAACCCTAATTTTACATTGTTTCAAAAACATTAATGTAGTTGTTTTACCTTGCTCTTTGAAGAGAGTTTGAATATCTAGCAAGAGAGGACTCCACCTAGTCCATGAAGAGTTGGAATGAAGCTAGAACAAGGTCACACAAAGAGCTCCTTCAATATGTATTTTCGGTTACCACAAAAACATGAAGGAAATGAAGTTTTTATTTAAGATTCCTTACCTAGAAGCAAAGGAGAGTAACAATATGTAAAAATACAAGCTCAAGCTCCTTCAATGGAGAAACTCCATGGCACCGAAATGGTGGTCTTGGACTTTTAAGAAGATAGGAATGAAGAGCTTGATGAGAGGAAGAGATTGGTGGTGTTTGTTTTTGATTTGGACAAGTGAGCAAGATTTTACAAGAGATCAAAGTGGAGTTTTAATGGAGGTGTGTGTATTACCGTGAGAGAACAGCAAGAAGAAGGAAGAAGAGAGGTGGGAAACCGTGTGAACAAGGAAAGAAATGAGAGAATGAGATAGAATTTGCTTTTTGAAGATATTTATACTTTGTAAAGTAAAAAGGGTACTTAAGTAGTTTGTTTATTTTCTTAACAAGCTAACAAGGGTGGTGTGTCACCAACCTTAAAAACCGGCCCCAAATAGTAGTGTGAGGGTAATATAGTCTTTATTTGTCAATTTAATTACTTATACAAACATATGTTACAAAATAGCTTATAAAAATCACTATTCATGAAAACAAGGCACATAGAAGTGAAATTTTTGATTTCCCATTAATATAGACACCCAAATGTGATATTATATAGTACACATATATATTTAAGAGTAATGATGGACATCTAGCCACTCAAAACTCATTTACAAGACAATTTTTCAAAAATGTGCTTTAAGACTCCTTAAAGCACATTTTGGGTTTAAACTTGTTTTCAAGCTTGGTTTTCTTTGGTAATTGATTTAATATGTTCATTAGTGTATAAATGAGGTCTTGGTAAGTTCATTAGGTCTTAACCAAGTTTATCCCAAGCTTAGAGCACATTTTCGCTCTTATTGACTTTAAAGCACATTTTGTGTTTTCTTTTGTTTAAACTTGTTTACTAATGTTTCTAAGACTCTTTTTAGTCTTAATACACCATATTTAAGTGTTTATACAATATATTAAGGTTTGGGGTATTTCAAAAACGAAATGATGAAATAAATGTCAAGCGATTCTAAGACGTTGACTACCGAAAAATGAAATGATGAAGTAAATGTCAAGCGATTCTAAGGTGTGACTACCTAAAAATGAAATGATGTCAAGCTATTCTAAGGTGTTGACCACCTGAAGATGATGAAAATGATGCCAAACTATTCTAAGGCGTTGACTACCTGAAAATGATGAAAGCAAAATAATGTGTAGAATGCCGATATGCTAGCGATGCTAATGATGCTAATGATGCTGATGATGTTGAAGATGATGTTGATGATCCTGATGATGCTGATGATATTGATGATGCTGATGATGCTCGGATGCTTCTAGGGACCGAAACCCGTGCCAATACTCCTGGCTAGACCCAATGTGGACTTATTGCCATCGCCCCCAAGCCGGTGTGTAGGGATAACTCCTGGTAAAAACCCTGGGGATTTATTGCCTTCGCCCACCAATCGTTGATCCCAAAGTAAGCTGACATAACACAGAAGGATTTATTGCCATCACCTTGCTAACTTTTTTGTGGCCAGGTCTTGTGACGCGCCTGGATAATGCAACTAGATCTTATGAGAAGCCTATATGAATGAGATGAATGCAATGTGTTTGATGAGAGTGGGTAAGCTAAAGGGTCTTATTACGAGCCTAAAGGAATGCAACCAGGTCTTATGACGAGCCTAAAGGATGGTTCTAGGTCTTATGACGAGCCTAAAGGATGGTTTCAGGTCTTATGACGAGTCTACAGGATGGGATCTAGGTCTTATGGCGAGCCTAAGGATGGTTCTAGGTCTTATGACGAGCCTAAAGGTGGCATCTAGGTCTTATGACGAGCCTAAGGATGGTTCTAGGTGTTATGACGAGCCTAAGGATGGTTCTAGGTCTTATGACGAACCTAAAAGTGGGATCTAGGTCTTATGACAAGCCTAAGGATGGTTCTTAGTCTTATGACGAGCCTAAGGATGGTTCTAGGTCTTATGACGAGCCTAAAGGTGGGATCTAGGACTTATGACGAGCCTAAGGATGGTTCTAGGTCTTATGACGAGCCTAAGGGTGGGATCTAGGTCTTATGACGAGCCTAAGGATGGTTCTAGGTCTTATGACGAGCCTAAAGGTTGGATCTCGCACTGATTCTGGGTCTCAGACTAAAAATGAGTTGGAAAGATAATGGTCTCGTGCAAATGCATGTGGTGAAAATCAATTGTAAAAGGGCCAAACGTGGCGATGATGAGGTGTATGTAAAAGTTTGTAAAATGCAATCACAGTGCATGTAAGATACTTGTTTAAAACAAGCAACTGTTGAAAAATGTGCCAAACATGGCAATTATGAGAATTGAATATTGTCTAAGACAAGAAATTGCTGAAGAATGTGCCAAATATGGCAATGATGAGAATTAAAAATTGTTCAAAGCAAGAAATTGCTGAAAAATGTGCCAAACGTGGCTTAAAAATTGCTCAAAGCAAGAAATTGCTGGAAATGTGCCAAACATGGCGATGATGCAGATTTGTTCATAGTAAGAAATTACCAGGAATATGATGAGTTTTATGAAACCGAAGAAATTGCTGAAAAAGATGCCAAACGTGGCAATGTTTAAAGAAAATTCTGTCCACTGAAAAGGAAAGTGAAATCATCATTTCCGGACTAGAGATTTCATACTTGTAATTTGCCTCCTAGGAGATGAACATGTTATCGGTGGGGTGTGGTGTTTGATGTGGAGATCTTTTAAGTGATGATCAGGGCTTATGACAGGCCATGGAATTTATGTGGAAGTGAAGGCTTATGTGGGCCTGTGTGGTAGTGATGGTATTAATGGTGTTTATGCTTTAGGTTCCAATTGGTGTTGTCATAGCAATTGCTAAAACCAACAATTTCCCCCGGTATTTTTCCATAGGACAATCTGAGCTAGAGTTCATGGCAATAGATCGTTCCGATCGATTGCCCCCAGTGTTTTCTTTAAACGTGCGAATGAGTCTCGTCCTTACAGGGCCAAGGCTTATGTTTTGATGTGGTGCTTCCTAACATACGCTCGACGTGTTTGGTGTTTGCACTCATTTCTCGCTCATGGTCATAACTTCAAGACCATTGAATTTGATATTTGATGGATTTACGCATTTGATCTGTTACTTTCACATGATTAGACGCACAACTATCAAGTCGGAAGTCTTTAAAGCTTATAACGTGGCCATGGGGTGTGATGAAAGACAACGGGACAATGGAGGGATATTTTAGGTTTGTGGAGCCAAAGGGGTGACCAAAGCTGCACCTTATGTCTTCTCTTGGAATCATCTTCCTTGTCTTAAAATCGTCTAGCTGCTTCATGTTGACGTTGTCTTTGAGCTTCTGGACTAAGACTTTTGAAGTCGTCCTTTACACCATTTCTCCTCTTTTTTGTCATTCGAATTTCCTTGAGGCATTTCGGGTTTGCCTTTTTTTTTATCCTTTCTTGACTTTGCCTTCGGGGTTCTTGTGTTTCCCGGTTTTGGGCTTCGAGAGTTGTTTTGATGTGATCTCTTTAGATCCTGTGTCACTCTGGATCATTTGTGGATCACTTCGTCATGCTGATAGTGGCGTTGCTTCTTTGGACTGCTGAGAATGTTATCTGAGAGTCTGACTCCTCGCTTCCTTTGGTCGCCGGGTCAAACATTCATCATTGGCTGGGTTATTTTTTGAGTTCATAATATCAAAAAGGGATATATGAAAGGCTTAGTGGGGGTGCCTAGGGTTTGATGTCAGGGTTCACAAGCTTTTGGCTATGTGGTGTTGTACCTAGGTGCTTCATCATTCCTGATAGTTGTGTATCCGTTCTTTGTTACTTTTCGCAGGTTTGAGAGTAAATTTACAAATTTTCTCCTTCGGTCATAGTTATGCTGTTATAACCCAAAGTTAGTTACATTTTTTTTTATTCCGTGTAACGTTTTCCTATGCTGGCTATTTCACTTAGGACATGGAAGTCCTTATTAAGGAAGTTGGGGGCGAGAAGGTCTTTTACCTATCCGTTCTATTTTCTGGTGAGATTAATCTCACATTATTTCTCTTCCTATTAATTTAATCCTTTTTCTCTTAATTTCCCTATCTTCTAATCACGTTCTCACGATCTCAGTCACGCTCTCTTTCCCGTTCAGTTTTGGAAAACCGTAAGACGCTCCTCTCTTCATTGCTTTTTCTCTCCCAAGCTCTCTTCTCTGTTGATCGATCTACTACGCTGCTGTCCGGGGAATCTGAGATTTGTTTTCTGCTGCTGCGTTGCTGTCTTCTTCGCAATCAGGTTGGTGTATCTTTTGTTAGTATTGCAATTCAGTTGGTGAGCAACCTCTTCAATCCCTAATTCTTTCCCTCTGCGATCTGATTGTAATCAGTGAATTTCCCGACGTCTCCGTCGATCTTCTCTACTGTGGACTGCTGCTTCAGTCTCGCTGTCGATTCAGGTGAGCGTTTGTTCGGTTCTCCGTTTCCGTTTCAGATGGTGGATTGTGGTTCCGTTGGCAAGTGCCGTTTTCTGATTTTAGGGTTCAGCGTTTCTGATTTGGTATTGTTCTGCGATTGTGGTTGTTCTGTGTTCGGAACTGCATTGTTGGGATTGCGTTGTTGGTTTGCGTTCTGGGATTTCAGCGTCGGTTGGACTCTGCTGTTCGGATTGTGGTTCGTCTGCTGTTAATTGAGGTAGGTGGCTTATGGATTCGGCTAGTGTGTTCAGCCTTGGGGTGTTTCAGATTCTGGTTTCATTGTGTGAGTTGTCTCTGCGTTATGTTTATGAATCAGTCCGTTTGCGTTGTTTTGATAACTACAAACCCCCAAGGTTGTTTTCTGCAAACTCATAATGTTTTGACATTGTTTTGGTGCTTCGGTCTGTGTGAAATCGCCTCTGTTTTCTGAGTTTTTCGGCGCGTCCGAACTTCCGTCCGACCTTGGAAGCTCGGACACGTCCTTCTACGCTTTGAATTTTCTGAAGTTCTGACGTGTCCGAACTTCTGTCCGAGCTTCAATGTTCGAACGGGGTGTGAGGACGAGTCCGACTTACAAGTCTCGAATGGTGTCCGAACTTGTAAGTCCGGACAGAAGTTCGGACACACCTATCTCTTTCTTCTGATTTTGCTTCGACTTGTGTCCGAGCTTTGTGATTCGGACACATGTTCGGACACTACACGTATTTGGTTTCCAAAGAACATCCGAACATCCGTCTGAGCTTTGATGTTCGGACACCTCTGTCTCTGCTTTTGTTTTAAGGTTCGACCTGTGTCCGAACATTGATGTCCGGACACATGATCGGACTTGGCTCTGTTTTGACCATAACTTGCTCGTTTGAGCTCTGATTTGACTTCCGTTTGCGGGGTTGGTTTCCCCTTCTGATTTCCAAGCTACTTATGTGCTTTATGGTGCCTTTCGCGCACATGTGCTTATCTGTTTTAAGCTTCTGTTTTGGGTCCTAGTTATCTCTGTGTCTGAACCTTTGGATGGCTGGTCTCGCTGTCTCGTAGCGCGCTATGTAGGATCCTTCTGTTTCACGGGTGATGTTCCCCGTTCTGTTCACAGGTGTTCCACTTGTTCTGTTTACGAGTGAGGTTTCCTCGTTCTGTTCATAAGCTGGTTGCTCGTTCTGTCTGTATGTCGTGATCAACTAGTGTCCCGCTCTGTTTTCTGATTCTGTCTGCTTCTGACTATGTTTAGTCCTTTATCGTGTGGACTTCTGCTTCAGTTTTCTGACATGTTTATGGACTCCTTGCAACTCCTTCTGATTTGTTAATATTCTTAAAATGTTTTGAGCATGCTGGTTGATGAAGTTGGTCATCTACTGGGCATAGTTGTTTGCTCATTCCCCTACTCTATCTAACATTGCAGATTGATCAGCGTGGGTCACTTTGCTCAGCTCTAGAGTTTAGTTCGTTATGTTATTCTGAATTCTTTTGAGACATTTGTACTTGACTTTGAGCCTTTAGGTCTCTTCAGTTTTCTTCCGCTTTTGACATTCGTTTGGTGGGTTCTGTAATAACTTCTGGGATGTTACGACATCACTATGATTGTACTATAATCAAGTATTCGTTTTGGGCCTTGTTTGATTATCTGTTTAAGTTCGTTTATTAGAGCCTTGCGTTATTATATAATAATACGCGGCGTGTAATACCCCTAACTCCTAGGCCAGTGTTTGGGGGTGTTACATTTAGTGGTATCAGAGCTCTGGGTTCTAATCTGCTGGGATTTTAAGTTAGTCAGTCAGTCATAAATGTCAGTGCTAGTGTCTGAGTCTAATTGCCTATTGTTGGACTTTCAGAATGCCGCCAAGAAGAGCTACAGGAAACGTTGCTGAGCTATT
This sequence comes from Limonium bicolor, assembly GCA_023374045.1. Classification (NCBI taxonomy): domain Eukaryota; kingdom Viridiplantae; phylum Streptophyta; class Magnoliopsida; order Caryophyllales; family Plumbaginaceae; genus Limonium; species Limonium bicolor. The sequence goes on along the minus strand of CM041782.1, from coordinate 256,544,602 downwards.
CAGTAGTTTATGACGCAGCTCATGCAGACCATGGCTGCAGGGGGTGGACCAACTGGAGGAGGACCAGTTGGCGGGCCAGGCCCAGCTGGGGCTGATGCTGGAGGCCGGAATGTGAAGGCGCTTCAGGAGTTTATGAAGCTGAAGCCGCCGTCGTTCGATTGGGCAGGAGAACCCCAGGAGGCCAGTCATTGGCTGTCAGAGGTGGAGGACTTGCTGCGAGTAATGGGCTCCGAGGAGGAGCAGAAGGTGGACTTCGCCACCTTTCTTTTCAAGGCCGAGGCTAAGGAGTGGTGGAGGTCTGTGATAGGGAAGTTCCCACAGCCTTGGACGTGGGACCAGTTCACTAGGGAGTTCAACAAACAGTTCTACCCCGGCGTATATAAGGATCAGCGCATTCTGGAGTATAACCGACTACGCCAGGGTCGGGACATGAGCGTGGAGAAGTATGTCCGTAAATTCATCAGTCTGTCTAAATTTGCACCTGAGCCGGATGAGCATAGGAAGGCCAGGAAGTTTGAGAGCGGCTTGAGGCCGGATATTCGCTCTGCTGTGACGCCCCTGTGTCACAAGACCTTCAGGGACGTTGCTGATGTCGCCCTGTTGGTAGAGGCTGATTTGAGGGGCTGCCAGTCTGGAGGGAAGGACCAGAAGGGGAAGCAGAGGTCCGACGAGAGCGACAAGAGGGATCAGACTGCTTCTCAGAAGAAGCAGTCTACTGGAGACCGAGCTGGAGACCGCCCTGAGACTGTTCGAGAGATAAAGGTGGTTTGTCTTCGTCAGCTTCCGCTCCGAAGTGCCGGGTCTGCGGAAAGTTTCACCGAGGTCAGGACTGCTACAAGAAGTCCGGAGCTTGCTTCAAGTGTGGATCCTTGGAGCATAGGATCGCTGACTGCCCTCAGGCCGAGAGGAGCAGAGGTAGCTCTGGAGGTAGAGCTGGAGGATCTGTATCTGATTCCAGAGATCGAGACCGGGCTTAGCAGAAGAAGCCCCAGAGCCAGGCCAGAGTGTACGCGATGGCTGGAGAGAGAGACCGATCGACTGACAGGGTTGTCACAGGTATTCTCCAGCTGTCTTCTCGTTTTGTCTTCTGTTTGTTTGACTCTGGAGCCACCCACTCTTTTATTTCTGCTGAGTTAGTGGGTGAGCTCGGTTTGCCTATTGTGCCTTTGGGTGTTGAGTTATGTGTGCATAGTCCATTAGTTAAGGACGCTTCTATGCTTCTGAATTCTGTTTGTAAAGATAGTCATGTGTTAGTCAGAGATAGGACTCTGTGTGCTAACCTCATCCCAATGGAGATGACAAATTTTGATGTGATTCTGGGCATGGATTGGCTTGTTGCACACCATGCCCACATTGACTGTGTTGCTTCGAGAGTCACTTTTGAGGAGCCGGGTCAGCCCCGCCTAGTTGTAGCAGGGAATGGACTCCCGTGTTCGCCGCCAGTTACTTCAGCTATGCAGGCGTTTCGATTTCTGAGGAAGGGATGCCAAGGATATCTGTGTTACATCCCTGAGGTTCGCAAGGATGTAAAGTTGGAGGAGATTCCAGTGGTCAGAGACTTCCCAGATGTGTTCCAGGATGACGTACCTGGGCTTCCTCCTATCAGAGAGGTGGGGTTCTCGATCGAGCTCGCACATGAGACTCAGCCCATTTCTAAGGCCCCATACCGCATGGCGCCTGCTGAGCTCAAGGAGTTGAAGGTTCAGTTGCAGGAGTTGTTGGATAAGGGCTTCATTCGCCCTAGTGTGTCGCCTTAGGGAGCGCCAGTGTTATTTGTTAAGAAGAAGGATGGTAGCATGCGTTTGTGCATTGACTACAGGGAGCTTAACAAGGTTACCATAAAGAATAGGTATCCTCTCCCATGCATATATGACTTGTTCGACCAGTTAGCAGGAGCTAAGGTGTTTTCGAAGATCGATCTGAGGTCCGGTTATCATCAGTTGAGGATTAAGGCAAACGATGTGCCTAAGTCCGCCTTCAGGACTCGTTATGGACACTACGAGTTCCTAGTGATGCCATTCGGTCTGACGAATGCGCCTTCTGTGTTTATGGATATGATGAACCGGGTGTTCAAGCCATTTCTGGATCAGTTCGTCGTAGTATTTATTGATGACATCTTGATGTATTCCAAGAGTGCTAAGGAGCACGAGGAGCATTTGAGGACCGTTCTCTAGACTCTGAGGGAGAAGGAGTTGTACGTGAAGCTAAAGAAGTGCGAGTTCTGGTTGGACCAGGTGGTGTTCTTGGGACATGTGTTCTCCAAGGATGGTATCTCCGTGGACCCGGAGAAGATTAGAGCCATTACTGAGTGGACCAGGCCTACTAATGTTGGAGAGATTCATAGCTTCCTTGGATTAGCGCGCTACTATCGTAAGTTTGTGGAGGGCTTCACCAAGCTAGTGATCCCTTTGACTCGTCTACTACAGAAGGATGTGAAGTTCGAGTGGAGTGAGGCCTGTGAGCTGTGTTTTCAGGAGCTGAAGAAGAGGTTGACTACTGCGCCGATTCTGACTCTTCCAGAGGGGACCGAGGGTCTAGAGGTGTTCTGTGATGCGTCCCATAAGGGACTTGGATGTGTTCTGATGCAGCATGGGAAGGTGGTTGCATATGGCTCTCGTCAACTTAAGACATATGAGAAGAACTATCCGACCCACGACCTGGAGTTAGCTGTTGTGGTCTTTGCGTTGAAGATTTGGAGGCACTACCTGTATGGAGCAGCGTGCAAGGTGTATACGGACCATAAGATCCTCAAGTATCTGTTCACTCAGAAGGAGTTGAACTTGAGGCAGAGGAGGTGGCTAGAGTTGCTACATGATTATGATTTGGAGATCCTCTACCATCCTGGTAGGGCTAATGTGGTTGCTGATGCGCTTAGTAGGAGAAGTCCGTCTGGAGCCGTTTGTGCTCTGTCTGGTGTGCAGATGGACTGCTCTCGAGTTGCAGCGTATGGGTATCTGGGTCGTCCGTCCAGAGAGGTCTGGGATGTTAGTAGCGTTGCAGATTCAGCCTACCTTGATCGACCGGATCAAGGCCAATCAGGAGCTCGATGTCAGTTTGTGTAAGATCAGGGATGGGATTGTTGCTGGTCAGGAGTCTGAGTTCAGGGTTTCAGAGGATGGCTGCCTGAGGTTCAGAGACCGCGTTTGTGTGCCTGTAGATGATGCTTTGAGGAGAGAGATTATGCAGAAGGCCCATGGAGCCCCGTACTCGGTACACCCAGGAGGTGTGAAGATGTGCCGGGACCTACGTGAGACATTCTGGTGGAGCAACATGAAGAGGGACATTTCTGACTTTGTATCCAGATGTCGGACCTGTCAGCAGGTCAAAGCCGAGCATCAGAGGCCAGCTGGTTTGCTTCAGCCTCTTCCCGTTCCAGAGTGGAAATGGGAGAGTGTCGGTGTGGATTTTGTCATGGGGTTGCCTAAGACTCCGAGGGGTTTTGATGCAGTTTGGGTGATAGTGGACAAGATCTTGAAGATGCTCATTTCTTGCCTGTCAGGAAGACTTTCAGTTTGCATCGCTTGGCTCAGTTGTATATGGACGAGATCGTACGCCTTCATGGAGTTCCTGCTTCTATAGTGTCTGACAGAGACCCGCGTTTCGTATCCAGATTTTGGCAGAGTTTGCATCAGGCTTTGGGGACGAAGTTGTCGTTCAGTTCAGCGTATCATCCTCAGTCAGATGGTCAGACCGAGAGGACGAATCAGGTCCTTGAGGACATGCTCAGAGCATGTGTACTTGACTTTAGAGGCAGTTGGGATCAGCACGTTGCGTTGATAGAATTCGCTTATAATAACAGCTTTCAGACTAGTATCGGGATGGCCCCGTTTGAGGCTTTGTATGGCAGGAGGTGCAGATCACCCATCTGTTGGGATGATCTGAAGGAGAGAGCAGTTGTTGGTCCAGACTTGGTCGAGGATGCTGTGAGTAAGATTCAGTCTATCAGGGAGCGTCTGCTTGTAGCTCAGAGTCGTCAGAAGAGTTACGCCGATCAGAGGAGACGACCTCTAGAGTTTGAGGTAGGAGACCACGTTTATCTGAAGGTTTCTCCCGTCCTGAGTAGTCCGGTTTGGGAAGAGAGGCAAGCTTAGCCCTCGCTTTGTGGGTCCTTTTGAGATCCTGGAGAGGATCGGACCGGTTGCCTACTGTTTAGCTTTGCCACCGTCATTGGCTGGGGTTCACAGTGTGTTCCACGTTTCCATGCTGAGCAAATACGTTCCAGACCCGTCGCATGTGATTGACTTCAGTCCGCTTTAGTTGAGGGAGGACTTCACGTTCGAGGCAGTTCCTTTGAGGGTTTTAGCCCGGGATGTTTGCAAGCTCAGGAGTAAGACCATGCCCTTGGTGAAGGTGCAGTGGTCGGGTCAGTCAGAGGAAGAGGCGACCTGGGAGGTCGAAATCGAAGTGCGTTCTAAGTTTCCCGCCCTCTTCGGGCAGTAGGTACGTTTAATTTCGAGGACGAAATTCTTTTAAGGGGGAGGTGATGTTATAACCCAAAGTTCGTTACATTTTTTTTATTCTGTGTAACGTTTTCATATGCTGGCTATTTCACTTAGGACATGGAAGTCCATATTAAGGAAGTTGGGGGCGAGGAGGTCTTTTACCTATCCGTTCTATTTTCTGGTGAGATTAATCTCACATTATTTCTCTTCCTATTAATTTAATCCTTTTTCTCTTAATTTCCCTATCTTCTAATCATGTTCTCACGATCTCAGTCACGCTCTCTTTCCCGTTCAGTTTTGGAAAACCGTAAGACGCTCCTCTCTTCATTGCTTTTTTCTCTCCCAAGCTCTCTTCTCTGTTGATCGATCTACTACGCTGCTGTCCGGGGAATCTGAGATTTGTTTTCTGCTGCTGCGTTGCTGTCCTCTTCGCAATCAGGTTGGTGTATCTTTTGTTAGTATTGCAATTCAGTTGGTGAGCAACCTCTTCAATCCCTAATTCTTTCCCTCTGCGATCTGATTGTAATCAGTGAATTTCCCGACGTCTCTGTCGATCTTCTCTGCTGTGGACTGCTGCTTCAGTCTCGCTGTCGAATTCAGGTGAGCGTTTGTTCGGTTCTCCGTTTCCGTTTCAGATGGTGGATTGTGGTTCCGTTGGCAAGTGCCGTTTTCTGATTTTAGGGTTCAGCGTTTCTGATTTGGTATTGTTCTGCGATTGTGGTTGTTTAGTGTTCGGAACTGCATTGTTGGGATTGCGTTGTTGGTTTGCGTTCTGGGATTTCAGCATCGGTTGGACTCTACTGTTCGGATTGTGGTTCGTCTGCTGTTAATTGAGGTAGGTGGCTTATGGATTCGGCTAGTGTGTTCAGCCTTGGGGTGTTTCAGATTCTGGTTTCATTGTGTGAGTTGTCTTTGCGTTATGTTTATGAATCAGTCCGTTTGCGTTGTTTTGATAATTACAAACCCCTAAGGTTGTTTTCTGCAAACTCATAATGTTTTGACATTGTTTTGGTGCTTCGGTCTGTGTGAAATCGCCTCTGTTTTCTGAGTTTTTCGGCGCGTCCGAACTTCCGTCCGACCTTGGAAGCTCGGACACGCCCTTCTGCGCTTTGAATTTTCTGACGTGTCCGAACTTCCATCCGAGCTTCGATGTTCGGACGGGGTGCGAGGACGAGTCCGACTTACAAGTCTCGAATGGTGTCCGAACTTGTAAGTCCGGACAGAAGTTCGGACACACCTATCTCCTTCTTCTGATTTTGCTTCGACTTGTGTCCGAGCTTTGTGGTTCGGACACATGTTCGGACACTACACGTATTTGGTTTCCGAAGAACGTCCGAACATCCGTCCGAGCTTTGATGTTCGGACACCTCTGTCTCTGCTTCTGTTTTAAGGTTCGACCTGTGTCCGAACATTGATGTCCGGACACATGATCGGACTTGGCTCTGTTTTGACCATAACTTGCTCGTTTGAGCTCCGTTTTGACTTCCGTTTGCGGGGTTGGTTTCCCCTTCTGGTGCCTTTCCCGCACATGTGCTTATCTGTTTTAAGCTTCTGTTTTGGGACCTAATTATCTCTGTGTCTGAACCTTTGGATGGCTGGTCTCGCTGTCTCGTAGCGCGCTATGTAGGATCCTTCTGTTTCACGGGTGATGTTCCCCGTTCTGTTCACAGGTGTTCCACCTGTTCTGTTTACGAGTGAGGTTTTCTCGTTCTGTTCACGAGCTAGTTGCTCGTTCTGTCTGTATGCCGTGATCAACTAGTGTCCCGCTCTGTTTTCTGATTTTGTCTGCTTCTGACTCTGTTTAGTCCTTTATCGTGTGGACTTCTGCTTCTGTTTTCTGACATGTTTATGGACTCCTTGCGACTCCTTCTGATTTGTTAATATTCTTAAAATGTTTTGAGCATGCTGGTTGATGAAGTTGGTCATCTACTGGGCATAGTAGTTTGCTCATTCCCCTACTCTATCTAACATTGCAGATTGATCAGCGAGGGTCACTTTGCTCAGCTCTAGAGTTTAGTTCGTTATGTTATTCTGAATTCTTTTGAGACATTTGTATTTGACTTTGAGCCTTTAGGCCTCTTCAGTTAGCTTCCGCTTTTGACATTCGTTTGGTGGGTTCTGTAATAACTTCTGGGATGTTACGACATCACTTTGATTGTACTTTAATCAAGTATTCGTTTTGGGCCTTGTTTGATTATCTGTTTAAGTTCGTCTATTAGAACCTTGCGTTATTATGTAATAATACGCGGCGTGTAATACCACTAACACCTAGGCCAGTCTTTGGGGGTGTTACATATGCCGCTTACCTCACCTTTGAATGTGGTCTCGCCGGAGTCGTGTAAAAATGACACGATCATTCCCTCATGGTTTTTCCACTCAAGACACTCTCACAAATTTCACTAAGAGACTAGTTCACACGCTTAAATGAAAGATTAAAGACGACGATCCTGAGCTCAGATTGCCCCCAGTATTGATTTGTGGTTTATGATAAATGTCACAACCCCAAAACCGGCCTAGTTCTAAGGTATAGACACGCCGCGTGCTAATAAAAGACTAGGAGCACGCCAGGCTTCCCAAAAATTCAGATTACAAATATTGTTCAATAACTATAAATGAATAGTCCAAACCGAATACCAATAAAGCCCAATAAACATAGGCCGAATAAAACTAAGTATCTAAACATAAGGTCAGATAAATAAGACCACAAGAATAAGTTCAAAATAGCATATGTCAAAAGCTGAATTGGAACGACAAATAAACGCAAAGGACCTCCAGCTGGTTAATCCTTAATCTGCAAAATGTTGTAGTGGAAAGGGGTGAGCAACCACACGCTCAGTAAGCAACAAACGTCAACAAAGTGAGCAACGCTCAAAACATTTTTACTGAACATAATTATACATATATATGTATCAAAATAATGATAACACAAGTATTGGAACCGGAATTCAAATCTCACTGAAACAGAGCAGAATCTTATACAAATCAGAACATTTCAGAAACGGAGTTTTAAAGGGACCCTAGTTCCGAGCATACGGAATAGGTCCGAAGACCTCAGATAACAGAATGGGTCAGAAGACCCCAGATAACAGAATGAGCCCGTCGGCTCCAGATAACAGAACGGGGAATACCCGTGATACAGATACAGAAGGACGTCCTACGCAGCGCGCTACGGGATAACTCGACCCAGTCATCCACGGCTCAGAAAGCAATAAACTAGGTCCCAAAACATATCATTTCACAAACCGAAATCATAAGGTTTATATCTGAAGTCAAATTATATTTGTATGCTTATAATTGTACATCGAAAAGAATTTTGTAAAACGGCATGCTTAATACATAACACATGCTATACACTTTTATTATCGAAGGATTAAAAACAAGAGAACGATTTCAAAATAAATACTCGGAAGACAGCACGTGAAGACCATATTAAAAGATGTGAAGTATACATATATGCCATGTATGAGCATTCAAGTATTGTGTGTTAAAATATATATATATTAGTAAGTGAAAAGTACTTCATTGGAATTACTATAATAGTGTCGGACTTTAAAACTAGCAAAACCTTGATCATACAAAAAACGTTTATATACCGAACATAGCAGCAAAAGTCACATTCACAAAATGTATACTTTAATACAAAGAAAAATTAATGAACCAAGATATCGGAACTGTTAACGCCAAATGAGGTTGTCAAAATTATTCTGAGTAGCCGCGAAAATCATCGAACTGGGATGGTTAATACGAAAATAATTTTATAAGGTCAACCGCACCCAAATTGAATCTGTTTATCACCTACCTGACAAACCGAGATCACTGTCAAATCCTCCTAAATCGATGTTATGCCCCTTTCTGAATCAACTGGATACTTGAGACTGAGAATAATTCTGTAAACATAACTGATGTCAAAACCGACAAACTATCCATCTGAATCTAAACCTTGACAGCACTGATTAACTAAATAAATTCATACCGGTAAACCTCGATTGCTGAACCGATAATAAGGAGACCACGCTATACTTGTCGCTGTCCCAAAATCCTGACCACTGTAAGAACTGATAATAATCAAACACTGCCGGACATAAGCCCTCGCACCATAAACCTTACGATTTGGGTTACTACCATAATATGCATACCATCATCAATGTATGCCCTCATTCATGTCATAAAAGTATTTGTATTTACCTCCTTGAAGTTATGCCACGCTCTTTGCTTCTGGTGCAGATCGGCAGATATGGACGAGAGGAAACCGTCGACAACAATAGAAGAGTGTGGGGGCTGAGGCGCTTATGAAGAGAATAGAGTCTCCCTAGGGTTTAGTCCTTTTAAAGACCTTAATAAAAAAAACGGGCCACTTAATTAAGTTGCTAACTGCCTCACAATAAAAATATATTGAACTTTATCACATAATTATATATATATATAATCTTTATGTGTTTTTTTTTACGGTACGTTATAACCTTCCCCTCTTAAAAAGAATTTCGTCCTCGAAATTCAACGTACCTTAATTTCCAAAAAGGTGGGGATACTTGGTCCTCATTTCCTCCTCTTGTTCCCACGTGGCTTCACGCTCTGAGTGATTGGCCCATAAAACTTTCACTACTGGAAAAGACCTTCTTCGAAGCTTTTGCACATCATGTGCTAATATCCGGAGTGGCACTTCTTCAAAAGATAAATCATAACGTAACTGCAACGGCTCATACTGAATCGCATGCGACGGATCAGCAATGTACTTCCGAAGCATGGACACGTGAAAAACATTATGCACTCCTGACAGAACTGGCGGCAAGGCCAAGCGATACGCTACCTCGCCAATTCTTTCCAAAACCTCAAAAGGGCCTATAAACCGTGGGCTCAGCTTCCCACTCTTTCCGAATCTCATAACTCCTCTCACTGGAGATACTTTCAAGAACACATGGTCCCCAATCTGAAATTCCAAAGGCCTTCTTCTATTGTCAGCGTAACTCTTTTGTCTACTCTGAGCTACTCGAAGACGCTCCCGAATTATCTGAATCTTATCAACTGCGTCTTGAACAACTTCGGGTCCCAAAAGTTTCCGCTCCTTCAGATCGTCCCAATAGATAGGAGATCTGCACTTCCTCCCATAAAGAGCCTCAAAAGGTGCCATACCAATACTAGATTGGTAGCTATTATTGTAGGAGAACTCAATCAAAGTCAAATGATCAGCCCAATTACCCCTGAAATCTAACACACAAGCCCGGAGCATATCCTCTAAAATCTGATTGGTTCTTTCTGTCTGGCCGTCCGTCTGAGGGTGATATGCAGAACTGAAGGCAAGCTTAGTTCCCAACGCCTTATGCAAGCTATCCCAAAAGCGGGACACAAATCTGGGATCTCTATCTGATATAATAGTTGCAGGAACTCCATGCAACCGAACTATCTCATCAATGTAAAGTCTAGCCAATCGCTCTAGGCTGAAAGTGTTCTTAATGGGTAAGAAATGGGCACTCTTAGTGAGACGGTCCACAATCACCCACACTGCATTATTACCCTTCAAAGTCCGAGGGAGCCCAACTATGAAATCCATACCAATGCTCTCCCACTTCCACTCAGGAATCGGCAATGGTTGAAGAAGTCCCGCAGGTCTCTGATGTTCGGCTTTAACCTGCTGGCAAGTCTGACATCTCGCAACAAACTCAGAAATCTCCTTCTTCATATTATTCCACCAAAATGTCTCCCTGAGATCTCGATACATCTTTACCCCTCCAGGGTGCACTGAATAATGGGTTACTGCGCCTCTTGCATAATTTCTAACTTAAGAGCTGAATCATTTGGCACACAGATCCTATCCCTGAACCTCAAACAATCATCATCAGAAATTCTGAAATCAGTCTCTTTCCCAGCCGAAATTCTCTCACTGACCTTGCTAAGATATTCATCACCCTTCTGAGCATCCTTGATCTTCTCAAACAAAGTGGGCTGAATCTGAAGTGCTGCCAAAACACTAGAACTTCCTGACTTTGTGACCTCAATACCCATCATCTGCAATTCTTTTAAAGACATATGAGACCCAGAAAACAGACATGCTACTGTGGATGCTCCTTTACGGCTGAGAGCATCTGCCACTACATTAGCCTTTCCCGGATGGTATAAAATCTCCAAGTCATAATCATTAAGCAATTCTAACCACCTTCTCTGTCTCATATTCATTCTTTCTGGGTGAACAATATTTAAGGCTTTTATGGTCTGTATATATCTTACATGAAGCTCCAAAAAGATGATGCCTCCAGATTTTCAGAGCGAACACACTGCAGCCAACCCAAGTCGTGGGTCGGGTAATTCTTCTCATACGGCTTAAGTTGTTGCGAACCATAGGCAACAACTTTTCCGTGCTGCATCAAAACACAACCTAAACCCTTATGTGAAGCGTCACAATATACCTCCAAACCACAGTCCCTGAAGGTAAGGTAAAATAGGGGCAGTAGTCATCGTCTTTTAAGCTCCTGAAAACCTTTTCGCATGCTTCACTCCACTCATATTTAACATCCTTCCGAATAAGACGAGTCAGCGGAGTAACCAACTTAGAGAATCCTCAACAAATTTTCTATAATAACCAGCCAAGCCCAGAAAACTACGTATCTCAGAGACGTTTGTAGCTCTAGCCCACTCAGTAATAGCCTTAATCTTTTCAGGATCAACAGAGATTCCGTCCTTTGACACTACATGACCAAGAAAGACCACTTGATCCAACCAGAATGCACATTTCTTCAGCTTGGCATAAAGCTCGCGTTCCTTCAAAGTCTACAGTACAATCCTCAAGTGCTCTTCGTGCTCCTCGATACTCTTAGAGTAAACTAAAATGTCATCAATAAAAACCACAACAAATCGATCCAGATAGGGCTTAAAAACACGATTCATCATATCCATGAAAACTGATGGAGCATTTGTCAGCCCAAAGGGCATTACTAGAAATTCATAATGCCCATAACGCGTCCTGAACGCTGACTTAGGAACATCATCTGCTTTGATCCTCAATTGATGATAGCCCGAACGAAGATCAATCTTTGAAAATACACAAGCTCCAACTAACTGATCAAATAAGTCATCAATACGAGGAAGAGGATACTTATTCTTGATAGTCACCTTGTTGAGCTCCCGATAGTCTATGCATAATCTCAAAGTTCCATCTTTCTTCTTAACGAACAACACAGGTGCGCCCCAAGGAGAAACACTGGGGCGAATAAAACCTTTGTCTAGCAACTCTTGTAGTTGAACTTTCAATTCCTTCAGCTCAGCTGGACTCATGCGGTAAGGAGCTTTAGAAATTGGTTGCGTCCCTGGTGCAGTCTCAATTGTAAACTCAACTTCCCTGACTGGGGGGAGTCCAGGAACATCATCACAAAATACCTCAGGAAATTCACTGACTACCGGTATATCTTCAAGCTTTACCTCTTCTTTGACTTCTGGAATGAAACACAAATAGCCTTGACATCCCTTCTTCAGATACTGAAAAGCCTGCATCGCCGATATGACTGGAGGAGAACAGGGAACATCATTCCCCACGAATACTAGACGAGGCTTATCCGGCTCCTCGAAAATCACCTTCTTGGCTGAACAGTCTATGGATGCATGATGCGAAGACAACCAGTCCATCCCCAAGATCACATCAAAACAACTCATCCTCAGGGGAATGAGATCAGCTAGCATAACTCTATCTTTCACTACAAGGGGACAACCTCTAGACACCAAACTCAACACCACAGGAGAGGTCCTTTCTAAAGGACTAGTCACACATAAATCCACATCGAGAGGCTCACAAGACAGCTTAAGCTCATCCACCAAATCAGAGGAAATAAAAGACTGTGAAGCACCCGAATCAAATAAACAAAAGACAGGTCGAGAAAGTACTTCAAGAATACCTGAAACGACCTTTTCTGCATCTCGATCATACTCCCCTAACAAAGCAAACACCCGGGCCTGAGCTTGGGGCTTCTTCTGATCCATCCTCCCCTTGGATCCAGACACTGAGCTATCATTTTTACCACCAGGATTATTTTGGTTCTTATCATACTTCGGGCACTCTGCAATGCGATGCTCCAGAGAGCCACACTTGAAACATGCTCCAGTTTTCTTGTAACACTCCCTACCAGGATGGAACTTGCCACAAGTATCACACTTCGGGCCTAAGGTAGAGGTCTTGCGATCTCCAAAATTTTGCTTCTTCTGCGAGGGGGTATAGTCCTTCTTGCCAGAGTCACCCGGTCTGTGCTTTCTCTTCTGGTCCTTGACCACTGACTGCTTAAACTTCAGCTCGCTCTCGACCACCAGAGCTACATCAGCTACATCTCTGAACGTTTTATGCCGGAAGGGAGCTACTGCAGCTCTGATGTCTGATCTGAGGCCGCTCTCAAACTTTCGCGCCTTCCGGTTCTCGACTGGCTCTGGAACAAACTTGGACAAAGAGATGAACTTGCGCACATACTCCTCCACCGACATGTCTCTCCCCTGTCTGAGCCTCCCGTACTCCACGATCTTCTGGTCGCGGTACACATCAGGATAAAACTGTTTATTGAAGCGCTCAATAAATTGCTCCCATGACCATGGATGAGGGAATTGATTTTCCACGGTCTTCCACCATTCTTTAGCCTCAGCTTGGAACATGAATGTAGCAAAATCGACTTTTTGGTCCTCGCTACATCCCATCACCTTCAAAAGATCCTCGATTGCAGTAATCCAATGACTTGCCTCTTGTGGGTCGCCACTTCCATCGAAAGAAGGGGGTTTCAATTTCATGAATTCTTGCAAAGCTTTAACATTGCTGCCACCACTAGAAGCTCCCACTGCCGCTCCAATGTTCCCCACATTTTGCAACACTTGAGTCACCACTTGTTGCACAATAGCGGCGATATCCCCTTGTGGAGCTTCGCCCTGAGAGGAATTTCTGACTTCCCTGCGTGGTGGCATTCTGAGAAACAAAATCCTTTAACCATTAGCCACTTCTCTTGTAAACAATCATCGGAACACAGTTAGGCAGACATAACCCGGTCTTTCTCCCAATAAAACCAAACCTGGCTCTGATACCACTAAATGTCACAACCCCAAAACCGGCCTAGTTCTAAGGTATAGACACGCCGCGTGCTAATAAAAGACTAGGAGCACGCCAGGCTTCCCAAAAATTCAGATTACAAATATTGTTCAATAACTATAAATGAATAGTCCAAACCGAATACCAATAAAGCCCAATAAACATAGGCCGAATAAAACTAAGTATCTAAACATAAGGTCAGATAAATAAGACCACAAGAATAAGTTCAAAATAGCATATGTCAAAAGCTGAATTGGAACGACAAATAAACGCAAAGGACCTCCAGCTGGTTAATCCTTAATCTGCAAAATGTTGTAGTGGAAAGGGGTGAGCAACCACACGCTCAGTAAGCAACAAACGTCTACAAAGTGAGCAACGCTCAAAACATTTTTACTGAACATAATTATACATATATATGTATCAAAATAATGATAACACAAGTATTGGAACCGGAATTCAAATCTCACTGAAACAGAGCAGAATCTTATACAAATCAGAACATTTCAGAAACGGAGTTTTAAAGGGACCCTAGTTCAGAGCATACGGAATAGGTCCGAAGACCTCAGATAACAGAATGGGTCAGAAGACCCCAGATAACAGAATGAGCCCGTCGGCTCCAGATAACAGAACGGGGAATACCCGTGATACAGATACAGAAGGACGTCCTACGCAGCGCGCTACGGGATAACTCGACCCAGTCATCCACGGCTCAGAAAGCAATAAACTAGGTCCCAAAACATATCATTTCACAAACCGAAATCATAAGGTTTATCTGAAGTCAAATTATATTTGTATGCTTATAATTGTACATCGAAAAGAATTTTGTAAAACGGCATGCTTAATACGTAACACATGCTATACACTTTTATTATCGAAGGATTAAAAACAAGAGAACGATTTCAAAATAAATACTCGGAAGACAGCACGTGAAGACCATATTAAAAGATGTGAAGTATACATATATGCCATGTATGAGCATTCAAGTATTGTGTGTTAAAATATATATATATTAGTAAGTGAAAAGTACTTCATTGGAATTACTATAATAGTGTCGGACTTTAAAACTAGCAAAACCTTGATCATACAAAAAACGTTTATATACCGAACATAGCAGCAAAAGTCACATTCACAAAATGTATACTTTAATACAAAGAAAAATTAATGAACCAAGATATCGGAACTGTTAACGCCAAATGAGGTTGTCAAAATTATTCTGAGTAGCCGCGAAAATCATCGAACTGGGATGGTTAATACGAAAATAATTTTATAAGGTCAACCGCACCCAAATTGAATCTGTTTATCACCTACCTGTCAAACCGAGATCACTGTCAAATCCTCCTAAATCGATGTTATGCCCCTTTCTGAATCAACTGGATACTTGAGACTGAGAATAATTCTGTAAACATAACTGATGTCAAAACCGACAAACTATCCATCTGAATCTAAACCTTGACAGCACTGATTAACTAAATAAATTCATACCGGTAAACCTCGATTGCTGAACCGATAATAAGGAGACCACGCTATACTTGTCGCTGTCCCAAAATCCTGACCACTGTAAGAACTGATAATAATCAAACACTGCCGGACATAAGCCCTCGCACCATAAACCTTACGATTTGGGTTACTACCATAATATGCATACCATCATCAATGTATGCCCTCATTCATGTCATAAAAGTATTTGTATTTACCTCCTTGAAGTTATGCCACGCTCTTTGCTTCTGGTGCAGATCGGCAGATATGGACGAGAGGAAACCGTCGACAACAATAGAAGAGTGTGGGGGCTGAGGCGCTTATGAAGAGAATAGAGTCTCCCTAGGGTTTAGTCCTTTTAAAGACCTTAATAAAAAAACGGGCCACTTAATTAAGTTGCTAACTGCCTCACAATAAAAATATATTGAACTTTATCACATAATTATATATATATAATCTTTATGTGTTTTTTTTACGGTACGTTTTAATAACACTTAAACAGAAGTGGATTTTTGAATGCTTTGTGGATGTTTTGAGATAGACTGTGGTGTGTGGACTGACATGTTCACCCTTTTTTAGAAACAAAAGATGAGTTGTTCTATTCTGTTGTTTGAAAATAATTATTTCATGATTCTTTTTCTCGAAAAACAATTTTTTGGTTTTGGTTTTGTTAAATGAATGCACAAGAAATTCACAAACGGAACTATGCTATATTTCACGAATGGAAAGATAACATAAAAAATTGTAATGTTAGGAAAACTACCTAAAATGATAAAGGAAGCTAGCTACCATAAAATTTAGAAGAATGACTGAGAAAAGAAATTTACTAAATCGAGAAAACTTCTAAAATAGTGATGTTGAACTGTCTGATGCCAACGTGCTGAAGACTCGAGCTGTTGACCGTCGGACACCATTGACCATGATTGTCTTCCTTCCAAACTTCGAGTAGGCCCTGTAAAATGTTTGAACTAGGAATGCCTGTGGGTTATGTAGGAAGTAACTGGACCTGAGAGTTCGCCAAGCTGAGAGTGAAGTGCATAGATTAGAGTGATTCCTAGACTAGAACAAACATGTAGGCCCGAATCCCCTTAATCCAGAAATTGAGCAAACAAGTTGAAGGAAATCACATGGACCATGAATGGGCCACTGGGCCGAGGGATAAGCCTTGAAGTCTAAGATTCGTCTGATGCTCTTGTTGGGCCTTGAACCCGGAAACTAGAATGAATGTGTTATGCAAACTATCTTGGATTCAAATGTTTTATGGGCCGAAATTTTGGATTAAGAGCGAAGCTCATGGGCCAAAACTATGAATTGGTCTATGGGCTCAAATGGAATGAGTTATGAGTGTGGTACTTGGGCCAGAATGATTGCTCTATATGTGCACTGGAATTTGGGCCAAGTGATTTTGGTTGGGCCTAAAAGATGACACCTAGATCTAGGGTTTTGGTTAGGGTCATGATAAGAAGTCTACCCAGACTAGAATGAGCCCTTGGGCCGGAATGTGTTTAGGCCTGAAGTAAAATACATGAGCTGGAATGGTCCCTAAATCACAAATGGGCCTAACTTTCTTCGGGCCAGAGAAGATGGTTGCTAAGCCGAAAAAGATTTTATTTTCAGGACTTGTGAGTTATTTTAAGTTCAGGTGGATTTCTTTTTTATGGGCCTAGAACTAATTGGATAATTCAAGTTG
This sequence comes from Limonium bicolor, assembly GCA_023374045.1. Lineage (NCBI taxonomy): Eukaryota > Viridiplantae > Streptophyta > Magnoliopsida > Caryophyllales > Plumbaginaceae > Limonium > Limonium bicolor. The sequence goes on along the minus strand of CM041782.1, from coordinate 256,527,948 downwards.
GGCCAGAAGAGAAATCACCTAAGTCTAGGCTTTTGGGCCTAGAACTAATTGGATAATTCAAACAGGGCCTCTAGGCTGCAAACAAATAGAGCTGCCAATTCGGGATGGGCTAGGTTGATGTAGGAGAAGTTCCTATCAATTTCTAGGCTGGGTAGTGGGCCGATCATACAAGCAAACAAGGCCCACACAAGTTCAACATGTCCTCACTAGACGTTTAAATCAAACCGGGTATGGATCGATCCAAAGAGGTGCTTGGGGCACGGGCCCAGGTCACCACAAAGGAATAGGGCTTGCACGCTATTCTCTTTGGGCTTCCCCACTTTTTTCACATCACCTGAAGGTGTGCGTCTACGGTAGGGTCTTGGACTGACCAAACAATGCGCTAGGTAAGGATACTGCCAGGAAAATGCTTGGGGCTAAAGCCCAGGTATTAAGGGGGTGTGGTTAGACGACACCCTCCTCTTTTCCCCCACTTATTCACATCACCTAAAGGTGTGAGTCCCTGACAGGGGACCTTCAAATGGGTCCCAGGGTGAAATCGGTTTGCGTGGACCCTCACTCTCATATGATACAAAAGGTGCAAAAAATTAAAGTGCGCACAAAAATTAAAAAACAAAGTAATAAAGCCATAAATAAACATTTTTCGAGCTAAGCCCTCTTTCTTAAAATTAAACAAGTTAATAATAAGAAGTGGTCCCTAGCAGAGTCGCCAGTCTGTGAGCCTCGATTTTAAACCCTATCCTATGTTGATTAAAGTTGATTGGGATCTAGTCGGGTTTTAGGTCCACTTGTAACCTAAGATTAATAGCTATGTCATATAACATTAATTATTAAAACCTAAGCTAGCTCACTGGAACCTATTATGAGCCGCCACCTAATTTTAACCTAGATCAAATTAGGAAAGGAGAGCTCGGGTTCGGGGGCTTGATATTCGACTTATTTAGGGTTCAATTACTTTCATTACCCCTATAAATCATTTTTCCTCTACTTAGTTAGTTACGGCTTATTACGAGTCGTTTTAACCTAAGTGCGCGCTTCTGATTTTTTTGTATTTTTAACATTTTTGACAGAAAATTAAAGTGGAAAGTGAAATTACCTAAACTAGGGTTTCAGAGACAGAATTAGGTCAAATTTTGATTTCGTCCGTGGCCACGGACTTAATGTCCGAAGCCACGGACCCTAGTTAATCTAAAATAAACAGAAAAGTCAAATTAATAAGAAAACACAATTTTGAAAAGTTTGGGGCCACGGACAAGGTGTTCGTGGGCCCGGACATAAATTTCAAAACCCTAAATCTTGAAAATAAAGTTATCCCGCCACCGTCCGGGGGCGTCCGGGCTTTCGGACAGGGCGTCCGGGACCCCGGACGTAGCGTCCGTGGGTGCGGACAGCCCTCAGACGGCGGTGTTTGGGTGGTTCCCGGCGGTGTTTTGGCCCAAAATTTATGGGTAGATAGCCTGAAAGATTCTTAACACGTTAGTGATTGAAAGTTTTCAATTTGAAGTCGAATTATACACGAAACTTAGCAAACAAGTTATTGGGCAGAAGCGAAAACAAATATTAATTCAGAAGCGGTAAAAAGTCAAATTGACTCCAAATTTTAACATAGAGTATTTAAAGTTGAACAAAGTCAGAGAAGTATGATTTCAACCTGTTTTACCTTCGGATTTAATGATTGTCTTCACATCGGGGATCTTTTGGTGCTTCGTTGATGCCGGTTTTGGATTGACTTCGAATTGAACTTCTGACTCCTTCTTCTTTATGCTGTTAAGGATGTGTTTCTTCTGTTTTTGTGTGTTTTTGGTGCTTGGAAGTTCAATGGGAGAAGAAAGGATGAGTTTTTAGTGATTTCGGGGTGATTTCTGCAGTGTTTCGGTATAGATTTGAGGGTCGGGAGTGCAAAAACATGGAGAGAAGGTTGGTGGCTGTGTTTTCTAACTATTGAGGTGTTCTCCTTGGCCCTAGGTTGTTTTTGGAAGGTCCTTTTATAGAAAAAGCAAGGCCATGTCGATTGAACAAGATCTTTATCTAAAACCCTGATTTTGTGCTCTAAGAGAATCTGATTTTTTAAAACATGTTACAAGACGATAAAAATTCTGAAATTTTAACCATAGATAAAGGACGATTTTAAGAATTTTGAGTGGTGTAGTCAGATTATTTCGATAAATAATCGATTAGATACAAATCTCACAATCCGGAATCTCCCATAATTCATAACTTATTATTGGAAAATCGAAATAACGAAATTCCAATGGCATTAGTCTCTAAAAATCATCCTCTATCTTGTGTTAACATTTCATGATATTTTGTTTTGATTTCGGTATTTTCCAAAGGAGAGAGAAAATTGCAAAAATGATTGAATTTCTCTTTTAAATTTTGGGCTAAGGTTCCAAATAAAATAATTTCAGGTTTATGACTGTATGTAGTCATGCTAACCATGAGACAATTTCATTTTAATTTTGAAAACATTTTTGTTTCTATTTTGAGGTTATTTCATGTGTTAATTATTAAAGAAACTAGCTTATTAAAAGCTTAATTTCTAGAATAAATATTATTAGAAAATCATGAAATACCTTTCATAATGACTATGATATTTGGAAGTGTTTGGAGATCATGAACAAGTCATATGAAAATGTAAAATCCCGAGAATGTCCTTGGAAAATCCTACATTGGTGCATTTTGACCATTTTGCCCTTTGTAACTCGTATGCCTTAGAGACTATTCCGATGGGGTTGAAATTTTGGGTATAACACTTTATAAATTGGAGAACCTAGGTGTTTATGTAACACCCCATCTCGATCCAATCGTGGTTATCACAAACTTATCACCATATATACAAACTCTGCAGCGGATTCAAATACATTCCAGGACCTTGCCACGGTCTGACTACAGAATATACCGAACATTAGTACATACAAATCTTAACCAAATACATATCCTTCTTACAATGCCCCTCACATCCTATACATCTTACTATCTCAAATTGCCATACGAGTGTACATGCACAACTCGTAGGCCATACTTAACCCGTAGCACATGTACCCCATCTTACTCTCGTGACGGCCGCCTCCTGTCGTTCACCTGTGTAGTAAAAACTGCCCCCAAAGGGGGTCAGCACGAATGCTGGTACGATCCTCTCATGGCCCCCAAGCTAACGTGGCTACGACGACTAATTGTCGATAGCATGGAGGTTGATTAGATGCACAACATAATAGAAAGTGCAATAAACATTAATCCAAATATGAACAATCAAAGTTCAAACACAATGAACGACTTAAATGCGTTGTTATAACCCGTATAATTCCTACCTTATATTATATCTGCTACAATGCTGTTCTAAGTTGGATTGTTTAATTCTTTGCTATCAGTTGGACTCCGGCGGTATTGTTTTATTGTAGGGGCCAAGGAAGTCTTTCCATAAAACAATTAAGGTAATTGTTTTATTAAGTGAATAAGTAAAGGAATTATCTATTTATTCCTTTCCATTTAGCGATCATTATTTCCTCATCAATCTGAATCGTGGGAGCGTCTCTTCGTCGTGGTGCAGAGCGACAGTTTTCTCTCTTCTTCCCTCTCTCTCAATCTCTTCCTACGTTGTGAATTTTGGCTCTACCGCTGCAATCAGATTGACGATCTTCATTGTGGTGTGGTTCTCCCTTCGATTTCAGGTTTGAATTGCAGAATTGGGACTTCAGTGTTTTCTTCGTTTTATTCAGTTTTTCTGATTGAGGGTTCTGAATGTGTTCGAATCAGTTGTCGTTGGCTGCCTTCGGATTGGGATTCTGCTGCAGTACTACATCTGGTCTTGGTTCAGGTTTGTGATGCAGAGTGTTACAGTTTTGTAATTACAAGTTCTAGGGTTCTTCCGTGTCTCTGATTTGGGATTATCGTTGTTGTGAGAATTCAGTGATTGTGTTCGTGTCTGGTTGGAGAGCTGTTCGGGTTGCGCTGTTGATTCAGATCGTGTTTTCTGCTGCTAATTGAGGTAGGTGGTTACTCGATTCAGTTTGGAAGTTCAGCCATGGGGTATTGCAAGAGCGTTATTTGATTTGTGTGTGATTCTATTAGCGTTTTGTTGTGATTTTGGAATGGCTAAACCCCCATGGTTTCCTGTTTTAATGTCTGATTTGGTGTGTGTGCTTAATTGGCAATTCGGGTGAATTGTGTTGTTTTTCTGCTCTGTCGTCTTCTGAAATTTGCAGTTTTCGCACTGTCCGAACTTCTGTCCGAGCTTTGAAGTTCGGACAGTGCGTTTTGCCTTTCTGATTTTCAAGTTCGGGGTATGTCCGAACATGTCCGTGTCCGAACATAGATGTTCGGACACACCCTCAGGTTTTCTTCTGATTTAAGTTCGACCTGTGTCCGAACTTCGACGTCCGGACACAAGGTCGGACCTTCCGCGTGTTCTTCCGTAAAACCTGTCCGAACATCCGTCCGAACTTGGATGTTCGGACATTCTGAATTTCTCTATCTGATTTCAACTCGACTTGTGTCCGAACATTGATGTCCGGACACAAGTTCGGACATTTGGCATTCTCTGGTTTCTGAGTCTCGACTTGTGTCCGAACTTCGACGTTAGGACACAAGTTCGGACACCCTCTGTTTTCAGCGTAACTTCTTCGTTTGAACTCCGATTTGAGTGCCGTCTGCGGCATTGGATTCCTTATGTCATGTACTACTGATTTATGAGTGTTTTGGCATATTTAAATGCAACTTTGCTTCTGTTTAAGCAATCCTTCTGTTTTGGGACATTGCACATTGTTTCTGAGCCGTGAATGGCTGGGTCGAGCTATTCCGTGGTATACCATGTAGACGTCATTCTGAGTGTGGGTCATTCCCTTTCTGTTCTGTGGGGTTGACGAATCCTTTGGCTCTTTCGAGTCATTTCTGCGTTGCCGAGAGACCTGGTATGGTCTATGGGTCTTCGACCCTTCTGAGTGTGTGCATTGTGTTTTGTCCCCTTTCTGTTTAAGTGCTCTGACTGTTTCTGATATGGGAACCCCTTGAGTTCCACTCTGTTTCTGTTCTGAAAGCTTCTGGATATGGAGAATTGGATAAATGCTTATCTTCTCCTTCTTCTGTTTCCAATTGTTTTGAGCGACCTTACTGATGACGGTCGCTGCTTACTGGGCATAGTTGTGTGCTCATTCCCCTACTTCTAACATTTTTGCAGATTGATCAGCGAGGATCATCTTGAGTTCTGGAGCTATAGTGTTTAGCTTTTATTGTTCGTTCAGTTAGATATTTGAGATGTTGTAGCCTTCGGGCCTTACACTTTTTGACTTCTGTTTCTGACCCAGTTACGTATTTGGGGATTTTGGTATTTGCTTTCGCTGTATTTGAATACATTGGTTTACAATGATTATGTAAACTTTGTTTTGGGCCTTTAATGCGTTTGAGTGTTTTAGAGCCTTGCGTTATTAGGTAGTAATACGCGGCGTGTAGCACCCTTAACTCTTAGGCCGGTTTTAGGGGTGTTACATTTAGTGGTATCAGAGCCAGGTTTGGCTTTCTTTGGTGTCTGTGGGTGTGTTTGCTTGTGTGAGAGTCAGTTGTGACAGTGGTTGACAGTATGAGTTAGTTCTGACAAGTTTTGGATTTGTGTATCTCAGAATGCTCCTCGTAGGCACCAGTGACCCCTAGGGAGATGCTGCGGATGTAGTGCAGCAGTTTGTGACGCAGTTGATGCAGACGATGGCTGCAGCTGCTGGGGGAGCTGGTGGTGCAGGCCCAGCAGGGGCGAAAGCAGTGGGAGGCCGAGTCCGAGCACTCCAGGAGTTCATGAAGCTAAAGCCACCTTCTTTCGATGGCTGTGGCGATTCTCAGGAGGCGAGCCATTGGATTACTGAGGTCGAGGACCTGCTGAGAGTGATGGGGTCGGAGGACGACCAGAAGGTAGACTTCGCCACGTTCCTCTTTAAGGGGGAGGCGAAGGAGTGGTGGCGCATGGTGATGGGTAGACATCCCCAGCCTTGGACCTGGGATCAGTTCTGCTTGGAGTTCAACAAGCAGTTCTATCCGGATGTCTACAAGGACCAGAAGATCAATGAGTATAACCGGCTGCGTCAGGGGAGAGATATGTCCGTAGAGGAGTACGTGAGGAAGTTCGTGACCCTGTCGAAGTATGCTCCGGAGCCAGATGAGCATAGGAAGGCTCGTAAGTTCGAGAGCGGTTTGAGGCCGACATAGGTCGCGGTGACACCTCTTCGTCACCGGACCTTCAGAGATGTGGCGGATGTGCCTTGCTGGTAGAGGCCGACATCAGGGGCAGACAGGCGGGCAAGGACCATAAGGGGAAGAGGCGTGCTGAAGAGCCTTAGAAGAAGGAGGCTGCTCCTCCTCAGAAGAAGCAGTCCTATGGAGATCGCCGGGGAGCTTCTTCATCTTCGTCAGCTGGGGCGAAGTGTGGGTCTTGTGGTCACTCCCATCCTGGTAGGGAATGCTACAAGAAGACTGGTGCCTGCTTTAAGTGCGGGTCGATGGAGCACCGGATCGCACAGTGCCCTCAGGCTTCCAGTAGAGGCTCAGGAGATAGAGGCACCGGCTCAGATTCAGGGGCGAGGTCCGATCAGAAGAAGCCTCAGACTCAGGCCCGGGTTTATGCTATGGCTGGAGAGCGTGATCGTGCTGGTGATCGCGTCATCTCAGGTATTCTCCAGATCCATTCTCGAGATGTATTTTGTCTGTTTGACTCGGGAGCTACGCATTCCTTTGTCTGCTATGATTTATTGGGTGATCTTGGATTGATTGCTGTGTCTAGTGAGGTAGACCTATGTGTGAGTAGTCCGTTAGGTGGGGTTGCCCCTTGTGTGCTGGATTCTGTGTGTAAGGCTTGTCCCATAGTAGTTCGGGACAAGACCTTTTGTGCTGACCTCATCCCGATGCGGATGACCTGTTTTGATGTGATCCTGGGCATGGATTGGCTAGCAGAGCACCATGCCCATATAGATTGTGCAGCGAGGAGAGTAGTATTCGACTTACTAGACGGGACTCGCTTTGCTTTCTCTGGGAATGCAGTTCCATGTGCGCCGGTGATTGTGTCAGCGATGCAGGCAGCCAGTTTCTTGAGGAAGGGCTGCCAGAGCTTCTTATGTTATCTGCCAGAGGTGCGTGAGGGATCTAGCTTGGAGAGCATCCCGATCGTCAGAGAGTTTCCTGAGGTCTTCCAGGACGACGTGCCCGGACTTCCACCAGTGCGTGAGGTGGAGTTCACGATCGATTTAGCGCCAGAGACTCAGCCCATCTCTAGGGCCCCGTACCGTATGAGTCCGGCGGAGTTGAAGGAGCTGAAGGTTCAGCTTCAGGAGCTGCTAGATAAGGGCTTCATACGCCCTAGTGTTTCGCCTTGGGGAGCGCCAGTGCTGTTTGTGAAGAAGAAGGATGGGACCTTCCGTTTGTGCATCGACTATAGAGAGCTGAACAAGGTGACCATCAAGAACCGCTATCCCCTTCCGCGGATAGATGATTTGTTTGACCAGTTGGCGGGCGCCACGGTGTTCTCGAAGATAGATCTTCGTTCAGGCTACCATCAGTTGAGGATTAAGGCCGAGGATGTGCCTAAGTCCGCTTTTAGGACTCGTTATGGTCATTACGAGTTCCTAGTCATGCCTTTTGGTCTGACTAATGCTCCATCAGTATTCATGGATATGATGAACCGGGTTTTCAAACCCTATCTGGATCATTTGTAGTGGTCTTCATAGATGATATCTTGGTGTACTCCAAGAGCGCAGAGGAGCATGAGGAGCATCTGAGGATTGTTTTGCAGACGTTGAAGGATCGTGAGCTATATGCTAAGTTGAAGAAGTGTGACTTCTGGCTTGATCGCGTGGTATTCTTGGGACATGTGGTCTCGAAGGACGGTATCTCAGTGGATCCTGAGAAGATTAGAGCTGTGATGGAGTGGGCGAGGCCCACGAATGTTGCTGAGATTCGCAGTTTCCTTGGGTTAGCTGGGTACTACAGGAAGTTCGTTGAGGGGTTTTCTAAGATCGTATCCCCGCTGACCCGTCTGTTGAGGAAGGAGATCAAGTATGAGTGGAGCGAGGCTTGTGAGCAGAGTTTCCAGGAGATTAAGAAGAGACTGACGACGGCACCGATTCTGACTTTGCCTTCTGGGACCGAGGGATTCGAGGTCTTCTGTGATGCGTCCCATAAGGGACTAGGATGTGTTTTGATGCAGTAGGGTAAGGTAGTGGCTTATGGCTCTCGACAGCTTAAGCCCTATGAGAAGAACTACCCTACCCACGATCTGGAGTTGGCAGTTGTAGTGTTCGCGCTTAAGATTTGGAGGCATTATCTGTATGGAGCGTCGTGTAAGGTTTACACGGACCACAAGAGTCTCAAGTATTTGTTCACTCAGAAGGAGCTGAACTTGAGACAGAGAAGGTGGTTGGAGCTACTTCACGACTACGATTTGGAAATCCTCTACCACCCGGGTAGAGCGAATGTTGTTGCAGATGCTTTGAGCCGGAGAGGTGCTTCGGGTGTAGCTTGTGCCTTGACAGGAGTTCAGAGGTCCGCCTTAGAGCTTCAGCGTATGGGCGTCTGGGTAGTCAGACCCGCCAGTGCCAGTGTGATAGCAGCACTTCAGGTTCAGTCTTCGTTGGTCGACAGGATCCGGGTTAGTCAGGAGGCAGATTCAGCTTTGTGTCGGATCAGAGAGGGGCTGTCTTCAGATCAGAGTTCAGATTTCAGTGTCTCCAGCGATGGTTGTCTGCGTTTCAGAGGCCGTGTATGTGTGCCAGACGATGCAGTGCTGCGCAGAGAGATCCTTCAGGAGGCTCATGGAGCGCCATATTCAGTCCACCCAGGAGGGGTGAAGATGTATCGAGATCTCAGAGAGTCATTCTGGTGGTCTGGGATGAAGCGTGACATCTCCGAGTTTGTTTCGAAGTGCCAGACCTGTCAGCAGATTAAGGCTGAGCACCAGAGGCCAGCGGGTTTGCTTCAGCCCTTCCCATTCCTGAGTGGAAGTGGGAGAGTGTGGGGATGGATTTCGTCATGGGTTTGCCCAGGACTCCTTCGGGTTGTGATGCCGTATGGGTGATAGTTGATCGTCTGACGAAGTCTGCTCATTTTCTGCCGGTGAAGAAGACCTTCAGTTTGGAGCGTTTAGCTCGTTTGTATCTCGATGAGATAGTGAGGCTTCACGGTGTGCCTACTACTATTGTGTCTGATCGTGACCCACGTTTTGTTTCGAGATTTTGGCGCAGTTTGCATAAGGCCTTGGGTACGAATTTAGCCTTCAGTTCAGCTTACCATCCTCAGTCAGATGGCCAGACAGAGAGGACTAATCAGGTTTTGGAGGACATGCTTCGCGCATGTGTCCTGGACTTTAGAGGTAGCTGGGAGCAGCATGTGACCTTGATTGAGTTTGCCTACAACAACAGCTTTCAGGCGAGCATTGGTATGGCTCCGTTTGAAGCGTTGTATGGTAGGAGGTGCAGGTCACCCATCTGTTGGGATGACCTGAAGGAGAGGGTCTTGGTTGGACCCGAGCTGGTGCAGGGAGCAGTAGAGAAGATCAGGACGATTCGGGAGCGTTTGCTTGTTGCTCAGAGCAGACAGAAGTGTTATGCAGACCAGAGGCGTAGGCCGCTCGAGTTCGAGGTTGGAGACCATGTTTTCTTGAGAGTTTCTCCAGTCAGGGGAGTAGTCCGTTTTGGGAAGCGTGGGAAGCTTAGCCCGAGGTTCGTTGGACCGTTTGAGATTCTGGAGAGGATTGGCCCTGTGGCCTACCGTCTAGCCTTGCCTCCATCTTTGTCAGCTGTGCATAACGTCTTCCATGTGTCTATGTTGAGGAAGTACCTACATGATCCGTCTCATGTGATCGACTACAGCCAGCTTCAGTTGAGAGAGGACTGCAGCTTCGAGGCGGTGCCTACTAGTATTTTAGCCAGGGATGTCTGTCGGCTTCGTAGTAAGACCCTACCTATGGTGAAGGTCCAGTGGTCGGATCAGTTAGAGAGTGAAGCTACTTGGGAACTCGAAGATGAGCTGCGTGCCAAGTATCCCTCCCTGTTCGAGCAGTAAGGTGAGTTAATCTCGAGGACAAGATTCTTTTAAGGGGGAGGTTATGTTATAACCCGTATAATTCCTACCTTATATTATATCTGCTACAATGCTGTTCTAAGTTGGATTGTTTAATTCTTTGCTATCAGTTGGACTCCGGCGGTATTGTTTTATTGTAGGGGCCAAGGAAGTCTTTCCATAAAACAATTAAGGTAATTGTTTTATTAAGTGAATAAGTAAAGGAATTATCTATTTATTCCTTTCCATTTAGCGATCATTATTTCCTCATCAATCTGAATCGTGGGAGCGTCTCTTTGTCGTGGTGCAGAGCGATAGTTTTCTCTCTTCTTCCCTCTCTCTCGATCTCTTCCTACGTTGTGAATTTTGGCTCTACAGCTGCAATCAGATTGACGATCTTCGTTGTGGTGTGGTTCTCCCTTCGATTTCAGGTTTGAATTGCAGAATTGGGACTTCGTTGTTTTCTTCGTTTTATTCAGTTTTTCTGATTGAGGGTTCTGAATGTGTTCGAATCAGTTGTCGTTGGCTGCCTTCGGATTGGGATTCTGCTGCAGTACTACATCTGGTCTTGATTCAGGTTTGTGATGCAGAGTGTCACAGTTTTGTAATTGCAAGTTCTAGGGTTCTTCCGTGTCTCTGATTTGGGATTATCGTTGTTGTGAGAATTCAGTGATTGTGTTCGTGTCTGGTTGGAGAGCTGTTCGGGTTGCGCTTGTTGATTCAGATCGTCGTTTTCTGCTGCTAATTGAGGTAGGTGGTTACTCGATTCAGTTTGGAAGTTCAGCCATGGGGTATTGCAAGAGCGTTATTTGATTTGTGTGTGATTCTATTAGCGTTTTGTTGTGATTTTGGAATGGCTAAACCCCCATGGTTTCCTGTTTTAATGTCTGATTTGGTGTGTGTGCTTAATTGGCGATTCGAGGCATCGAATTGTGTTGTTTTTCTGCTCTGTTCGTCTTCTGAAATTTGCAGTTTTCGCACTGTCCGAACTTCTGTCCGAGCTTTGAAGTTCGGACAGTGCGTTTTGCCTTTCTGATTTTCAAGTTCGGGGGTATGTCCGAACATCTGTCCGAACATAGATGTTCGGACACACCCTCAGGTTTTCTTCTGATTTAAGTTCGACCTGTGTCCGAACTTCGACGTCCGGACACAAGGTCGGACCTTCCGCGTGTTCTTCCGTAAAACCTGTCCAAACATCCGTCCGAACTTGGATGTTCGGACATTCTGAATTTCTCTATCTGATTTCAACTCGACTTGTGTCCGAACATTGATGTCCGGACACAAGTTCGGACATTTGGCATTCTCTGGTTTCTGAGTCTCGACTTGTGTCCGAACTTCGACGTTAGGACACAAGTTCGGACACCCCTCTTTTCAGCGTAACTTCTTCGTTTGAACCGATTTGAGTGCCGTCTGCGGCATTGGATTCCTTATGTCTGTACTACTGATTTATGAGTGTTTTGGCATATTTAAATGCAACTTTGCTTCTGTTTAAGCAATCCTTCTGTTTTGGGACATTGCACATTGTTTCTGAGCCGTGAATGGCTGGGTCGAGCTATTCCGTGGTATACCATGTAGACGTCATTCTGAGTGTGGGTCATTCCCTTTCTGTTCTGTGGGGTTGACGAACCCTTTGGCTCTTTCGAGTCATTTCTGCGTTGCCGAGAGACCTGGTATGGTCTATGGGTCTTCGACCCTTCTGAGTGTGTGCATTGTGTTTTGTCCCCTTTCTGTTTAAGTGCTCTGACTGTTTCTGATATGGGAACCCCTTGAGTTCCACTCTGTTTCTGTTCTGAAAGCTTCTGGATATGAGAATTATGGATAAATGCTTATCTTCTCCTTCTTCTGTTTCCAATTGTTTTGAGCGACCTTACTGATGACGATCGCTGCTTACTGGGCATAGTTGTGTGCTCATTCCCCTACTTCTAACATTTTTGCAGATTGATCAGCGAGGATCATCTTGAGTTCTGGAGCTATAGTGTTTAGCTTTTATTGTTCGTTCAGTTAGATATTTGAGATGTTGTAGCCTTCAGACCTTACACTTTTTGACTTCTGTTTCTGACCCAGTTACGTATTTGTGGATTTTGGTATTTGCTTTCGCTGTATTTGAATACATTGGTTTACAATGATTATGTAAACTTTGTTTTGGGCCTTTAATGTGTTTGAGTGTTTTAGAGCCTTGCGTTATTAGGTAGTAATACGCGGCGTGTAGCACCCTTAACTCTTAGGCCGGTTTAAGGGGTGTTACATGCGTTCCCTTAATTAGAGGGTTAATTATTTAACTCCTTAGGTTATGTTTCCTCTTAATCTCAGTCCAACCTTATCTTACCTCAATCTTAATCTTATCTTAGTCTTAGGAACAACCATCCTTTAAAAAGGAATGGAAGTAGCTTATCTCAGTCTTATACTACAAACCATCCTTTAAATAGGAATGGTTGCAACTTACCTCAAACTTTATCTTAATCTTAGAATACAAACCACTCTTTAAATAGAAATGATTGTATCTTACCTCAATGTTTATTTTTGTCGGGTCAAAAGCAACCGTAGCCAATGAGCTATTAACTCTATTGGTTGAATAAACAACTTATCTTATAATTTAGGATTTAGGTGATCCTACCGCACCATCTTAATGCCTCCTACCTTGGACTGGATGTCCAATGTAGCTGAGCCGGCAACCGACCCTAGTCAACAAGTCCGAAGACAAGTCCTTAAGCGGAAGTCGGATCTGCTTTAGATACCGACCCCCTTTTCCTTAGCATGCATGACCGGAGTCAGTCCCGGGTTCCTCACTCCCCCCTTAAGTTCCAGTTAGTAGAAGTCTCAAGACAATGTTTGTTGGTTAAACCTCTTTCGGTTATTAACAAACTAATATTAGGGAGCGTTCCTTAGTCTCACTCAATTCCTTACTAAACGTTAGTTAGTAGGTTCTCACGGTAAGTTGTGTTAGTTTTCAAACATCACACAACAATACAATAAACATAATGTTCTGATTTGCATGCTTTATCTTGTTTAGTGAGCACACAAAAACAAATAGCACACAAGCCGAGGGACACCTCGTTAGCAAGCAGGTCACAAGAAGAACTGTACTGTTCACTGTTGGTCGTTTGGTTGTTTACTCTCCTCCGGAGTCCAAACTCTCAAGTCCTAAAACATTTATTCAGTTTTAGGTTGCTAATCACTTAACTTAATTCGACTTAATTAACTTACTTAACCCATAATGATCCCCACCTAACACCTCTTAAGTTTTACAACTTAACCTTACAAACTTAATCTTAAACTTTTAAGTTTATTCTTAGCTTAATCCCTTAGGTCTTTATACCTCTAATCATCAATGCCCTCTTAATGGGGTACCATTAATACCATTAAACTCTCTTAGGGTTTCTTTCCTTTTTTTTAAAGTCTTAAGGGTCGACCGACCCACCGACCGACCCAACCCCTGGGTCGGTCCATTCCAGTAATTTTCTGGTTCGCACAATTCTCTTAGACCGACCCACGACCGACCCACGCCTTATGGGTCGGTCCATTACAGAAATTTTCCCGTCTTCTAAAATTCTCCCGACCAACCCAAAGCTAAGCCGACCGACCCAAAACCCTCTGGGTCGGTCCAGTCCAGAGACATTCTGGCTGGCTTAACATGGTCCGACCGACCCAAAACTGGGTCGGACCCTAGGTCGGTCCACTACAGATTTTCCTCTTAAGTGGTTCTTTCAATTCCAAACTTTTCCACAAGTGTCCCATTATGTCTTAATACCATACAGGCACTTAAACTCACCTTAGAACATCCTCTAAAACCTCCTTAACCATTTTCTCAATTCTTACAAGAAATTCCTAACACCTGTTACTTATTTCCTTATATTTCCAACATGTAAATTTTGTCTAAGACTCCAATTATCCAAAGTGTTTCCTTTCCAATCAACATGACTTATCCCTAAGCATTATTACATCCCATATTTGCTTTGCTAAACCTTCCAAGGTTATCTTACATGTCCATGCACAATTCCTCTCTTTTCCATTTGTTACTCATCAACCTAAACTCATGAACTTATCTATACATTTCTTCCCATCTTCTTAGCACCTGAACCTTGCTCTTCTTTACCTTGACCATCCTACACCCTCCTTAGACATCTACATCTCTTTTACTCAACTTACTCACCATTCTCACGGTCATACCCTCTTATACACTCATAGTCTTTTTCCTTGACAATTTACAACATTCCCTTGAAATTCTCTCTTCCATCACCCAAGTCCACTCATTACCATTCACTAGAACCTTATTAATCAACTTCTAGCATCTTCACCACTTTCACATGCTACCAAGATCTCTCATTGTTATATTCTCAAGTTCATACCTAAATCACCTCAAAACATTATACATCATTTCGTCCAGATTTTTGCTCAAGTCTTAACATTCCTTATAACATGATTTTGGTGGGTTCAATATACCCACCAATCCTCTAATTCCTCATAGACATCTCTAGGCCAAACTAAACCTCAAGAACTCCTTAATTAGCTCATTTCCACTCAAATTCCTTTTTAATGTCTCCTAGTAAACCCTAGGTCATATTAACTCACAACCATCACTTAAACACTTGTTTTCTACTCAAATTTCGCCATAGCTCCTCTAGTATATTATCATGCCCAAATGCATTGTTTTCCTCATTCAACCATCTCACACACATCAAGTTCTTTATCATCATATTTTCTCACCCAAATCAACTCATTCATAATGAACTCAATATAGTGCAATAAATCTTAAGTTGCATAGCAATAAGGCTCTTAAATGACATGGCTCTTAGGCCCTTAAATGACTTGGCTCTTAGGCCCTTAAATGACATGAATTTAAACACTGAATTTCCCACATATAAAGGCTTTCAACCTGCAAATACACCCATCAATCTCATAGTAGTTATAATGCTCTTAAAATCTCATAGTAGTTATAATGCTCTTAAAATCCATGGCTCCAAAATGAAGCTTTTCCAATTTTGTAAAGATAGAAAGCTAGAGCTTGAGCTAACTAAGAATAATATGTGTTTAGTTTTTGATTTGGAGCTAACATGGAGATTTGGTGGGCAAGGCAAGGTGTGGCAACCATGGAGCTGGTTCTCACGGTTTGAGAGGGTAAAGAAAATGAAGAAAACCATGGAAGAAGAGAATGAATGGAGAAGAGGAGAGAAGATAGGCTAAAAGGTAAGATATTTACCTTAAAAGCAAATAGTAACTTTTCTTATTTCCCTCTTCTTTTCTTAAGTTGGATGACTCATGTGGTGACTCAACACTCTCAAAAACTGGCCCCCTTGTTAAATAAGGGCATTTTTGGCCTTTTTTGACCAATTAACCAAACTAAGTTGACTAAAGACTAAACTATGCACTATTTGGCACTATTCACAAATTAGAGCACAAATTTGTGAAAATTTTGGTTTCCCATTGTTTAGACTTCCTAATGTGATACTAATTATCACACATGTTGATTAAGATGTAATCATAGGCATTTAGCCACTCAAAACCCATTTCTAAGACAATTTCTCAAAAAGGTGCTTTAAGGAGTCTTAAAGCACATTTTGTGTTTAAGCTTGTTTTTGAGCTTGGTTTTCTTTGGTAATTGATTTAACATGTCTATTAGCATGTTAATAAAGTCTTATAATGGTATTTGGGTCCTAATCAAAGTCACTCCAAGCTTAGAGCACATTTTTGTCTTAATTGCCCTTAAGGCATTTTCTTGTGTTTTCCTTGGTTTAAATTGTCTACCAATCTTTCTAAGGCATATTTTAGCCTTAATACATCATAAATTGATGTTTACTTAGCATACTTAGGTTTGGGGTATTTCAATCTACCCCCCTTAAAAGAACTTTGTCCCCAAAGTTCTCATGCATCTTATCTTATTAGAATACATGTCTTAACTCATTCCATAGATCATATAGATCATACTTATGTATACTTAAACTCATTGAATCCTTAGATCCGCCATATGCTTATACTCAACTATCACACCACATGCTTAGGCATGTATAGCACTCAAAATTCCCTTTGTTTCTTTTTGATGATTAAAACAATCACATAATTCTCCAACGTATTCTCCCATGTCACCGGTCCGTAGACTATGACTCGTTCGTCCTCGTCACCATGGGCCAGAATACAAAACACTCTGCTCTCCCCATGTCACCAGTCCGAAGACAAAGGCTCGTGCGTCCTCGACTTCATGGGCGAGACTCAATAAAAAGGTAATCCTTTTTACGAGGTCATGTGAGGAATAATTCCTCTAATTAAAAATACAATCAACTCCAATTTCGTTTTATACTAACGCCTCTATCCTTAGCGTGATTTAATTGTGACCACTGGTAGGGAGTTTCAGGAATCATCCAACCCTGATGTGATCAGCATCAGTGTTAAACTATCCTTCCACCTCAATTTGTGTTCGGTTTCCCTTGATCCCTAGAAAATCAAGTTCCACCTCCCACATCATTTTCAAACATCAAATAATTCACTCATGTCCAATTTTCTATCTTTTTAGTCTTTCTAATCATAATCAATACATCTCCAAGGTGTGGACTCAGTCCATCAATCATTCCCAGTTCATCTCTTAGTAATTACCTCAAGACCCTCATTCCTACTAAATTCTATATCAGTCTCATACCATTTCTCACCATCTTATGTCTCATAGCATTACTATCTTCTTCCTCATACTCATATCAAATAATATCTCATAGTGTTATCTTATTCTTATCTCACATGTAGTTTCATACTGACCCATATCTCATATATTCCATATTCCTTAAATCTCCTTAATCCTCTTCACCAGTTCTCTTAACTTGTACTTACACCGGAGTTAACAAGATAGGTACTTAATATGTATGGTATTCACATCTTCTGTGCGCAATAACCATGATTTATCTCAAAATGTTTATGTAAAACATATTCTCAAATTCTTTTGTGCTATGCACACCATAGTTTATGTACTCAGTACACAAACATACGCTAAGCGGTTTTCGCTCTACCCCCCTTAAAATGGATTACGCCCACGTAATCAACATTATATCGTCCATGAACATAGGTTCAAGATGTCTAATTCTCACCAAGCATTCTAGCTTCCATGTCATTTATCTCACTTATAATTCGATCAGAGGGTCATAACTATGCTAATGACTTAGTCTCTGTATTGAGGATTCTTAACGGTACTTATACCATATTCTTAACTTAGTTTGGTCTAATCTCAAAAATACTAAAGCATTCAGTTTCTAAATCTTATATTTGTTCCATTGGAAGATGTGTGGTATATCATTCCCTTTCTGCATTCATCAGGTATGTGAAACCTTTTAAGTTACCAGTCCGCTAGCTTCCGCTGCGCGACTCTGATAATCTTAGGCATAATTATGTTTCTTATCCTTTTATAGTATTGTATATCCTTCTGCCTCCTTACAGTTTTAGGAATATTGGTCTCTCAGTGGACACGTGTTATCTTTATATATACACGGCCTTGATGAGTTGTAGCTCGTCTATCCAGTCTCCCTGGAGATCTAATGTTTGTATTCTTAGTGTTTTCTCAAGTGTCTAAATCGTTCTTTCCATCTGACCTTTGGTCTGAGGATGATTCTTAACCTGAAACTACCGTTTAGTGCATATTGTGCTTTACAGTTTAATCTCTTACATCTTAAGACATGTCCAATGTCTGTACTTAACAATTCATGCTCTTCGCACTTCATAGTCCTTAATTATTTGTTCTCTGATTCATTTGTGTTGTTGGTTCAACTGAATTCTTCTCTTCGACTGTTTGTGGTAGTAGCTGCTCTCGTCTGATCTTACGTCGTTGTCCGTGGTACGAGCCGACTACTTCCCGTGTTCCTTACATCACTCGTTCACATGCATGGGGTACCTTACTGGTACATTACTACTTACCCGACTAACTCATAAATGAGCGTGTCAGGCCTGCAAGCCCCTGTGGGGTGCAGTCGTCCCACATCTCGTTTAAGTAAACTCGTAGTGTCTGTCACACGTTTAGCTATTGCTAACTATGAAGTATTCTACTGTCGATCTCCTCTTTCATCTTTCCATAATAACACTTATTGTTCTTCTTGAATTTAATCAAGGAAAATCCATTTACTACGTTCTTGGGTATTGTATGCTCTAGTTCTTTCTGTATCCCGTACTGATTCGGTCTCTTAGCGACTGAGGTCTCTTTCCATAGAGCCTCTTATCTTCTTTCTCATATTTGTTTTACTAGGAATGCACTTCCAGTTCCTTAAGGAATGGGTAGTGTGCTTCCTGTGAAATCTTACCTAACCAGGTCCAGACTACTGGCATCAATGCACAGTTCGTCTACCATCTTATTTCCTTACTTACATTGGTCTTAACTCATAAATCTAATTGCCTTAGTGTCAATATTTGACGGCTCATACATAATGGTCGATTTACCGCGCACCATGACTTAATCCCCTTATATAAATATTGTACCTACGACCACTACTACCGTGGTAGTTAGCCTTTACTCTGTTGCCCATTGATGGTGCAACTACTTACTCATTTATTTTAACATCTTATCTTATACTCAATCCCTTTCTGGTGTAAACACACTGGGGGTTCTCTCATTTCGGTGTATGGCGGTTGCCGTACTGTAACACCCCATCTCGATCCAATCGTGGTTATCACAAACTTATCACCATATATACAAACTCTGCAGCGGATTCAAATACATTCCAAGACCTTGCCACGGTCTGACTACAGAATATACCGAACATTAGTACATACAAATCTTAACCAAATACATATCCTTCTTACAATCCCCTCACATCCTATACATCTTACTAACTCAGATTGCCATACGAGTGTACATGCACAACTCGTAGGCCACACTTAACCCGTAACGCTTGTACCCCATCTTACTCTCACGACGGCCGCCTCCTGACATTCACCTGTGTAGTAAAAACAGCCCCCAAGGGGTCAGCACGAATGCTGGTACGATCCTCTCATGGCCCCCAAGCTAACGTGGCTACAACTACTAATTGTCGATAGCATGGAGGTTGATTAGATGCAGAACATAATAGAAAGTGCAGTAAACAACAATCCAAATATGAACAATCAAAGTTCAAACATAATGAACGACTTAAATGCGTTCCCTTAATTAGAGAGTTAATTATTTAACTCCTTAAGTTATGTTTCCTCCTAATCTTAGTCCATCCTTATCTTACCTCAATCTTAGTCTTATCTAAGTCTTAGAAAAAACCATCCTTTAAAAAGGAATGGATGTAGCTAATCTTAGTCTTATAATACAAACCCTCCTTTAAAAAGGAATGGTTGCAACTTATCTCAAACCTTATCTTAATCTTAGGATACAAACCACTCTTTAAATAGAAATGATTGTATCTATCTCAATGTTTATTTTTGTCGGGTCAAAAGCGACCCTAGCAAATGAGCTATTAACTCCACTGGTTGAATAAACAACTTATCTTATAATTTAGGATTTAGGTGATCCTACCGCACCATCTTAATGCCTCCTACCTTGGATTGTATGTCCAATGTAGCTGAGCCAGCAACCGACCCTAGGCAACAAGTCTGAAGACAAGTCCTTAAGCGGAAGTCGGATCTGCTATAGATACCGACCCCCTTTTTCCTTAGCATGCATGACCGGAGTCAGTCCCGGGTTCCTCACTCCCCCCTTAAATTCCAGTTAGTAGAAGTCTCAAGACAATGTTTGTTGGTTAACCTCTTTCGGTTTATAACAAACTAATATTAGGGAGCGCTCCTTAGTCTCACTCAATTCCTTACTAAACGTTGGTTAGTAAGTTCTCACGATAAGTTGTGTTAGTTTTCAAACATCACACAACAATACAATAAACATAATGTTCCGGTTGCATGCTTTATCTTGTTTAGTGAGCACACAAAAACAAATAGCACACAAGCCGAGGGACACCTCGTTAGCAAGCAGGTCACAAGAAGAACTGTACCGTTCACCGTGGGTCGTTCGGTTGCTTACTCTCTTCCGGTGTCCAAATACTCAAGCCCTAAAACATTCATTCAGTTTTAGGTTGTTAATCACTTAACTTAATTCAACTTCATTAACTTACTTAACTCATAATGATTCCCCACCTAACACCTCTTAAGTTTTACAACTTATTCTTACAACTTAACCTTAAACTTTTAAGTTTATACTTAACTTAATCCCTTAGGTCTTTATACCTCTAATCATCAATGCCCTCTTAATGGGGTACCATTAATACCACTAAACTTCCTTAGGGTTTCCTTTTTTTTGTCAACTTAAGGGTCGACCGACCTTACCGACCGACCTTACCCAAGGTCGGTCCATTCCAGAACTTATTACCGTTTGAAAATTTTACCCCGACCGACCTTGCAAGTCCGGTCCCCAAGGTCGGTCCATTCCCGAGAGTTTTTCCCGTGGAAAATTTAAGCCCGGCCGACCTTGCCAAGGTCGGCCCCAAGTTCGGTCGATCCTAGAGACTCAATTCATACACAAAATACGAGCCCGACCGAACTTGTAAGTCCGGTCCCCAAGTTCGGTCGATTCCAGAAACTCTTTCCGGTAGTGTAAACTGAGCTCGACCGACCTTGTAGGTCCGGTCCCTAAGGTCGGTCGGCTCCAGAACCTTGTTTCTAAATTCCCATTTGACTCCAAACTTCTCCACAAGTTCCCCCATGTGTCCTAATACCACTTAGGCACTTAAACTCACCTTAGAACTTCCACGAAACTCTCCAAAACAATTTCCAAAGATCTTCTTAAACATTCACTCAATCCTTTTAAAACTCCAAACACTTAGGACTTATTTCCTTACATTTACAGCTTGTAACCTTACCAAAACTTCAACCAACCCAAGTGTTCCCTCCATAACAGTCTGAGCACTTCATAAACATCATTCCCCATCCTCAATTCGTTTACCAAAACGTCCTCAAGTCATCTTGCATATCCATGCACAAATTCCTCTCTTTTCCATTTGTTGCTCATCAACCTAAACTCATGAACTTACCTATACATTTCTTGTCATCCTCTTAGCACCTTAACCTTGTTCTTCTTTGCCTTGACCTTCCTGCACCCTCCTTAGACATCTACATCTCTTTTACTCAATTTACTCACCATTCTCAGATCTTACACCTTATACATTCCTATCAATTTCCCTCGACTTCGCAACATTCCTCTTCGATTTTCACTTCCATCACCTAAGTCCACTTATTACCATCTAAACTAAAACCTTATTGTTATATTCTCAAGTTCATACCTAGATCACCTCAAACCATTATACTTTATTTCCTCAAGTCTTAACATTCCTCATGCCATGATTTTGGTGTATTTATTACACCCACCAATCCTTTAATTCCTCCTAGACATCTCTAGGCCATACTAAACCTCAAGAACTACTTAGTTAACTCATTTCCACTCAAATTCCTCTTAATGATCCCTAGTTACCCTAGGGCATATTAACTCACCACTACCTCTTAAACACTTGTTTTCTACTCAAATTTTGCCATAGCTTCCCTAGTATTATTTCATACCCAAATGCATTGTTTTCCTCATTCAACCAACTCACACACATCTAGTCCTTTCTCATCTTGTTTTCTCTCCCAAACCAACTCATTCACAATAAACTCAATATATTGCAATAATCTTAAATTGCATAGCACCAAGGCTCTTAAATGACATGGCTCTTAGGCCCTTAAATAACTTAAACTTAAACACTGAATTTCCCACATATAATAGCTTTCAACCTGCAATTACACCCCATCAATCTCATAGTAGTTATAATGCTCTTAAAATCCATCTTAAACTTATATTACTAACTCATTCCCATTGGCTCCTTAGTCACAAGTTCATAAGCTTGTTTAAGTTCTTTTTCCTAGGTTATATAACCCATTACATCATGTAAGCTTTAAGCTACATTAGTACCCACCTAATACTCATCCCTTAAAACTTAAACCACCATTAGGTAAGCAATTTACCTTGTTTTTCTCAAGTTTCTCTCAACTTCCTCCTTAGGCTTCTTCCCTTGGGAATCTCGGCCACCATTTTATTTCCTTTGCAAATGTTCTAATCAATATACATTGACTCTCATGAGTGCTAAATAATACACTAACCTTAAGGAGTAAACCCTAGGTTAAAAATGTGTTCTAAGGTATTAAAATGAATGTTTTACCTTAGAGTCCTAAGATAGGCTTGGATATGAATCAAGAAGGACCTCCTCTAGCCCTTGGAGAATAGAAAATAAGCTAGGACAAGGCATAAAAATGAAGCCCCATGAGTATAGATTTTTGGTTATATGAAGGAATGGTGGGAACTTGATTTTTCTTACATATTCTTTACCTTAAGAGAATGGAGACGCCAATGAACTCTCCAAGCTTGAATTTCCTCCTCTAATGGCGGTTTGGCTTGGCACCAAAATGGAGCTCTTGCAGTTTTGGAAAGATAGAAAGGAAGAGCTTGAGCTAACTAAGAAGAATATGTAATTTGTTTTGGTTTTGGAGCTAAAATGAGTAAGTAGTAATCAAAGGAAGGTGAGGCTTACATGGGGTTGTTCTTCACGTTCAATAAGAAGAGAGGAGCAGCACAAAACCGGTGGGAACAAGATGAATGAAGAAAGGAGGAGAGAGGAAAGCTAATAAGAGATATTTGTTTCCTAAAAGCAAATAGTACTTTACTTATTTCCCTCTTCTTTTCATAAGTTGGATGACTCATGTGGTGACTCACCACTCTCAAAAATCGGCCCCCTTGTTAAATAAGGGCATTTTTGGCCTTTGTTGACCAATTAACTAAACTAAGTTGACTAAAGACTAAACTAGGCACTATTCATAAATTAAAGCACAAATTTGTGAAAAATTTGATTTCCCATTGATTTAGACTTCCTAATGTGATACTAATTAGCACACATGTTGATTAAGATGTAATCATAGGCATTTAGCCACTCAAAACCCATTTACAAGACAATCTTTCAAAAATGTGCTTTAAGACTCTTTAAAGCACATTTTGTATTTTAACTTGTTTTCAAGCTTGGTTTTTCTTTGTTAATTGATTTATCATGTCCATTAGCATGTTACTAAAGTCTTATAATGATATTTGGGTGCTAATTAAAGTCACTCCAACCTTAAAGCACATTTTTGCCTAAATTGCCCTTAAGGCGTTTTCTTGTGTTTTCCTTGGTTTAAATTGTCTTCCAATCTTCCTAAGGCATATTTTAGCCTTGCTACATCATAATTTGATGTTTACTTAGAATGATTAGGTTTGGGGTATTTCAATCTACCCCCCCTTAAAAGAACTTTGTCCCCAAAGTTCCCATGCACCTTATCTTATTAGAATACATGTCTTACCTCATTCCATAGATCATATAGATCATAATTTGTATACTTAAACTCATTGGATCATTAAATCCGCCATATTCTTATACTTAAATATCACATAACATGCTTAAGCATGTATAGCACTCAAAATTCTCTTTATTTCTTTTTGATGATTAAAACAATCACATAATTCTCCAACGTATTTTCCCATGTCACCGGTCCGTAGACAATGGCTCGTTCGTCCTCGTCACCATGGGCCAGAATACAAAACACTCTGCTCTCCCCATGTCACCGGTCCGAAGACAAAGGCTCGTGCGTCCTCGACTTCATGGGCGAGACTCAATAAAAAGGTAATCCTTTTTACGAGGTCATGTAAGGAATAATTCCTCTAATTAAAAATACAATCAACTCCAATTTCGTTTTATACTAACGCCTCTATCCTTAGCGTGATTTAATTGTGACCACTAGTAGGGAGTTTCAGGAATCATCCAACCCTGATGTGATCAGCATTAGTGTAGAACTATCCTTCCACCCCAATTTGTGTTCGGTTTCCCTTGATCCCTAGAAAATCAAGTTCCACCTCCCACGTCATTTTCAAACATCAAATAATTCACTCATGTCCAATTTTCTATCTTTTTAGTCTTTCTAATCGTAATCAATACATCTCCAAGGTGTGGACTCAGTCCATCAATCATTCCCAGTTCATCTCTTAGTAATTACCTCAAGGCACTCATTCTTACTAAGTTCTATAACCGTCTCATACCAATTCTCACCATCTTATATCTCATAGCATTACTATCTTCTTCCTCATATTCATAGTGTTATCCCATAGTGTTATCTTATTCTTATCTCACACATAGTCTCATATCGACTCATACCACATATATTCCTTATTTCTTAAGTCTCCTTAATCCTCTTCCTTAATTCTCTTAACTTGTACTCACATCGGAGTTAACAAGATAGGTACTTAATATGTATGGTATTCACATCTTCTGTGTGCAATAACCATGATTTATCTCAAAATGTATATGTTAAACATATTCTCAAATTCTTTTGTGTTATGCACACCGTAGTTTATGTACTCAGTAAACAAACATACGCTAAGCGGTTTTCGCTCTACCCCCTTTAAAATGGATTACGCCCACGTAATCAACACCATATCATTCTTGAACATAGGTTCAAGATGTCTAATTCTCACCAAGCATTCTAGCTTCCATGTCATCTATCTCACTTATAATTCGATCAGAAATGACTTAGTCTCTGTATCGAGGATTCTTACAGTACTTATACCATTTTCTAAACTTAGTTTGGTCTGATCTCAAAGGTACTGATCTGCTAGCTTCCGCTGCGCGACTCTGATAATCTTAGGCTTAACTGCCTTTCTTATCCTTCATAGTATTGTATATCCTCATCTTGTATGCTTATGATTTAGTACTAAAGATCTCTTAATGGACACGTGTTATCTTTATATATATACAGCCTTAATGAGTTGTAACTCGTCTATGCATTCTCCCTGAAGATCTAACGTTCATATTCTTAGTGTTTTCTCGAATGTCTAAGTTGTTCTGTCCAACTGACCTTTGGTCTGAGGATGACCCTTAATCTGAAACTACTGTTTAGTGCTTATTGCGCTTTACAGTTTAATCTCTTACATCTTAAGACATGTCTAATGTCTGTACTTAACAATCCGTGCTCTTCGCTCTTCATAGTCCTTAATTATTTGTTCTCTGATTCCTTTGTGTTGTTGGTTCAACTGAATTCTTCTCTTCGGCTGTTTGTGGTAGTAGCTGCTCTTGTCTGATCTTGCGTCGTTGTCCGTGGTACGGAGTCGACTACTTCCCGTGTTCCTTACACCACTCGTCCACATGCATGTGGTACCTTACTAGTACATTACTACTTACCCGACTAACTCATAAATGAGCGTGTCAGGCCTGCAAGCCCCTATGGGGTGCAGTCGTCCCACATCTCATTTTAGTAAACTCGTAGTGTCCGTCACACGTTTAGCTATTGCTAATTATGAAGTATTCTACTGTCGATCTCCTCTTTCATCGTTCCATAATAACACTTATTGTTCTTCTTTAATTTAATCAAGGGAAATCCATTTACTGCGTTCTTGGGTATTGTATGCTCTAGTTGTTTCTGTATCTCGTACTGATTCGGTCTCTTAGCGACTGAGGTCTCTTTCCATAGAGCCTCTTATCTTGTTTCTCATATTTTGATCTACTAGGAATGCACTTCCAGTTCCTTAAGGAATGGGTAGTGTGCTTCTTGTGAAATCTTACCTAACCAGGTCCAGACTACTAGCATCAATGCACAGTTCGTCTACCATCTTATTTCCTTACTTATATTGGTCTTAACTCATAAATCTAGTTGCCTCAGTGTCAATATTTAACGACTCATACATAACGGTCGCTCTACCGCGCACCATGACTTAATCCCCTTATATAAATATTGTACTCACGACCACTACTACCGTGGTAGTTGGCCTTTACCATGTTGCCCATTGATGGCGCAACTACTTACTCATTTACTCTAACATCTTTTCTTATATTCAATCCCTTTTTGGTGTAAACACACTGGGAGTTCTCTAATTTCGGTGTTTGGCGGTTGTCATACCGTGCTATAAAATGGTTATCTCTTCATACGAAGGTATTCTGCTTCAATCTCAGGTTCATAAGTAGGCTAATTTTTCTCACATTCTTTCATCCTTTATGATGTTGTTTACCATGTAATTTAACCGGTTACTGATGAAGTCATCCGCTGAATCACAAGCTCTTCTGAGCATTGGTCACTTGACGTGCCATAATGTGCACTCACAATGTTTATCTCTAACGATTACTGATTCTTACATCCTGGGTGTTGGATATGGGGTCTATCTCTGCAGCCTTCCTTATTACTCAAGTGTATCTGGTATGTTTAAAGGTAATCTCAAGGTTTACAGTTTCCATCCTCTAACAAAAGTGTATTATTTCTCTAATAAGTGAAAGCCCTTTTTGAGGGGTTTATTCCCACTCTTGGCCTCACAATCAAGGAGAGGTATCCCCACCCTAAAAGGCATGGTTCGTTCTCCGCCCCTGCCAATGTACTATCTCATTATTCTCATTGGTGCCTTTTCCTGGCAATATTTTCCACAATCTAAGTTATAGGTTTGGTAACCGTTCATATCTACGAATTGTAGTTCCTCATGGCTTAAATAAGCTCTCTTACAACTTACTGTACCTCGGCTCTGATGTGGTTAACATCCTCGGCTCGTAGGCTCTTAGTGCTTAATGCCTCAGTTCATTATTTGTACTTTTACTCATCTGTAGGTCATCCTTATAGGTTTTTGTTTCTTTGAACACTATCAACCGTTAGGTTACATATTGAATGTAGTATCGGGTTTCATGGTAAGTTGCTGCATCCTGCTTCCTGCTATGGAAGTTTATTCAGGTGATCAGAGGTTACTTAGTGTCCTTGAAATTTCTGTCATTTTACTAGACTTATGTCTTTTAGCAAATAAGGCTAAGTTCGTATTATGCGTTTGCCTTACGGTGTCCAAGTCGGATATCATCCTGTCATCCTATGCTTCCATCTCAACGCTTCGTTCAACTTCCGTTGACTACGCCACCCGTTGATGATTGTTCATACTGGGGTGTTAATGAGTTAGGCACCCGGTATTAGCTGTCATTCATCAGTTGTTCGGCTCGACTATGCCCGCACTGTGGGGGTAGTCCCCTGAGCTTTCCTCTGTCGGGATTGTATATCTTTAATCCTTAGTAGGTTACTGCTTAAGTTCATTCCTTTTATCCCAGTTTCCGGGGTTTGCTAACATATTCCGCATAGATTGTTGTTATTGGTATTCTTAATGGTCGTCTCGGGGGTTCTACCCCGTTCATGATGGAACTCGTTCAGTCGACTGCCTTCATCGCATCCCCTGATACTTTTCTTGTATGTTGCTACTTACATGTAATGTTTTGCTCAGATTACTGAGCGATCTCTTATGTCCTTCTCTTTGAGATCCGGGTTTGGTGTTCTTACCGTACTGTCGGTTGTTGTTGTAGTAGATTATACCGTTGCTAAAATTTATATTGTCTGGTATTCCGTCCAAGTTCAGCTCCCTGCTGACTGGTGTATCAACTCATCTTGTCATGGTCAGGTCGTTCGGCCTTTCCAAGGTCTCATTTTCCCGTTCTTATGGATTTACAATCCGGTATTACTACAACTGTAGCATTCTACTATCTCGCCATGATGGCTTTCTGTATAGTTTAGCCGTGGTAGCACTTGCTACGGCAAGTGCGCCATGCAAGATGGGTTACCGGTGCTTTGCGCATCAGTAATGGTACTTCCTCCTAATATTTTATATCTTTGGTAGTCCTCGGGACTCCTTCGATGTTCTTTAGTTTGGATAACTGACCCTTTAGCAGTTTCCTTGCCGTTTTGATAGTGCTATCACTTATCAGGGTGTTCCTCTTTCTGAGGGAACCCCTTGTTATTTACTCCTGTCTTAGTCCTCGCTCCTGTCTCCACACATTTTGTTGTGGTTACTAAGTAATGATTCCCCTTTAGGCACTACTTCGTAGTCCTATTCCGGTATATTGTTGTATGCGTCTTTATTGTCGCCTGCGCTATGTCGGCCAGGTTTGTAACCTTTCCCATTGTATGGGATTTGATGTTCCCGTTTCTAACTGGTATTTCCATATTATCCCACTGCTATGCTCATTCGGACCACTGTCCAGTACTCATGTCACTTATCTTTTCCTAACCATTGCACTTATAGTGCTTTTCTTACCATTGATATGGCGGGTTATTTCGACTGCGTAGCATGTCGACCCATGTTGCCGGTAATTTCGTTCTCTTACTGGTAGAATTCCTTTGGTAGCGCCTGTTTCACCGCTGCGCCCCAGTTAAAATGTTCAAGTTCTCATAAACTGTCGTACGACAAGGTATTTCCCGTATTGCTTACTATTAACTAACTACCAGATTGGGTCTCCCGAGTAAGAGAAGGCTTTCTTCTCTCTGGCATTTGTTCCCCGTACTTCAAGCATGAGATGTGGAGGGTGGGTTTAGGTACAATAGATGTCCGGTAAACACCGGGAAGTCCTAACAAACGCACCTCACGCTCTATCTCTCAACCCTTAACCCATAACTCAAACTCAACCTCAGTATTCCCCTAAGTTCGGTAATTCCTGTCATCAGAGCGTAACTATGCTCTGATACCACTTTTTGTAACACCCCATCTCGATCCAATCGTGGTTATCACAAACTTATCACCATATATACAAACTCTGCAGCGGATTCAAATACATTCCAGGACCTTGTCACGGTCTGACTACATAATATACCGAACATTAGTACATACAAATCTTAACCAAATACATATCCTTCTTACAATCCCCTCACATCCTATACATCTTACTAACTCAAATTGCCATACGGGTGTACAAGCACAACTCGTAGACCACACTTAACCCGTAACGCCTGTACCCATCTTACGCTCGCGACGGCCGCCTCCTGACATTCACCTGTGTAGTAAAAACAGCCCCCAAAGGGGGTCAGCACGAATGCTGGTACGATCCACTCATGGCCCCCAAGCTAACGTGGCTACAACGACTAATTGTCGATAGCATGGAGGTTGATTAGATGCACAACATAATAGAAAGTGCAGTAAACAACAATCCAAATATGAACAATCAAAGTTCAAACATAATGAACGACTTAAATGCGTTCCCTTAATTAGAGAGTTAATTATTTAACTCCTTAAGTTATGTTTCCTCTTAATCTTAGTCCATCCTTATCTTACCTCAATCTTAGTCTTATCTAAGTCTTAGAAACAACCATCCTTTAAAAAGGAATGGATGTAGCTTATCTTAGTCTTATAATACAAACCCTCCTTTAAAAAGGAATGGTTGCAACTTATCTCAAACCTTATCTTAATCTTAGGATACAAACCATTCTTTAAATAGAAATGATTGTATCTATCTCAATGTTTATTTTTGTCGGGTCAAAAGCGACCCTAGCCAATGAGCTATTAACTCCACTAGTTGAATAAACAACTTATCTTATAATTTAGGATTAAGGTGATCCTACCGCACCATCTTAATGCCTCCTACCTTGGACTGTATGTCCAATGTAGCTGAGCCAGCAACCGACCCTAGGCAACAAGTCCGAAGACAAGCCCTTAAGCAGAAGTCGGATCTGCTATAGATACCGACCCCCTTTTTCCTTAGCATGCATGACCGGAGTCAGTCCCGGGTTCCTCACTCCCCCCTTAAATTCCAGTTAGTAGAAGTCTCAAGACAATGTTTGTTGGTTAACCTCTTTCGGTTTATAACAAACTAATATTAGGGAGCGTTCCTTAGTCTCACTCAATTCCTTACTAAACGTTGGTTAGTAAGTTCTCACGGTAAGTTGTGTTAGTTTTCAAATATCACACAACTATACAATAAACATAATGTTCCGGTTGCATGCTTTATCTTGTTTAGTGAGCACACAAAAACAAATAGCACACAAGCCGAGAGACACCTCGTTAGCAAGCAGGTCACAAGAAGAACTGTACCGTTCACCGTGGGTCGTTCGGTTGCTTACTCTCTTCCAGAGTCCAAATACTCAAGCCCTAAAACATTCATTCAGTTTTAGGTTGTTAATCACTTAACTTAATTCAACTTCATTAACTTACTTAACCCATAATGATTCCCCACCTAACACCTCTTAAGTTTTACAACTTATTCTTACAACTTAACCTTAAACTTTTAAGTTTATACTTAACTTAATCCCTTAGGTCTTTATACCTCTAATCATTAATGCCCTCTTATTGGGGTACCATTAATACCACTAAACTTCCTTAGGGTTTCCTTTTTTTTTGACAACTTAAGGGTCGACCGACCTTACCGACGGACCTTACCCAAGGTCGGTCCATTCCAGAACTTATTACCGTTTGAAAATTTTACCCCGACCGACCTTGCAAGTCCAGTCCCCAAGGTCGATCCATTCCCGAGAGTTTTTCCCGTGGAAAATTTAAGCCCGACCGACCTTCCCAAGGTCGGTCCCAAGTTCGGTCGATCCCAGAGACTCAATTCGTACACAAAATACAAGCCTGACCAAACTTGTAAGTCCGGTCCCCAAGTTCGGTCGATTCTAAAAACTCTTTCCGGTAGTGTAAACTGAGCTCGACCGACCTTGCAGGTCCGGTCCCTAAGATCGGTCGGCTCCAGAACCTTGTTTCTAAATTCCCATTTGACTCCAAACTTCTCCACAAGTTCCCCCATGTGTCCTAATACCACTTAGGCACTTAAACTCACCTTAGAACTTCCACCAAACTCTCCAAAACAATTTCCAAAGATCTTCTTAAACATTCACTCAATCCTTTTAAAACTTCTAACACTTTGGACTTATTTCCTTACATTTCCAACTTGTAACCTTACCAAAACTTCAACCAACCCAAGTGTTCCCTCCATAACAGTCTGAGCACTTCATAAACATCATTCCCCATCCTCAATTCGTTTACCGAAACTTCCTCAAGTCATCTTGCATATCCATGCATAAATTCCTCTCTTTTCCATTTTTTGCTCATCAACCTAACCTCATGAACATACCTATACATTTCTTGTCATCCTCTTAGCACCTTAACCTTGTTCTTCTTTGCCTTGACCTTCCTACACCCTCCTTAGACATCTACATCTCTTTTACTCAATTTACTCACCATTCTCATGATCTTACACTCTTATACATTCCTAGTCAATTTCCTCGACATTCGACAACATTCTCCTTCAATTTTCACTTCCATCACCTAATTCCACTTATTACCATCTAAACTAAAACCTTATTGTTATATTCTCAAGTTCATACCTAGATCACCTCAAAACATTATACTTTATTTCCTCAAGTCTTAACATTCCTCATACCATGATTTTGGTGTATTTAATACACCCACCAATCCTCTAATTCCTCCTAGACATCTCTAGGCCATACTAAACCTCAAGAACTACTTAGTTAACTCATTTCCACTCAAATTCCTCTTAATGATCCCTAGTTACCCTAGGGCATATTAACTCACCACTACCTCTTAAACACTTGTTTTCTACTCAAATTTCGCCATAGCTTCCCTAGTATTATTTCATGCCCAAATGCATTGTTTTCCTCATTCAACCAACTCACACACATCTAGTCCTTTCTCACCTTGTTTTCTCACCCAAACCAACTCATTCACAACAAACTCAATATATTACAATAATCTTAAATTGCATAGCACTAAGGCTCTTAAATGACATGGCTCTTAGGCCCTTAAATAACTTAAACTTAAACACTGAATTTCCCACATATAATAGCTTTCAACCTGCAATTACACCCATCAATCTCATAGTAGTTATAATGCTCTTAAAATCCATCTTAAACTTATATTACTAACTCATTCCCATTGGCTCCTTAGTCATAAGTTCATAAGCTTGTTTAAGTTCTTTTTCCTAGGTTATATAACCCATTACATCATGTAAGCTTTAAGCTACATTAGTACCCACCTAAGACTCATCCCATAAAACTTAAACCACCATTAGGTAAGCAATTTACCTTGTTTTTCTCAAGTTTCTCTCAACTTCCTCCTTAGGCTTCTTCCCTTGGGAATCTCGGCCACCATTCTATTTCCTTTGCCAATGTTCTAATCAATATACATTGACTCTCATGAGTGCTAAATAATACACTAACCTTAAGGAGTAAACCCTAGGTTAAAAATGTGTTCTAAGGTATTA
The DNA here is from genome assembly GCA_023374045.1 of Limonium bicolor. Classification (NCBI taxonomy): domain Eukaryota; kingdom Viridiplantae; phylum Streptophyta; class Magnoliopsida; order Caryophyllales; family Plumbaginaceae; genus Limonium; species Limonium bicolor. Next base: position 256,495,933 of record CM041782.1, on the reverse strand, counting down.
AAATGAATGTTTTACCTTGGAGTCCTAAGATAGGCTTGGATATGAATCAAGAAGGACCTCCTCTAGCCCTTGGAGAATAGAAAATAATCTAGGACAAGGCATAAAAATGAAGCCCCATGAGTATAGATTTTCGGTTATATGAAGGAATGGTGGGAACTTGATTTTTCTTACATATTCTTTACCTTAAGAGAATGGAGAAGCCAATGAACTCTCCAAGCTTGAATTTCCTCCTCTAATGGCGGTTTGGCTTGGCACCAAAATGGAGCTCTTGCAGTTTTGGAAAGATAGAAAGGAAGAGCTTGAGCTAACTAAGAAGAATATGTAATTTGTTTTGGTTTTGGAGCTAAAATGAGTAAGTAGTAATCAAAGGAAGGTGAGGCTTACATGGGGTTGTTCTTCACGTTCAAGAAGAAGAGAGGATCAGCACAAAACCGGTGGGAACAAGATGAATGAAGAAAGGAGGAGAGAGGAAAGCTAATAAGAGATATTTGTTTCCTAAAAGTAAATAGTACTTTACTTATTTCCCTCTTCTTTTCTTAAGTTGGATGACTCATGTGGTGACTCACCACTCTCAAAAATTGGCCCTTGTTAAATAAGGGCATTTTTGGCCTTTGTTGACCAATTAACTAAACTAAGTTGACTAAAGACTAAACTAGGCACTATTTGGCACTGTTCACAAATTAGAGCACAAATTTGTGAAAATTTTGATTTCCCATTGATTTATACTTCCTAATGTGATACTAATTAGCACACATGTTGATTAAGATGTAATCATAGGCATTTAGCCACTCAAAACCCATTTACAAGACAATCTTTCAAAAATGTGCTTTAAGACTCCTTAAAGCACATTTTGTATTTTAACTTGTTTTCAAGCTTGGTTTTTCTTTGGTAATTGATTTAACATGTCCATTAGCATGTTACTAAAGTCTTATAATGATATTTGGGTGCTAATTAAAGTCACTCCAAGCTTAAAGCACATTTTTGCTTAAATTGCCCTTAAGGCGTTTTCTTGTGTTTTCCTTGGTTTAAATTGTCTACCAATCTTCCTAAGGCATATTTTAGCCTTGATACATCATAATTTGATGTTTACTTAGAATACTTAGGTTTGGGATATTTCACGTACCGTGTTGTAATTTTGATCATCTCTTAATATGAAGGTGTTCTGCTTCAATCTCAGGTTTATAAGTAGCATAATTTCTCTCACATTCTTTCATCCTTTATGATGTTATTTACCATGTAACTTAACCGGTTACTGAAGAAGTCATCCGTTTAATCACAAGCTCTTCTGAGCGTTGGTCACTTGTCGTGCCATTCTGTGCACTCACCATGTTTATCTCTGACGATTACTGATGCTTAAATCCTGGGTGTTGGATATGAGGTCTGTCTCTGCAGCCTTCCTTACTACTCAAGTGTATCTGGTATGTTCTAAGGTAATCTCAAGGTTTACATTTTCCATTCTCTAACAAAAGTGTATTGCATCTCTAATAAGTGAAAGCCCTTTTTGAGGGGTTTATTCCCACTCATGGCCTCACAACAAGGAGAGGTGTCCTCACCCTAAAAGGCATGGTTCGTTCTCCGCTCCTGCCAATGTACTATCTCATTATTCTCATTGGTGCCTTTTCCTGGCAATATTTTCCATAATCTAAGTTATAGGTGTTGTAACTATTCATATTTACGAATTGTAGTTCCTCATGTCTTAAATAAGCTCTCTTATAACTTACTGTACCTCGGCTATGATGTGGTTAACATCCTTGGCACGTAGGCTCTTAGTGCTTAATATCACCATTCATTACTTGTACTCTTACCCATCTGTAGGATATCTCCATACGTTTCGGGTTCCTTGAACACTATCCACCGTTAGGTTACATATTAAATGTAGTATTGGGTTTCATGGTAAGTTGCTGCATCCTGCTTCCTGCTATGGAAGTTTATTCAGGTGATCTGAGGTTACTTAGTGTCCTCGAAAATACTGTCATTTTACTAGATTATGTCTTTTAGCAATCAAGGTTAGGTTCGTATTAGACGTTTGCCTTACGGTGTCCAAGTTGGATATCGTCCTGTCATCTTATACTTCCATCTCAACGCTTCGTTCAACTTCCATTGACTACGCCACCCGTTGATGATCAATCATAATTGGGTGTTAATGAGTTAGACAAACAGTATTAACTGTCATTCATCAGTTTGTTCGGTTTGACTATGCCCGCTCTATGGGGGTAGTCTTCTGAGCTTTCCTTTGTCGGAATTGTATGTCCTTAACCCTTGGTAGGTTATAACTTAAGTTTATTCCCTCTGTCCCTGTTTCCGGGGTTTACTAACATCTTCATGAAGAAGGTTTATTACTGATATTCTTAGTCATCACTCTGGGTGTCTTATCTCGTTCCTGTTGGAAGACGTTGTGTCAACGGTCTCCATTGTATCTTGTAATGCATTCCTTGTATGTTATTGCTTACATAGCGTTTTTGCTCGGATTACTGAGCGATCTCTTAGGTTTTCTCTCCCCGTGGTTTGTTATTGGTGTTCATACCCGTACTGTCGGTTGTTGTTGTAGTAGGTTGTACTGTTGCTAAAATTTATGTTGTTTGGTATTCCGTCCAAGTTCAGCTCCCTGCTGACTAGTGTGTTGACTCATCTCATTATGGTCTGGCCGTTAGGCCCTCCCAAGGTCTCATTTTCCCGTTCTTATAGATTTACAATCCGGTATTAGTGTGTACTACAATCCGGTAGCATTATAACTGTAGCATTAGGATGGTAATCCGGTATTAATGTGTATTAGAACTGTAGCATTCTACTATTTTATCATGATGGAATCCCGTATAGCTTCATCGTGGCAGCACTTGCTTGGCAAGTGCGCCATGCAAGATGGGCTATCGGTACCGTGTAAGTCGGTAGTGGTACATTCTCCTGATCTCCATGTATTTGGTAGTCCGTGGGACTCTTTCTTTGCTCTCTTGTTTTTGGATAATTGATTATCTGAGAAGCTTCTTAATTGTCTTCGATAAGGTAGTTCCTTATCAGGGTGTTGCTCCTTCTGAGGAGACCCTTTTTCATTTGTTATTGCCTTACTTCTCGCTCTCGTTCCCACGTGCTTGTCGTGGTTATCGAGTGTTGACTTTCCTTAGGCACTACTTTGTAGTCTTATCTCGGAGTATGATTGTATATGCTTTCATAGTCGGTTGAGTATATCCGTCTGGTCTTTGTAACCTTTCGAGTCGTATAGGGTTGGAAGTTACCTGATTCATAACAGACTTTTAGGTAGTCTATATTCTTATGCGTGGCATTTTCCCGCTGTTATGTTCCTTTGGACTACTGTCTAGTGTTCCTGTCGCTTCTCTTTTTCTCTCCATTGCACTCGTAGTGTTTTCCCTTTCATTGGTATGGCGGGGTTATCTCGACTGCGTAGCATGTCGACCCATGTTGCCGGTAATTACCGTTCTCTCATTGGTAGTATTCCGTTGGCAGCGCCTGTTCCATCTTTGCGCTCCAATTAAGGTGTTCAAGTTTTTCGTAAACTGTTGCATAACGAGGTGTTTCTCATATCGCTTAATGTTAACCAACTGCCAAATCGGGTTTTCCCTTGGCACTATTCACTAACCGGGCCCGTTTTTCGGATTTTTCTTGTTTCTTTTTTTTAATGGTTCTTAAGCTTCCATTAATACTTAATTATAGTTATATAATCAATTATAATTTTTACGGGTCTGTTTGACCACTTAAAGTCACGTTTTCGGGTTTTCTCGAAAAACGTGCTTTAAAACTCCATTAGCGTTTTAATACATTATTTGGATCCGTTTTCTTCGGGAATCATTCCCGTATACTAATTAGGCCTAAATAAGTCTTAGGAATCCATCTCGGACCCTCACGAGGCCATATACCTCCTATACTCATTTAACGCGTGTTTTAGCGTTTTTCGTGTTTTACGCATTTTCTCTTTTCTTTTGGTTTTATTCTCTTTTCCAATACTCTTTAGGCACCATTAGGCCTTTAATAATCATATTATAATAATTTAATCACCATTTTTAAGTCCGGGGTATTAAAATCTACCCCCTTAAGAACTTTGTCCTCAAAGTTGGTGATTCTAATATCGTTACTCTCACAGACTCCACATGTCAGTCTCGTTCCACACTACACATACCACACACATATCACAGCATGTATAGCAATAAAAAATACTCCTTGTACTCTCTCCATGGAATCGGTCCGAAGACAAGAAGGCACTACAGTCCTCGAATCCATATCGAGTAATACACTACTGATCCCTCAGGTAGCGGTCATGTTGGACACTTACGCTCTCTGGTCCATGGCCGTTTCATGACAAATGGGCACTTACTCTCTCTGGCCCACGGTCCCTTCGGTTCTGATCAAAACGTTACACATATACATATCCTTAGGCACTCTGGTTGACTCACTCAACATAAAACATTCTCAGGGTACTCTCTCCGTCCCGCTGCCTTTGGAAAAATCACACACTGTCACCGCCTCAACTAGTCACTTAGGACCACCGCACGTACGGTGCAATGGTTTCAAAATCATTTTTCACCTTCATGCTCGAAGGAAAATCCTTTTTCAAATTCTGTTTGAAAATTCTTTTTAAAACATCACACAACTCCAAATCCGGTTTATGGTAGTTGCATCTTTTTTTAGTGTGATTACTTGTGACCACTTATAGGGAGCTTCAAGAATCATCTAACCCTGATGTGATCAGCATCAGTGTTGAACTATCCTTCCACCCCAATTTGTGTTCGGTTTCCCTTGATCGCTAGCAGATCAAGTTCCACCTCCCACGTCAGTTTCAAACAATCAGATAGTCAAACATTTTTGTTTTCTATCTTTTACTCTTTCTAGTCGTATTAATAAAACAATCCATTTTAATTTATCTCTAAACCATAGAACTTAGGTCATCCGTCATTCTCAATCTACTTTGCTTACTTTACCTAAGCATTCCATACTTATGGCCTCATTTTCTCAAATTGTTACTCAATTTAAAATATACAACATACAACTCCAAAGGATGGAACTCACTCCATCAATCCTTCTCAAACAAAATCACCTAGGGAACTCACTCCCTACTAGGTTATACATCGGTTTCATACCGATTCATACTCATTACATCTCAGGTCTAATCTCAATAGACATATACTATAGGGATTCTCATTCCCTAGGAGTTTCTCTACTCCTCTTTTCATAAATATTATATACACATTACTCGCATCTCTCATGTGCAATAACCATAATTACACAATGAATGGGTACATATGTTTATGTAACATAAGTTATAATCATCAAAACAATTTCTTTTGTGCTATGCACATAGTAGTTTATGCACCTCTACGTAAAACATACTCTAAGCGGTTTCTCACCCTACCCCCCTTAAAAAGGGTTACGCCCGCGTAATCGACCATATGTCATCACTGAACATTGGTTCACTAATTTGGGCATCATGAAGTGTTTTAACTACGATGCGGTTAATCAACTCATAACCGGGTTTGGTTCTAGCCTCTAAGGCTTCAAAGCGTTTATGATTAGCCAATTACTCACATTGGCCAGGTATACTTAACCTTTGAACTACGGCCCACTAGCTTCTGCTGTGTGACCTGATAACTAGATCTTAACTCGCCCTTTTTGGTATTCTCAATGTATAATTCAGTCCCTTTTTTCCCTTTGTGTCTTGGGAATAAAGGTTTCTCAATCGTCGCTTGGTATCTCTTACCATATGCGAATTCGATGAGTTATAGATTTTCTCTCCAGCTCTCTAGAAATCTATTTCGTATAGCACTGTATACCTTCGTGATTATTCACTTACTTTTCCCGACTTGTTGTCGGTTGAGGTCAAGCTACTACTTAGTATGTAGTGCTTCCTCGATTAATTTTATGTTTATTTACTTGTTTCTGTACAAGAATTCTTCATTCATACTACTCTGCATTTACCATCCATCGGTCCTGGGACCTGTAGGTTACTGCCCACGTTCTTCGTGCATCTTTGGCCAACGGCCGCACGGTTATTTCTCTAGGTTTTCGCTCAACAAGCTTCGTTGACATTTCTCAAATTTCTAGCCATCCCACAAGATCATTATTGCACAAGTGCAATTAGGGATGTCAATCTTGACCCGAACCCGAAACCCGACCCGAAACCGACCCGTAAAAAGCCGGGTTCGGGTTGAGATTTTTGACCCGAAACGATTTTCGGGTCGGGTTCGGGTTGGGTCACTAAAACCCGCTCCGGGTTCGGGTTGAACCCGCCAACCCGTAACCCGAAAAAATTTAATAAAAAAAATAGAAAATATGTTATATTTAATGACAAAAATTAATGTTTAATGATTTATTTATGACTAAAATAAATATTTAATCAGTAATTTATGATTAAATATAGTACATTATAATTAATTTATAATAAAATATTATATTTATTTATTGTATAATGCTAAATTTTAAAAATAATAGATTTTTTTAAAAAAACGGGTCGGGTTCGGGTCAACCCGCTGCGGGTTCGGGTTGAAGAAATATAACCCGCTCCGGGTTCGGGTCGGGTTCGGGTTGACCTAAATCATTTTCGGGTCGGGTTCAGGTTGAGCTCAACCCGACCCGAAACCCGATTTTGACACCCCTAAGTGCAATACCAAAACACTCAGTCCTATAGAGTGCAGAGGCGTAAACGCTTGGCAGTAAATCTTTTATGAGATCGCAATAGGAATGAACATCTTTCCTTTACCATCTTTTCTCATCAGCTTCATTTCATTATTTGATTATACTCTTACAATGGTCGCTCGTTGCGTACCATGCTCTTACTCACTAAACAACATTCGCTTATATGGCATCCGCTACTACTTTAGCTTCCGCTCATGTACTCCCGCCATTCATACTATGGCCTGCCATTCACTTGGCTCAATAGAATACACTACTCTTTTAAATCTCTCTACGCTTCTTGCACGTTGTTAACTCTACAATTCGTATTGTACATGTACTGTGTTTACTACTCAACCGATTACTCTCTCGGTTTCCTTCCACTGTTGTCAAAGCCTTTCTACATACTGTCTCTGTTCGAATTACTCCTTGGCAATCAACACATGCTCAAGTTTCACTACGCCGCTCTAGCAGTTTCACATTACATTCTTAGGTGATAGCCTTTCTCTAGAGGATTCACGCAATTGCCGCTCCCTAGGCCTCACAATAACGAGGATATTCCCACGATTCCTCTTATGCCTTTATGCATAGGTTTGCAACGTTAGGATCTACTAGTTGTGGTTGGTTTTCTGGACTACAAGCCACATTGTCTCGAGCCATGCTTTTAGCGAGCTGCTTATACAAGTTTCTTCTTCTCCGTATACTATTAAATGGTTTGGAGGTAGTGCTGAGCTCTTTGATATTGTTGTCTCATCACGCTTCCGTACATGGAAGGCTCTTTAAGTATCTTGATATTAATTCATGCCCTCTGGCAATTTAGGGTGTTCCCTTATTACGTGGGATCCCTTCGGGGTTCTACCCGAGTGTTCGGTTTACATTTGTGTTCTCAACATGATATCTCATTCAACTACTGTTGACTTCGGTACCCTTCACGGATTGCTCCTGGGTGTTACCGAGTTGCGCCATTACATCTGGCTTGAACTCATGGGTATGTTCAGTTTCTTACCCCGCCTTGCGGTTATGTAATTTGAGCTATCCCTTTTAGGGTTGTAACGTCTCCCATTCTTGGGTAGAACATTGGTACTTTTCCTTTACCTTCTTGGTCATGTCGTTATTCTCTTCAGTGCGGTATACTGTGGGAATTCTATCCTGTTTATCGAACATTAATATGTTCATTTTAGGCATTCGCCGTATTGGTTATGTTGGGCGTTTATTCCAGTTATTATGTATTTCCTAAGACATATCCAATGTCTATACTTAATACTTTGTGCTTCTAGAACTTCTTAACGCTACATATTTTAGGTCCGTCACCTTATGGGTTCTTCTCCTTGATCATTCTTGGTCGTCATTTGTTCTGGACTGACTTGGCTCTTTCGTCTGTAGGATGGAGTGGGCTACTTCCCGTGTTACGTACTCTACTAGTATACATACATGGAGTATCGTATTGATACGTTACCACTTACCCAACTAACTCATAACTGGTCTGTCAGACCCGCAAGCTCCTTCGGAGTGCGGTCGTCCCATGTCTCGTTTGTGTACACTTGTAGTGTCGGTCACACGCCTAGGTGAAGTATTTTGTTGCCAACTCCTGTTATATCGTCCTATGATAACTTACCATGGTTCTCTGGTTTGGTTTTAAAATTTTAGGGGTTTTAGAAAAATTTGGGTTTTGAAAGAAAATTTGGGTTTTTAAAGTGAAATCTTCATGGCATTTCAATGCCGTTTGTTTCTTATCAGGTCTAGCTTCTCGCCGACCACTATGTTCTTAATGCAGTGGTCAGGCCGTTAGGCCTTTCCAAGGTTTCGTTTCAAAGTTCTTAAGGTTTGTGTAGTCATAGTGGCTTCTCTCACCAACTTGGTACTTGCTAAGTACTGGTCGCTTGTCAAAGCTCTTCTTAATAGTCCCGTTTTTACTTCACTTGTTGTGGCAAGTGCGCGGTACAGGCGGTTTTTAGGTTAACTCATACCGGTCATGGTATTGTTCACATTTGTATTCGGTAGCCTTGTCGGCTCTTCCCTTGATTCTTTAGTTGGATCACTACTTCTTAGAGCTGCTTCTCATCCATCATGACATGACTGTCATTCATTTTGGTGCTTCTCCACTCTCGGAGTTCCATAATTACTTAGTTCTATGTGCTACCTCGTTGCTCGTTCCCACGTTTTTACAGTGGTTACCAAGGTTTAAATCATTTAGGCACCACTTCAGTAGTCCTATTCAGGTATGTCCCGTAATGGTGCTCGTAGCTGTCCAACCTTTTTGGGTGTGGTAGGGTGGGTGTATCTACTCTTGACTAGATTCTTAGTCGGTCAGCATACCATCGATGGTATTACTTAACTATAACGGTCCGTAGACTTGAGTCCCGGTTTTTGTTACTTCTCATGAATCCGCCTTGTTGCACGGTTGGTGCTTTCCTTCTTGCTGCAGCTCAGCCAGCCGGGTTCTCGCGACTGCTAGGTATGTCGCCCCATGCTGCCACAGATTCTAGTCTCCTTGGATTAGGATTTCTCTGAAATACTCCAAACATCAATTACCTTAATTAATAAGGAATTAATTAAAGAAATGAGTTTAATCAAAGATTAAACATTAAATGATAAAGGCTAATAAGTCCTAATTTATCAAGGATTCACGGAACCATTAAAAAAAGGAATTAAATAACTTTATTTAAGAAGAGGAATTAAATAATTATTAATACTAATATCTCCAAGTAATGGATTATGTAAATATTTACATAACTAATGAATTTGTGGAACCTTGATGGTAATTATATAAAGACATAAGGTACAAGAGGTTATTAAACATTACATTAAAAAAAATGAAATTAAATGGTATATTTACAATAGTAAAGTAAATAACAAAAGATAATGTGTAACATGTAATATACATTATTACCGAAAGGAATAACACAAATTAGTATGTTAAAGTGTGAAGTTAACTAACATACTTATTTAATTTTAGTGGCTTTGTGAATATTGAAAAGGAGGCAATAAACTCACATTCCTTACTTATTTTCTTCAAAGTACTAAATTACCATAAATACCTTTACAACCCTAACTGGCGACTTGGAGAACGTTCACATTTCTTCTTCTCCCATCTCTCTGCAAGCCTCTGCGCCGTTTCTTCATATTTCTTCTTCTCCCTTTTCTCTAGAAGCCTAGCTGACAATCAAAGAACATACATATTCCAGGCCTATTCTATCTTCATTCTCCTTGCTGGAAATGAAAGCTACTGAACAGGAAGCATGTGCTTTACGCCAATATTCAATCCTTCCTTATGTTTGCACCGTTGTGGTGATAGGCAACCAGAACCACTACGTCTCGCACAAGATTGTTGACGGGGACAAAAGCCCTTAAATATGAAGTTAAGGTAAGACTTGGATTTGTCTTACGATTTCCTTTTCTGCTCTTGAGATTAATATCAACTTCAGTCTCATCTTACTTCTAATCTTGTATCCGCACCTGTACAATAACAAAATTAACAAGCAAGGAACAATATACTCAGCCACTCTCATTCCTTATTGAGTTTAAACTGTTGAATCTTGCTCGCCAAATTTTGGAACGGGGATGAGAGATCTCTAATCTGAAACCAGATTGTTAAGAACTACAACTAAGTGGGAAATTTGGAGTGGTGTTTTGGTTTGATTCGAACAGAAATTCGGGTAAGCTTCTTCCTCTGTTTTGAAACAATTTCCAGTACTGATTTGGTGTTAAATCCAACTCTCTAACTTTCTTCTCACTTACTCCCTGTATGACTGGAAAATGCCAGGAGTATTGAGTCCTATCCATGGCTGAAACTTAAACCAGAGTGAAAAACCCAAACCGGTTATAGGGCTTTGAAATGGTGAGAAAAAAAATCCGTATTTCATTTCAAATTTATGCAAGGAAGGTTAGTGTTAATTAAGTGATCAGTCGAATATGAGATTTAGTGGCTAATTTTGAAACTTAAATATCTGCATAATCTTACTATAACCAACTGATTTCCTTGCTGTATTGTTACTTGGTATAAACGTGAATCTAGTGAGGTAAATCAACTTACGTGCTGTTAAGGAAAAAGAATCTCAGGTGATTTTTATCACTTGCGTAACTGGATTCTTGGTTTGATAATTTGTGGGGATTTTCAATTGTTGTAGATTTTAATATTTGGGTGATTTGGTCACGAGTGGAACCTAAACCAGGCAAGAAAAAAAATCAGAGAGGTAAATCATCTTCTAATCTAGTCAAATATTTTGTTTTAGGCATGAAAATCTGGAAAGGATTCCGGTGATCTGTTAGTACGTTGCCATGTATGCGATTAACCTTGAGTGTGGTGTGTTTAAGTATGATTTAAAAAAAAAAACTGCACCTTTATCCTTTTGTTTAACGGAAGGTTGCTTAGCTTAATATATACTACCTCCGTCCCGTCATAAGTGTCCTGTTTACTTTTTGACACGTTTTTCCACTTCAATATTAAACATATAAGATAAAATAATTTTATAAAACAAATTTCTACAACATATAGTTTTTCACATAAGGATTTCATTGCAAAACTTAGATTTGTAAAATTATGTCATCTTACTTGTTAAATATTGAAGTCAAACGACATGTCCAAATAGTAAACTGGACAGTCAAGGTGGGACGGAGGGAGTATATAAATTGCAATTTCAATAACTGGTGTTGAATTGTAGTATTATGCCAATCTGATAAATGAAGATAAAATTACAATTATCTGTTTTGGTAAGGATACGACATAAACTAAGATATGAGGGGGTGTTAAGATGATAGTTTAATTGGACTTAATAATGACCATGAGGGTCTCATTTATATGATTATGTTTTTGTAATTGGAGGGTGTTCCAGCAAATAAGTACATGTGCACAGTGGTATAAATAGGAGCCCAAAGAATAATAAGGGTTAAACTGATATATTTAAGGTTAGATTTGAAGGGTCATCTTATAAGTTTACAGTTTCAGTAACATTATAGAATGAGTAGTAGTAACGGTATAAGAAATTTAAGTTAAAGTATTGTTGAGATATATTTCACGTTCATAATTTGGCTAGCCATTTGTTTAATAATAATAATAATAATAATAAAATAATTTGGTTAGTCATGTTACATGTTCAATTGTGTAGAAAATGCAAAGAATCTAATATTGAGTTAAAGTACCTTGAATACGTTAGAGATAAATTAGTGCCAAAATGTATATGCAAATCATGTTTGAGATGGTTTGGTTTTCATATTTGACTTTGAGTTTGGGTAATTTTGGTTTGGTGTTAGTATGGAGTAATTTGCGCTGATTCTTCTAGACGTATGTGTCTAGTTAGATGTGTCGTGGAGGTTGAGTGGTTAAGTGTCAAGTTAAAAACGAGTAGATAATAAATTTTAATGGTTAATTAAAGAATATTTGGTTAAGAAAAATTTGTATTAATTTATAAGTGTTAGAGTTGATATTATTTATAATTTAGATGTATATATATATATATGGGTGTATAAATACGTATATGTATATATAGCTGGATGGTTAAGACAAATGGAATTTTATTGATCATATGGAACTTAGAAAATTATGAGGATGTGAACGTAAATATTGGTGTACATTAAATTGGGGGAACATGCTCATACGAGGTATATATGCATATTTGATATTAAATTAACAGTCTGAAAATATTAGAGGAATGAGATAATATAAAATAAAATTTAAGAAAGTTGAAAGAAATAAAAATAAAATAAAAATAAAATCATAATAATTAAGAGTGGGGGATTGTTATACGTATGGAGAAGACCAAGGGGATTAATGTAATATTGGTATTACATTAGGATTGTTAAGAACATGCATGTATACTAATAATACAAGTATGCAGTTAAAATGTTGAACTAGAGGAATTGTACAAAGGAGAAATATGTTATGTATGATAAGAAGTCAAGTCATAAGGATTAACATGTGATGCATGGAGTGTGGGTCTATTTAGTATAACACTAGGAGAGGATTTCATTATACTACCTTAAGTATGAAGTACCTTAACATCTAAGACTATGTGGGGAACTACATAAAGTTTGGAGTGTCATAAAATGTATTATATAACATTATATAATGTCAAGAGTATACTCTTAATGTTGTTGGCGAGGAATATCACAAAGAAGATAATTAAGTCTTTCAAATGAAATGATAAGGGATATCATTTATATAATGAATTTTTATAATTCATATAGATTTATGAGAATATGTTGGAATATGGGGAATTATATAATATGATGTGGTAATTGTATAGAGAGAGGTAAAGTACAACATAAAGTGGCGGATGTAATTATACAACATTATTCTTAATACCTAATGTCATAAAGAATCGAGCAACAAAAAAGTTATATATTTCGAGGATTATAATATGAATTATATAGACATAATGACTTGGATATATTGACCAAGTTAACCTTAATTGACCAAGTCAACTTAATTTACCAAAGAGGGTCAAGTTGACCAACTTATAACGTGAGGGAGAAATGAAGGTCTATAAGTCAAGGATATAATTAAAATATAGTGATAAACTATATGGATGTGTGTATATATATAAATGATTAACTATGAATAAATGAAATGGGTTACTTGGATTGGATCCTAAGTAGTAAATAGATACTAAATGTTAATTACAATATAGTTAGAGGGTGATTTAGCTAATCCCAAACTGTTTAAAACTTAAATGATAAACGTTGAACAATCACGGGGTAACTACTAGGGGGATTAGTGACTAGTCGGGATACCGAATTAGTCCATATTACAGAGAGCTGATATGTAGTTTGTATTCCAGAGTTGAGTGCACTAGAGGACGTAAGCTAGAGGATGAACTACAAGGAATACCGGACGAGCGTGAATCTTCATGCTAGCGATTACTACGGTGCACGGTATGTTAATTGTGTGGTCTGAATGTCCTAAGGATTTTCCTAAGGTCCAGACGTGTGTGCTTAATTGTTAAGAGCGATATCTGTGATTTTATGTATATTATTTTGTATACTGTATTGCTCAACACTGTTGCGTTTTATTTATACGCGAACGTCTTATGACTAGAAGTTTATACATCTAAACTGGAACAAGACTAACTGATCTTTAGGTATTATTGAACCTAACTGATGGTCAACTGTTATAGTCTTAACTCAAGGATTGAATATTGTATCATTGACTAAGGGCTAACTTATAAAGAGAGGAATCCAGATTGTTTCGACTTTCTGGTTGCGCATTGTGATCACTACGAGAGACTTCAATGGGGAGTCACTCAAGGAATCCATTGTCCACATTCGACGATGGCGGAGGGCACTACCGTTGGTGCACAGGTTCAACCGGATCGGTCAATTATCCAGGGCCGTAAGGTCAGCTGGTAACGGTTCCTTTGGAACCCAGGGGACATACTGTCCATTGATAAGTTATTAAGGGTTGTCTTAACATGACGCCTGAGGTGGAATTCAATTGGAAAATGTTAAGTGATTGGTTTAAAGGATAAGGGCCATGTGGTCAACTAACAAGTACAGATAATACGCATATCTTGTTTGGTTATTGCTATGGATTATTGATGTGTGATTATTGGTTATTGATATGGATTATTGATGTGTGATTATTGGTTATTGCTATGGAATATTGATGTGTGGTTATTGGTGTTGTGTACTATTGTACATTGATGTCTACAGGTGAATTGTTATGTGTTTGTTTAATATTTACAGTAATTACTGTTATGATTGTAAACCAGTATATCATGTAAACCTAATATCAAGATGGCTAAACGACTTAAGGAATCCAAATGATTTAAGACTACATTTAGCATACCAGCATTTCAATTGCTGAGCCCTTCAATGGGCCAAACATTTCAGGTTATTGAAGAAGACTCAAGCCGGAGTGCGGGACACAGGGGTAGTTAATGTGTTTTCAACAAACACCTTTGAGTTTTATTTTGTATTGTATTAAGGAGGTTGTTGTATTCAGTTAGTTGCTCATTTAGTTGGAATTGGTTTGTAATAATTAGAGTGTTCAGTATCTCTTCATCACAGCGTGAGGAGTTAAGGTTGTTGGATGGAGTAAGGATGCCTTGTTACTCACAAGGGTGAGTAACGGCGTGTAACACCAAGGATAAATAATTTTATTTTCCGTTGCGAATTATTATTATGCTACGACTTGCGACGTTATTACAGGTTTAGTATTAGGGGTGTTACATTCTCGATCTCCCGCCATTAAGTGCGGTTATAGTCACTCCAGCGGGATTCATCTCCGGGATTTCCGGTTCTTTGGAATCTACCGCATGACAGGTTCTGGTTCATATGGAAATATTTAACAACTGCCAGATCGGGTTTTCTGTCTCTCTGGCGTTCTTTCCCGAGCATTTAACACGGGGGTTGTGGAGGGCAGGTTTGGTATTGTAGGTATCCAGATCATACTGGAAGTTCCTAACTAGCAAATCTCTCACGCAATCACTTAACCCTTAGCCCTAAGTCTCTAATTCCTAACTCGATATTCCCTAAGCTCGGTAGAAATCTAAGTGATTTTAGTGATGTTTTTGGTGTGAAGAATAATCTAGGATATCTAGGTATGTATGGAGATTGAGTTGATTTTTTTGATAAGTTTGGCTAATAGCCTTTTATTGGTAGAATTGGATGGATTTAATGGGCCTCATTAAAACCTCCCTAAGTAAAACCCTTTGGGAAAAAACTTAGGAAGAAAAAAAAGAGTACCCCCATCCGAGTTACAGTACAGCAAAATGAGATTACAGTTGTAAAATCAGTTCTAACAGACAGTAAGGGAACATAAGACAACATTACACATAGTCCTTTAGGGAGTTCACACTGATAAAGTAATCGCAGGACAGGGGGAAGTCTTTCCACCATGTCTTTGACCATCTCCATACACCGAGTTTGATCCTTGTTGTTGTTCTTTCAACCGATAACTCCTCATCCTGGAATATTGCATTATTTCGCGCACTCCACACATGGTAAATACTATAGCAGAAGGTAGATTTCCATAAACGCTTAGCCCTTGGGTTTAGGGGAAGGGAGAACCAGTCGTTGTATATACTTGTTGCGGTTGCGTCAAAGTTGAATGGTATATTCCACCACCTTAAAATCCTTCTCCAGATAGGCATCACCCGTGGGCATAAGAAGAGGACGTGTTCTAAGGTTTCCATTACTCTATTGCACCAGGGGCACATGCTACTCCCAAGGGGGATCACATCTCTTTCAAAAAGGAGTTCACGGGTAACCAGACCCCGAAGGAGCGTGATCCATAACAATGTGGCTATCCTTGGTTCACATAAACCCTCCCAGATTTTACTCAGCTGTGGCTCCGTTGTGGCAGCTGGTTGGGGTTCCTGCATATCATGCATGGACAGACAAATATCCTTAGTGAGAGAGGTGTTATTCTTACTTGTTGTCCACGTGCTTTCATCCTGCTTGGGAACTTGTTGCGGTGCAGGGGCCAGAGACTCCTCCAATCTGGATAACATAGTTACCTCGTAGACAAACAGTGGCCGCCTCCATTCAAGGTTCCACCGCCACACACCTCCCGACCACGACCCCATGTCCGCAATGTAACGGTCCTGCTGCATGCTCAGCTGGTACAGCCTTGGAAATTTCAGTTGCAGAATGCCCGCTGTTGACCACCTATCCAGCCAAAATTTTGTGCTTTTGCCATCATACACTTACACGCGGAACTTATCCTTTAGCAGTTTGAGTTGATTTAGTAAACTACTTTGGGATGCTTGTTTTGAGGTAGTCGATTTGTGCAAAAATCTATAGCAAAAAGAGTTATTTAAGTGCCTTAGGAGTTTTAGGAAACAAAGAAGATTTAAGGCTTCAAGAGTGAGGCATGAACCTTGGTGTAGTAGTGCATTGTCTTGGAGGATTTGGAATGGTCAAATGAAGTGAGAACAAAAATGCAAGTGCCAAGAGGAGTTAGAAAATGCACAAGTGTGCATTAGTGCAAAATGAGAATGCAAAATTCATGAATTTGAGTAAGAAGTTGAGTAAAGATTTAACCTATGATTTGAAGAGGTTTAGAAAACTTGTGGAAAGATTAGGGAAAGTTTAAGGGTGGTTTAAAGATTGATTAGGGGCTGAAAAATAATTTTTGGAGCAGACTTTAGTAGGGTCCGGGACTTGGTCCTTGGACAAAGTCCCGGACCACCCTTAAATAATGGCCGAGAATTGAAGTCTGTACCTGGTACGGGACTATACTCCAGGACAAGGTCCCGGACCACAGGAAATTTTCTGCCTAAAGTTTGTTCTTTGTTTGGTCCGGGACTTAAGATAGGGACCAAGTCCCGGACCACCCCCAGAATTGTCCCATGAGTATTTTAAAGCCTTCTAATGATCGGGGCTTGAATGTTAATGATGTTAGATGATGTTAAGGCCTTGCTTGGTGATGTGTAAAGGCCCGGGGAAGTGTAAGAAAGTGTTAGAAGTGAGTGTGAAGTAAGAACTCAAATTAACAAGAGTAAAACCGAGTTAACGGGATGACGGGGTAAGTACGGGAGTAGTATTTAATTACGTACCGTATGAGCTTGGTATTGATAATAGTGTTTGAAACATTATCAGAGTATCGTGCGGGAACCGAGTAATGTGAGGACACGGTAAAAGTGGAACCAAGGTGAAAGGTATGATTTTCTCATGCCCCGTATGCTAACCGAGTTACTCTGATCAGTGTGATTGTGTGCCGGTTTAATCAAGACTAAAGCATGAAAATGAACCATTGCTTGATTGTGTATGTCTTGTTGTATATTGTATGAGCTAACATACTCGAATGCCGGTGAGGTCTAACTTAGAGTGTAGACCGACTCTTAGCTGAGTAACGAATGGCTAGAAACTCGTAGACCGGGTCGTTTCGTAAAATAACGGAAACGTGCAAACACACAAGCTATCGATTAAAGTATAATGATAACGCAAACAATGAACTCACTACAATGTGGGGAGATGAACGGGTGAGTAAACATCCGATAATGGTTAGGAAACCAAGGAGAAACAATCCACGAAACAAATAAGAGTGGAAGGAAAAGTGAACCTCCATCGAGAGGATTAAAGAAAGTTCAACGAAGTGAACTTGTAAGGAAAGTAAAGGAGACCTAAGGGATCAGTAACTCCCTTGAGACATGGTCAACCTCCTATATGAGGATTCTACCCGGTATAAGAAAAGAACCGAAAATATAAGTATATGAAATGTAAGGGTAACCCTTGAACCTAAGATTACCCAAACTTAAGTAATGTTCCCGAAATCATTAGGAACATTGAGAGTGATGCTCCTAGACTAATATACATAATTATATTATAACTCCGAGAGAGGAGTGTACGGGAATATGAGAAGTCCGAGAGTTGTCGGACCTATGTGAAAGTAGTAGGAACTAAGAGAGAGTTCCGGGAGCTAGTCGAACAATGCTTGAGAGCCATGTGTTTTGGCTTAAGTAAGTATTAAGAGGAACAAGCATGACGTAGGAGACCTGTAGTGTCTCGAGAACTACAAAAGCTTGAGTATATTTAGTAACCCAAGAGTGTGGGTGAGATAAAGTAAAGTAATCCAATAGAATGGGCAAGTATAAGAATGAGTAACCCAAGACACTACTAGGAAAAACGGAATTAGCGATAGACAATTCCGTCTCTAATCCGTCGCTAAACTATATTAGCGACGGATTAGAGAAGGAATTATCCGTCGCTAATTCCGTCATCGTTAAATCAAAGTCGCGTCGGAAGTCATTATCCGTCGCCAAATAGCGACGGATTAGAGACGGAAGAGTCCGTCGCAAATATGTATTTAGCGACGGAATAGAGACGGAATTGTCTGTCGCTAATTTGGCGACGGAAATTTATTTTTTTCTGATTATTTTTTAGCGACGGAATGTCCGTCGCTATTCCGTCGCTAAATTGTTTTCATTGTAAAAAAAATAGTTAATATTTTAATTTGTAGAATTATTTTAACCTGTAAATGTGGACATATAAAACATTTTATTCATATCCACCTTTAATATGCAACACCATAAAGAGTTGTACTCATTAATCCCACAAGCAGACCAAAAATAAATGTTCAGTCAACACAATCACACCAAATAAGCAATACCATGAAGTACTGCAGTCGAATTTAATACAGACATAGTTCAAGCTAATAAAGTCAAATGTCATATGTATCTAGTACCCGCCCCCCAACCATGCCCATCCCCTGGATGATATCCCATCTGATCATCCGGACCACCCGAACCACCTGAGCCATCATGTGGACCTCTAGGATACTGACCCCATCCACCCGTACTAGGGCCAGCACCAGGATCACCGTACGGTCGACTCTGCTGAGAGGGAAACATTTGGGAGATCTGCGCTCGTATCATCCTCTACATCTCCTCGCTAAACATCTCCTGGCGCACCGCTTCCCTCTCCTCAATACAAACCTGCCGCCTGTAATTTTCATCGAACCTCTGAGTCAGCTCCTGCTCAATCTCCATCTTCATGGACTCGTATGTGCTATGGTCTTTGCCGGAAGCATGTGAGCTAGTGCCAGTGCTGTGAAATGAGTCAGGGAAGTACACTGGTGCTAGCTCGCCCACACTGTAGACCCTCTACTTTCTGGATTTTCCTTCAACAGCCTTATAAAAAATTTCATTAGGGTCTACTGGTGTGGCTTGCAGAGATGGATCATCAGGAGTGGTTGACTCCTGAGTGGCAGCATCTAACAGCTCTTCGTATTTATGCTTCATAATCATAATGAATAAATTTCAATAATGTAATCAACTTAAATAAGTTCAATTAAAACACTTACAGCAGTGTCCTCGACCTTGGAGCATACAGGCACACTGTTTCCATGTTCATCCTTGCTCGAATGAGTGTGTATGAACAATGTGTAAGCATCTGATTCTGTACCATATTTCTTAGTCTACAAAAAAAAACACTTGATTAAATTAGAAGCAAGCCTTTAAAAAATTTGACAGAACCTCCCCTGTTTTTTTACATTTGCCCACACATATACAATCCAATATTGCACATAACAGAATCTGATAACAATCACAACTCACATAATGCATTCAAAGTTGCATTATCATATTCACATTCACATTCACATTCACATTCACATTCACATTCACATTCACATTCACATTCACATTCACATTCACATTCACATTCACATTCACATTCACATTCACATTCACATTCACATTCACATTCACATTCACATTCACATTCACATGTACTTGCATCCAGTTTCATATACACTTACACAACAAAAAAACTCACCAGAACCCTCTTATGCTCCTTTATCGAGCGAGAACCGCATGCATGAGTAGATAGACCACCGCCAGGAGTATGCTCAGTCCACCGGTTGCGAGAGTTAATCTCGCTGATCTTCTTACACTTCTCATTCGCCCATTCATGTTCCCAAGCCTGCCAGATTTCATCTGTAACACCCCAACTCAATCCAAATGTGGTCTCGCAACTTAACAGCATACATATAAACATGTCACAGCGGAATTCTTTACACTCTAGGACCTAGCCACGGTCTGACTACATAATATACCGAACATTAGTACAACAACCTTAACCAAATACATATTCTTCTTACAATCCTCTCACATCCTATACATCTTACTAACTCAATTGCCATACGAGCGTACATGCATAACTCGTAGGCCACACTTAACCCTTAACACTTGTACCCCTTCTTACTCTCGCGACGGCCGCCTCCTGACGTTCACCTGTGTAGTAAAAACAGCCCCCAAAGGGGGACATCACGAATGCTGGTACGATCCTCTCATGGCCCCCAAGCTAACGTGGCTACGACGACTAATTGTCGATAGGATGGAGGTTGATTAGATGCACAACATAATAGTAAGTGCAGTAAACAACAAACCAAATATGAACAATCAAAGTTCACACACAATGAACGACTTAAATGCGTTCCCTTAATTAGAGAGTTAATTATTTAACTCCTTAAATTATATTTCCTCTTAATCTTAGTCCATCTTATCTCACCTCAATCTTAATCTTAACTTAATCTTAGAAATAACCACCCTTAAATAAGGAGTGGATGTAGCTTACCTTAGCCTTAATAACAAACTATCCTTTAAAGAGGAATGGTTGCAACTTATCTTAACCTTACCTTATGTATGCCAACCGTTCTCTCATTGGGAACAGGTTAGCCCTTAGTTCGTTGTTTACTTTTGTAGGGCTTGGTTAACCCTAGCCAGCAGCAGGACACTTTCCGGCAATAAACAACATTCTTAAATTGTTGGGGATGTAGGCTTGATCCCCCCACGCCATCTTAAAGCCACCTACCTTGGACTGGATGTCCAATGTAGCTGGGCCGGCCAACCGACCCAAGGCTACTAGTCCTTAATCAGAAGTCGAATCTGCTATAGATACCGACCCCCTTTCCTTAGCATGCATGACCGGAGATTGGTCCCGGGCTTCCTCACTCAAGTTCCAGTTAGTAGTAGTCTCAAGACCATGTTTGTTGGTTAACCTCTTTCGGTTTGTATCAACCCATATTAGGGAGCATTCCTTAGTCTCACTCAATTCCTTGCTAAACGTTGGTTAGTAAGTTCTCACGATATGTTGTGTTAGTTTTCAAACATCACACAACAATACAATATTCATAATATTCCGGTTGCATGCTTTATCTTGTTTAGTGAGCACACAAAAACAAATAGCACACAAGCCGAGGGACACCTCGTTAGCAAGCAGGTCACAAGAAGAACTGTACCGTTCACCGTTGGTCGTTCGGTTGCTTAATCTCTTCCGGAGTCCAATTCCAAGTCCTAAAACATTCATTCAGTTTTAGGTTGTTAATCACTTAACTCAATTCAACTTACTTATCTTACTTAACTTACTTAACCCTTAATGATTCCAACCTAACACCTCTTAAGTCTTACAACTTAATCTTACAACTTAACCTTAAACTTTTAAGTTTATACTTATCTTAATCTCTTAGGTCTTTACACCTCTAATCATCAATGCCCTTATAAAGGGGTACCATTAATACCACTAAACTTCCTTAGGGTTTCTTTTTTTTTTCATTTTAGGGTCGACCGACCTTACCGACTGACCTTACCCAAGGTCGGTCCATTCCAAAACTCATTACCGGTTGAAAATTTCACCCCGACCGACCTTGCAAGTCCGGTCCCAAGGTCGGTCCATTCCCGAGAGTTTCCCCGTGGGATATTTTAGCCCGACCGAACTTGCCAAGTTCGGTCCCATGTTCGGTCGATTCCAGAGACTCAATTCGTACACAAAATACAAGCCCGATCGAACTTGTAAGTCCGGTCCCCAAGTTCGGTCGGTTCCAGAAACCCCCTTCCGGTAGTGTAAACTGAGCTCGACCGACCTTCCAGGTCCGGTCCCAAGGTCGGTCGGCTCCAGAACCTTGTTTCTAAATTCCAATTTGACTCCAAACTTCTCCACAAGTTCCCCCATGTGTCCTAATACCATTTAGGCACTTAAACTCACCTTAGAACTTCCACCAAACTCTCCAAAACAACTTCCAAAGATCTTCTCAAACATTTACTAAATTCTTACAAACACTCCTAACACTTGTCATATGATTCCTTACATTTCCAACTTGTAACCTTACCAAAACTTCAACCAACCCAAGTGTTCCCTCCTTAACATTTTGAGCACTTCATAAACATCATCTTCCATCTTCAATTCATTTACCAAGACTTCCTCAAGTCACCTTGCATATCCATGCACAAATTCCTCTCCTTTCCTTTGGTTACTCATGAAATACCCCTAATCTTTAAAATATAATTAAATGATCTATTAATGATCTAAGATGATTATTAAATATCTAAATATTATTGGGGAACAATCTAAAAGATCTCAACAAGGCAAAACACGCCTTAAGATCGGTAAAGCCAAAAATGTGCTTTAAGACACCATAAAGATTGTATGACCTCAAATGAGATCCAAAGTGGATTCCTAAGTATTATAATGAATCAAGGAACACAATAAAACCATTCTCAAGGAGAACTAAGCTCAGGAACACCCTGTGACACAAAAATGTGCGCTAAAACTCCTTAAAGCACGTTTTTGTGAGATTGCCTTTTAAATTGATTTTTAATGGGCTTAAAAATTATAATTATCCTTAAATATGATATATAATCATATTATATCATATTAGGAATTTAATTCCAGAAATTTACGAATTTTTACAAATTTAATATTAAAATATTAATAAAACCCTAAGTGGGGCCCGCATGAGTCAATATTGACCAAGCATGGTCAATGGTCAATAAATTGACCCACTTGGACCATGGAGGCCGGCTGCAATAAGAGAGGAGGGAGCATAAGTCATTGATTGACAAATAATGCTACCTAATACATGACTTTTCCAAAATAATGTTACTTTTTACATTATTTCAAATTTTACTTACCTTTCCCACTTCCTCCTTCCTTCCTTGTCCGATCTGCACCATCCCAGCCGAGCCCTCTCCTTCCTCTCAAGCTCTCAAAGCTTGTTCTTGAGCATGGAAGGCAAGTCTAGCTCCTAAGCTCCTAATGTAAGTGTTTTAATGCCATTTTTAGCTCTTTTTCTTCATCTCTTCACTACCAACACCTAAATTTCGTGGCTCATCAATTCCTATGGCTTATTATCAGTGTTCTAAGGTTAGAACAAGAGCTAAACTCGGCTGAGACCAGTAGAGGGACCAAGGTTGTTCAAATCTACATTTTAAGGTAAAAATGTGCTTTAAGCTCATAACTTTTGATTCCCTTCGAGTTTGGCTGTGAAACTTTGGTCATAGCCTCATCTTCTTCTCCTTTTCATATAGGATCTGTTGGTTAGCCATTTGGAGCAAGGGTGACCGAGATCCAAGAGAATACTCTCTTTTAAGGCATTTTTCCAAGGTAAAACCTAATAACAAGGTAGGATTTCGAGATCTAACTATTTCCTATGTTAATATGGTAGATCTAACACCTTGTGGTGTGTTTGGTTCAGGTCGAAAATACCTAGAACTTCCCTTGCATTTTTAAGGTGATTTTTGCCTTAAATCTTACATTAATTATTCCGTATGGTTAAGCTCAAGCTTGGAGTGTAACCATATCTTAATTTTGTGTATTAAACATGTCTAAATCAAGTGGTGAATTTTCCTACAAGTGACCGAGCCTATACAAGGATAAATCAAGGTATAAACACCTTAAACTTATGATTTTTGTAATTTTTAAGCATATATATATATATGGCCGAGAGTGAATGTATATATATAGGTCATATTGACCTAAAAATGGAAAAAATGGCTAAGATAAATTAAGCTAGTCATTTAAGGGATTTAATTAACATAATGGTCAAATTATGACATTATGTGGAAAAATAATTAAACCTAAGTGAGGCCGAATATATATGTGATATTTTGAGACATTTATTGTGTAATTTATTTTGCAAGTTCAAGGTTGTAATAAGGCCATGTCATTAGGCCATTTTAATTTAAGTTTATAAGCTTATTTAAGTTTTATTTATGCTTATAATTAAAGTTGGGGCCAATTCGTAATTATTAAGGAATTAGAAAGCCGTGGGTAAATTAAGAGCAATTTAGGGTTTTTAAATGAATTTAATAAAAAGTATAACATTTTATAAAGTTTTGGGTAAAAATTGTAAAAATAGAAAAGTATGGGGTGTTGTTGGTAATTACCGAAAGTTTGGGTCCCAATTGGTATTAGTAGTCAAGTTGACTATGTAGGAGACCTTGACCAAGTTTGGAGAATTTAAGGAATTAAAATACTACCTTATATTAAGATAGTAATTAAATTGTAAAAGATTTATAAGTCTTGGGGTGGTATTGTGATTTCCGAAAACTAGGGGTACTAAATGGAGCTTAGTACAAACCTTAGATTATTAGGGATTTTTAGAAGTTGATTTGGGTAAATTTGGAGTTTATATGAATTATCTAGGTATATTATAAGATATTTCATAACATTGTTACACATGGGTAACATATGTGGTAAAACCGAGATTTAGAGAAAGTATAAGGTTAATAATGATATTTATAACCTTTTGGTATGGTTTGGTAATTTTTGGGATTTTATATAAGGTTTTATGAAGATACATGTATAATATATAGTTTTGGTGATATTAGAAACTATATGTTTAAAAAATGGGGTAAATTGGTGAATATAGAAAGTTAGGTGGTGGAAATTAAATTTAAATAGACCATGGGGTCTGCTCGGTATTTTGGAGAAATTATAACTATGGGTTATAAATATATTAAGGTTTAAGGATTATAATATAAGGTATACATTATAAGTGTAACAATGGAATATATTTTTGGGATTGATTTGTAAGTTATGGAAGTTGGTGGGAATTAATTAAAAACCGAGAGTTTAAGTGATGTTTGGATTTTATAACAAAATATAACTATAGGTTATAATTGTTTTAATGACTTAAATGTCATAATATATGTTATATAACTATAATATAACATTATATAAATTATGTGGTGGATTTTGTAAATATTTGGGAATTATAGGCGCGGTTCGGAAATATTACTATTTTGGAATGAAATTTATAATATGGTTTTTATGTTATAAGAGCTATAACATTTATAATATAAGAGGTATTCATCAAAAATGAATATATATTATAATGACTTACCATATAATAAATAGCCCTATAATGCATATATATAAATAAATATATGTCATAGTGTGGAAAATATAATATAGTTCAATAACTATGTGTTACCACAATTAAAATGATAAGAGATGAAGGGAAAAGAATTATAAACATTGGATATGGAATTCTAATGTTAAGAATGTACATGAAATAATGAGGATTTATATAATTCAAAGTATTTGTACATATGAATTATACAACGTTACACTTGGAAAAACTAACCTTAGAAAAATAAATACTAAGGTAGGATGTGTAGTGCATGACGAAGAATCATACATGCAATAAAGAAACAAACTATACGATCTACAAATATACGTTCAAGTTACATGCGATAACAAAGCCCAACAATAAGTATGTTAATATACGAGATAAGACTACGCATGTAATGTAACACTTTTCCAATCTCGAGTTAAACCGAAAGCCCGACCAACATTGACAGTTAATAACGGGGGGTTAACCGGGAGTTATTAGTGACGGTACAGGGTACCGTAGAATTTTGTGTTGTTATACAGTATGCTAATCAGTAGCATTATGTATTGTATAGACTGTTAGAGACGACACACGGAGCATAGGATCTTGCTGATTCATACTCCACCGTAATACACCAGGGTGAACGGTATGTTATTTATGTGGCTTGATTGTCTCTGAGGATTTCCTCAGTTCAGACATTGTGTGAAAATCTGTGATAAGATTGAATGTCTGCTTGTGTGAATTAATATGCTTGAGTTGTGTATTAATGCTGCTGTATTATTACTGTTGTGCGATAACAGTACTGTTCGTATATATGAACATATTATAAAACGAACTAGCGGCAGTGACGCTATCTTATATGCGTAATATAAGGAACGTAAGTAAACATTGTAGCATCAGGATAATGAGATATATATATTATCTGAGACTTATATACGGAGCATTGGCCTCTTTAACGCCGCTCTCGTATCTAACACTGGATTCCGAGTCGACATACTCGGGATTAGACTAACGACCTTAGTCTATCGTGTTAAGGAAAGTAATAAAACGATGCGATGGTATAGATGAGTTATCAAGAGGATGTGGCTCTTACTGTGAAATGTGATCCATTAACGATACTAGGATACCGTGTGGTAACCGTAAGTATCAGGATAAATTTCCAACGAACTACAGATTGTTCGTAGGACGGAGACTCTACCGCTGGAGTGGCTACTGCCGTGGGTGACACGCCAAAGAGATGGGTAACTTAGAGACACGTCGTTCTAATGAGACGTTGTCATTAGACATGACCGAACAATTACGAACGATTACAATAACTCGTACATTAGGCGAACATTATTTGGGCGTGCATGCCAAAGATGAGGGTTCATACTCGTTTATAATTCTCATTGTTTCGCCTTGTTGTTCATTGGTTATGCTGTGTGGTTATGTGTGGTATGTTGGTGGTGTTGATTGAATAAGTCGTTGTACTCATAAGTGTGTGTTGTGAACTGGATTAATTAAATAAACTGTACTTATATCTGTGTGTGAACTGGATGAGTCGAGTCACTGTGCTCGTGTGTGGATTTTGTGGATTGTTCGTCGAACTAGTCGACGTACTCAACTATGAACTTTCAGGTGTTGTTGGAGTGGAGTCTGCGAACTCATATAAGCGTTATAACTCTTTTAGTGGTCTATTACGATGCGATGTGTGGAGCCGGGGGCTTATTTGTTATTTGAGTTTACTGCAAAATATAATGTTGCTTTACAGTTTTAATATTAAACTATTTGTATGAAAATGGTTTGCATGCTCTCGACCAAATAACTGAATGGTCCGAGGGTGCATGACAGTCAGGTAATAACATACTCAGCAGGGGCTGATTCCATACCACCAACTACCATTTTTGCAGGTATGCAACTTCCGGTGTCGGCAAAGAGAGTGACGCGCTGGGTAGTATGATTACAGTTATTCGAACATGCACTGTTGCATTTTGATACGAACCTAGAAACGTGTATAGGTTTTGGATACTTAGAAAGCTCACTGTGAATGTATTATATTTTGGTTTGGGAAGTTTAGATCTATCTCTTGTTGTCACTGCGAGAAAATGTTTCGTATGTAAGAATATATCAGGAAGCACGTTATTACTCGCATGGGCGAGTAAGAACGGTGACACCAGTAGTTGAATTGTTGAGATTACCGCTGCGATTATATTGTTAAGTAAGATGATTAGGAGCCAATTAGAGTAGGGGTGTTACAACTCATCACTCTTAAACTCTTGAGCTTACCCATACATTTCTTTTCATCACCTTATCACCTTGACCTTGTTCTTCATTTACCTTAACCATGCAACACCCTCCTTAGACTTTTCCCACTTCTTTTATGCAGCTTACCCACTATTCTCATGATCATACCCTCCTATACGTTCCTAGCCAATCTATAACCTTCTCCTTCAATCTTCACTCCCATCACCTAAGTCTACTCATTACCATCTAAACTAAAACCTTATTGTTCCACTACTAGCATCATCACTACTTAGACAAGCTTCCCAAGACTTTCATTGATATATTCCCAAGTTCATACCTAAATCACCTTAAGCATTATACACCTTCTCCTTAAAACTTATGCACAAGTCTTACATTCCTCATATCATGATTTTGGTGTGTTTAATACACTCACCAATCCTCTAATTCCTCCTAGACATCTCTAGGTCATTCTAAACCTCAAGAACTCCTTAGTTAACTCATTTCCACCCAATTTTCTTTTCATGCTCCATAGTAAACCCTAGGGCATATTAACTCACCACTACCACTTAAACACTTTGTTTTCTACTCAAATTTCGCCATAGCTTCTCTAGCATCTTATCATGCCCAAATGCATTGTTTTCCTCATTCATCCATCTCACACACATCAAGTTCTTTCTCATCACATCTCACCACCAAACCAACTCATTCACAACAACTCATTATATTGCAATAATCTTAAATTGCATAGCACCAAGGCTCTTAAATGACATGGCTCTTAGGCCCTTAAATGACTTAAACTTAAACACTGAATTTCCCACATATAAAAGCTTTCAACCTGCAAATACACCCATCAATCTCATAGTAGTTTTAATGCTCTTAAAATCCCTCTTAAACTTATATTTCTAACTCATTCCCATTGGTTCCTTAGTCACAAGTTCATAAGCTTGTTTAAATTCTTTTTCTTAGGTTACATAACCCATTACCTAATGTAAGCCCTAGGCTACATTGGTACCCATCTAAAACTCATTCCTTAAACCTTAAACCACCATAGGTAAGTAATTTACCTTGTTTTCTCAAGCTTATCTTATCTTCCTCCTTAGACCTTCTTCTTGAATGAATATCGGCCACCACTTAAACTCCCTTTGCCAATGTTCTAACCAATATTCAATGACTCACATGAGTACTAAACAATACACTAACCTCAAGGAATGAAAACCTAGGTTAGAAATGTGTTCTAAGGCATAAAAGTGGATGATTACCTTTGAAGTCTCAAGGTAGACTTGGGCATTGAATGAAAGAGGACCTCCACTAGTCCTTGGTGAATAAAACAAGCTAGAACAAGGCATAAAAACATAGCCCCATGAGTAGTAAATTTTCGGCCATGTATGGAAGTGATGGAAACTTGGTTTTTCTTACATTTTCTTTACCTTAAGAGAATGGAGAAGCTAATGAGCTCTTAAAACTTGATTTTCCTCCATCATGGAGTTTTCTCATGGCACCAAACTTGAGCTTTGAAAGATTTGAAAAGATAGAAAGGAGGGCCTTGACTTAACTAAGACAAATATGCAATTTGTTTTGGTTTTGGAGCTTGGAGTTGCACTTGGCAAGTGAATGAAGGTGAGGAGCCATGAATGGAGCTCTCTCTCGGTTTGGAGCAGGAGAGGAGAAGAGAAATCGTGGAAGGAAGGAGAAATGAAGAGAGAGAGGAAGAAAGGTAACTTAAGTGAAGATATTTGTTATAAAAAGGTCAATAGTCTTTGCTTTTACTTTCCTTCCCTTTTTCTTTCTTAATTTGATGAAGTCTTTAATGACTCATCCCATAGAAACCGGCCCCCATCATAAATAAGGCTAGTCATGGTCTTTGTTGACCAACTAATTAGCTTATATTGATTAAAACTTAAACTAGTTACTATTTAACACTATTCACTAATTAGTGCACATATTTCTGAAATTTTTGATTTCCCATTGATTTAGGCTTCCTAATGTGATACTAATTAGTAGACAAGTTGATTAAAGAGTAATGATGGACATTTAGCCACTCAAAACTCAATTCTAAGACAATTTCTCAAAAATGTGCTTTAAGACTTCTTAAAGCACATTTTGTGTTTTAACTTGTTTTTGAGCTTGGTTTTCTTTGATAATTGATTTAAAATGTCCATTAGCATATTAATAAAGTCTTATCATGATATTTGGGTACTCACCCAAGTCTCTCCAAGCTTAGAGCACATTTTTGCCCTAATTGCCCTTAAGGCACTTTTTGTGTTTTCCTTGGTTTAAATTGTCTGCCAATCTTTCTAAGGCATATTATAGCCTTACTACATCATAATTTGATGTTTACTTAGCATACTTAGGTTTGGGGTATTTCAATCTACCCCCCTTAAAAGAACTTTGTCCCCAAAGTTCCCATGCACCTTATCTTATTAGGATACATATATTACCTCAATCCTCAGATCATATAGATCATACTTCTATATACTTAATCTCATTGGATCATTAGATCCGCCATATTCTTATACTTAAATATCACACAACATGCTTAAGCATGTATAACACTCAAAATTCTCCTTGTTTCTTTTGATGATTAAAACATTCACATAATTTCCAACGTATTCTCCCATGTCACCGGTCCGTAGACAATGGCTCATTCGTCCTCGTCACCATGGGCCAGAATACAAAACACTCTGCTCTCCCCATGTCACCGGTCTGAAGACAAAGGCTCGTGCGTCCTCGACTTCATGGGCGAGACTCAGTAAAAAGGTAATCCTTTTTACGAGGTCATGTGAGGAATAATTCCTCTAATTAAAAATACAATCAGCTCCAATTTCATTTTATCCTAAGGCCTCTATCCATAGTGTGACTTAATTGTGATAACTGGTAGGGAGTTTCAGGAATCATCCAACCCTGATGTGATCAGCATCAGTGTAGAACTATCCTTCCACCCCAATTTGTGTTCGGTTTCCCTTGATCCCTAGAAAATCAAGTTCCACCTACCACGTCATTTTCAAACATCCAAATAATTCACTCATGTCCAATTTTCTATCTTTTTAGTTCTTCTAATCATAATCAATACATCTCCAAAGTGTAGACTTAATCCATCAAACATTCCCAATTCATCTCTTAGTAATTACCTCAAGACTTAAATTCCTACTAAATTCTATATCAGTCTCATACCAACTTCCACTGTCTCATACCACATAGCATTACTATTTCCTAACTCATAATCATATCAAATTGTATCTCATAATGTTATCTTATTCTTATCTCCCACATAGTCTCATATCGACTCATACCTCATATATTCTTATTTCTTAAGTCTCCTTAATCCTCTTCCTTAATTCTCTTAACTTGTACTCACACCGGAGTTAACAAGATAGGTACTTAATATGTATGGTATTCACATCTTCTGTGTGCAATAACCATGATTTATCTCAAAATGTTTATGTAAAACATATTCTCAAATTATTTTGTGCTATGCGCACCGTAGTTTATGTACTCAGTACACAAACATACGCTAAGCGGTTTTCGCTCTACCCCCCTTAAAATGGATTACGCCCACGTAATCAGCGTTACATCATCTTTGAACATAAGTTCAAGATGTCTAATTCTCACCAAGCATTCTAGCTTCCACGTCATCTATCTTACTTATAATTCGATCAGAAATGACTTAGTCTCTGTATCGAGGATTCTTAACGGTACTTATACCGGTTCCTTAACTTAGTTTGGTCTAATCTCAAAGGTAGTGGTCTGCTAGCTTCCGCTGCGCGACTCTGATAATCTTAGGCTTAATTGTCTCACTTATCCTTTTACAGTATTGTATATCCTTCTGCCTCCTTACAGTTTAGGAATATTGGTCTCTCAATGACACGTGTTATCTTTATATATACACGGCCTTAATGAGTTGTAACTCGTCTATCCATTCTCCTTGAAGATCTTATGCTCATACTCTTAGTATTTTCTCGAATGTCTAAATTGTTCCCCTCAACTGACCATTGGTCTGAGGATGATTCTTAATCTGAAACTACTGTTTAGTGCTTATTGCGCTTTACAGTTTAATCTCTTACATCATAAGATATGTCCAATGTTTGTACTTAACAATCCATGCTCTTCGCACTTCATAGTCCTTAATTACTTGTTCTCTGGTTCCTCTGTGTTGCTGGTTCATCTGAATTCTTCTCTTCGACTGTTTGTGGTAGTAGCTGCTCTTGTCTGATCTTGCGTCGTTGTCGGTGGTACGGAGTCGACTACTTCCCGTGTTCCTTACACCACTCGTCCACATGCATGGGGTACCTTACTGGTACATTACCACTTACCCAACTAACTCATAAATGAGCGTGTCAGGCCTGCAAGCCCCTGTGGGGTGCAGTCGTCCCACGTCTTGTTTTAGTAAACTCATAGTGTCCGTCACACGTTTAGCTATTGCTAATTATGAAGTATTCTGTTGTCGATATCCTCTTCATCGTTCCATAATAACATTTATTGTTCTTCTTGAAGTTAATCAAGGGAAATCCATTATTGTGTTCCTGGTATTGTATGCTCTAGCTCTTTCTGTATCCCGTACTGATTCGGTCTCTTAATAATTGAGGTCTCTTTCCGTAGAGCCTCTTATCTTGTTTCTCATATTTATGCTACTAGGAATGCACTTCCAGTTCCTTAAGGAATGGGTAGTGTGCTTCCTGCGAAATCTTACCTAACCAGGTCCAGACTACTGGCATCAATGCTCAGTTCGTCTACCATCTTATTTTCTTACTTATATTGGTCTTAACTCATAAATCTCATTGCCTATGTGTCAATATTTGACGGCTCATACCTAACGATCGCTTTACCGCGCACCACGACTTAATTCCCCTTATATAACTATTGTACTCACGACCACTACTACTGTGGTAGTTGGCCCTTACCATGTTGCCCATTGATGGTGCAACCTCTTACTCATTTATTCTAATGTCTTACCTTATACTCAATCCCTTCTTGGTGTAAACACACTGGGAGTTCTCTCATTCCGGTGTATGGCGGTTGTCATACCGTGCTGTAAAATAGTTAACTCTTAATATGAAGATGTTCTGCTCCAATCTCAGATTCGTAAGTAGGCTAATTTCTCTCGCTTTCTTTCATCCTTAGTGATGTTATCTACCATGTAATTTAACTGGTTACTGAAGAAGTCATCCACTGAATCACAAGCTCTTCTGAGCATTGGTCACTTGACGTGTCATAATGTGCAATCTCAATGTTTATCTCTGACCATTACTAATTCTTACATCCTGGGTGTTGGATATGGGGTCTATCTGTGCAACCTTCCTTATTACTCAAGTGTATCTGACATGTTCTAAAGTAATCTCAATTTTACAGTTTCCATTCTCTAGCAAAAGCGTATTGCATCTCTAATAAGTGAAAGCCTTTTTGAGGGGTTCATTCCCACTCATGGCCTCAGCATTATTTCAATATTCTCATTGGTGCTTTTTCCTTGGCAATATTTTCCACAATTTAAGTTATGGGTTTGGTAACCGTTTCTATCTATGAATTGTAGTTCCTTCGTGGCTTAAACAAGCTCTCTTATAACTTATTGCGCCTCGGGCTCTGATGTGGTTAACATCCTTGGCTCGTAGGCTCTTAATGCTTAATGTCTCAGCTCATTATTTGCACTCTTATTTATCTGTAGGTCATCCTTATAGGTTCTGGTCCTTTGAACAATATCCACAGTTAGGTTACATATTAAATGTAGTGTCGGGTTTCATGGTAAGTTGCTGCATCCTGCTTCCTGCTATGGAAGTCTATTCAGGAGATCTGAGGTTACTTAGTGTCCTCGAATATATCGTCATTTTACTAGACTTACGTCTTTTAACAATCAAGGTTAGGTTCGTCTTAGGCGTTTGCCTTACGGTGTCCAAGCTGGATATCATCCTGTCGTCTTATACTTCCATCTCAACGCTTCGTTCAACTTCTGTTGACTACGCCACCCGTTGATGATCAATCATACTTG
This sequence comes from Limonium bicolor, assembly GCA_023374045.1. Lineage (NCBI taxonomy): Eukaryota > Viridiplantae > Streptophyta > Magnoliopsida > Caryophyllales > Plumbaginaceae > Limonium > Limonium bicolor. Next base: position 256,462,565 of record CM041782.1, on the reverse strand, counting down.
GGTGTTGATGAGTTAGACGAACAGTATTAACTGTCATTCATCAGTTGTTCGGCTCGACTATGCCCGCTCTGTGGGGGTAGTCCCCTGAGCTTTCTTTATTCCAGGGTTGTACGTCTCTAATCCTCAGCAGGTTATAGCTTACGTTTATTTTCTTAATGGTCACCCTGGGAGTCTTATCCAGTTTTCGTTGGAATTCGTTGCTTCAACAGTCTCAATAGTATCTTATAATACATCCCTTGTATGTTATTGCTTACATAGTGTTTTGCTCGGATTCTAAGCGATCTCTTAGGTTTTCCCCCTTGGAGTTCGGGATTGTGTTCTTACCGTTGCTAATATTTATATGGTTTAATACTTTGTCCAAGTTCCGCTCCTGGCTGACTGGTGTGTCACCTCATCTCATTATGGTCAGGCCGTCGGGCCTTTCCAAGGTCTTATTTTCCTGTTCTTATGGATTTACAATCCGGTATTAATATGTGTTACAACTGTAGCGTTCTCCTATCTCGCCTTGATGGCTTTTCGTGTAGCTTAACCGTGGTAGCACTTGCTATGGCAAGTGCGCCATGCAGGATGAGTTATTGGTACAAGGTACATCGGTAGTGATACTTCCTTCTAATTTCCATGTAATTGGTAGTCCTCGGGACTCCTTCGATAATATCTTATTTTGGATATCTGACCATCCGGCAGTTTCCTTGTTGTTTGACAGTACTGTCGTTTATCAGGGCGTTCCTCTTTCTGAGGGAACCCCTTAATATTCTCTTATGTCTTAATCCTCGCTCCTGTCTCCACACGTTTTGTTGTGGTTACTAAGTAATGATTCTCCTTTAGGCACTACATCGTAGTCCTATTTTGGTATACAATTTGTATGAGTTTCTACCGTCGTCCGCATTATGTCGGGCAGGTCTTGTAACCTTCCTCATAGTATGGGGTTTGGAGTTCCCGTTTCTAACTGGACTTTCCAGTAATCTCAATCCCCATGCTTTGTATTATCCTACTGTTATGCTCCTTCAGACCACTGTCCGGTACTCATGTCGCTTCCCTTATCATTGGTGTTGCGGGTTATTTCGACTGCGTAGCATGTCGACCCATGTTACCGGTAATTACCGTTCCCTTATTGATAGTATTCCATAGGTAGCGCCTGTTTCTCTGTTGCGCTCCTTTAAAAACCTCCAAGTTCTCCGTAACTGTTGTACAACAAGTTGTTTCTCGTATTGCTCACTGTTAGCTAACTGCCAGATCAGGTTTCCCCGAGTAAGAGAAGGCTTTCTTCTCTCTGGCGTTTGTTCCACATGTCCAGGGCTAGGGATGTGGAGGGCGGGTCTAGGTACTATGGATATCCGGTAGACACCGGGAAGTCCCGACTAACGCACCTCTCACTCTACCTCTTAACCCTTAACCCATAACTCAATCTCAACCTCAATATTCTCCTAAGTTCGGTATTTCTTGTCTTCAGAGCGTAACTACGCTCTGATACCACTTTTTGTAACACCCCAACTCAATCCAAATGTGGTCTCGCAACTTAACAGCATACATATAAACATGTCACAGCGGAATTCTTTACACTCCAGGACCTTGCCACGGTCTGACTACAGAATATACCGAACATTAGTACAACAACCTTAACCAAATACATATTCTTCTTACAATCCTCTCACATCCTATACATCTTACTAACTCAATTGCCATACGAGCGTACATGCACAACTCGTAGGCCACACTTAACCCTTAACACTTGTACCCCTTCTTACTCTCGCGACGGCCGCCTCCTGACGTTCACCTGTGTAGTAAAAACAGCCCCCAAAGGGGGTCAGCACGAATGCTGGTACGATCCTCTCATGGCCCCCAAGCTAACATGGCTACGACGACTAATTGTCGATAGCATGGAGGTTGATTAGATGCACAACATAATAGTAAGTGCAGTAAACAACAAACCAAATATGAACAATCAAAGTTCACACACAATGAATGACTTAAATGCGTTCCCTTAATTAGAGAGTTAATTATTTAACTCCTTAAATTATATTTCCTCTTAATCTTAGTCCATCCTTATCTCACCTCAATCTTAATCTTAACTTAATCTTAGAAATAACCACCCTTAAATAAGGAGTGGATGTAGCTTACCTTAGCCTTAATAATACAAACCATCCTTTAAAGAGGAATGGTTGCAACTTATCTTAACCTTACCTTATGTATGCCAACCGTTCTCTCATTGGGAACAGGTTAGCCCTTAGTTCGTTGTTTACTTTTGTAGGGCTTGGTTAACCCTAGCCAGCAGCAGGACACTTACCGGCAATAAACAACATTCTTAAATTGTTGGGGATGTAGGCTTGATCCCCCCACGCCATCTTAAAGCCACCTACCTTGGACTGGATGTCCAATGTAGCCGGGCCGGCCAACCGACCCAAGGCTACTAGTCCGAGGACTAGTCCTTAATCAGAAGTCGAATCTGCTATAGATACCGACCCCCTTTCCTTAGCATGCATGACCGGAGATTGGTCCCGGGTTTCCTCACTCAAGTTCCAGTTAGTAGTAGTCTCAAGACCATGTTTGTTGGTTAACCTCTTTCGGTTTGTATCAACCCATATTAGGGAGCATTCCTTAGTCTCACTCAATTCCTTGCTAAACGTTGGTTAGTAAGTTCTCACGATATGTTGTGTTAGTTTTCAAACATCACACAACAATACAATATTCATAATATTCCGGTTGCATGCTTTATCTTGTTTAGTGAGCACACAAAAACAAATAGCACACAAGCCGAGGGACGCCTCGTTAGCAAGCAGGTCACAAGAAGGACTGTACCGTTCACCGTTGGTCGTTCGGTTGCTTAATCTCTTCCGGAGTCCAATTCCAAGTCCTAAAACATTCATTCAGTTTTAGGTTGTTAATCACTTAACTCAATTCAACTTACTTATCTTACTTAACTTACTTAACCCTTAATGATTCCAACCTAACACCTCTTAAGTCTTACAACTTAACCTTAAACTTTTAAGTTTATACTTATCTTAATCTCTTAGGTCTTTACACCTATAATCATCAATGCCCTTATAAAGGGGTACCATTAATACCATTAAACCTCCTTAGGGTTTCTTTTTTTTTTCATTTTAGGGTCGACCGACCTTACCGACCGACCTTACCCAAGGTCGGTCCATTCCAGAACTCATTACCAGTTGAAAATTTCACCCCGACCGACCTTGCAAGTCCGGTCCCAAGGTCGGTCCATTCTCGAGAGTTTCCCCGTGGGATATTTAAGCCCGACCGAACTTGCCAAGTTCGGTCCCATGTTCGGTCGATTCCAGAGACTCAATTCGTACACAAAATACAAGCCCGACCGAACTTGTAAGTCCGGTCCCCAAGTTCGGTCGGTTCCAGAAACCCCCTTCCGGTAGTGTAAACTGAGCTCGACCGACCTTGCAGGTCCGGTCCCAAGGTCGGTCGGCTCCAGAACCTTGTTTCTAAATTCCCATTTGACTCCAAACTTCTCCACAAGTTCCCCCATGTGTCCTAATACCATTTAGGCACTTAAACTCACCTTAGAACTTCCACCAAACTCTCCAAAACAACTTCCAAAGATCTTCTCAAACATTTACTAAATTCTTACAAACACTCCTAACACTTGTCATATGATTCCTTACATTTCCAACTTGTAACCTTACCAAAACTTCAACCAACCCAAGTGTTCCCTCCTTAACAGTTTGAGCACTTCATAAACATCATCTTCCATCTTCAATTCATTTACCAAGACTTCCTCAAGTCACCTTGCATATCCATGCACAAATTCCTCTCCTTTCCTTTGGTTACTCATCACTCTTAAACTCTTGAGCTTACCCATACATTTCTTTTCATCACCTTATCACCTTGACCTTGTTCTTCATTTACCTTAACCATGCAACACCCTCCTTAGACTTTTCCCACTTCTTTTATGCAGCTTACCCACTATTCTCATGATCATACCCTCCTATACGTTCCTTGTAACACCCCATCCAACATTAACACACTTACAATAAACTGCAGCGGAAAAACAACCTCATCACATTACTTAACTCGTTGGTGTTACACGCCGTTAGCCACCCACGTGGCTAACAAGGCTAATACACATACATTGTACCGGTCTGATGGGCTAAATTCCCGAGCGTCTACACATTACTATCCCTTCCATTAACACAACAACAACATACACCTTCCAACTATACCGAGTATTTATAACTAATGCCGATGACAATTTCGGTCTTACTACACCTACTGTATATATACAACATAAACGATTACCCATGTACAACGACTACCCCGTCCTACTCTCGAACGGCTTCCAGCTCCTTGTACCTGAAATAGGAAAAGAAGAGAAAGGGTGGCCCCCAAGGGGCTCAGCACCTTTGCTGGTATGGTAATCCCGCAGCCCACATGCTACCGGGCCACGCACAACTAATTGTCGTCTTAGCATGCGGTTGATTATTTTTAAATCATACATGCAACTGTAAACACACAACACATAATCATTTCGCCTCAACGGGCTCAACAAACGGATAATATATCCTTACTTAATAAGTCACTCAAGGTATTCAATATCCCTAGAGTATTCCTCCTCTAATGGAGCTACCTCCTTAACAGACAACACTTACCCTTAAATCGGGTTATCCTTAAACGCCTCTTTTCTCAAACTGGGAATCATATCCATGATCCACACACTCCACATTATACAATCCACAACATACACTACATACAACACTTAACAACACTTTGCACGATTCCACGTGCACAACATAATACCGCAATAGATATTGCATCACAACAAAAATACATAACATAACGGGAGTGGTCCTCTTAGGAACCGACCCAAACATAATTAGTTCACTGGGAGAGCCTAGAGGATGCTGTCAAACTCATGCTAAGCTCGTTTACATAACTCGTTACCGTTCTGTTAGGCGAACGGATAACTTAACATAAAGATGGATCGGGTTTAGTGACCCGAACACAACATACATAATCCCCAACAGACGTGAGTCAAGAGCCTTGGTTAAGCTCAGGGGTGATCGAAGACCAATGAAGGAAGACAATCAACAGAGAGGAAGCTGAAGAAACTGTATACAACAACTCCCAAACAACGCGCGACCGGAACAACCGGATTCCTCACCCCCATAATAATATAAATATTCACAGTTAAAGACTCCGCTGTGGAACCTATCACATCATCACACAATACAGTATTACAACTGGGTTAATCACGCAAAGGAGGGTCATACACTTACAGCAACATCACACAACTAACTCACGCATAGCCGTGGTTAGAACGTTCCTTAGGTCGGAAACGTTATTACCGGATACCGTTCTCTTACGTTTACCTAATAGTGGTTAACTAGCCCTTCAAGCGCATTTGAGGTTACCGGTATCGGTACGTAAACATACAACAACAATAACGACTGTAAACTCGTTTCATGATTTATCTTATAACGTGGAAAACACACAGAAAAACACATTGGCATACAAGCCGGTGTAATCCGGTAGGACACAGGTTGCAAGAAAACCATACCTGTCACCGGAGTCCACTTTACCACGTCCACTTATGTTCCTCGAGCGATTCTCGAACAACTGTTAACATCACATGTGTTTTTATTAACACCGGGGTTTGCTTGATCATTTAATGTCTAATGCTTAACCTTCCCCGTTAACTTTGTTACATAACTTTACATTTTAACTTGTTTTACTTTTACATTTTTGATACGACTTTTCACCCACTTAATTGCCATTTACACTCACCTAACATGTCCTTACAACCTTATAAATCATTACCTATCCTCCCCATCATTACATATCATTCATAACCTTAAACCATGTTTTTTGGTCCGACCGGACTTGCCGACGGACTTACCCAAGTCCGTCGTATTCCAGACACTTTCCGTCAAAATTTTTCTACTCCGACCGACTTGTACTAAGTCCGGTCCTATGTCCGGTCCATTCCAGAAACTAATTCCCACAGGGTAAACTGGGCCCCGACCGAACTTGCAAGTCCGGTCGCAAGTCGGTCTGCCCCGATCTTTGTTTTCCTTTTTACATTCAACTCAAACTTCACCCCTATATCCTAGTATACCCTAACCTCATTTAGGCACTTCAAACACACCTTTATCCATGTGCTAAACTCTTTAAATCACTCACCAAAACCATTTTATCATCACAAACTTCTTACCAAATTCCTAGCACTTGGAATGTTTTCTCCTTAAGATTTCTAGGTGGCATTTCACCTATAATGACCACTACACCAAGGTGTTTCCTCTACACCTTAACATCACCTCTCAACTTCTTTTCTTACTAACTAAATCTCCTTTTTCACATCTCACCTAAACCTCACTTATTCCTTAATATCAACATTATCTAAACCTTAAACAAACTCCTCCAAGACTTAAATACATCCTCAAAACACACATTGAATTCCTAGAACTTCCAAGATAACACCTAAATCCTTGCATCACTCTAAATCACCTTAACACATGTTTTCTTCTCAAGTAAACATTTATTCACCTTTAACACTTCCTAGTTCACCAAGACCATTTAAAACACTTAGAACTTCTCACACATTTTCCCAAATTTGGCCATAGCTTCTCTTGTATATACTCACATCCAAACACTTAGGTTTTTACCTTATTTCATTCAAAACACCTAAAATCCATCAAACACATTTTTATACACAAACTTCACACATTAAGCACTACATCACAATATAGTGCATAACTTAAATTGCTTGGCACTTAGGCCCTTAAATAACATGGCTCTTAGGCCCTTAAATTGCATAAACCTTAAACACTGAATTTCCCACATAAGTAATGCCTTTGACCTGCAAATACACCCAACAATACATATGCCCTTAATAAACTCCTTGAGAGCATTTTACTAGCTCATTCACCATTGGCTCCTTAGGTATTTTATTAAGCAAATCAAGCTCATTTTCCTAAGGCACTTAAACTACATTGAGATAGCTTGTTTACCTCTTTTCCTCACAAACTTCTTTCTTGTTTCCTTGTAAAACCGGTAAGGCATTTGGTTCCTTGCCAACTACTAAACATTATACAAACAACATAATGAGTATTCAAGCTTTAAGCTCCATCTCATTGTAAACCCTAGGTTTACATTATTTCAAAACATTAATGTAGTTGTTTTACCTTAATCTTTGAAGGGTGTTTGAATATCTATGAAGAGAGGACTCCACCTAGTCCTTGAAAGATTCAAATGGAGCTAGAACAAAGCAACACAAGGAGCTCCATTAATGAATATTTTCGGTCACACACAAAACATGGATGAAACTTGATTTTTCTTTGAGATTCCTTACCTAGGAGTAAAGGAGATCAATAATATGTGGAAAGACAAGCTCAAGCTCCATTAATGGTGGAACTCCATGGCACCGAAATGGGGCTCTTGAAGTTTTGAGAAGGTAGGAATGAAGAGCTTGATGAGAGGAAGAGAATGGTGGTGTTTGTTTTTGATTTGGTTAAGTGAGTCATGAGATATTGACAATGGAAGATGGTGAAATGGTGCTGGTGCTGTAGCTTCACCGTGAGAACAGAAGAGAAGAGAGGTAGAAGAAGAAGGGAACCGTGTGAAATGAAGGGAGAAATGAGAGAAGTGAGTTTGGTTTTGTTTTTGAAGATATTTATGACTTAAAGCAAATAGTAACTTATGAGTCATCTTTATTTACTTAATAAGGTAACATGTTTGGTGACTCACTACTACAAAAACCGGCCCCCTTTTAAGCCTAGGGGTAATATAGTCTTTATTGACTCATTTAATTACTTATAACATCATACGTTACAACTAGCTTATAAAAATCACTATTCACTAAAACAAGGCACATAGAAGTGAAATTTTTGATTTCCCATTGATATGGCCACCCAAATGTGATACTATATAGTACACATGTTAATTAAAGAGTAATGATGGACATTTAGCCATTCAAAACTCATTTACAAGACAATTTTTCAAAAACGTGCTTTAAGACTCCTTAAAGCACATTTTGTGTTTTAACTTGTTTTCAAGCTTGGTTTTCTTTGGTAATTGATTTAATATGTTCATTAACATATTTATAAAGTATAGGTATGACCATTAGGTCTTATCACATTTATCCCAAGCTTGAGCACATTTTTGCTCATATTGACTTTAAGGTATTTTCTTGTGTTTTATTTGGTTTAACTGCCCACCAAGGTTTCCTAAGGACTTATTTAGCCTTATTAAATCATAATTGAATATTATTAAGTCTTGGTAGGCTCTTTGGGTCCTAACCAAGTTCACTCATAGCTTAGAGCATGTTTTTGCTCAAACTGTATCTTAGCATTTTATTGCATTTTACTATGGTTTAATTGTTTACTGATATTTCTAAGGCACTTTTTAGCCTTTACATACCATAGTTTAAATGTTTAACAACATATCAAGGTTTGGGTATTTCAATCTACCCCCCTTAAAAGAACTTCGTCCTCGAAGTTCACACTTTCCACACATCATTAGATTTGAACACAGGAATCACTTGGAAATAAACTTCCATAACCAAACACACTTTACATCACAACCTCGGACTTAATGGTCCGGGCAACACACTCACATCCACACATAACATAACATATCCACATGATAACCTCGGACTCTTTGGTCCGGGTACCTTAACAACACTTACACATACATAACAACCCCTTGGACTCACTGATCTTGGGTAACATCACAACATTTGGACACATAGGTCCCCATAACATAACAGTCTTCAGACACTTAGGTCTATGTAACACAACACATTTAGACTCATAGGTCTCAATAACATACACTTTTAGGAGATCAAAGTCAAAATAACATTTATTACACATACCACACAACATGTCATAGCATGTATAACAATCAAAAATATCCTTGATACACACTGTGATCCCGCAGAACCCGGTCGCGATGGACACCTTCCGTCCCCGTGCCTTTGGGAGATTAAAACAATCACTTAAATTTAAATTTCCTTGTGAGGTTAAGTAAGAAGACTTTAATTACGTAAAGTGTCCATCAACGTTTTATAAATACCAATTTAAAATCCTTTTGAAAACACACACAACTCCAAGTCCAACTTAAGCTCTTTGCTTCTTTTCTTAGCGTGGTTATTTGTGACCACTTATAGGGAGTTTCAAGAGTCATCCAACCCTGATGTGATCAGCATCAGTGTTGAACTATCCTTCCACCCCAATTTGTGTTCGGCTTCCCTTGATCACATGCAAATCAAGTTCCACCTCCCACTTCATTTTCAAGCATCAAGTAAATCACTCATTTCCAATTTTCTATCTTTTTAATCATTCTAATCATGATCATACATCTCCAAAGGATAGAACTCCGTCTATCAGTTGCCTCCATTCACTTTAATCCTATTGCCTAGGGAATCTTATTCTCACTAGGTTCTATGTCGGTATCATGCCCTTTCTTGAGTCACTATATATATATATACATATATTTTATCAAAATACAACACACAATTTCACATTTATACACTGTCGGGGTTTGTTCCCCCGGGAGTTTCTCTACTCCCACACTTGTACTATCACTCACAACTGTTAATAAATCAACACACTTATCACAATGGTATTCGCATCTTCTGTGCGCAATTACCACAATTAAACCATGAATGAATGTGTATGTTTACGTAACACACACCAATCATCAAAACAATAATATAATTTTGTGCTATGCACAATATAAATCACATACACTACGTACACTTGTACGGTAATATACACTAAGTGGTTTTGCGTTCTACCCCCCTTAAAAGGGATTACGCCCACGTAATCAATCACTAAACATTGGCTTAAATGTTCTGCCGTCGTGAAGTGTCTTAACTTCCACGCGGTCTATTACACAATGGATTCTGATTAGAGGATCTTAACCATATTGGCGGTTTAGTTCCTAAACCAAGAATTCTCATTGGAGTTTGTTTAAACTCTTAGTTGGTTTCGATTCTGGCCTGTTAGGCTTATAGGCGTTAATAATTAGCCATTCGCTCATGTTCACCATGTACATTCAACACTTGAATCACTGGCTCACTAGTTTCTGCTGCGAAACTCTAATAACCGTAGAGCTTAATTGCCCCATTTGTTATTCTTACTGTATTGCACATCTCCAATTGTCACCTTCATCTTGGTAACAATGGTTTCTCAACCGACGCGTGGTATCTCTTACCGTTAGCGAATTCGGTGAGTTACAAACATCCTATCCACTTCCATGATAATTTACTGTGTATACAGCTATGTATTTCACAATGATTGACTTGTTCCCTTCCGACTTACTGTCGGTTGAGATTGAGCTACTACCTAGTGTGTAGTGCTCTCTCAGCTATTTACAACATTTGGGGTATATTCCATACCGATATTTGGCAGTTAGTGCTGCTATAGTCACTTGCTGTTAATCATGTCTCCACATTTGGTTTTGTACAAGTACTCCTTTATTGGTGCGGCCTTGCATTTCCTATGCATCGGCCATTATGACATTATTCCTCTATAATTAACATGTTTCCAATTCCTAGCTATCCCACTCGATCATTACTGCGCAAGTGCAATACCAAAACACTCAGTCATACAGAGTGCAGAGGCGTAAACTCTTGACAGTAAATCCCTCATGTGATTCGCGTGGAATTCACACTGTGTTTCATTGAGATTCCGATCTCGTAATACTGGCTACTGGCTTACTGCCGAGTTTGTTTATCATCACTTACCTTGCATCACCACTGAGTTTAATTCATAACTGCTCTTATCTTCCACATCATTATTCAACAGCGCTTATACAACGGTCGCTTGCTGCGCACCGTGCTCTTAGTTATTGTATAACACTAACTTACATGGTATTTACTGTCACACTAACTTCCACACATATACTTACATCATTCGTATTATGGTTCATCACTCATTTGGATGACTACTGAATGCTCCTTGAGCATTAATCATTCGAGTCACAAGCCGGCATTATTCAGCCAGGTGCTTCACTTTATACACACGTACTACTAAGCTAACTGCTCTCTTTCAATAATAACATTGTCCACCCTTAACATATTTCTTGAACTTGATTTACATAACTACCGCTCTTGCGGTCTCACAATATCGAGAGGTATCCCCACTCTTAATGCAGTGGTTCGTTTACCACTCTATTTACTTGTATTACATAAACTTCTATAATTAACTCAAATTTTCATAGCATATCTTGCTTATGGCTTATAAGCCTTGCTGCCTTGAGCTCCATGACAAGGTCGTTGCATTCCGTTTCCTTTCATGGAATGCCCCTTAGGATTGTCAGTCCGTTCCCTGACAACTTATGTCTAAACTGGGTGTTAGTTTTAACCCTTGTGTTTCTATCGTGCATTTCGTTCAACAATTGTTGATGCGAACACCCCTCAAGGATTGCTCCTGGGTGTTGTTACGTTATGCCTTACATTTGTTTCACACACTTATTGGTACATTCCATTAGCCACGCCGTTTGCGTTCTTAAATGGCTTATTATCTCCTTTTGTGAAGATCAACATTTCCTAGTAGTGTAAGTACTCATTCTGGGAGTTTCATCCCGTTCATTGCACATTAATGTGTCCACATTAGGCATCTGCTTGTCATGTACAGGCTGGGTCACCGTTCCAGCTATCATGTTTATTCCTTGGAATTCTTAAGACATGTGTGATGTCTTTATATAACAGTTAGTGCACTTCGCACTTCCTGACTCTTAAAACATTTCCTTGAAAATGAATTCACTGATTCCTTTAGTCTTGTTATCTCAACTGAGTTCCTTAACTTCAACCATTCCTTGTAATCTTTAGCTCTTGTTTGATTTATACTGCTGACCGTAGACGGAGTCGACTACTTCCCGTGTTTCGGACTCCACTCGTATACATATGTGGGGTACCATACTGATACATTGCTACTTACCCAACTAACCCATAAGTAGGTCTGTCAGGCCCACAAGCTCCTATCGGAGTGCGGTCGTCCCACAATTCAGTTGGTACACTCGTAGTGTCCGTCACACGCCTAGGTGAAGCATTCTGTTGTCAACTCCCTTATATTGTCCCGTGACAATATTCATTCCTTACTTCCCGAACTTAATCGAGGGAAAGTTTATCCATTGTTGTATCCTTGTCAACTGTCCTTGGTTTTACTGGCTTGGTTTAAAAGAAGGTTGGAAAGAAGTGTTGGTTTGAAAGAAAATCTGGTTTTGAAAAGAAAAGGGTTTGAATAAATCTGGGTTTGAAAGAAAATTTTCATGGTTTCACAACATCTTCTTACCTTAGCCAAGTCTAGCTTCTTGCTGACTGGTGTACTTACAATCACAGAGGTTAGGCTATTAAGCCCTTCCACGGTTACAATGATCTCACTTAACTTCATGGTACTTCACCAAGTACTTCGTAGTGGTTATAAATTTCCCGAACAGCCCTGTTATAGCAGCACTTGCTACGGCAAGTGCGCCATGCTAACTGGCTATCGGTTTAACACATACCAGTTGTGGTATTGTTTTTACCCATATTGTCATCAGTGGCCTTGTTGGCCCTTACTGATCTCACTGCCTTGATAATAACCCTCTGGATAACTCCTCACTGTATTCATATGGTAATTATCAACTGGGGTGTCTCCCACTCTTGGAGTCCCTCTTTACTTAGTATCGTATCCTCTTTATAGCCCGTTCCACGCACTTGTCGTGGTTACTGAGACTTGTCTCTTGTTTGGGCACTACGTTGTAGTTCCCTTGTCGGTTGGTATACCGTTGGTGTATTATTTATCAACTGTGGTCCCGTAGACACTCGTCTCGGGTTTTACTAATCCACTTCTTGCCTGTTGCACGATTGGTGCGTTGCAAACTGGTTATTCTCGACTGCTCTGCATGTCGACCCAGGTTGCCGGAAATTCTATTTTCTTATACACAAAATCCTTCGTTCTTCGCTATTAAATGCGGTTAACATCATCCAGATGGAGACCGTCTCCGGGATTCCCAATTTTCGGGATCTACCGTATGACAGGTTCTCCGTACCTTTAGAGGTACTTAATAACAGCCAGATCGGGTTTTCCCGAGTAAGAGAGGACTTCCATCTCTCTGGCGTTCTTTCCCAAGTTATAAAACAGGGACTGTGGAGGGTGGGATGGAGATTGTAGGTTTCCAGTACACACTGGTAATTCCTATCTAGCGTATCTCTCACGCTATCACTCAACCCTTAACCCAAAGTACTTAAATCCTAACTCGGTACTTCCTAAGCTCGGTAATTCAGTCATCAGAGCGATTCATACCCTCCTATACGTTCCTAGCCAATCTATAACCTTCTCCTTCAATCTTCACTCCCATCACCTAAGTCCACTCATTACCATCTAAACTAAAACCTTATTGTTCCACTACTAGCATCATCACTACTTAGACAAGCTTCCCAAGACTTTCATTGATATATTCCCAAGTTCATACCTAAATCACCTTAAGCATTATACACCTTCTCCTTAAAACTTATGCACAAGTCATACATTCCTCATATCATGATTTTGGTGTGTTTAATACACTCACCAATCCTCTAATTCCTCCTAGACATCTCTAGGTCATTCTAAACCTCAAGAACTCCTTAGTTAACTCATTTCCACCCAATTTTCTTTTCATGCTCCCTAGTAAACCCTAGGGCATATTAACTCACCACTACCACTTAAACACTTTGTTTTCTACTCAAATTTAGCCATAGCTTCTCTAGCATCTTATCATGCCCAAATGCATTGTTTTCCTCATTCATCCATCTCACACACATCAAGTTCTTTCTCAACATCTCACCACCAAACCAACTCATTCACAATAACTCATTATATTGCAATAATCTTAAATTGCATAGCACCAAGGCTCTTCAATGACATGGCTCTTAGGCCCTTAAATGACTTAAACTTAAACACTGAATTTCCCACATATAAAAGCTTTCAACCTGCAAATACACCCATCAATCTCATAGTAGTTTTAATGCTCTTAAAATCCCTCTTAAACTTATATTTCTAACTCATTCCCATTGGTTCCTTAGTCACAAGTTCATAAGCTTGTTTAAATTCTTTTTCTTAGGTTACATAACCCATTACCTAATGTAAGCCCTAGGCTACATTGGTACCCATCTAAAACTCATTCCTTAAACCTTAAACCACCATTAGGTAAGTAATTTACCTTGTTTTCTCAAGCTTATCTTATCTTCCTCCTTAGACCTTCTTCTTGAATGAATATCGACCACCACTTAAACTCCCTTTGCCAATGTTCTAACCAATATTCGATGACTCACATGAGTACTAAACAATACACTAACCTCAAGGAATGAAAACCTAGGTTAGAAATGTGTTCTAAGGCATAAAAGTGGATGATTACCTTTGAAGTCTCAAGGTAGACTTGGGCATTGAATGAAAGAGGACCTCCACTAGTCCTTGGTGAATAAAACAAGCTAGAACAAGGCATAAAAACATAGCCCCATGAGTAGTAAATTTTCGGCCATGTATGGAAGTGATGGAAACTTGGTTTTTCTTACATTTTCTTTACCTTAAGAGAATGGAGAAGCTAATGAGCTCTTCAAACTTGATTTTCCTCCATCAATGGAGTTTTCTCATGGCACCAAACTTGAGCTTTGAAAGATTTGAAAAGATAGAAAGGAGGGCCTTGACTTAACTAAGACAAATATGCAATTTGTTTTGGATTTGGAGCTTGGAGTTGCACTTGGCAAGTGAATGAAGGTGAGGAGCCATGAATGGAGCTCTCTCTCGGTTTGGAGCAGGAGAGGAGAAAGAGAAATCGTGGAAGGAAGGAGAAATGAAGAGAGAGAGGAAGAAAGGTAACTTAAGTGAAGATATTTGTTATAAAAAGGTGAATAGTCTTTGCTTTTACTTTCCTTCCCCTTTTCTTTCTTAATTTGATGAAGTCTTTAATGACTCATCCCTTAGAAACCGGCCCCCATCATAAATAAGGCTAGTCATGGTCTTTGTTGACCAACTAATTAGCTTATATTGATTAAAACTTAAACTAGTTACTATTTGACTCTATTCACTAATTAGTGCACATATTTCTGAAATTTTTGATTTCCCATTGATTTAGGCTTCCTAATGTGATACTAATTAGTACACATGTTGATTAAAGAGTAATGATGGACATTTAGCCACTCAAAACTCAATTCTAAGACAATTTCTCAAAAATGTGCTTTAAGACTTCTTAAAGCACATTTTGTGTTTTAACTTGTTTTTGAGCTTGGTTTTCTTTGCTAATTGATTTAAAATGTCCATTAGCATATTACTAAAGTCTTATCATGATATTTGGGTACTCACCCAAGTCTCTCCAAGCTTAGAGCACATTTTAGCCCTAATTGCCCTTAAGGCACTTTTTGTGTTTTCCTTGGTTTAAATTGTCTGCCAATCTTTCTAAGGCATATTCTAGCCTTACTACATCATAATTTGATGTTTACTTAGCATACTTAGGTTTAGGGTATTTCATCATCGCTGACTTTTCTCCTCATTTTCTTAGCCTTCATCTTGTAGAGTGTGTCTGAATATCGTTTTCTACCCAAGACGCAGAATATCTCATAGATAAAACTCTCAAGGTCAGGATCCCAACGGAAGTGCTTCTGCAAAAATTAGTAAGTGTAAGCATAACATATACAAAAAAAGAAGTTAAATATCAAGAATGGTTAAATACCATGAATTCATTGAAATAGAACTATGACTGTCCTGGCCCAAACCCTCCCAATTATAACCCTCTGGTAACCACCTCGTCTCAAAGCAAGGAAGAAAAGAACGAGCAACCTTGTTTGCAGGTAGTAGCTCCCTATAATTATATAATGCATTACAAATTGACAATTAGCATATATATATTTAAAACAAAGTTTATTGAGAATTGTTTTTTACTTACATAGTACTTACCTGTCAGAGATAGTAATGACCATGCGGGGATCAACACCACCACCGTGTGAAGCGTGTGAAGCCTCTGAGCTATGCGGTGCTTCGTCAGATGGTGGTGAATCATCATGTAGTGGAGGAGTAGGCTGACGTGGAGGAGTAGGCTGCCGTGAAGGTGGAGGAGTAGGCTGTCGGCGTAGAGGTAGAGATATAGATCGACGTCTCTCAACAGACGGCTGTGAATCTGGGACAATCGAAGAGTGGTGTGGGTGAGAGTCGAAATAAGGGGTCCCCATGGGTGCTCGTCCTGACAAGGAGTGCGAAGAGGGCGGATGTGTAGAACCTAACAGGGATTCATGACCGGAACCATCCATATGATCAGCTGCAGCCTGCTGAGAATCACCTGGGGGAATAGAAGTGCTTGCCCTGCTTCTACTTCGACCAAATGACCCACACAGATTAAAAAAAAACCTATACCACCTGCCATCACTATGAAAACCCATGCATGACAAACATCACATTAAACACTTAGTAGAATAAATATTTTTATACACTAATTAAAAAACAAATGAAATCAATAATATATTGTTGTTGCATAGTAGCTGTATGTAACTTTACTTTTTAAATTTCTGTATCTGTTATATCTACTAAATCAAATGTTTCTTCATCATCGACCAAAGGTGATAAAACCACATGATCTACGGTTTCATCTTGCAGTGGCTGAACCTCCTCATCAACTGCTGATGAGTCGGGTATGTTCAAAGTGCTTATCGCTTTCACTTTAGAGACAGCCCACCAATCTTTCCTATCTTCTTTGATGGGTATGAGCAATAATACACTTGAACGGCTTGATCAGCTAGCACAAACGGCTCGTACTTGTCAAATTTTCTTGTGTGATTAATGTCAACCAGCTTATATCGAGGATGTACTTGTACTCCTCTCTTTTCTGGGTCAAACCAATGACAATTAAACATTACAATCTTCTTCACAGGTAATGCGGGATACTCTAATTCGATGATCTCTTTCAGCACCCCGTAATAATCATACTCTGAGTCACCATAGTTTGTCCCAGATATGCAAACACCACAGTTGTACGTTGTACGGTCTTCTGAGTAAGACTCTGTGTGGAATTTGTACCCATTCACATAGAAACCAGAGTAGGAGGTTGCCACGTTCAACGGGCCTTGGGCCAAGCTACGAGCGAATTCGTTTGGCGTGGTAAAATTGTTTGACTGTAATTTACAAAAAATAATATCTTAATACCATATTTTGTATTGACCTTTATGTATATATATAATTATTTGTGTATATAGTCACTCACATATGATCGGAACCATAAGGGAAAATCTGTTTCCATCTTAAGGTTGATTGTCTCATCCATTAATGTTGGTTCTACTTGTCGTAGTTGTCGCTCGTACATTCTACAACAAAAGATTTAAACTGAATTGTGAACACACTATTGAATTATACGTAAGAACGATGAATATAACTAATATTTGTATATATCTTACTCAAAATAAGGCTCCATTTCTGCACAATTTTGTAGAATGTACGATTGAGCGGCATCTAACTCACGAGCTGTCAACATTCTTCTTGTTCCTTTGCCAATCGGTTTACCCATTGTTTTAAAAACAGGTAATCTTTCTGGGTTGTCATCAACATCCTCTACAATTGTCTCGTTTCTACCAAGCTTGTATGGGTACGATGGTCCATCGTCAACGAAGTAAAACTTTGTGAATTTGGTGATCTCTTCCAGAAGGAATCCATTGCGAATGGATCCCTCAACTTTGTTGTTGTTTCTGATGAACCTTTTCAGTTTCCCCAAGTACCTATATAAATATATATATATATATGCAAACCAGTTACACCAATGAGTTACATATCACAAAAGTACAACATGTAGTACGTGCATTATTGAAACTTGTATAGAATGTACCTCTCAAACGGATACATCTACCTGTACTGCACAGGTCCACATAAACTTGTTTCAAAGGCGAGATGAAGAGGGAGATGTTCCATTGAGTCAAAAAAGCTTGGTGGGAAATTTTTTCCCAATTTGCACATTATTTCGGGAATTTGACAGTTTAACCTTTGCATATTCGACTCTGAAAGCGATGTGCATGTCAACTCCTTGAAAAATAGGCACAGTTCGGTAATTGGCTCCCACACCTTTTGATCAAGAAGATGTCGTAGAGCTATGGGCATCAACCTTTGCAAGAAAACATGACAGTCATGACTTTTCATCCCAAACATTTTTCTGTTGGCCATGTCAACACACCTCCCAATGTTAGAAGCAAATCCATCAGGGAACTTTAAATTTTTCACCCATTCACACAAGATTTGAATACTATCTCTGTCCATGACATATTTTGCCTTAGGAATTGTGTTTGAACTCAAATCCGGTGCCAACTCAGGACGGTTGCAATAATCGTTCAACTCTTGCCTCGAGTTAAATGTGTCTTTCGTCTTGTCCTTCACATTTACAACTGTGTTGAATATGTTTTCAAAAACATTTTTTTCACTGTGCATCACATCTATAATATGTCTGATCAATAAATCTTTCCAATACGGTAGATCCCAGAAGATACTTCTTTTACTCCATCCACAAGTTTTAGCAATTTGAACATTTACTTCAGCCGAACCAATCTCAGTGACCTTATTAAACCCATCTGATTCAACTCTGCAAGTATTTCATCACCAGTTTTGAAATGTAGGGCAACCTTGGTCTCTCTGTGCCCTTTACGGAAAGACTTTGTATCATTACGAAACTTGTGGTTTGGAGGAAGAAACTTTCTGGAGTTGTCAAACCACGACTGCTTCTTACTACAACGCAATGTGAATGCGTCACTGTCTTCCATGCAATGTGGGCATGCCAGTCTACCAGTAGTGCTCCAACCTGATAGCATTGCATACGCAGGAAAGTCGTTTATGGTCCATATCAATGCAGCTCTCATTTGAAAAATTTTCTTTCTGGACACATCATATGTTGTGACTCCAGCCCACAACTCTTGTAACTCAGCTATAAGAGGTTGTAATAACACATCAATCTTTCCTTTAGGATTTTTAGGGCCAGGAACAAGTACTGTAAGAAAGAAGAACTCATCTTTCATACACATCCCAGACGGTAAATTATATGGTGTAATTACAACTGGCCAGCAAGAGTACTGCTTCTTGAAGCATAAATGGTTGGAAACCATCAGTACATAACCCAAGTCTGACATTTCTAGACTCCGAAGCAAAAATAGCATGAATCTGGTCAAAGTGTTTCCACGCTTTTGAGTCGGAGGGGTGGCACATGTTGTCACCTTCCATTTTGTGTTCTGCGTGCCATCTCATATCGGTAGTCGTTGCAGGAGAAGCGTAAAGCCTTTTCAGCCTTGGAATGAGAGGGAAGTACTGCATCTTCTTGAAAGGTACCTTACTTTTTCTCCTTTTTGTCCCCTCTTTGATGGGCTTGTATCTGGGACGAGTGCAAAACTTGCATACATCCAGATCTTTATCTTCTCCCCAGAAAATCATACAAAGTTCGGAACAACAATCGATTTCTTCATAAGGTAACCCAATGATTTTCTTTCTTCGTAGAAGTTTTTTGGAATGTCAGTGTTTTCTGGACGGAGCTCGCAGTAGGTTTTGCAAACTCGATCAATCAATGCCTAAGGTGCTTGGTAGTCATTCTTAATGGACATTAATTCAGTGGTGATAGATAGTACACTATGATGCGTGCCACTGAATAACTTTCTTTTAGCATGTTCCATCAACTCAAAAAAAATTTAGCCTCAGAATTTGGAGTATCCTCTGTATCCTCTTCAACCTCCTCCATAAAATTAAATGTATCCCCGAATTCTTCTGGAACCTCACCTACAGCATGTGCAATCATTTGCTCTAACATTTCAACATGTGGAACCTCATTAGGCGTAGTGCTGCTCGAGGTAGCTTGTACGGGTGTGTTATCTTCTCCATGGAATATCCAATCAAAGTAACAGTACATAAAACCTTTCTGTGCTAAATGAACCTTAACGACATCAGGCTTGAGATACTGTCTGTTTCTACACCTTGTCATGTCGCAAGGGCACTTAATTTTATCATCTTCCATACATTCAGGGTGTTGTAGTGCAAAAGCGACAAACTCTTCCATCTTCCTCAGCCATTCGGCAGAGATTCTACCTCTCTCAAAGGTTCTCTCATCGTACATCCACAATCTATCGGGTCTCATACCTATACTAATCAAACACTACTTTAGTTAAAACAAATATAATTATTAAAAAATTCGACATAGTCTCCCCTATTTTTTAACTTTTCCGCTTATTTCTAAGCATCCCACAAGGACAATACACAAATACTAGAAGTTATCAACAGAACCCCACAAATTGTCCACACAATATCTATAGCAGCATACAGATCCAACCACTTGATTCATCGACGCAAATTAAGTAACTAACAAAACACACACAAAAAGTATATATTAAAAATATAAAGGTATGATTAAACTCATATGGTACTATATTATTTTTATAGATGCAATGTTGAATCAAATAGTAAACAAGCTAATCTATAGCTAGCACCTAGCAGCAACGTCGATCTATCCGTAGATTTACTTATTGGTGGTTAATTGACAGCATTATATATAATAATTATATATGCAATATTGTTTTACATATTATATATACTTCACACGACATATTGTAATTCATTAATTTTTTTTGAACATGATGTGTGGATCTTTGTACGGACACTACATCTTATGGCTCCTTGTTGGGTTTATCCTAAACAGTTTTATCACAGACATCGATGGTTCACCCCATTAGGAAGCTGTCTACCAACACAACTCACCCTCTTTAAAATAAATCCATACTGACCATTTGGCAGACATTATTATATTGCATCAGCAGTTACTGTTGATGTATTCTTGTAAGGAATTCAAACTATTAGTTTGAATTACTACACTATATGATCTTTCTCGGCATCTGGTTTTAGATTCTCTGCTTGCAATAACAAAAGCTGAATAAACAGAGAGGATCTTCTCTGCTCAAAAAGATCTTATTGCATTGTACTCGTGGTGGGAGTGGAAAGAAAAAGTCTATTATAGCACTTTACTATATGTGAACTAGGATATTCTTGGCATTCATCAGCAGACTAATCAGATACAGTTGGTTCTTTAAAATCTAATGATAACAACTGAACATACTGCCTACTTCTACCTTAACATCATTTCTACATATATTACTTTTTAGCTCGTCTTTTAAAATTTATGTATCCAAACATAGGCTAGCTACATGCTGGTAAGAATCAAGTCCAAATGATGAAGAATTTAGGAAGTGAAAGAAGGGCCTTTAAGCTGGAGAAATATTAAAGATTTTAGCAAGGAAATTAGCAGCAAACTCCACAAGTCTACTAAATGAATTGACCTGAACATAACAAGAAAATGTGAGCTTATTCAACCATGAAGTCGTACACACCTGAAAAATCCAATCAGCTACACCCTTATAATCGGATAGGACTAACTAAACTAACTATATTGATAGCTACTTAACACTTAATATCCTAACAAAACTCAACGCCAACCCATTAACTTGTAATTGCTCCATTGTTTACCGATTTTTTTTTAACTTGAACATCAATTCGAATGGAATAATCTTGGTATAGCAGAGGGATAACGAACAGACCCCTAGAATTATCAATTTATAGTACAAATTAACAAGAAATCACATACAAATTCGGGTATAATTAGGCTAATTTTTGAAATCCCCCAATTTAGTTTCAAAACTATATAATTAGGGTTTTAAGCACTTACCTTGACCAGAACAAATGTAGAATGCTTATTGTCGGTCGCCTACCACTCCAGTACGTGTTTGGTGGCCGGAATCCGCCTGAAATTTGCCGGAATCGAGCTCTGGTGACTGAGCTTTCGCCTCTGTTCGTCGCGTCTGAAGATAGAAGAAAGAAAGGAGGAGACAAGAAAAGAAGAAGTCATGCGCGACTGAATATACCAAATAAATTAGCGACGGACATATCCGTCGCCAGTCCTTCGCTAACTGTTGTTAAAACGACGTCGTTTGGTTAAGTAAAAATTAACAAAGCGCGAGAATAGACAGAAACAAAACAACGTCGTTGTGTTAAGATTTGGCGATGGACATGGTCCGTCGCTAAATATTATTTTTCTTTTTTTATTTTAAAGTAATTAGCGACGGAACGCCGTCCCACGCCATTTTAGCGACTGACATTCCGTCACCAGTCCGTCGTCAAAGAAGGCGCCAGGGCCAAAAAATCTCGCGCCACCAGCTCAATTTCCGTCACCAATCTGTAGCCAATCCCTCACTAAAAATTCCATCGCTAATCCCTCTCTAATCCGTCGCTAATTCCGTCTCTAATCTGCTGTTTTCTAGTAGTGCGAGAATAGGTGAGATTAAGAACAAGCAACCCGAGAGAGTGGGTGAGTTATTGAATAAGTGACCAAGGCATAGTGAGGTATAACCCTCAAGGCCTAAGAGTAAATTGATACAACTAACAACCTTTTTATGTTAGTTAGGGATTGTATCCCATGATTGATTGTTGAATCCTTGTGTAGTGTCCATATATAATGTATTACTATATGCATGTTGTTTGAACTAAAATGAACTCCATGCTCTCGACAAAAGTAGTCGGCGTACCCCGGTTAGCACGTGGGGTATGCAAATTTTATATGCAGCGTAAGCTGAGCCCCTAGGGGTATCGTTTTTATTTTTCATGTACACCGAAGAAGATACATTCGAGAGTAGGACGGGTCGGTGGTTAGCATGGGTAGTTAGAATTTATTTACTCATGTATGTGAATAAGGAGTTAGACCGAATATGTTATCGACATCCGTATATTGTAGACTCAGTATAGTAAAGATTGGAATTGAGACTTGTATGTGTGACTCGGTTAGTAATGAATGAGCAATGTATTGTTTTGAGTATTTGGTTATTCCGGTCCATCAGACCGATGCTGTAGATGAGTAAGCCTGGTTAGCCATGTGGGTGGCTAACGGCGTTGTATCACCCTCCGTTGTATGTAGAGTTCCGCTGCGATGTTATGGGTAAGTGTGCCAGTTTAAGATATAATTATGAGTTTAGCGGTTGGGGTGTGTAGACACCAAAAATTCTCACCCCTTAAAAACAAAATCCAAAATAAGAAATAAAATAAGAGGGGTCGTCGCCTTTCTTTCCAAAGCATATCAACGTGCGTGCCAAAATGAAACCATCATTTTATGACAAAATTCTTAAATCATTTTTTTTATAAAAAAAGCGTTTCAGAAAAAACACTATTCTTCGAAACGAATTTCCAACGACATACGGTTTTAAACCCGTCCATTTTCATTTTTGTTACGTATTTATGTTATCATATTTATTGCCACTTTTAAATTATTTTCTAGCATTTACTATTTATTTTATCACCATCATTTTCATTATTATTTTTATCATTTTATGTACCTTTACTACTATTTTATGTCTATGTTAGTATATTTCGCCGCCTGTACATATTTGATTTGTTCGTAGTCACGAGCGTTTTATCTTCATTACGGGTATTATCTTTATTATTTCGTGTACTTATTATAACTTTATTTCATACTTTATTACATTTTTGTTTTATTTATTTACATCCTTCGTTTCACTGTATATTTCCATTTGAAACAAATAGATTTTTTTTAGAAACAGTATATGACTCGACTTTGAGCTTTTAGTTTACTTCTTGCATGTATATATCGAATTCTAGCATAGCCAAACTGGTTAGAATGCTCACTTACGAGTCTCTAGGTCTGGGGTTCGAATCTTGCAAAGGGCATGGGCGTTTTCATTTTTCCTTTCAGCATGCAATAGAACTCTAGTCTTACTTTCGACATTGGAATACCGAGTTCCGTCATAGTGCAACTGGGTAGTGTACTCTAGGGGTGGGCAATTGCCCAGGGTTTGAATCCTGGGAAGAGCAAAGGAGCCTTTTATTTTTGTAGTGCCCGAATTCATCTTGGCTTACTAATATTGGACCGGATCCTTTTATTTTTGTAGTGCCCGAATTCATCTTGGCTTACTTAATATTGGACCGGATTTCTGTTCTCATGTTTGTCTCTAATAAAGCCCAAAGCTATCTAGTAAGGCCCGTTTTCATTGTCTAGTCCAAATAGGAAAAAACCCTAGTGTGCTACATGTCACTCACCTTATACCCTCACATTATAAAACTCATAGAAACCCTACAGTAGGGGACAGGTGAATCAGCAGACATCAATCCCGGTCATTCTAATTCCATTTGCCTAGCCTGTTTCCTTGGTCTTCTCGAGTTCAAGAACGAAACCCAGAAAATTTGCCACTGCCTTCGGTTTTCTTCTTCTCGAACTTGAACCAGAAACTGAAACCCAAAAAATTTCTCCATCGCCTTCGAGGTTTCCTTCCGCCTTCGAATCTCCACCCCACGCTTCGGAACCTTCTCCTTCGTCGAAATCCACTGCGCTTTCACCAAATCTTCACCCTCTGAATTTCGTCAGAAGTTGAGTAATCTTATGTTTGCATCGACTTCAACTGATTTCGGGTAGCGACAGGGTAAGCTAGCTGTCACCTTGATCTTCTCGATCCTCCTGTCATTCTCTTGAGAAAATGTTTTTTACGTATCTTCTCTATATTTTGTTCCTACCCGTTGGATTCACCCGATGAACTCTCAAAGAGGAGGGCATGCTACTTTTTGGCTTCGTTGGAGTTCGAATCCAATGCCAGTGCCGATTTTGGGTTGGACTTCACGTTTTTATTCAATCGCAACATTTTATCCCAGAATCGAGAACCTGAAAACATCGGTGCTACTGCCTACCTCGGAATAGATTTACACCTGCACTATTGTTTGAGACTTTTAACTTCCATCTATCTCTGCCTTGTTTAGAACTGGTAATATTGTGTAAATTGTGGATCATTACTGTCGGTTTAAGCTGTTATGCTCCTTCAGAGCTATTTTCGTAGATTCGTTGCTGTTTGGTGGATGCTCTCAGCCGCATCGTATTCCCATATTCAAGCCTGTGTTCTTTTTGCCTCATCTAAGTGGCGGCGCTGCCATCTTCATATAATTGTTTGGAAAACGGCTATGACTAGTTCGACTCATCTGATTATTGTTTGGAGCCCTTATGTGCGTTTCGATTTCCAAACCTGAACGGTAATGGTCTTCGATGACCATCCAACACCAGTGTTCTTTTGTATGTCGCATCTTTATTTATCTTGTGCAGGACATCTTAATCCCTCTTCTGTTAGAGTTCGTGGAGCTCCTCATCCGCTTTCACTCGCTTTTGCGCTTCAAATTTACCCATGACAGACTTGAGGCCACTCGAAAAGAAAAAGGGGGATACTCCTCCCCATCTCGTTTATTTTCTTGTGCATGAGATTAGACTTGGATCTATTGCTAATTACCTGTCTTCTTTTTCTGTTTTGACTGAGGGTACTCAGTTTTGGCACTTCGGTTGAGTGGGTCAAGCTTGCTAGCATATGAGCTGGTGGACTTTGAGCTGGTTTGATTTTGGGATACATATGAGGATTGAGCCCGATACGCGTGAGTGGTTGAAGAGAATTTCGAGCACCGAGTCAGTCTAGCCTGTTAACATCAGGCTTGATTTCTGTTAATTTTAGTCATTCTTGTGTCTTGCTGTGAAATCGATTTGCATCTGTGTTGCCCAACTATGAAAGGATTACCTGTTTGACCGTCTGTTCTCGATTAAAACATAATGATGCCCTTTTTACTTTTGTCATCTTGGTTTTGATCGGTCAGAATATCCCCATGATTTTGGTGTATATAAGTATTAGCATGAATGGACATTTGTTTCTTCCGTATTAAGTTCAAGTGCTAATAATTGTGGTTTCATCTGCTTATCTGGTTCCATGAGCACACCGTTTGGTAATCTTAGTAATTCTTTGTTGTTAGTTTGATTTGATTTAGGAATCTCTTCACGTACAGATTTGTCTAGATTTTGATAAGTTTGGCCAAATGTTACTTATTTATCCATAGAGTGTATATCTTGCTTGGGTTTATTCGACCCATCCATCTGTATTGTTTTGTGATTTGCTGGATTGGGCCTATTTGGGTTGCAACGTATGACCCAAAACCAAATATCATTCCAGGCCTGATTCATAACTAGCCAAACTGGGCTAGGACAGGTGGCCTTAGACAGTCCATTAGGATGACCCCCTTTAGTGGACCCTTGGGGCCCACTCTAGAAAAGCTTTTAGGATCAAGGGCTTGTCTCACTCAAACGGGCCGTAGAGTCTGGACGGTGAGAACAACTCTTTCTTTTATAAGACTTTCCAAACCACCCCTTAATTAAGATAAAAAAGAATGAATAATTAGTCTGATCCAAAAAAGAGGCAAATGCTGAATAATCAACTCCAAGTTCTTGCACATTCTCTTCTCAAATTAATAATCGGGCCCAAAAATCAAATGAATCCAACATCCAAAAATCAAATAAGGCCCCGTTGGTCCAAATGAAAATACCTAAGTCGGCCCAAGCCCAAGTCAAGCCCAATACCCAAAGCCCAAAACCCAGACATAGCCCAAAACTTCAAGCCTAAAACCCAGACAAGCCCAAAGCCCATGGCCCAAGTCCAACCTTGGCCCAAACCCTCTCGGCCCAAGTCCAAACCTCGGCCCATATCCCGTTCAGGCCCAACCCAACTCGGCCCATAGCCCATTCAGGCCCAACCTAACTCGGCCCATAGCCCTTTCAGGCCCAACCCAACTCGGCCCATAGGCTTTCAGGCCCAACCCAACTCAGCCCATAGCACATTCAGGCACATTGCCCAACTCGGCCCATAGCCCATTCAGACCCAAGCCCAATTTGGCCCATATCCTATCGAGGCCCAAACCCGACCCTTTCCATCTTAAGCCCACAATACAAATCAAGTCAAAAATCCAAGTCAGGCCCACAACCCAAAGACCCATGGCCCAACATTCCAAAGCCCAATCCGGCCCACTTTCTAAGGCCCATTCTAGCCCACATTCCAAGGCGCCCAGTTTGGCCCATATTTCAAAACCCCTTTTGGCCCACTTTCCAAGGCCCAAACCTGGCCCATCAGTTCAAATTTGGCACACAATCAATCCCAAACCGATTCAATCCCATCTCAAATTCAAATCCAAAATCAATTCAATTCAGCCCAAATTCAACCGGACTTATAAATTCCATTTCGATTCAAAACTTCATTCACATCATTCATTCATTCAAAAAATTCAATTCAATTCAATTCAATTCTCATTCAATCAAATTCAATTCCAAATTCAATTTCATTTCAATCCCAAATAGAAATTCATTCAATTCCAAAACTCATTCAATTTCAATTCAATACCAATTCTCCCCACATTCGAATGTCTCACAGACCCGAGCATCTCACAGACTTTGTTATTCCAATGATTCGAATATCTCACAGACAGAGCATCTCACAGACCCGAATGTCTCATAGATCCGAGTGTCTCACAGATCTCGACATCTCAAGATTTCAAACGTCTCATAGGCCCGAGCGTCTCACAGACTACAACACCCCACACATCAAGCATTTTTAAAAACCCTCAAATCAAAACTTCTAAAAAAAACCTAAAAACTCTGAACTACGTAAGGTCTGATCTCAACAGGGAGTTGAGTACGTAGGCAACCCACGCAGGGTACGACCCCACACTAATCAAAATACCCTTTTGCATTCAGTCATCTCACCTTCAAACAATCCTGGGCACTCCCAACCCTCGATTACCCTCATAAAACTCCTAGAATCCCAAAACCGTGAACTATGTAAGGTCTGATCTCAACAGGGAGTTGAGTACGTAGGCAGCCCATCTAGGGTGCGACCCCATTCCAAACAAAAAAAAACCCTTTCCCCTTCTAAGGTGGCTCTCAAAACACTCAAACCTTCTTTGGCTCCCACAAACTTCAAACCATCAGACTCAAAGTCTTGTCTATTCACTTAACCTCAAACTTTTCCCAATTCTTCTTCTATACTCTCTCATCCATATTCAACAATTCTCCTTCTTGGCGCTAGCTTGGCAGAAAAGCTCACCTCATCCACTCTCTTTCTCTCTCCCGTCCTAATCCTGTCCTCGGCTTTTAAATGAATCTCTCTAAAAAGGTTTTGAAAGAAGACAATCCCGACAATTGGAGACCGAGGTTTCCTCGGGCACCAATCCGAAGTCGTGGTCGTTGCCACTTCTAAGGGGTGTAACCCAGTGCGAACCCACACGGAATCTCTGAAACGACCAGATAAGTCTTATCCATAGGCAACAATCTTAGAGTCAATTAACGGTTCTTAGAACCCGATCTTCCTTCCTAGTTATCATAGGTCAAACTAGGTGGCGACTTTAGTCAATTCCGCCCATAGGGCATAAGTCCGCGTGGAGCCCATCGAGAGTGGTGTAGTGCACACTTGCACTCCCCTTTATGCTTTCTGGGAAGCGACGATGTAGTAGGTATTTGAGGGATGCCAAAATAACGGGTTTTCACCCTCCACAGAATGACATTTTAGGATCTCGGCTTTTCAGTCAGACCATATTTAGATAGACCCCCCCTCATACCGAAAATCACCCTCCACAGGGTGTTACAAAAATGGTATCAGAGTTGGACCCAGGTCAGTGTGCCAGCGAGGACGCTGGGCTCCCGTAAGGGGGAGGAGAGGAGTGTAGCCCCCAGAGATAGGCTACCTCCCAAGAGCAAAACCGTGTGGCCGGTGTGCCAAAGCGGACATTATCACACATGTGGGACCCTGGGCTATTACAGGTTCCTCCTGTAATTCGTGTTGAGCTAAAGGTTCACGCGGTGATGCGCACAATGTTATGATAGCCGATGGGTTAGCCTAAGACGTAAGATACACTGAATTCTGGTTTAAGCTTCAAGAGACCGAGTCTGAGGGTGAACATGCCTTTGGAAGAGAGAATCGGTCCCCTTGATTATCATAGAAATCTGAGGTTGTTGGGTTCCTTGAGGGTGGGCTTGTCCAACTAGGTATTCTTGTGGGCGGGTCAAAGGCTGATAAGCCAAAGACTTGTTCGTTTCCATACCTCGATCGGTGTTGTCACTTCACCAAGCGAGCCTTCTGTGTGGGCAAGCTGCCGGAGTGTGTTGGTGGATTTGACGTTCTAGGACGTCGTGGTTCGTTATGGGCTATTAGGCCGA
This sequence comes from Limonium bicolor, assembly GCA_023374045.1. Classification (NCBI taxonomy): domain Eukaryota; kingdom Viridiplantae; phylum Streptophyta; class Magnoliopsida; order Caryophyllales; family Plumbaginaceae; genus Limonium; species Limonium bicolor. The sequence continues at coordinate 256,433,582 of CM041782.1, read as the reverse complement.
TAACAAGGTCATGTCGCCAACAAACCTTGCGGATAATCCGCAGACAAGGTTGTTGTGGCAATGACCTAAGTCCCCTGAGCTCTATGGGTTAATTGGGTAAGGGAACCTAGTAAAGGAGGTGATACCAATAAGTGGTGTTCCTTTGGAACGGAGCCAACGTTTGCCTTATATACGTGATGGGGATTCAATTGGTCCTTTTGTCAGGAAATGAGCATATAAGCTCATGAGGAAGTGGCCTTTTGCAAACTCTTTTGCAGTAAGGTGCATACGTGGTTCTAAGGAAAAAAATTGGACATTAGCTCGTTTCCTCCTAGTGGGGAGAGACCTTCTAAACTCTACGGTGAATTGGATGCAATACAAGATCTGAGGTACGGAAGGTTAAATCCCACTGGTCCCACGAAACTTCAGGAACTCCTCGAAATTGGAAGATTCGTTCCAATTATGGGTGAGCAACCTGTGCTCCTGATAAGGAGGCACATTAAGGGTGCTCCCATAACAACCTTGCCCTTTCTCCTTTGTGTTGGAAGCGGATGCTGTGTCAAAACTTGATTCAAGGGTTGTCAAAAGTCCACGACTAGGCTTCGTAGACTTTGACCGCTTGAGCTTAAGATGGCCTCGCTAGAATCTAGTTTGGGGATGTTGTTGCCGTATTAAGTTGAAAAGGTGGCTGATTGGCCCATCTTTCTAGCCGGTCTACTTGTACTATGAGATCCGATTCACTTGGTCTTGTGGTTTAAGTGAAATCTTTGCTGACCACGGAGACCTTGAGCAGAATTGGTGATGTGATCTGAAGCCCAAACTACCTTTCAAAATGGGACTTGAGACCCGATGTAGCTTCGTGCTACCAAGTGTTGGGTGCACTTACAAATTGCCTTACGGTGCCGCGATAGTTACTATAGTGTGAAGTTTTAACAGGAAGTGGTGCGGTCCCTTGGGGGGCCCCATGCCTGTGGGAACTCCCAGAGTTCTAGTGGAAGTGTGGCTTCGGCCCGGGGCTCCACTAAGGTGGAACCTAGGGAATTTTGTTATAGTACTTGGATATAGCTGGAGATGCACTTGTGTCCCAGGACCGGTGGGGGAGTTGCTTCTTATGGCTTCGATGTTGCTCTTCGTCTCGTAGTTAGGTGCTTAGCACTGAAACTACTTGGTTCCTTTGAGGTGGTTGTTCCTCGGGCATGGCCTAAGAGGAAACGACCCATCTGGCGTGCAGACGTTGACCTGTCAGGGTCTTTGTCACTCGTGCAAATTCTGCACAGGAGTAGGCACAGCCAGCTAAGGCTCAGCTTATCAGGGCTGATGTCGCCGATGACAAGCAGTGCAGTAAGTGTCGATGCGAATTGAAGGACTAAGGACATTGACATCAAAGAGGCATGAGGAACCTGTTACTGCACAGCATCATCGAAATGTTGCCGCGCCACGAATGGAAGGACTCAGGATGTCGCAGCAACGCGTTGTTTTCACTTGGTGTCGTTGCGATGCGGATGGAAGGACTCAAAATCGCAACAGTTGAGCAACATGGCACTAAGTAGCAATGTGTCACAAAGAAAAGACATAAAACACCACCAATGGTGTGGCGCTCTATAGACCGATGACCCATTCAAGTAGAACGTGGAAGAACTCAAAAATATTTGAGCTTTGGGGAAATGTGCCGGTTAACGGTTCAAGGCAGTTGCCTATGTGTGGTGGTCAAAGACATTGTCTATGGGTTGTTATACCTTCAAAGTAGGGAAACTGTTGGAGCATGATAAAATCTTCTTAGCTGAGCTAAGACTCATCGTTGTATCTTGCCGGGGACGGCAAGAGCTTCGGTGGGGGAGGTTTGTCATGCCCCTTTTGGCGAGCTGCTTGGTTACAAGTAGCTCCAGGCCAGTTTGCCCTTTGGTTGGTGCCCGTTAAGACTTGTGTTGGGATTGCTTGTCAGTCCATACTTGATTGTCGCTTTGACCTAGCCCCTTAAGTTCCACAGTCCTTGAGACCCCCGAGGACGAAGGTCCGAGGGATGGGCATCAGTTGAAGGGCACGATACGTTGGTCTTGGCCGAGCTGAGTTGCGCCAGCTTGTGACTCGAGCGAGGGCTGAGTTAACGGTGTTGTGGAGGACACCCGTCCGGGCCTAGTAAGGACCGGGTATGCCTTCGGGTATGCACACTGCCAGGGTGGCTTGGTAGTGACTCCAATAGCACGAGCACATTGTGCTTAGTGCTTCCCTTAGGTTGCAAGTGCCAGTGTCACCACGGGCACGAAGCAACTAGAGGATGTCTGGGCCGAGCTGAGTTGCGTCAGCTTGTGACTCAAGTGAGGGCCGTGTTTGCGGATGTTGTGGAGGGCATCTGTCCGGGCCTAATGAGGACCGGATGTGCCTTGAGCATGCACACTGCTAGGGTGGCTTGGTAGCGACTCCAATAGTCTGAGCATGTTGTGCTCGGTGCTGACCCTTAGGTCAGTTAGCGGGTGCCGTGGAAGGCACCTGCCCGGGCCTGAAAGGGACTGGGCAAGCCTGTGAGCATGCATGTTCCCAGGATGGCTTGGTATCGACTCCAAGAGGTAGTGAGCCCTTTGTGCTCAATGCCGCCCTTAGGTTGCGAGTGCTAGTGTGACCACTGGCACGAGGCAACTAAGGGTCATCCTGATTGTATGACTCCTGCCACGAAAGGTGCAAGGGGCATTGCACATCAGAGCCGTCTGACAGTTCAGCAAGTGTTGAGTCCTGGAACAGGGCGGAGACAGGGTGCGACGTGGTCCGCTAACATATAGGCGGAATAAGTGCGAAGAATTATTAGCATTTACAGGGAAAATTATCTATCCGACTAATTTTTTCCACAAATCTCTAGATTAATTTGAACTTCTTGTTAATCACCTTATCTGATCATAACAGGATTCGCAAAACAACTCTATAAACGTGCAAATTTAATAGAGAAGATGAATGATTAGCATTAATCTAGAAACAATCCAATACAATCTCATAATCAAATTGCAGAAATTCTAACTAGTTCGTATCCATTACGAACAACCCTCCCCCAGAGCAATCCTTACTAGCCAGACATATCATCGAAGCAAATAAATACAAACGAAAGAGAATTCATCTAGAGAAAGAAAAACTCCCAATTGAATAGTTATCCAGACTTAGAGATTTGTTGGCGCAAGGTTGAAGACGATGGTTGACTCTTTTCTGGCAATGCTCCACAACGATGACAATTATTCGCTTGATGAGTGTGGATGAGAATGAAGCTGATGTAGATGAAGGGAGATGAGTGTAAGAGCGTTGTTGAAGAGCATAACTTTGTATCTAGAATGTCGTGATAAAACATGGAATCCCTTTCCCCTCTGATTAGGTCACTTTTATAAACGTTGTCTTCACTTTTCTCTTCAAAACGCGGCACTTCTGCTGACAAATTAGCCGCGTCCGAACATTGGTCCGAACTTCAATGTTCGGACACTTGGATCCGGCTTAATTTGTTTGTAAAAGTCTCGACTTGTGCCTGAACTTCAATGTTCGAACACAAGTTCGGACATATGGTCGTAGAGTGGAGATTCGATTTCTTCATTGTGAGTCTTGAACTGTGTCCGAACTTCAAAGTTTAGACAGAAGTTCGGACACTTCGTCAGGTACAACACTCAAACTTTTGACTTGTGTCCGAACATGGGTGTTCGGACACAAGCTCGGACACACCTTCAAAACCTTCTAAAATTTTCGTTCTGACTTCAATTTGACATAGAGCAAGGTATCAATTCTTATTGAACAAAAAAAAACCAAAGGAAAACGTAAGAAAGTGTGGAATATGATCAATGTAAGCATGAGAATTAAGCATTTAAGACCACTAAAACCATTCATATTTCACACTTATCAGGGAGAGGTGGAGTTGATCAAGGAGCAGAGAGACATGTCCATAACCAGCGCAAAAAGGCACGAAGATAGGGGGTCTCTTTGTCTTATACCACGCTGCACGGGGAAGAAACCGGAGGGGGAGCCATTGACATTGATAGAGAAAGGTGGAGGTCACACACTACATGATCCAAACAATGAAGGTCAGAGGAAAGTTCATGAAGTGAAGGGAGTCATTGAGAAAGGTTCAGTCCACAGAATCAAATGCTTTGCTGATGTCCATCTTCATCAAAGTATAAAGATTTCTATTTATACTATATATCGAGAAGTAAGGAGATAACCTAATAAAAGTAATATAGATATTCACTATTTATAACAATATAAAGTTTTTTTTTTTAAAAAAAAAAAAGGTCTGAACCAACTTGAGAAGGTAATGAGGGCGGTAACCGAGTCATAACAATCTATTACCAAAAATGCTAAAAGTACAGTAATAAGCAATCATTATAAAAATCTCATACCTATAATATTACAATTAGGTAACAATCATGTCATTACTTATAATATTGTTATGGCAACGAGATTAATCCGTTATTGTAACTTGTTACTATATACATACGTAGTTAAGTTTTTTGTAGTGATATAACATATATAGTAAATTGTAGGGATGCGAAGAAGTTTTTTAATTTTTTTTTTTGTTTGAAACAAAGAGAGTATTATAACGGCAAGGTGACTTTAGCGATAGTTTTTTTTTTTTTTTTGAACAAAGGACTTTAGCGATAGTTTGCAGGGTCAATTAAGACGTGTTGCTTACCAATAAGTAGGTTAGTCTAGTCGTACTAGTAGTAGATTTAAATCCCATTCAACAACAGTTTACGTACTCGATCCACAGAAAACGAAAGGTACCCACAACCAAGATCCTTGAAAACGCATGCAATAACTACAACGTACTACTACAACAATTACTCCAAGAAATCATTAATACTATTAGTAAAGTACTGAGAGGAGCACACGTAGCAATTTCTCATTTTCGTAGAAACAACACTATTAGTAATGTGATTGAACCATTGTTCAACCAACGGCCCAACAATAAATAACACACGCTTATTAGGTCATACATCAACATCATTCGTCTTAACTCCGGCTCGGTTATTAATTATAATTACCCCGGTCACTCAAATTAAATACTCTATTTTTTTTATACTTTAATGTTGACGAAATGACTCATGCATGTCAATATATAATATTGATGAAATCTATTGTCATAACATGCAACAGATGTAGTTACGTAACGTGTATATCATCAAAAGTCTTAAAGTGATTATAACATGAATTGAAGGAAGGAGTCCTTCTCTACTTCTGCTAGCTAGCTAGCTAGCCATCCACAGTCGTAAAATCTCTTCTCTAGTCTTAGCAATTATGATTTACTTTCATTTACATGAGAGAATTACATCTAAAGTTCGATCCAAACAAAAAAATTAAGTAATCACCCCCATCCTACCAACTAATCTAATAATAATAATATATGACAGAAGAAGAAGAAGGTAGTTTACACGTACGCTCATATTGATATATTGAGATCAATCTTAGGCTTCTTGGGCATGACAGGGAAGGTGATGATAGAGCTGCATTTCGGACATCTGGGGTTGTTCTTTGATACCAGTACGTAGAGCAAGCAACTAGGACAGGCAGCTGCTACCATCAACCCAGTTGTAGTACTACTACTACTGCTACTATTATTGTAGCTACTACTACTTTCTAGTTGCAGGTGCTGGTGGTGGATATTATTATTAGTATTATTATGACTACTACTACCTCCCCCATCAACAGCCATGCTTGAAGGAGAAGACGACCCAGCTCGGTAATGCTGGTTCATAGATGAAGATCCTGACAATGAACTGGGACTTGATCTTTTCTTTGCCGCTGGTGGTTGAGATGGTGGGTCTCTCCAAGCTCTGTCCAAGGCTGATTTCACTTTGTCCAGCGTGCATACACTCTGGTAGTTACTAATCATCATTGGCGAGGAAGTACCGCAGATTGGTGAATTATGAGGAGTCGTCGTCGCCGTCGATGATGAAGAATTAGGGATCAGTTTTAGATCCAAGGTCGTGTCTTCGAAGAGGCTGAGGGTGGCTGAACCGGTGGAATAGGAATTGCCACTTGGTTTTGTGTGCGGTGGGAAATTCAAGTCTTGAAGATTTGATGAATTAATGTGCGGTGGTGGCGTTCGGGTGGATGTTTGTTGTGGTTTTTTTGTGGCTGATGATTGGATTGCACCGTTGGATATACACATTTCCTGACTGAGAAAAAGAAAACAAATAGAGGATCAGTTGACCACCGTGATCCGATCGTGAGTGAGTTAACATCTTACTTACTTCTTTCTTAGTACTAATATCTACAACTATGAAAACAGAGGAGAGACTGCAGTTCTTTTTATTTATATGAAAAAGTTAAAAACAAAAAAAGGAATAAAAGTTGACTCGTTAACTTATGGTAAATAAATGCGCCTGAATAAAGAAGAAAAAAAGAAAACTGAAACCAAGGCAATGTTCTGTTCATAGTAGTTTGTTTGTAAACCTTCATTCATTTTAGTTTTCCAGTTGTGAAAGGAGGGGCCGACAGAGACACTTATGGTCGATGCAAATTTAAATTTCACTCATTAATCACTTTAAAAATGATAAATTTATGTAGTTCAATAAATGTTGCAATAAATGTTGCAATAATTCACAAAATGGGAAAGAGTAGTACTTAGTGCTTTGTGTTTAGTCAAAAAGAGAATTAATTATCGGTTTATTAATCAAAACTCAATACTACAAGTATCAAATTCCAGAAAACGTTTTCATTAACTTGCTGCTGAATCACTCCGTGACTACTGACTGACTACTACAATCTACAAGCAATAAAGCAGAGCAAGTAAATATGCAACGGTTCCAATATCCAAAACAAATCGGAGATTAGGTAGCTAGCTAGCAATCGGGAGAAGAGAAGAACAAGCTAAGCTATCTAGCTCTCCTTCCAATAATATACCAAAACAAAAAATTAAAAAGAAAACATAACACCAGACAATCGGCAAAATCTGCGATTTCGTAAGGATTTTAAAGACGAATCAAACAGTGAAAATTCAATTGAGCGGAAATTGGATCCAACTCCTAGTCAGTCCTATTATAAATTAATTACCTTCAAGTCAAGACGTTTTTCCCATCCAGCAGGAACATGCAAATCAAGATCCAACTCCTTCGATTCAATCCCGAAATCACCGCCAAGAAAGTCGCGAGTGATCGGACCACCACCGTGACCTCTTTTTCCGTCATTCGATGTAGTCGGAGTACTGCTCTTCAACTGCCTGCTAACTTCGGCAGCCATCATCATCGTATCAATTTTGATCGCCGACCGATTACAACCACAAAACAAACAGGAACATGAAACAGAAGAATCAATTCAGGGAGACGGAGGTGAAAAAGAGTTTCACTAGCGAGAGAGAGAGAGAGAGAGATAAGGGGGAGGGCGGAGCTGAAAAATGAGGAGCGAGGAGTCCGTTATAAAGGGAGGGGATCAGAGAAGCGAAGATAGTAGAGGAGAATTAAATGATGAGTATTAGTATTATTTTTTTGAGTTTCGAAGATTGATGGTAAGTGAAATAATAATGGCAATTATTAAATGTAGGTTTGGAATTTGGTGTGTGAATTCAATTTAATACATTAATTAGTCTTGGTTTTTTATTGGTTTGAGAATTTAATGTTGGAGAGAGAGAAGGAGTATTAGATGAGATGAATATTCAAAGCAGAGGGAAAGGGAAAAGGAGGCGTGTCAGTAATTGAAGAGAGAGAAAGGGGTTGTACATTTAATGCAGTTCCGATAATATCAATATGGCTCTTTTGTGTTACGTTATGTCTACGTACTAGTACACTAATAACCATACCCGCATTAATTGCTACCTATTCATTTTTCATACGTGTATGTATTACTATACTCCAACTTCTTTAAAATTAAAGGACACCTCCCTATTATAATTATATACTCCTGCTATTTCAGTATTTTTAGTTTTCTATAGTAGTAGTATTTTGTACAACCAATAACATAATTTGTCTTTCTTTTTATAATATACGAGGCCGAGATACTAGTATTTGGTAAAGAATTTAATCAGTAGTAGGAGGAGAAAAAATATATAATTAAATAATTTGATCATGTGATGGCGTGGTGTGCGTTATTTTTGTCATGAATATAGTGTGGTGGCTGCTTCGTCTTAATGAATTCTTGACTTTTACGAGGGTGGCCAAACATAATTATACTTACTCTTTAATGGAGATTGTCTTTTCTCTCTCCAATTTTGCTTTCTTCTTTGAACGTGACTCGAGCCAGAATTAAGAGATCATTTACGCACGCAACTTCTTTGAAACTGAAATTTACTCTTCTTCTTCTTCTTATAATTGAGTTTCAGTTTATATTAAATATATTTGAGTCAAATTATTAGGTGGAGTCTACAATTTGTAAGGCCAGTTTTCTACTCTATTAAGAGTTGCGTACGTAATACTGTAGTATATATCTCCCTACAATCTTCATGTTTCAATACGACTTCTTTCCTTCTTTTACTAGTAGAAATTATTTCTTTCCATATACATAATAAAGAATATCACAACCCCACAATCAATCATGTTACTATAATTTGGTACTTGACAACTTCAGGTCGGACTTGCCCACCTTTGTTTGACGCCCACCTTCATGTGATCTCCTTTTTTAAAAACAAATCGTCGAAATTATGGACTCTATGTTTACTACTCATTTGTCCGCGACCTCCCATTAACGATAAACAATTGTTAGCCATTAGTGAAAACGGTTTGTTATGGAAGATAAAAAAAAATCAACTTAATTCAGTAATCTTCGTCCAATAGGAGCGTTGGGTGTAATGCGTAATCTTCAAAATAATAATAAAAACAAATTCAACCATATGACATCACAAGACAAACAATTCAGCCCTTAAACAAGCACAAAAGCACAACCACCACTACTAGAAAACAGTAGTTTACCTACGGAAATTACCTACGGAAAATATTCCGTAGGTAATTACCAACAGAATACCTACGGTTTATGATAGCAACCCTTGGTTAAGTTATTACCTATGGAATACCGACGGAATTCCGACAAAACATTTACCGTCGGAATATTCCATAGGTATATTTGAAGGGAAAAGTGCGGGAGGAGTGGCTGGTGATGGCGGGTATAATGCCAACAAATTACCTACGGATCATTCCGTCGGTAATCACCTACGACCTAGATCCGACGGTAATGACCTACGGATTAATCCGACGGTAATAGCTTCGTAGTGATAAGCGCGGGTTCAGGTTGAAACACGGCGTTTTTCTACATGAAGATTAGTCCGTCGGTAATTACCCTCGGAATAATCCGTCGGTAATAGCTTCGTAGTGACAAGCGAGAGTTTAGGTTGAAACGCGACGTTTTTCTATATGAAGAGTACCTACGGAATTATTCCGTCGGTAATAGCTTCATAGTGACAAGCGCGGGTTCAGGCTTGAACGCGGCGTTTTTCTTCATGAATATTACCTACGGACTTGTTCCATCGGTAATTACCTACGGATTATTCCATCAGTAATGGCTTCATAGTGATAGGCGGGAGTTAAGATTGGGAAAATTAAAACGTGCGCTTGGGAATTTTCTTCCTCAGCGGTTTGGTTTCCTCTTCTTTCTATCATTCAGAACATCCTCTTGAGTAAATCGTTCTCTCGCAAAGGTGCCAAACCATTGAAGAATACCATCTTTCTCTCGTGCTTTTAGTCCATTGCGTAGCCCTGTGTTTCTCTCGCACTGCATATCCATTGAAGAGCTCCCAGTTGCTGGTTCCATCTCTCGTTCGTACACCAAAGTGAAGAGGCTGGAATCGGACGGGTTTGAAATCGAAGGTGCTATAATTGGTAATATACTCAGAACTTTTCTTATTCTCTGGAAACTACAAAATTAGACGGTAACTTCAAATTATACAATATTTTATTTTGTCAGTAGTTGGATAATTAGGGTTCATGGTGGGATGACGATACACTGTTGTTTCATAGCTGATATCATGTCTGTAGTTGAAGCTGCAACCTTAAGCGTGGTTCTTGTAATCCATATGGAATTTGTGTGTATCTGCGATTTATAGATTCTCTTTTTGGTATTTTTTTTCTCTTTCCCCTTTGAGTGTCTTACTAGGTGGATGTTCGATAGACAACAAATAATTATTTTTCAGGATGTATGGTTACTGCCATGGTTTTGGCAAAGATCGGCCAAGTGCTTTTGGAAGAGATACAGATATTTCACTTTTTAATATGTGGGAATGAATAAGCTTCCGTTGACACTGCTAGTCCCAGCATACTCATTTTCTGGACAGTTTTGATCATATTGAATCTATTTTGAACCAAAATATAATAAACCTTTCCGTTTATTTCAATTTCAGCACTCAACTAATGGATTATACATAAAGCAGCTTCATCTAAACCATCATATTTACATCATTACTACATATCTGAATCGGTAGACACTTGCATCCTTGACGGCCTAATATTATCTATTTATAAAAGCAGCAATGCGTGCGACTAGGCTTTCAAGAATTGCCAGTTGAGATCAAATCGTATGTGACAGACGCTGAGAAAGAACTGGAGCTGCTATTATAATTATCATAGTCACATTTAATACAAAGAATAAAGGACATGGTTTTGTTTCTTCTTTGTGTGAGTTTTCCAAAACTCATATAGGCTCTTATAGGCATAAATTAAGATTAAAGCATACGTTGGGGCATGAATAATGGAGAACTTAATTTGTATGTGACGATTTAAAGGAACATGTTCATCGATACTCTACTCTAGAAAAAAAAATTGCTGGATACAAAAAGTCAAAAGAGAGATAATCTTTTAATTAATACTCAAACTGAGGCATATTTCTTACCAGATTTATACTCATACGCTGTCTTAATCCTCTTCTTGTGTTTGTGTTGTGCAGGACTCACTGCTGCTTGCATATTAGATTGAAGACAGGGCTGATAACACTTCAGTTCAGTCACGGTAATATACTCTAACTTGTCTTCTTCTCTTCAGTTTAGTCATGGTAATTTTGCAAGCTAATTGGCGAACAATTAAGTAATTGATAAGTAGATGAAATTGCTAAAAACGTTAATGCTTATTCTTACCATGACGCCATAGAATTCTTCTATGGCAAAAATGAATCATTCTTGTGTGTAATATTTCTTTTGATTGTATTAATAATAAAATTCAGATGTTTGATCCATGAACTGCATTTTTCTTCATCTTCTTCTTCTTTCTTCCTCTCCTTCTTTCTTCCACTCCTTTCTCCAACATTCAAGCAGTCAGACTTATTCTCCTTTCCTCTTCTGTCAATTTCAGAGGTGTAGCTGTCGACCAACTAGGACAAAAACCCAATTTCAGCGTCAGTCCACAGTTCAGGTACTCCCTTACTTTTTGTGTGATTGACTTTTAATTTTATCTATAAATAGACACAGGTTTAGCAAGGATTTACAATAAGTCCTTTTGAGTTATGTGATTAATTAAGAAAGCGAGACAAGAGTAAACAATACAAGTAAAGATAATGTACTGTAATGTTCATGTCGGTCACAATTAACAGAAAAAAACAAAAAGAAAACTAACCCAGAACACCATAACAGTAGCTTAATCAATTTACATGTGAAGATTAGTAATAATTTTAATAAAATCTATATCCTACCTGTAGCATGGTGGCGAATATGAAGGTGCAATTAATGCATTATTCACCATTGTCTTTATCTCCATGTTAATACCCTCTATCATACTGCCAAATATCCCTCTAATTTCCAAGACTAACCCTCAAATATTCTCCTTTAGCATTTTGCAACATATCCTTCTAGTTTCCTTTTCAGTTACAGACCTTGATATAAGCATTCTGCCATGTAACTTTTTCAATTTTTCTGCTTGTTTATTCCAGGGCCGTGATTCTTTTACCATTTGCTCTACTTAAAGCTCCTCACTTGCTGCTAGAATGACATTTTTATCATTTTGATGGTGGTCTTATTTCTTCTTCGTTATCTGACAAATTCTGTCTTGAGGTCTTCCAGTTTTTTCCTTCCTAAAATTGTGTTTTGTTCTTACTTTCTAAATATTGTTTTGGTTGTTGTATGTTTCCGCATTTATCGCCCGGTTCCCAGCAAATTCGTCAGCTATTTAATTTTCTAGATTTGAATAATAATGCTACTGCAATATTTGTTAACCGACTTCAGCTAGTCTCATACCTTCTAAACTATGTCATTTTACCTCTGTTTTTTACTGTTATTCAGAAACAGATTTCAATTATCAAAGTTCTAAAAAGGCTTGAAATTGCTTTAGCTTTGTCCCATTTCGAGTTCCTCCTTCTAAAGCAAATTCACAAAAGCGGTAATCGAACTTTTCTAATTCTATCTATCATTTTTATGTATCTATTATAGGAGATATAAAACAACAACCCGTGGTCTGCTGTTGAACCTCTTCTTCTGGTTGAAGTTGAACTCCACATATTAGGTATGACACATCTAGTTCCATCGTAGCCATTCTAACCAATTACCTAGCATGAAATGAATATGGAGTTATTAAACTCTTTCAAATAATTTAGCTCCTTGGGTAACAATATGTAATACTTCTGTTTTGTGCGTTAGTAATGCCTACGTCAGCAGTTCAATCTTTTGAATAATACTCGATTTTCCATTCTGTTTTAGCTGCTAATTGGTAAAGTTTGGGTGTTTCGAACTTTACGCATCGCTAATCTGCTTCAGCTCTTTGAAACGTGTTTGGACCTATTAATCTTTTAGCTGAAATCTGATTATAATATATACTTAACTTGGCCTTCACTAGGATTGAGTTATTGTATTTATTTTCTTAACAACAACAAAAAGTCATACTCTAAATTGTTTATACACTTAAGTAATACTCGATTGATGTTATTATTATGTTCTCTTACTATTTAATATGATTAATATTGACAATCATACTAGTAGATTCATAATCTTTAACACTCCGACACCATTTTTTTTATACACTAACCATTAGACACATTAATCTCGTATAAATAAGATGAGTTCAGATAGACGTTGGATGTATGATTTAGTGCGAATGCGAAATGGGAGGCCAACCCAAGAATGGTTGGCAAAGATAGAGGAATTTGTTGCGTTCGCACTATCACATCCTGAGTGTGTGAGGGAGAACAACAAAATCAAATGTCCTTGTCCCTTGCGTCGCTGCATGAATACTCAGTATCTAGGTGCTGATATGGTCAAGGTACATCTGGCAAAAAAGGGATTCATGTATGGCTACTTTGTCTAGAACTTCCATGGTGAAGTAGGTTCTATTAATTCGGCTGGTTTGTCAAGTCGCATTGATACAACAAGTAATCAGACATCAACATTGAACAACTATGAGACAATGGTTGTCAACGCTTTTAATGCTCAGTACGAACCAATGGATGATGATCCTTTCAATGAAGCAGTTACGGAGGATGATTTGGACATAAGTGATGATGTGGAGGAGCCTCCTAACCCAGAAGCTAAAAATTTTTTTGAGCTTATGGAGGCTGCCAGGAAGAAGTTATTTGATGGAAAACACACACTATTGTCATTGATTGTTCTTTTGCTCTCAATGAAGACTGACCATCAAGCCTCACAAACACTCATTGATATAGTTTGTCAATCATATCATGATTTGTGGCCAAATGATAACCATATTCCAAAGGACTACTATCGTGCTAAAAAAGTAGTCAAAGGTCTTGGGCTTCCTGTGGAGATAATTCACTTATGCATCAATCATTGTATGATATACTGAAGGGAAGACAAAGATCTTGATTCTTGCAAGTTTTGTCACGAACCAAGGTACAAACCAGTGGCTGAGGGTTCTAAACGAAGGAAAACAAAGATCCCAAGAAAGAAAATGCATTACTTCCCCATCATACCAAGACTTCAAAGACTGTACGCTTCTCCGGCAACAACAAGTGAAATGCGTTGGCATGCTGAGCACACAATGGAGGATGGCAAGATGTGTCATCCATCTGACTCTAGAGCATGGAAACATTTTGATGAGAGCAATCCTGAATTTGCTAAAGAAGTTAGAAATGTGCGCCTTGGCCTGTGCACTGACGGATTTCAGCCATTTGGGCCATCTGGGCGACCATATTCATTGTGGCCTGTCATCCTGACTCCTTACAATCTACCACCTGGGATGTGCATGAAAGATGAATTCTTCTTCTTAACATGCTTGGTGCCTGGACCGAAAAATCCAAAAGGGCGGATAGATGTGTATCTGCAGCCTCTTATTGCAGAGCTACAACAATTATGGGGTGAAGGAGTTAACACTTACGATGTTTCTAAGAAACAAAATTTCACAATGAGAGCTGCGTTGATGTGGACAATAAGTGATTTTCCAGCATACGCAATGCTTTCTGGATGGAGCACAGCTGAAAGATTAGCATGTCCGCACTGCATAGATGCAAGTGATGCTTTCACCCTTCGCTGCAGTTGGAAACAATCCTGGTTTGACAATAGTAGGAAATTTTTATGACCAAGACACAAGTTTCGCTACGACACTACTTCATTCAGGAAAGGTAAAAAAGTTTTGGGTAGAGCACCACGTGTGTGGACCGGTGATGAGATATTGGCAGAAATAGACTGGTTAGGTCTTAAGAAAGTGACTGAAGTTGGCTCTGACGAAACAAATGCTGCCATTGGTAGGAACTGTGGGTGGAGTAAGAAGAGTATTTTTTGGGATCTACCCCTTTTTACTAGAATTTTGATTTCCAATGCATGGGGTCGGAGCTAGGTACCCCTTTTTACTAGAATTTTGATTTCCAATGCATGGGGTCGGAGCTAGGTACCCCTTTTTACTAGAATTTTGATTTGCGATACAAGGGGTCCGAGCTAGGTATCCATTATTACTACAATAAAAAAGGAAACGACCAGTGAAAATGCTCTCCAAAAATCCCCCGTACACACATGAGTGTATGTAAATTTGATTAGTACCTTCTCCTATAAGAGTTCCCTACATCCATCAATTGTGAACATGTTTCTGCTGCACTAAATAAAAACCTGTAAACGTCTTTGTTTAGTTTCTACTTATGGGCAGCTATAGAGCAGCTTAGTTTTTCTGCTATGGTAAAATAACGCACTTGTTAAATCTATTCCCAAATTCAGAAATAGTGTGAAAATTAGGAATTATTGTCTCCTACACAACAGTTTTTGATCTTTAAACTGTTAGTCATGTACTAACAATTTTGGAAGCTGCTCTTCAAGGCTTTATTTTAAAGCAATCTCTTTGCTTTACTACGGCTGTGGTGACCTTCTTCCAAAAACAATTTTGCCCTCGAATTTTCATATACATCTTTATTTTAGTTTGTTTGGTTGTTATTTTGAGTGCTCGCTTTTATGACCAAAGTTGACTTTGATCAGATTATCTGAAACGAATAGGACAGGGGGATACACGCTCCCTGTTGTTGCTAAAGAAAGACCAGAGTTGTGCTGTTGTTTGCTCCTCTATCTGCACTTTCTGATCAGTATTCAATACTAATACTTTATTATGTGTGTTTTTTTACTGAAGGAAAAGAAGAAAGGTGGTCCGGTGGATGCATATACTCTATTTCTTCATACTCATACTAAGAAGAATGAGCGTGGAGAAACAGTATTTAGTTGTGCGACAGCCAAAGCGGTGGTGGTACGTTTTAGTGCTTTATAAATACCTAAGTTTGAATATTAGTGTTTGCTATTTAATTACAAACATTTATAACTTTCTATGTATTTATGTAGAATGAGATCGAGCAAGAGTTGCCGCCCGCTGCAAATTCTGATGAAGCTGGCACATCTCAGTCTGTTGATGCATCAGAGATAAACAAGGCTTTTTACAAGGCTGTGAAGGGTAAGTCGAAGAAGCAAAGGATTTATGGTCTTGCAGACTCTGCAGTGCAATACTACCCGGGGCAATTTAGCAGCACTTCCACCGCCTCTACATCTACATTTGACGAACAAAGATTTCAGCAGTATAAGGAGGAGGTCGATGCTAAGATGAAAATAGAGATGCAACAGTATCAAGAGAAGATGGAGGAGCAAATGAGGAGGCGGGAAGAGGAGATGATGAAGCGCCAGCAAGAGTTGATTTCACAACAATTCGCGCAGTTGATGGCTACCGCTCCGTGGTCACAGTGGGGTCCACCTCCTTCTTCAAGTTCTCAGAGTGGGATGTCGCAAGCCATTGCCCCATGGGGTCCACCTCCAGCTTCTGGTTCTCATCAGGTCGGTCATCAGGTCGGGCCGTCATGGGGTCCATCTACAGCTGCATCTGGTTCTCATCAGACCAGTTCATCATGGGGTCCACCCACAGCACTCGGGTCTCAGAGTGGGATACCGGCTCAGGGATGGTGGTCGGGTCCGGCTCAGGAATGGTGGGGTCCACCACAGACTGTACCCCAAGCCCCACCATCTACACATGCTTCAGTTCCACCGGTAGGGAACTTGCGGCATTCTAGGGATGATGATAGTGATACGTCTGAAAGTTCTAAGTGACTGATTTGGTGTACTTACGATTATTATAAACTTTTAGGTTTTATCAGTATGGTTTTATGGTTGTTCTAGATGTTGAATATTAGTTTTCAGATTTATAAAATGAGTTAAATATATATGTTATAAAATTAAATATTCTATATAATGTATATAGTTCGTGCCTATTGAATATTTTATTTTAACATTTTATTGTTTAACAATTTTAATTTTGAAATAGCTTTATAATTCAAATATTAAAAAATGAAGAATAAATCACAATATAAACTAAATATGATAAATTAAATGCAAAATAAAAAAAATATAAATACCGACGGATTACCCACGGTCTGCCTAAAAAAATAATTGGTATAAAGGTCCGTAGGTAATCCGTAGGTAACAGTTTACCTATGGATTATTTCCGAAGGTAATATTTTACCTACGGATTACCGACGGATATTAAGAGGCGGGGAAACGATGACGTGGCATCGTGTTACCGATGGATTTTCCGTAGGTAATTTACCTACAGACGTTTCCGTAGGTAATCCGTCGGTAACTACGGCTGACATTTCCGTAGGTAATCCGTAGGTAATTTACCAACGGATTCATTTTTCCGTCGGTAATCTTATTACTGACCAATTAAATACCGACGGATTTTTTTTGTGAAATTTTGTCGGTAATCCGTCGGTAATTATGATTACCTACGGATTATGTGATACCCACGGTAGGGGTCACCTCCCACATCGATCGGGAGAGAGCACGAACCACGCCTTATAGGTGTGGGGATACTCTCCCCTTGTGAGACGCGTTTTGGGGATGGTACCCCGGAAACAAATCCGTGCGGGCTGCGGCTCAAAGCGGACAATATCTCACATGTGGGTTAAGACTGGGGATGTTACAGTTGGTATCAGAGCCAGGCCCAGGTCGGTGTGCCAGCGGGGACGCTGGGCTCCCAAGGGGGGTAGAGTGTGATACCCACGTGAAATACCCCAAACCTTGTTATGTTGTTTAAATGTTAAGATATGGAATAATAAGGCTAAAAAGTGCCTTAGAAATATTAGCGAACAATTTTAACCATATAAAACATAATTAATTACCTTAAAGTCGATAAGGACAAAAAGGTGCTCTAAGCTTGGGATAATCTTGGTTAAGACCTAATGAGCTTACCCAGACCTTATTTATATGTTAATACACATATTAAACCAATTACCAAAGAAAACCAAGCTTGAAAACAAGTTTAAACACAAAATGTGCTTTAAGGAGCCTTAAAGCACATTTTTGAAAAATTGTCTTGTAATTGGGTTTTGAATGGCTAGGTGTCCATCATTACTCTTTAATTAACATGTGTACTACTTAGTATCACATTAGGAATCCTAAATCAATGGGAAACCAAAATTTTCACAGTTATGTGCCTTGTTTTTATGAATAGTGACTTTTATAAGCTAGTTTGTAACATATGTCATATTAAGTAATTAAATGAGTTAACAAAGACCAAAATACCCCTAAGCAATATATGGGGGCCGGTTTTTGTAAGGTGAGTCACCACCACCTGCAATCAAATAAGTGAAGGAAGACATAAAGTAAATACTATACTACTTTATAACATAATATCTCAATAATACTACTCATTCAATCATTCCTCTCTTGTTCCCACTTACCTCCACCGATTTCTTCATCCTCTCCCAAGCCTCCATCGGTTTTGCTACAGCAACAATGTCATTCTCCATCTCTGAATGCTTGTAACTTCCAGCTCCATGATCCAAATTCAATTTCGAGACCACCATTCTTCTAGTTGGAGCAAGCTCTACACTTCTATCTTTTCAAATCTTCAAAAGCCTCATTTCGGTGCCATGGAGATTCTCCATTGAAGGAGCTTGAGCTCATTTTCATGCCTTGTTATACTCCTTTGCTTCAAGGTAAGGAAAGTCAAAGAAAAACTCCATTTCCTCTTGTTATTGTGTTGTCCGAAAATTCACCAAGTGTTGGTGTCTTCTCTTGTTCTTCCATAGCTCCATTCCAATCTTCAAAGGGCTAGGAGGATTCCTATCTTGCCACTTGTTCAAGTTCTCTTTCAAATTCCAAAGGTAATTGTTATAACCCAAGATTTGGTTATATTTTATTTCGTTGCTATGGTTCATTAAGATGGTCCATTATGAATTTAGGACACGGAAGTCCTTATTAAAGAAGCCGGGGGCGAGGAGGTCTTTTGTTTTCTATCAGATTAATCAGGTGAGGATAATACTTATTTCATTTTCTTTTTCCCTCATTAATTATCCTCTCTCTAATCACGTTCCTCACCACGATCTAATTCACAACCCTTATTCCTTATCAGTTCTCAAGACGTTAAGCCTCTCTTCTTCCTTCTCTCTCTCAATTTTCTTCTCTGTTGATCGATCCGTTGTGCTACTGGTTGGAGATTCGAGTGCTGTGGATTCTTCATCGTCTTGCTGTTCTCTCCGTATTCAGGTTTGTGTTGCGTCGATTAGTTTGCAATCAGTTTGGAGAACTTCTCCAATCCCTAATTTCTTTTCTCTGCAATCTGATTGTAATCAGTGGATTCTCCGACGTCTGCGTCGATCCCTCCTCTGCTGTGGATTGCTGCTGTGTCACGTATCAGAATTCAGGTGAGGGTTTCGTCACAGTTTTGGATTGTAATTCTAGTTTCAGAGTTTGGGGTTCCGTTTTCTGAATTGGGAGTTGCATTTGTGTTTTGCTCAGTGAATTGGTGCGTTCGGTCTGCGTTTGAGGGTCTGCGTTGTCTGGACTGCTGCTTCAGATCGGGTTTCGCTCTGCTGTATTTGAGGTAGGTGGCTTTCGGATTCGATCCGTGTGTTCAGCCTTGGGGAGTTTGGATTCTACCAGTTAATTCAATGATTTGATCCTGTGTTGGTGTGTGTCTTATGTCTGTTTAATGCCTTTTCAATGGATTAAACCCCCAAGGTTGTTTTGTAAATGTGTGTGTTGATTTGGATTGGTTTTTGTGCCTCTGTTCATTTGAATTCGCTTCTGATTTCTGAGGTTTTCGGCATGTCCGAACTTCCGTCCGAGCTTTGAAGTTCGGACATGCCCTTCTGCGCTTAATCTTTTGAAAATCTTCGCTGTGTCCGAACTTCCGTCCGAGCTTTGAAGTTCGGACACAGCCTTCTGCATTCTCTGATTTTGGCTTCGACTTGTGTCCGAACATTGGATGTCCGGACACAAGTTCGGACTCTCCGCGTGTCTGTTTTCGTAAAATGTCCGAACATACGTCCGAACTTGGATGTTCGGACACCTCTGGCTCTTCTTCTGTTTTAAGGTTCGACTTGTGTCCGAACTTTGATGTCCGGACACAAGTTCGGACATCTGTCTGATTTCGCTTCTGAGTCTCGACTTGTGTCCGAACATTGATGTCCGGACACAAGTTCGGACAGCTCTGTTTTGACATAACTTGCTCGTTTGAGCTCCGTTTTGACTTCCGTTTGCGGGGTTGGATTCCCCTCTGATTTCCAAGCCATCTATGTGCTTTCTGGTGCCTTTGGTGCACATATGCTTATCTGTATTTAAGCTTCTGTTTTGGGACCTAGTTATCTCTGTGTCTGAGCCTTTGGATGGCTGGTTACGCTGTCTCGTAGCGCGCTATGTAGGATCCTTCTGTTCACGGGTGATGTTCCCCGTTCTGTTCACGGGTGTTTACACCTGTTCTGTTTACGAGTGAGGTTTCCTCGTTCTGTTCACGAGCTGGTTGCTCGTTCTGTCTGTATGCTGTGATCGCTAGTGTCCCACTCTGTTTTCTGCTTCGTCTGCTTCTGCTCTGTTTAGTCCCTTAATGAATGGACTTCTGTTTCTGATTTCTGACATGTTTATGGATTCTTGACTCCTTCTGATTTGTGACTATTCTGTAAATGTTTTGAGCATGCTGGTTGATGAAGTTGGTCATCTACTGGGCATAGTTGTGTGCTCATTCCCCTACTTCTAACGCTTTTGCAGATTGATTAGCGAGGATCGTCTCCCCTCAGCTTCTGGAGTTTAGCTGCTTTGTATTTAGCTTCTTTTGAGACCTTTGTATTGAATTTGAGCCTTTGGGCATATTTTGTTAGCTTCCGCTTTTGACATCGTTTGGTGGGTTCTGTAATGACTTTTGGGGATGTTTTAACATCTCTTGTTTACTTATTTAAGTATTCGTTTGGGCCTTATTTGACTATCTGTTTAAGTTGTTTATTAGAGCCTTGCGTTATTATGTAATAATACGCGGCGTGTAATACCCCTAACTCCTAGGCCAGTGTTTGGGGGTGTTACATTTAGTGGTATCAGAGCTCTGGGTTCTAATCTGCTGGGATTTTAAGTTAGCCAGTCAGTCAGAATGTCAGTGTTAGTGTCTGAGTTTAACTGCTTGCTGTTGGACTTTCAGAATGCCGCCAAGGAGAGCTAATAACCCTCCAGGGAATGTGGCTGATGCTGTTCAGCAGTTCATGACGCAGCTCATGCAGACCATGGCTGCAGGGGGCGGTCCAGCTGGAGGAGGACCAGCCGGCGGAGCAGGTCCAGCTGGGGCGGATGCTGGAGGGAGGAACGTGAAGGCGCTTCAGGAGTTCATGAAATTGAAGCCGCCGTCGTTCGATGGGGCAGGAGACCCCCAGGAGGCCAGTCATGGTGTCAGAGGTGGAGGATTTGCTGCGAGTCATGGGCTCAGAGGAGGAGCAGAAGGTGGACTTCGCCACCTTTCTGTTCAAGGCCGAAGCCAAGGAGTGGTGGAGGTCAGTTATGGGGAAGTTCCCACAGCCTTGGACGTGGGAGCAGTTCACTGGGGAGTTCAACAAACAGTTCTACCCCGACGTCTACAAGGATCAGCGCATCTGGAGTATAACCGACTACGCCAGGGTCGGGATATGAGTGTGAGGAGTACGTCCGAAGTTCATCAGCCTATCTAAGTTTGCACCTGAGCCTGACGAGCATAGGAAGGCCAGGAAGTTTGAGAGTGGCTTGAGGCCAGACATCCGTTCTGCTGTGACGCTGCGTCACAAGACCTTCAGGGACGTGCTGATGTCGCCCTGTTGGTAGAGGCTGACTTGAGAGGTCGCCAGTCTGGAGGGAAGGACCAGAAGAGGAAGCAGAGGTCCGATGAGAGCGATAGGAGGGATCAGTCTGCTTCTCAGAAGAAGCAGTCTACTGGAGACCGAGCTGGAGACCGCTCTGGGGACCGTTCGCGAGACAGAGGTGGTTCGTCTTCATCAGCTCCCGCTCCGAAGTGCCGGGTCTGCGGCAAGTTTCATAGAGGCCAGGACTGCTACAGGAAGTCTGGAGCCTGCTTCAAGTGTGGGTCCTTGGAGCATAGGATTGCTGATTGCCCTCAGGCTGAGAGGAGCAGAGGTAGTTCTGGAGGGAGCCGTGAGTCTGCTTCAGGGTCCAGAGATCGAGACCGGGCTGAGCAGAAGAAGCCCCAGGGCCAGGCCAGAGTGTACGCGATGGCTGGAGAGAGAGACCGATCGACTGACAGAGTTGTCACAGGTATTCTCCAGCTGTCTTCTCGTTCTGTTTTCTGTTTGTTTGACTCTGGAGCCACCCACTCTTTTATTTCTGCTGGTGGGTGAGCTCGGTTTGCCTGTTGTGCCTCTGGGTGTTGAGCTGTGTGTGCATAGTCCATTGGTTAGGGACTCTTCTATGTTGTTGAATTCTGTCTGTAAAGCTAGTCCTGTGTTAGTCAGAGATAGGATTCTGTGTGCTGACCTCATCCCGATGGAGATGACTTCTTTTGATGTGATCCTGGGCATGGATTGGCTTGCTGCGCACCATGCCCATATTGATTGTGCCGCTTCGAGAGTCACTTTTGAGGAGCCGGGTCAGCCCCGTTTGATTGTAGCAGGGAATGGACTCCCGTGCTCGCCGCCCGTCATATCAGCGATGCAGGCGTTCCGTTTTCTGAGGAAAGGATGCCAGGGATATCTGTGCTACATCCCTGAGGTTCGCAAGGATGCGAAGTTGGAGGAGATTCCAGTAGTCAGAGACTTCCCAGATGTATTCCAGGATGACGTACCTGGGCTTCCCCCTGTTAGAGAGGTGGAGTTCTCGATCGAGCTCGCACCTGAGACTCAGCCGATTTCGAAGGCCCCATACCGGATGGCGCCTGCTGAGCTCAAGGAGTTGAAGGTCCAGTTGCAGGAGCTGCTGGATAAGGGCTTTATTCGCCCGAGTGTGTCGCCTTGGGGAGCGCCAGTGTTGTTTGTAAAGAAGAAGGACGGTAGCATGCGGTTGTGCATTGATTACAGGGAGCTCAACAAGGTTACCATTAAGAATAGGTATCCTCTCCCGCGCATAGATGACTTGTTCGACCAGTTAGCTGGAGCTAAGGTGTTTTCGAAGATCGATCTGAGGTCGGGATATCATCAGCTGAGGATTAAGGCAGACGATGTGCCTAAGTCCGCCTTCAGGACTCGTTATGGACACTACGAGTTCCTAGTGATGCCATTCGGTCTGACGAATGCGCCTTCTGTATTTATGGACATGATGAACAGAGTCTTCAAGCCGTTTTTGGACCAGTTCGTTGTAGTTTTCATCGATGACATCTTGGTGTATTCCAAGAGTGCTGAGGAGCACGAGGAGCATTTGAGGACCGTTCTCCAGACTCTGAGGGAGAACGAGTTGTATGCGAAGCTGAAGAAGTGCGAGTTCTGGCTAGATCAGGTGGTTCTTGGGACATGTGTCCTAAGGATGGTATCTCCGTGGATCCGGAGAAGAGATTCGAGCTATTACTGAGTGGGCCAGGCCTACTAATGTTGGGGATATTCGTAGCTTCCTTGGACTAGCGGGCTACTATCGCAAGTTCGTGGAGGGCTTCTCCAAGTTGGTGATTCCGTTGACTCGTCTGCTGCAGAAGGATGTGAAGTTGAGTGGAGCGATGCCTGTGAGCAGTGTTTTCTGGAGCTGAAGAAGAGGTTGACTACTGCGCCGATCTTGACTCTTCCAGAGGGGACCGAGGGTCTGAGGTTTTCTGTGATGCGTCCCATAGGGGACTTGGGTGTGTTCTGATGCAGCAGGGGAAGGTGGTTGCATATGGCTCTCGTCAGCTTAAGCCATATGAGAAAACTATCCGACCCACGATCTGGAGCTAGCTGCTGTGGTGTTTGCTCTGAAGATTTGGAGGCACTATCTGTATGGAGCAGCGTGCAAAGTTTATACGGACCATAAGAGCCTCAAGTATCTGTTCACTCAGAAGGAGTTGAACTTGAGGCAGAGGAGGTGGCTGGAGTTGCTGCACGATTATGATCTGGAGATCCTCTACCATCCTGGTAGGGCGAATGTGGTTGCTGATGCGCTCAGTAGGAGGGGTCCGTCTGGGACCGTTTGTGCTTTGTCTGGTGTGGAGAGGTCTGCTCAGGAGTTGCAGCGCGGGTATCTGGGTCGTCCGACCAGAGAGTCTGGGATGTTAGCAGCATTACAGATTCAGCCTACCTTGATCGACAGGATCAAGGCCAGTCAGGAGCTTGATGTCAGTTTGGGTAAGATCAGAGATGAGTTGCTGCGGGTCAGGAGTCTGAGTTCAGGGTTTCAGAGGATGGCTGTCTGAGGTTCGAGACCGTGTCTGTGTGCCTGCAGATGACTTTGAGACGTGAGATCATGCAGGAGGCTCATGGAGCTCCTTACTCGGTACACCCAGGAGGTGTGAAGATGTACCGGGATCTGCGGAGACATTCTGGTGGAGCAACATGAAGAGGGACATTCTGACTTTGTATCCAGATGTCGGACCTGTCAGCAGGTCAAGCCGAGCATCAGAGACCAGCTGGTTTGCTTCAGCCTCTTCCCGTTCCGGAGTGGAAGTGGGAGAGCGTCGGTATGGACTTGTCATGGGACTGCCTAAGACTCCGAGGGTGTTTGATGCAGTTTGGGTCATTGTGGACCGGCTCACGAAGAGCGCTCACTTCCTACCAGTCAGGAAGACCTTCAGTTTGCACCGTTTAGCCCAGTTGTACATGGATGATATTGTGCGTCTACATGGGGTTCCTGCTTCGATTGTGTCTGACAGAGATCCGAGGTTTGTGTCCAGATTCTGGCAGAGTTTGCATCAGGCTTGGGGACGAAGTTGTCTTTCAGTTCAGCTTATCATCCTCAGTCAGACGGGCAGACAGAGAGGACGAATCAGGTCCTAGAGGACATGCTCAGGGCATGTGTACTCGACTTTTGGGGGCAGCTGGGATCAGCACGTGGCACTGATAGAGTTCGCGTACAATAACAGCTTTCAGACCAGTTGGGATGGCCGTTCGAGGCCTTGTATGGCAGGAGGTGCAGATCACCCATCTGTTGGGATGATCTGAAGGAGAGAGCTGTGATTGGTCCAGACTTGGTTCAGGATGCTGTGGGCAAGATTCAGTCTATCAGAGCGTCTGCTTGTGGCTCAGAGTCGTCAGAAGAGTTACGCCGATCAGAGGAGACGACCTCTAGAGTTTGAGGTGGGCGACCATGTGTATCTGAAGGTTTCTCCGGTTCGAGGAGTGTTCGGTTTGGGAAGAGAGGCAAGCTTAGCCCTCGTTTTGTGGGTCCTTTTGAGATCCTAGAGAGGATCGGACCGGTTGCCTATCGTTTGGCTCTGCCTCCGTCTTTAGCAGCAGTGCACAGTGTGTTCCACGTTTCTATGCTGAGGAAGTACATTCCGGACCCATCTCATGTGATCGACTTCAGTCCGCTTCAGTTGAGGGAGGACTTCACGTTTGAGGCAGTTCCTTCAAGGATTCTAGCCCGAGATGTTCGTAAGCTCAGGAGTAAGACCATGCCCTTGGTGAAGGTGCAGTGGTCGGGTCAGTCAGGAGGAGAGGCGACCTGGGAGGTCGAAAGTGAAGTGCGCTCTAAGTTTCCCTCCCTTTTCGAGCAGTAGGTATGTTTTAATTTCGAGGACGAAATTCTTTTAAGGGGGAGGTGATGTTATAACCCAAGATTTGGTTATATTTTATTTCGTTGCTATGGTTCATTAAGATGGTCCATTCTGAATTTAGGACACGGAAGTCCTTATTAAAGAAGCCGGGGGCGAGGAGGTCTTTTGTTTTCTATCAGATTAATCAGGTGAGGATAATACTTATTTCATTTTCTTTTTCCCTCATTAATTATCCTCTCTCTAATCACGTTCCTCACCACGATCTAATTCACAACCCTTATTCCTTATCAGTTCTCAAGACGTTAAGCCTCTCTTCTTCCTTCTCTCTCTCAATTTTCTTCTCTGTTGATCGATCCGTTGTGCTACTGGTTGGAGATTCGAGTGCTGTGGATTCTTCATCGTCTAGCTGTTCTCTCCGTATTCAGGTTTGTGTTGCGTCGATTAGTTTGCAATCAGTTTGGAGAACTTCTCCAATCCCTAATTTCTTTTCTCTGCAATCTGATTGTAATCAGTGGATTCTCCGACGTCTGCGTCGATCCCTCCTCTGCTGTGGATTGCTGCTGTGTCACGTATCAGAATTCAGGTGAGGGTTTCGTCACAGTTTTGGATTGTAATTCTAGTTTCAGAGTTTGGGGTTCCGTTTTCTGAATTGGGAGTCTGCATTTGTGTTTGGCTCAGTGAATTGGTGGCGTTCGGTCTGCGTTTGAGGGTCTGCGTTGTCTGGACTCTGCTGCTTCAGATCGGGTTTCGCCTCTGCTGTATTTGAGGTAGGTGGCTTTCGGATTCGATCCGTGTGTTCAGCCTTGGGGAGTTTGGATTCTACCAGTTAATTCAATGATTTGATCCTGTGTTGGTGTGTGTCTTATGTCTGTTTAATGCCTTTTCAATGGATTAAACCCCCAAGGTTGTTTTGTAAATGTGTGTGTTGATTTGGATTGGTTTTTGTGCCTCTGTTCGTTTGAATTCGCTTCTGATTTCTGAGGTTTTCGGCATGTCTGAACTTCCGTCCGAGCTTTGAAGTTCGGACATGCCCTTCTGCGCTTAATCTTTTGAAAATCTTCGCTGTGTCCGAACTTCCGTCCGAGCTTTGAAGTTCGGACACAGCCTTCTGCATTCTCTGATTTTGGCCTCGACTTGTGTCCGAACATTGGATGTCCGGACACAAGTTCGGACTCTCCGCGTGTCTGTTTTCGTAAAATGTCCGAACATACGTCCGAACTTGGATGTTCGGACACCTCTGGCTCTTCTTCTGTTTTAAGGTTCGACTTGTGTCCGAACTTTGATGTCCGGACACAAGTTCGGACATCTGTCTGATTTCGACTTCTGAGTCTCGACTTGTGTCCGAACTTCGATGTCCGGACACAAGTTCGGACATGCCTCTGTTTTGACAATAACTTGCTCGTTTGAGCTCCGTTTTGACTTCCGCTTGCGGGGTTGGATTCCCCATCTGATTTCCAAGCCAACTATGTGCTTTCTGGTGCCTTTGGCGCACATATGCTTATCTGTATTTAAGCTTCTGTTTTGGGACCTAGTTATCTCTGTGTCTGAGCCTTTGGATGGCTGGTTACGCTGTCTCGTAGCGCGCTATGTAGGATCCTTCTGTTCACGGGTGACGTTCCCCGTTCTGTTCACGGGTGTTTACACCTGTTCTGTTTACGAGTGAGGTTTCCTCGTTCTGTTCACGAGCTGGTTGCTCGTTCTGTCTGTATGCTGTGATCGCTAGTGTCCCACTCTGTTTTCTGCTTCCGTCTGCTTCTGCTCTGTTTAGTCCCTTAATGAATGGACTTCTGTTTCTGATTTCTGACATGTTTATGGATTCTTGACTCCTTCTGATTTGTCACTATTCTGTAAATGTTTTGAGCATGCTGGTTGATGAAGTTGGTCATCTACTGGGCATAGTTGTGTGCTCATTCCCCTACTTCTAACGCTTTTGCAGATTGATTAGCGAGGATCGTCTCCCCTCAGCTTCTGGAGTTTAGCTGCTTTTATTTAGCTTCTTTTGAGACCTTTGTATTGAATTTGAGCCTTTGGGCATATTTTGTTAGCTTCCGCTTTTGACATCAGTTGGTGGGTTCTGTAATGACTTTTGGGGATGTTTTAGCATCTCTTGTTTTGTACTTTATTTAAGTATTCCGTTTGGGCCTTATTTGACTATCTGTTTAAGTTCGTTTTTAGAGCCTTGCGTTATTATGTAATAATACGCGGCGTGTAATACCCCTAACTCCTAGGCCAGTGTTTGGGGGTGTTACAGTAATCATCAAGTTCTAGTGTATTAAAACACTTATGTTAACCTAGGGTTTGTAAATGAGTTTAAGCATGGAGCTTGAATGCTCATTGGTTTATTTGTGTATTGGCTAGAACATTGACAAGTAGCCAAGCCCTCTGGCCGATTTCCAACCAAGGAAGGACAAGAGTGTTCAAGTAAAAATCTTGAAAGAAAAGAGGTAAATGTGTTAGCCTAATATGGTTTAAATGCCTTAGGAAAAATTGAGCTTGAGATTGTTTAAAATACCTAAAGAGCCAATGGAAGTGAGTTAGTATAATGCTCTCAAAGAGTTTATTAAAGGCATATGTGATGTTGGGTGTATTTGCAGGTCAAAGGCAATTATTATGTGGAAATTCAGTGTTTAAGGTTTATGTTATTTAAGGGCCTAAGTGCCAAGCAATTTAAGTTTATGCACTATATTGTGATGTAGTGTAGCTTGAGGTTTAGTTGTGTGTAATGAAGGTGTCTTTGGTGAAGGTGTATGTCTTTGGAGATTAATGGGTGAAAAACCATGTGTTTGTGTACAAGGATGTGTATCGAGTGATTAAGTGTTCTTGGGTTGTATTAAGGTGAAAAACTATAGGTTTTGGTGTGAGGTAATACAAAGGAAGCTATGGCAAAATTTGGTTAATGAACAAGAAGTTTTAAGTGTTTAAAAGATGTTTGGAAGATGATGTTGTGATGGTAAGGAAACATTTTGGTATAGAGGTCATTATAGGTGAAACACCACTTAGAAAACCAAAGGAGAAATGTTACAAGTGATAAGAGATTTTGTAAGAAAAATGAGTGACAAGTTGAACAATGTTTTAAGGTGAATCAAAGTGATATTTTGGTATTAGAATATGCCTAAGTTCATGTGTGAAGGTTGGGTAATCAATGCATGAAGATAATAGATGAAACAAGACTTGAAAATGTCAATTTGGGAATTCTGTTACAGTGGTCCGGGACTTAGGTTTTGGAATGGTGTCCGGACCATATATGAAAAACTGGCCGAGAGTCTAAGACTGTCTTGGTCCGGGACTTGGGGTGAGTACAAGGTCCCGGACCACCCTGTCAAAACATGCTGAGAGTTTCTGTAAGTGTTGGTCCGGGACTTAAGGTAAAGACCAAGTCCCGGACCACTCTAAAAATGTTGTTTAAGGTATGAAAATGATGTGTAATGATGGGGATTGATAAGTAATGATGTTGTAAGGATGTTAAGGACGTGTTAGATGTGATATAAAGACAACCAAGTGGGTGGAAAGTTGTAATAAAATGTGAAAGTAAAACAAGTTAAAAGTGTCAAGTTGTTTAACCAAGTTAACGGGGGAAAGTTATAAGCATTAGACTTTAAACAAACATGTTACCCCGATGTTAATAAAAGTAACATGTGCATGTGCAGTTGTTCGAGAATTGCTCGAGGAACTAAATGGACCTTATAAGTGGACTCCGTTGACATGGGTATTTTTAACAACACCCCTCTCCATAATCACGATATAATCCCTCACGTAGCAATAAATAAACGTCTCGCAGCGGAAAAATAAATAACAATTACAAAACTCACACGGTGTCACCGGCCATTACTCGCCCATGCGAGCAACGTAGCCAAACCACATCCAACTTCCAAAATAAACAAACTGCTAACCGCAGTGATAACGAGAAACTCCTATACATCAAACTAAGTCCATAACCATAAACATTGACAAGTGAGCGTCTACCCAATCCTGAAAATACATAACCTTACCATAAGACCATACACCATCTTCATTCCATACAACATCTCCAACTACCCTGTTCCTGCTCTTCAGCTCCGACAATGATCAACAACCTGAAATGGTGTAGTATCAGCGATAGACGCTGAGTATGCCGGGCCTGGACCCTAATGGTCACTTGTCATTTAACCATCTTATTATTAGATTGGTTTCATGCTTTTCCTTTTTACAGTTATAATCAAAACTGAAGCATAAATGTATAATATACATAATCAACCATCCAAATATTCATAAACATTAATCATCCATCCAACCAAACATTCATAGAATATTTCAAACAATATTTGTATATCGAACGTATCGAGCATAACAACAATATTTTGTACAATGTACAATCGCCGTAGTGTTCACCATCTACTGTCAATTTATTTTAGTTTGGCTTTCAAGCCCCATCCATATGTACAATGTACATTCGCCGTAGCATACAGTTCCCATAGTTAATTTACCTTAGCCTTGTAGGCTCCATCCAACCATGTTTAATTAATGTCAGTAGGGCGTCATGTTAGGACAACCCGATAACCTCACCATGGACAGTAGTCCCCCGTACACACAAAGGTGCTCATTTCGCCAGAGGTCCGGAGGCCCCTGACTCACTTATGTCTCGTAAGACGTCCATAAAAAGGCCGTAGCCACCTGATCCACGAACCTATTTGGGCTCGTTGGATAAACCTGGAGCGGAATCCAATTAGGAAACCCCTCAGTGATCACAAATGCGCAACCAAGTGGTTCGTAAACCACCGGGATTCCTCACCTCAATCTCATACCATCACTCTTTCATGTTGTTCAAGATATGCTCTTAGTCTTATGGAGAATATATTTATTAACCAGCGGCCCAACGGGTCACGCATACCTAGAAGTCATCTAGGTGATATTTATGATAGAGATCCATGCTCTAGAGACCGACAATGTCGTGACTCGTCCCTAAGTGTTTTACTTAGGTTACCATATACTTAATATTAATATCATGGTATTATATCAAGTAACCGTCATGACATCACAACGCATATGTATGTTTATATAAGTCGATCTATAGTCGACATAGTGTTAGTCCCGTAGGACGCTCGTGCATAAATAATTAATGCAGTAGCACACAATCACATATATGTATCCACACATATAACACACAAGTTATATCAACCAAATCCGAGCCCAAGGAGCAACCTTAGGTCAACTCGGCAAACCCCTTTACATACCGTTCACCCTGATTGTATTACGGTGGAGTATGAATCAGCAAGATCCTACGCTCCGTGTAGTCCGTTAGCTCGTCAAGCGTCCTTGTCAGAAGTACACTCTAAACGGTAATAAAACTATAAGTCAGTCTCCATGACTAACTACATCCGGATTTCCGAATAATAAGCAACCCCGACAGTTCACCCCTGTTCTCTACAGTTGTTCGTTACGGGTTTCTCTAAAACAGTCGGTTTTGTTACTTAAAACGCGTACGTCAAAACTATCCCAACTGTTAAGTTTAATTCACTATTTCCTTTTAATCTTATCCACCATCTAGTTTAGGTACGTAACCCATAGTTGCATGTATGCATGCATGATTTATTATATTATATTCTTTTTCTTATTGTATATTTATTTTATTGTATTCTCTTTCGTATTGTTTATTTTCCCACCATCCTTCATAATTCGACATGTTGTATAATCCCTTTATCTTTAGCAAATAATATTTGCTTCCAAAACTCATAACTTATAGTTCGTAACATATTTATTATTATATTTTTTTTAAAATAACCACCACCATTAAATCATATGGTTTTCAACCAAAATATATATCCACCTTATATACATTATTCTTGTGCATGTATATATTTACCACGTAGGTAATTCCCATGAGTTCAATAAACTCTTATATTTTATGTTACTTTTTATCATCTCCTATTAGATGGTTATTCCCATTAGTTGTATCATATTGTACAACTTATATTAAGATTATTATCCTAACATGAGTAACATTTTATGTTGTACATTACAACTCCTAAGGTTTATTACATAAGTACCTTAGTTATAAATCCCATTTATTTATAGTTTGTCACACTATTTATGTGAGTACCCTTCCTCATATTAATTCCATCTGAACCACCTTAATACCATTTAATTGTCGTAACATTTATACATAGTAGACCGTAGTCTAAAATTCATTTTCCAACTCTTATTAATTCGATATAGCCCTTGAATTTATTTAAATTCCCTTTTGACCACATAACATCATGTAATGTTATACCAAAATACTAATACCATTTGATATGATATTTTTATTTCCTCTAACTTATAACCTATAGTTTTATGCAAAACTATTTCATATTGCCTCTTAGGCACCATAAGAAAATCTTATTCTTTTCTATAAACCATAGTTTCCTTTATTTACAAATCACCCCTTTCTTTTTACCATGTTATATATACCATTTAATATAACATTTCTAACTTATAAAAGAGTATAACCTATGGTTATTTTTTGTAAATTCCAAACAGCCCTTGTGCTATTCTATAGTTGCCATTTGGCCCTATTTATAACATATAGTTCACCATATCATTAAAACTATATTTTATACACATAACTTATTAAATTCCCTTAATAATTCTAAAAATCAACAAATTCCACCAAAGGGTTATGAATATCCTTATTAACCCATATACTTTCAATATTACCATTCCACCATCTATTTTTCTCCAAAGTGTCATAATGACATTATAACTATATATTATACATATATAGTTCGTTTTAAATTCCAAAATCCACCAAATAAATTCCTAAAAATTCCTAATAGCCCATGGGTGTTTAAAATACCATTGTACACCCTTTATTTTCGGTAATAACATATTTACCACATATGTTAAAAATATTACCTTAAGATACTTATATTATTATAACACCTTAAATAAGTTATTTAACTTATCTAATTTGGTCAAAAACCTATCATATGGTCAAGGTTGACCACCTTAATATTTCCTTGACCACCAATTCCTTATAATTACGGTTTGCACCCAAACTTTCTAGAAATCACCATTTAACCCCAAAACTTAATAAAATCTTATAAACTTTATTTTAACTCCTTTTACCTCTAATTTTCGGCCTTATTATTCTAAAGCCCCCAAATTTAATTTAATTACACCTAATACCCCATTTATTTTCGGTAATGCATTTATACTACTTAAACTTAATTAAAAGCTTGTAAATGCATAAATAAAATGGCCTAAAATACATGGCCTTATTACAAACATTGGCTTGCAAAATAAATTACACATAAATGTCCCAAAAACACTTATAAATTTCGGCCTCACCACACCTTTCCATTTAGTACCAAACTTCCACATAATGTCTTAAATTGACAATTATGCTTGTTTAATTAGTTATAAAATTTATTAAACCATTACTTAACATTTTAAGGTCAAACAAGACCTTGTTTTTCTCCTTCACTCCCACGGCAATTGATATACCACACCTTAAACTTGGGTAATGTATCAAGTAGGTTTTTAAGTGATTTATACCTTGATTTAGCTTAGGTAAAGCCTTGTTTGGGTTCGCCACCTTAAGGAAATTCACCACAGCTTTTTTACATGTTTTTCAAACAGAGAACAAGGCCCTAGTTTAGTCTCCAAGCAATCTAACCATAGAATATTTAATGTAAGATTTAAGGCAAAAATCACCTTAAAAATGCAAGGGAAGTTCTAAGTGGTTTCGACCTGAACCAAACACCCACAGGTGTTAGATCCACCATATGACATAGGAAATAGTTAGATCTCGAAATGCTACCTGTGTGTTAGGTTTTACCTTGGAAAAATGCCTTAAGAGAGGGTATTTCCTTTGGATCTCGTCCATCCTTGCTCCAATGGCTAACCAACAGATTCCACTGAAAAGGAAGAAGATGAGGCTATGACCAAGTTTCACACCACTGAAGGGAATCAAAAGTTATGAGCTTAAAGCACATTTTTACCTTAAAATTAGATTTGGACAACCTTGGTCCCTCTACTGGTCTCCAACCGAGTTTAGCTTTTTTTTCTAACCTTAGAACACTGAAATAAACCAGGAATTGATAGCCACGGAATCTAGGTGTGGTAGTTGAAGAGATGAAGAAAAAGACTAAAAATGACATTAAAACACTTACATTAAGGAGCTTAGGAGTTAGATCTGCCTTCCATGCTCAAGAACAAGCTTAGAGCTGCTAGAAGGAGGAGAGCTCGGTTGGAGAGGCTGGGATCGGACAAGGAGGAAGGAGAAGGTGGGAAAGCTTGATTAATTTGAAAAAGTAAAGTTACTAGCAAATTGAACATTAGGTAATGATTTGTCTCCAAAATCATTGTATGCTGTCTCCTCACTTATTGCAGCCGGCCTCCTTGGTCCAAATGGTCAATTAATTGACCATTGACCATCTTGTCAATATTGACTCATGTGGTGCCCCACTTTAGGTTGTTTTATATTTTAATATTAAATTTGTAAAAATCTGTAAATTTCTGTAATTAATTCCTATATCATATAATATGGTATTTTATTATATTTAAAGGTATTTATAACCTTTTAGCCCATTTAAGACCAATTTAGAAGGCGATTACACAAAAACGGATTTAAGGAGTTTTAGTGCACATTTTGTGTCGCAAGGTGTTTCTGGGCTTGTTTTCTTTGACAACGGTTTTTTGTGTTCCCTACATGATATTTGATCATGTAATTGAATTTTATATCATTTAGAGGTCTTTGATTTTTAAGGTTTTCCTAGAGCACCTTTTTGCCCTTTTTGACCTGAAGCAATGTAAATGCTTTTTCTTTGTGTTGAGTGTTGTCCAACGGTTTATAATATGTTTAGTAGTATGTTAATATGCTCAGACAAATTTTTTAGGTCCTAATAAGTTTATTTGGGTATTATTACCCTTAACAGTCAAAGGTGCAACATCTTGTTTATGTTGACCACGTTGTTCTCAGCTGACTTTTAAGGCATGTTTAGGCCTTAATTATATTAAATATTTAATCCAGCTTTAAAATTGGGGTATTTCAGGTATGTTTTCTTGCACCTATGTCCTACCGGATTACACCGGCTTGTATGCCAATGTGTTTTTTTCTGTATGTTTGCCACGTGTAAGATAAAACATGTAATGAGTTTACAGTAATTCATATATGTGGCGTGTTTAGTTCCGATACCATTTAACCTTGAAAGTGTTAAACCTTAGCTAACTGAGCCTAGGATCACAGGAGAGTTGGTATTCGGATTAAACGACCCGAACCATGGGGCGTTCTAACCACGGCTATGCGTGAGTTAAATGTGTGGTATGTGTATGTGAGTGTAGGGATCTCCCTTGTGTGTTTAACCAGTTTTAATACTGTATGGTGTGTAGAAATGATACTCCATATTGGGTTCTAACTAATATTCTAAAGTAAGTATGTACTAACACATAGTGAGAATCCGGTTTGGCCGGTCGCGCGTTTTGTGGGAGTGGGTATCCTTTTTAGCTTTACCCTTCTCTCTGATATGGTTGTTTCCCTCACGTTATGATCTCCCATTAGCTTATCCCAAAGCTTAGCTATTCTGACTTACGATCGGTTTAGGGGGAACATGTGTTTGTGGTGTGTTCGGGTCACTAAATCCGATCCATCTTTAGGTAAGTTACTCGTCCGACTATTAGGGCGTAATGAGTTTTGTTATAACGAGCTTAACATGGGGGTGATATCATTCCCTAGGCTCACCAGTGTATTAACTATGTTTGGGCCGGTTCCTAAGATCCGTACCCATTATGTATGTGTTATTTGTATGTTGCAAAGTTATTGTGATGTGATGTTATATGTCGCTTAGAAGTGAAATATGAGGATCATGGATATGATTCCTAGTATGTAAAAGAGACGTTTGTGAAACCCGATAGTGGGTAGTGTCGTCTATTGAGGAAATAGCTTCCGTTAGGGGGAATACTGTAGGTGGAAGAACTCAAAGAGTGATTGGTTAAGTATGGATGAGTTATTTTGTTAAGCCCATTGGGGTGAAATATATTGTGTCGTGAGTTTATGTTTCACATGCTTGATTTAAATGTAATCAACTGCATGCTAAGACGATAAATAGTTGTGCGTGGCCCGGTAGCATGTGGGCTGCGGGATTACCATACCAGCAAAGGTGCTGAGCCCCTGGGGGGCCACCCTTTCTTTCCTTTTCTATTTCAGGTACAAGGAGCTGGAGCCGTTCGAGAGTAGGACGGGTAGTTTGTTGCGTACGGGTAATTGATGTAATTACTTGTAATTTGTAGGTGTAGTAACCGAAATTGTTCTCGGCATTAGTTGTAATACTCGGTACAGTTGGAAGGTATTTGTATAATGAATGTTGGAAGGATAAGGAGACGGTATTGTATAGTTGCTCGGGATCTAGTCCATCAGACCGATACAAATGTGTAAATGTTAGCCTTGTTAGCCACGCGGTGGTTAACGGCGTGTAACACCGATGAGTTAAGTTATGTGATGATGTGTATTTTCCGCTGCAGTTTAATGTTAAGTATGTTGTTGTATGTTGGGGTGTTACAAAAGTGGTATCAGAGCGAAGTATCACTCTGATGACCGAATTACCGAGCTTAAGAAGTACCGAGTTAGGATTTCAGTATATGTGGGTTAGGGGATGAGTGATAGCGTGAGAGATACGCTAGCTAGGAGGACCAGTGAATATTGGAAACCTACCATATACATCCCACCCTCCACAATCCCTGATTATAACTGGGAAAGAACGCCAGAGAGATGGAAGTCCTCTTGTACTCGGGAATACCCGATCTGGCTGTATTTAAATGTCCTTATAAGTACGGAGAGCCTGTCATACGGTAGATTCCGAAAGGTGTGAATCCCGAAGACGGTTCCCATTTTAACAATGTCTGCCGCATAAGATAGCGAAAAGTGAAGAATCTTGCGCATAAGAGAATAGAATTTCTAGCAACCTGGATCGACATGCCGAGCAGTCGAGAAAAAACCAGCTTGCAACGCACCAAGCGTGCAACAGGCAAGAAGTGAGGTAATGAGACCCGAGACAAGTGTCCACGGGACTACAATGTTAACTAATACACCAATAGTATATCGACCGAATAAGGAACTACAACGTAGTATGAGGAGGATGTAATACTAAGTAAAAGGGGTCTCCTAGAAGGGGAAACACCCTAGTTAATGGTCACCATGTGAAAATAGTGAGAAAAACCCAGAGGATTTATTGTTAAGACTGTGAGATCAAGTAAGGGCCAGCAAGGCCACTGATGTCAGTGCGGGTGAAAGCAGTACCCAACCGATGTGTGTCGAACTGACAGCCAGTCAGTATGGCGCACTTGCCATGGCAAGTGCTGCTATAACAAGGCTGTACGAGAAACTTTAAACAACTACAGGTACTTAGTAAGGTACCGTGAAGTTAAGTGAGATCAGCATAGTTGTGGAAGGGCTTAGCAGCCTGACCTCTGCAATTGGAAGTACACCAGTCAGCAAGAAGCTAGACTGGGTTAAAGTGAGGAAATGTTGTGAAGCCACGAGAATTAATCTTTTAGACTTAAATTCATCTTCAAAACCTTTTCCAAACCAAATTTTCTTTCAAACCCAATTTACTTCCAACTTTCTTTGAAACCGAACTAGAAGACCTACACTAGCCTCAGTGCCACATGGTAGGTAAGTTATACCCAGTGACTTTTAAATAACCGGATGGAAACCGGTAAACCCAAGGGTAACAACCCGAGTGACGGAATGCATACTATTATAGGATAATATAAGGGAGTTGACAACAGAATACCTCACCTAGGCGCGTGACGGACACTGCGAGTGTACCAACTGAATTGTGGGACGACCGCACTCCGATAGAAGCTTGTGGGCCTGGCAGACCTTCTTATAGGTTAACCGGGTAAGTAGCAATGTATCAACAGGATACCCCACATATGTATACAAGTGGAGTCTGGAACACGGGAAGTAGTCGACTCCATACTACGGACCGAAGTAAAAGTCAGACAAAGTAAAAAAAAAATTACCAAGAATGGTAGAAGTAAAGAAACCAGTAAGGTCAATAAGACTATAAGAATCAGCGAATTTATTTGAAGGAAACGTTTAAAGGTGAACAAGTGCGAAGTGCACTAGTTGGTAAATAAGGACATGGAATATGTCTTAAGAATCCTGAGGGATGAATGTAATAGCTGGAGTAAGCACCCAGCCTACAGATGGTGAGGCAGATGCCTATTATGGATATGTTAATGCGCAATGATCGGGATGAGACCCCCGAGATGATCACTAGAGATATCAATCTCACTAAAGAGAATATTTTACCCAGTCATGAATGCAAGGAAATGCAGTTAATTAAAGGTACTCATAAGTGAAAGCCAGATGTAATGGCATAACTTAGTAACACCCAGGAGCTGTCCTTCAAGGGGTGTTTGGATCAACAGTGTTGAACGGAATAACATGACAGAAACGCGGGGGTTGAAACTACCACCCAGTTTAAACCTAAGGCGTCAGGAGGAAGTCTGACATCCTTGAAGGGACACCCCATGAAAGGCATAATGACCTTGTCATGGAGCCCAGTACAACCTGCAAACCGTTAATATTGTTGGAAGAAGTAAATGAATGTGAACAGCCTACAAAGAGCAGAGCTCGAGGCAATAGGGCTTATAAGCCACAAGTAAAATGTCATAAGTGAATTTTGTCGACTACGAAAGTTTATGGTATATAAGTAATAAAAGCGGATAACGAACCACTACCTAAAGAGTGGGGACACCTCTTAGTATTGTGAAACCGCCAGAACGGTAGTAATGAGTAGGAATATGTCTAGAGAATATGTTAAGGGTTGACCATATCGTTATTACCCAGGAATGATGTGAGTAGGAAAAGTACGAAAAGGAGTGTTCGTACCAGTTGTGGAGACCGAAGGGTAATAAGTCTAATAGCAACCACCAGAGGTGTGTGATGCTAAATGTGTAATGAGCAACGCTCAAGGAACAGAAAGACCCAAAGAATAGAGTACCCAGTAATCAGCCAAATAAATGGCGAAACACAGTGTAATGGCGAAAGCTAATATAATAGCTGATGCAGTGTGAATTGATGTTATACAGTGAGTAACCGCACGATGCGCAGTAAGCGACCGTTGCATGGGTATTGTTAAATAATAAAATGGCCAACAAGCACAGTTATGAGTTAGACACAATGAACATGTAAGACAAATGATGACATACAGACTGGGCAGTAAACCAGTACTTCATACTATGTGATAAGGAATACAGTGTAAATCCCTTGCAATCGCATAAGAGATTTACTGCCAAGAGTTTACGCCTCTGCACTCTGTATGACTGAGCGTTTTGGTATTGCTCTTGTGCAGTAATGATCGAGTGGGATAGCTAGAAAATTCGGGAGATGCCAATTGTGGTAGAAGTATAAAGAGTATTATAACGCGATAAGGACCGAGGCATAGGAAATGCAAGGTCGTATCAATGGAAGGATACTTGATTCACAATAAGTGACTACAGTTACACAGTATGTTAAATATTGGTATGGAATATACCACAGTTGTTGAAAATGACTGAGCGAATACTACATGTTAAGTAGTGGCTCAAATTCAACCGACAGTAAGTCGGAAGAAATCAAGTAAATCAGGGTGAGTACAGTAAGTTATCATGGAATGCATAGAAAGTTGAAACTCACCGAGTTCGCGCATGGTAAGAAATGCCACGTGTCGGTTGAGAAACCGTTATTACCTAGATAAGGGTGATAATCAGGAATGTACAATACATAGGAATAATGTATGAACAACTAAGTTCTAGATTACCAGGAATCGCATAGCAGAAACTAGTGAGCTAGCGATCCAAGTGTTGGATGTGCGTTGTGAATATGAGTGAATGGCTAATTAGTAACGCCTAGAAGTTTCACAGACCAGAATCGAAACTGGTTATGAATTAAATAAACTCTAAAGAGAACTCTTGGTTAGGGACTAAACCGCCAATATGGCTAAGATCCTCAAACCAGAATACATTGTATAATAAACCGTGTGAAGATTAAACACTTCACGACGGTAGAACGTTATAACACAGTGATTAAGTGATTGATTACGTGGGCGTAATCCCTTTTAAGGGGGGTAGAGCGCAAAGCCACTTAGTGTCTATTACCGTGCAAGTGTACGTGAACTATGGTGTGCATAGCACAAAATAAGTTGTTTTGATGAGTGGTGTGTGTGTTACATAAACATACACATTCATTCATGGTTTAATTGTGGTAATTACGCACAGAAGATGCGAATACCATTGTGATGAATGTGTTTATTTTGGTAACAGTTGTGGGTGAGAGTACAAGTGTGGGAGTAAAGAAACTCCCGGGGAACTAAAACCCCGACAGTATATGTTCATATGATACTAAATGTAAAACTGTGTGTTGTATTTTGATAAAATATATGTATATGTACAATATAGTGATCTATGAAAGGGTATGAAACCGACATAGAACCTAGTGAGAATAAGATTCCCTAGGTAACTGGATTAAAGTGAATGGAGATAACTGATCGACGGAGTTCTATCCTTTGGAGATGTAATGACTATGACTAGAAAAGACAAAAGATAGAAAATGGCAAATGAGTGTATTAGTTGATGTTTGAAAATGAAGTGGGAGGTGGAACTTGATTTGCATGCGATCAAGGGAAGCCGAACACAAATTGGGGTGGAAGGATAGTTCAACATTGATGCTGATCACATCAGGGTTGGATGATTCTTGAAGCTCCCTGCAAGTGGTCACAAATAACCACGCTGGAAAGGAATAAAGAGCATAAGTTGGACTTGGAGTTGTATGTGTGTTTCAAAAGGATTTTGAATCGGTATTTATAAAAACGTCGATAGATACCTTACATAGTTAAGTTCTCTT
This sequence comes from Limonium bicolor, assembly GCA_023374045.1. Taxonomy (NCBI): domain Eukaryota; kingdom Viridiplantae; phylum Streptophyta; class Magnoliopsida; order Caryophyllales; family Plumbaginaceae; genus Limonium; species Limonium bicolor. The sequence continues at coordinate 256,393,559 of CM041782.1, read as the reverse complement.
GCTTAACCTCACAAAGGAAATTTAAATTTAAGTGATTGTTTTGACCTCCCAAAGGAACGGGGACAATATGTGTCCATCGCGACCGAATTCTGCGGGGGCACAGTGTATGTAAAGGAATTTTTTTAGTTGCTATACATGCTAAGACATGTTGTGTGGAATGTGTAAAAAAAAAAGAATGTCATTTGGACCTTGAGTCCTAACGTGGTTAAGTCCGAAGTGTTATGTTATCAAGACCTATGTGTCTAAAGGATGTTGTGTTATCGAGACCTATGAGTCTAAATGTTGTTGTGTTGCCCAGACGTGAGAGTCTAAGGGTTGTTATGTATGTGCAAATGTTGTTAAGGTACCCGGACCACTAAGTCCGAGGTTACTATGCAAGTATGTTATGTGATGTATGGATGTGGATATGTTACTCGGACCGTCAAGTCCGGGACTGTGATGTAAAGTATGTTTGGGTATGGAAGTGTTTATTATACAAGTGATTTCCGTATTCTAATCCAATGATATGTGGGAAGTGTGAACTTCGGGGACGAAGTTCTTTTAAGGGGGGTAGATTGAAATACCCCAAACCTTGTTATGTTGTTTAAATGTTAAGATATGGAATAATAAGGCTAAAAAGTGCCTTAGAAATATTAGCGAACAATTTTAACCATATAAAACACAATTAATTACCTTAAAGTCGATAAGGACAAAAAGGTGCTCTAAGCTTGGGATAATCTTGGTTAAGACCTAATGAGCTTACCCAGACCTTATTTATATGTTAATAGACATATTAAACCAATTACCAAAGAAAACCAAGCTTGAAAACAAGTTTAAACACAAAATGTGCTTTAAGGAGCCTTAAAGCACATTTTTGAAAAATTGTCTTGTAATTGGGTTTTGAATGGCTAGGTGTCCATCATTACTCTTTAATTAACATGTGTACTACTTAGTATCACATTAGGAATCCTAAATCAATGGGAAACCAAAAATTTCACAGTTATGTGCCTTGTTTTTATGAATAGTGACTTTTATAAGCTAGTTTGTAACATATGTCATATTAAGTAATTAAATGAGTTAACAAAGACCAAAATACCCCTAAGCAATATATGGGGGCCGGTTTTTGTAAGGTGAGTCACCACCACCTGCAATCAAATAAGTGAAGGAAGACATAAAGTAAATATACTACTTTATAACATAATATCTCAATAATACTACTCATTCAATCATTCCTCTCTTGTTCCCACTTACCTCCACCGATTTCTTCATCCTCTCCCAAGCCTCCATCGGTTTTTTGCTACAGCAACAATGTTCATTCTCCATCTCTGAATGCTTGTAACTTCCAGCTCCATGATCCAAATTCAATTTCGAGACCACCATTCTTCTAGTTGGAGCAAGCTCTACCTCTATCTTTTCAAATCTTCAAAAGCCTCATTTCGGTGCCATGGAGATTCTCCATTGAAGGAGCTTGAGCTCATGTTTCATGCCTTGTTATACTCCTTTGCTTCAAGGTAAGGAAAGTCAAGAAAAACTCCATTCCTCTTGTTATTGTGTTGTCCGAAAATTCACCAAGTGTTGGTGTCTTCTGTTCTTCCATAGCTCCATTCCAATCTTCAAAGGGCTAGGAGGATTCCTATCTTGCCACTTGTTCAAGTTCTCTTTCAAATTCCAAAGGTAATCATCAAGTTCTAGTGTATTAAAACACTTATGTTAACCTAGGGTTTGTAAATGAGTTTAAGCATGGAGCTTGAATGCTCATTGGTTTATTGTGAATTGGCTAGAACATGACAAGTAGCCAAGCCCTCTGGCCGATTTCCAACCAAGGAAGGACAAGAGTGTTCAAGTAAAAATCTTGAAAGAAAAGAGGTAAATGTGTTAGCCTAATATGGTTTAAATGCCTTAGGAAAAATTGAGCTTGAGATTGTTTAAAATACCTAAAGAGCCAATGGGAAATGAGTTAGTATAATGCTCTCAAAGAGTTTATTAAAGGCATATGTGATGTTGGGTGTATTTGCAGGTCAAAGGCAATTATTATGTGGAAATTCAGTGTTTAAGGTTTATGTTATTTAAGGGCCTAAGTGCCAAGCAATTTAAGTTTATGCACTATATTGTGATGTAGTGTAGCTTGAGGTTTAGTTGTGTGTAATGAAGGTGTCTTTGGTGAAGGTGTATGTCTTTGGAGATTAATGGGTGAAAAACCATGTGTTTGTGTACAAGGATGTGTATCGAGTGATTAAGTGTTCTTGGGTTGTATTAGGTGAAAAACTGTAGGTTTTGGTGTGAGGTAATACAAAGGAAGCTATGGCAAAATTTGGTTAATGAACAAGAAGTTTTAAGTGTTTAAAAGATGTTTGGAAGATGATGTTGTGATGGTAAGGAAACATTTGGGTATAGAGGTCATTATAGGTGAAACACCACTTAGAAAACCAAAGGAGAAATGTTACAAGTGATAAGAGATTTTGTAAGAAAAATGAGTGACAAGTTGAACAATGTTTTAAGGTGAATCAAAGTGATATTTTGGTATTAGAATATGCCTAAGTTCATGTGTGAAGGTTGGGTAATCAATGCATGAAGATAATAGATGAAACAAGACTTGAAAATGTCAATTTGGGAATTCTGTTACAGTGGTCCGGGACTTAGGTTTTGGAATGGTGTCCGGACCATATATGAAAACTGGCCGAGAGTCTAAGACTGTCTTGGTCCGGGACTTGGGGTGAGTACAAGGTCCGGACCACCCTGTCAAAACATGCCGAGAGTTTTGTAAGTGTTGGTCCGGGACTTAAGGTAAAGACCAAGTCCCGGACCACTCTAAAAATGTTGTTTAAGGTATGAAAATGATGTGTAATGATGGGGATTGATAAGTAATGATGTTGTAAGGATGTTAAGGACGTGTTAGATGTGATATAAAGACAACCAAGTGGGTGGAAAGTTGTAATAAAATGTGAAAGTAAAACAAGTTAAAAGTCAAGTTGTTTAACCAAGTTAACGGGGGAAAGTTATAAGCATTAGACTTTAAACAAACATGTTACCCCGATGTTAATAAAAGTACATGTGATGTTGCCAGTTGTTCGAGAATTGCTCGAGGAACATAAATGGACATGATAAAGTGGACTCCGGTGACAGGTATGGTTTTCTTGCAACCTATGTCCTACCGGATTACACCGGCTTCTATGCCAATGTGTTTTTCTGTATGTTTGCCATGTTGTAAGATAAAACATGTAATGACACTAGTAGAAAAGGCCTATTTCGGCGGTTCCAATGGGCCTATTTCGGCGGTTGTGAACCGCCGAAATGAGCACCGCCGAACTAGATGTACCTATCTCGGCGGTTCTTAGAGAACAACCGCCGAGATAGGCCCCTGGGATTGACCGTGTGTGAGATTGACCATGAGTCTATCTCGGCGGTTCTTAGAGAACAACCGCCGAGATAGACCCATGGTCAATCTCACACACGGTCAATCCCAGGGGCCTATCTCGGCGGTTGTTCTCTAAGAACCGCCGAGATAGGTATATTTTTTTTTTGTTTTTTTCCATCCCAGCTTATATATATATATTCACCACATTTGATTCAATCAGACCTGTAATAATGCTTCATCCATACAGGGAGCTCCAGCACACATTTAAAAAGTTATAAAAGCTCCCAATTAATACCAACGACGCACCACAATTTGAGAGTTAACAAAACCAATGCAATTACACTTACTTTCACACTTTCAATACAAATAAAAAACACCATTACAATTCAAATCTACCATTACACCATCCACAAGTGTACAGAGTTATATTTACATACTCGAAAAAGTTAGCAAAACATCTTCATGATCATCAATTCATTAAACTTGTGCAGACGAACTCCGACCATTCCTCAAGCATCTCAACAATTTGAGCATCATCATACTGACCATCTTTGAACACTTGTTCGTAAGCCTTGAAAAAAAATGAACATTAATCTAAAACGTACAAGTCTAACAACATGTAAAGAGCATAACTGAAACTTTCAAAGAATGTTACCATGTCTAACGAGTGCTCTGGTAAAAGGTTCGCCGCTCCTACTATGTCACTCATGAATCTCATGACATAGTATCCACATTCTGACCCCCCAGGCTGCACGGACACTATACAAACACACATATTGACAGTTATAAACAAGTTTAAACATTATCACACAAATTTATCAATTAATAGAGTACCTTGACAGTGTTCCAAGGGATGTTATTCTTCATTGTTATACCCTGGAGTCTTAATGCAGCTTTCATGGAACTATATACATCAGCAATATATATAGTTTTAAGCATCAGTAGCAAATTATGAAACAGTTAATGTTATGTAAAATAATTGTTGTTTACGATAACAAAATAATTACCCCAGTATTGCGGTGGATCTTCGGTCTCTTGGCACCCGCACCAAGTGAGTCAAATTGCAAGATTCGTGGGTGCTTCCCCATCACCAGCACAAGCAATGACCAATGTCGACTGTCCACAAATTACACAATGTGTTGAAATCATTAAGCAACTAACACAAACTATATGTTTTAGATAATACTAATAGAAATAGTCAAATATCATACCCTGAATGATATGGCAGCATAATAAATGACTTTTTCGAACATTCATAGAGGGCATTCGTCATATATTGCATAAGGCCTTGCGGATCACTTGTCATCTGGACTTCATTGCACATAGCAGGACACAGGAATCCAAATCTTTGATCTTGATAGACATTGATCGCCTTATCATGCACCCACCTATGAGGCAATATCATTAGTCATTAACTTTATATTCAAACATCTAATTCATCACCAATTAATGAATTCAAAATATAAAAGGTAGAAGTCACTCACATGGCGGCCGACTTGATAATCGACACATTCAACCAATCCCTCCTGAAGCACTCCTCGAAGTCGGACATATACATCTCAAATCGATGTATATCTTCTCCTTGAACTATATAGTGAAATATCCGCTCGGGATCTTCCACAATGAGGGAATCACTATCCGGTGGTAGCACCAACAACGAGGAATGCAGAATCTGCATATTGGTCGACAAGCCGGCCAATATTCTCTTCTCCACCAAAGCAGGTCTAAGCACAAAATTTGTGGATGCCTTTGATTGCACAGGTGTGGCAATTCTTTTTCCTTTGCCCTTATCAGTCTTCGGTGGGGTCATATCCTATGATATTAGTCTAATTAAGTATATGGATGCAAGGTGGTACACCAATAGTTTTATAGCAACGGTTAAGAGTAATACCTGCCCAGGGAGTCTGACCAATCGTGCAGGCCACTGCACTGTCGCAGTTTGTGCAGAACGCACGGTAGGTCTTTGTGGGACCGGCACCGGTAAACCGACGTCAGCATGCTCTGCAACAAATTCGTCTACAAGCACTCGTGCATGGTAATGTCGGAGTGGTTCACCGTGCACAATATCACTTGGACGAGAGGGGAAAAGTTTTCCCCATGCAACCATGACCTCTTCTACTCCAATTTGTAAAAACAGATGGCACTCAGTGGGTGCCTGAGTGTTATGTGGAACTTGTTTAGATAAAAATTGAGAATTCTTCTATGATGATATTAGTGATCAAGTTAAAAATCATAATCGTCATGTACTCAATTGAAATGTAAGTCTAACCTGTAGAGATGCATAGGGAAACGGATCAGCCGAGTGGACACTACTTCTCACTACCGGTGCATTCTGCTGCTGAATGGGTGACTGATCAACTGGTGGTCGAGAAACCTCTTGGCTTTCATGCTGCTGTGGCTGAATCCTTGATATAGCCTGAGCGATCCTCTCGTCGACGTTCTGAGTAATCCTCTGCTCCATCTCAGCCATCGCTCTCAGGTGCTCCTCGTAGCTAATCGACTGTCCCCGGCTGATTCTGGACCCGGGTGCGCCAAATGCCTGGCGGATACCAACGTGCCCACCAAACCCAATGGCACGACCTGGATGATCCTTCTTACCAAGAGCGCGTGTAAGAGGATCATCATTCCTCTGTGAGGTCCAGGTGCCCTGGGTGAGCTGAGAGCTTAATTCACCCTAATATAACACACAAATACAGTTATTAGTTTAACATAAGTTCATATACAAAGGAAATGAACAGTTTGACTGAAAATGAAATGATATCACTTACCATTTGAGCAATAACTGCTCTCGTGGCTTCATCATATTGAGGATTTTCGGGAGTAGAGTTCTTCGGAATGTGGCTTAACTCCCACACTTTCATTCTTCTGCCACTGGCATCCAATGAGCCATCCGTGGGCAGATATCCCTTTTGCTCCCATTCTGGTACCCTTTGAGCAATACTTTTTCCACCTAAGTGGTGAGGGTACAGATTCTTCTTAGCATTTGCTTGTTGTTTCGCACGGAGAGCCTGCATAAATTAATGGGATCATGTTAAGTGAAATTGAACACAAAAAATAAGAAATTAAGATTAATTTATGTATGTATGACAATAAAGTGCACCTGGAACTCAGGTGTGTGACGCCTCTCAACAAATTGTAGCCATTGCTCTTCTGTTATGCCCTCGTAAACCTCCCATGGTGGTCTCACACCGTCTCCACCATGATCTGGCTCATCTGGATCTTCTGGAGTAGGCATCTTGTAGATGTACTTGTCAGCCAACTTATTCTTGTGGTCCCGGAACTGTTTCGACATCGCTGATAGCACATCGTTTTTAAGTGCGGGATCCACGGAGAAACGAGACTACGTACATGATCATTCAGTTAGTAAAGTAAACATAAATGTTCTATTATTTCACAAAAGATCATAGTAATAATGTAGAGATTTACCTGAAGACGCTGAAACATAGTATCCTTCAATGATTGAGGCACTTGCTTCCAGGTGTGGTTTATGTCGCAATATGACTTCACCAAATGGCTACCGTAAGCGGTGAAGTCATTCTTCCAATTTCCATGGGGCTGGTTGAATTGATTGAAGTCGACCGGTTTTGTAGGAGGGCCCTTGTTAGCCTTCAGCCCACGTGTTGCACCTCTTTTCTTCTGCTTCTTCGCCTCTGGTGGCACAACCGACTCCTCTTCGGTCTGCTGTGAAGGGCCAGCCTCAGTCTCGTGTACTGCTACCTGGTCCTTCTTCTTCTTTCCTCCTCTCTGACCCGCTTACTTGGTCTATTCGGCTGTGGCTCAGGTTCTCCAGTCGAGATAAGCCGTCCAATGGGGTCATCTATAGGGTGATCATCCACTGCAAAAAAAAATCATAAAGCATTTTCATCAGTTAAACTCATAACATAAATACTATGATGCATAACAATAACAGTTAAGATGATATTACAGTCTACATTCTACTAACAACATTACCTGACACGTACAAAAACATAAATCATTTCATATTTTCTACCCAAACACCCTCATCATGGTCTGATCGTGCGTAGAGCAAATCGTTTTCAGTATCATCAATCGAATCCGGTAATCCAGTAGGAAACAAGGATGTTTCCTCTACAGTCCCATTTTCATCGTTATCCTCATTTTCATTTTCCATTACAACCGGCCTTCTTCCTGGAAGAACAACAGACCATCTGCAGTCTTTCGGATCCTCAACATACCACACTTGCTCGCAATCCTTTCCCAGAACAAATTGATCATCATTATAACCGTGTAACCGTGAAAGATCAACCATGGTAAGCCCTCCATCATTTTGGTACCCGCGTCGGTTGTCCACCCACTTGCACCGGAACAACAGAAAGGAATCAATGTCATAGTCTAGTTCCCAGATGTCCTCGATGACACCATAATACCAATTACTAACTGGTTGAGATCGGTTACCGCTGTGGTACTCAGTGGCAGCAGCTTCAATTTTTACCCCACTATTCTGGTTTATCGATTTGGCATCTTGGCGTGCAGTGTAGTATGTATACCCACTAATATCATACCCCTCAAAAGATGTAATATTAGTTTCAGGTCCGATTGCCAAACATCTGATCTCTTCGCTTACAGCTTCTGGATCTGATGATGCTAATGTCAACACATGATCTTTGAACCATTGGATAAAAACTCGGTTTTGTTCTTTTGTCAGCCAAATGTGGTTTTTCAAAGGATTTTGATGCCTTAACTCAACCATATGGGTTTCCAAATAAGGTTCAACAACCTCAAGATGTTGTAAGACAAACAAATGTGCTTGATGAATAAGTAGACGCGAAACTTGCACGATCTTTCTACCAATAACACCTTTACCCTTAAACCTGCCATAGTGTCGTGGTTTTGGGATACCAATAGACTCTGCCTCACTCAAATAATCGGTCACAAACTCCGTGACTTCCTCAGTCACTGTTGCTTCAACAATGCTCCCCTCTGGTCGATACCTATTCTTCATTCTACTTTTCAGAATACCCATGTACCGTTCAAAAGGGTACATGTACCGTAAGTATACCGGACCGCAGAACTGTATCTCTCGAACGATGTGCACAATTAGATGTACCATTATATCAAAGAAAGATGGTGGGAAATACATCTCAAGTTGACATAAAGTGATAACAATTTCACGTTGTAGATCATCTAGAGAGGTTACGTCAATTGCCTTGGAGCACACAGCGTTGAAAAAGAAACATAACCGAGTTAAAGCATTTCTGACATCAGATGGCAATATCCCTCGAATTGCGACCGGAAGAAGATGTAACATCAGTACATGATAATCGTGAGATTTCATGCCTAAAAGTTTTAAATCCTTCATCGATACAATGTTCTTCCAGTTTGAAGAGTATCCAGACGGTACTTTTACCGAGTACAGACATTTGCAGAAACTAATCTTTTCAGCCTTTGAGAGCGTGTAGCATGCAGGAGGTAGGTAGATTCGTTTCCCATTCTCTTGTGGGTGTAACTCCTTTCGTATACCCATGGTTTGCATGTCCTTTCTGATTTTCAATCCGTCTTTTGTTTTGCCGGGTATATTGAGTAAAGTCCCACTCACTGCCTCACCAACGTTCTTCACAATGTGCATGATGTCTAAGCAGTGCCTCACAGAAAGATGACGCCAATAAGGTAGTTCCCAAAAGATAGAACACTTTTTCCAAATGTTTTTCGTCGGTTTTGATGTGTTTCCAAATACATTTACAATGTCCTTAACCTTTTCGTACACTTCCTCAGAGGTCAGAGGTAGACGGGCCACACGAGTTTCGGCTTGACCATTGAACAACTTTCTCTTCGTTACTCGATAAGGGTGATCTTCGGGGAGAAGACGTCGATGACACATATAAACATTCTTCCCACAATGTTTTAAACGGTCCGAACAAGTGTCTTCCTCGCATATGGGACATGCAAATGTTCCTTTAACCGTGTAACCGGACAAGTTCCCATACGCAGGGAAGTCATTGACGGTACAGAACAACAAAGCCTTGAGCGTGAAATTCTCTCTTGCATAAGCATCATATACCACGGTCCCCTCATTCCACAATAGCTTCAGATCGTCGATCAGAGGGGCAAGGTACACATCAATGCTATTACCTGGCTGCTTGGGACCAGATATCAGGAGCGATAACATGATGTACTTTCGTTTCATACACAACCATGAGGGCAAATTGTAGATCACTAGCAGAACAGGCCATGTACTGTGTTGACTACTCAATGTGCCGTACGGGTTCATTCCATCAGTACATAACCCAAGCCTCAGATTCCTATCTTCATGTCCGAAATGTTCTTTGAACCGTCTATTGATGTTTCTCCACTGAGGCCCATCTGCTGGATGTCTTAGTTTCTCATCACTCTTTCTACCCTCCGCATGCCATCGTAAGTTCTTTGCATCTTTCGGATTCGCAAACAACCGTTTGAATCTGGGTATAATCGGCAAATACCAAACAAGTTTTGCTGGAGGGCTTTTTTTCTGAACGGAGGAGTACTCACCATCTTTATGCTTATACCGGGACAACGAACATTTTGGGCAATTGTCCAGATGTTCGTATTCACCCCTGTACAACACACAGTTGTTTGGACACGCGTGAATTTTTTTGTACTCTACTCCCATTGGACACACCCATTTCTTTGCCTCATACGTGGTCGTAGGGAGACCGTTCTCATCCGGTAGCATATCATGAATCAGCTCGAGGAATGCCGTGAAACCTTTGTCACTCAATCCATATCTTCCCTTCAGGTTGAACAAATTCAATATAGCTGTCAATTTCGTGTACTTAGTGCAAGTAGGATACAACGCCGTTTTGGATGCGTCCAACAACCTTTGATACTCATCCGGCCGGTCGACAAAGTTATCCTCAACGTTACCAAGCATCTCGTCAATTTGTTCATCATGATAAGTCGACTCACTGTCAACATTGACTCCGGAAGCGCTTGGGAGTTCTGACTCGTTAGTAGTATCGAATGTCTGCTCGGTTCTTGAGTTACACCGATCGTGACTGTAGGAAGATGAAGCATTATCTTCAACACGTTCTCCATGAAAAATCCATTTTGTATAATGTGGCATGAAACCACGGGTCTTCACATGGAGTTGTACGAGGTTGATGCTTGAATAATGTCTAACCACACCACAATCAACACAAGGACATGGAATTTTCTCCGCCTTTGTCCTGTCCTTGTGTTGCACTGCAGCTTTGCAAAACTCTTTCAGCATTTTGTCAAAATGTTCGCCTCTATCACCATACATCCAGTCACGCTCCATACTACATGTGCAACATATCACAGGTGTGAGTTAGATCCTTTGTAGAATATGGCCTATATTAAGTTGCACATGTTTATTTCCTAATGGAGCATGACTGGGATGATTGACAATTAGTCTAGCCTAACTCTAAGGTTGCAAACACAAAATAAACTACCATTTTAAATTTAAGAAATTGTTGCACTTCTACAAAAAATTTGGCATGACCTTTGCATAATTGTACACATCCCGTGCTTATTATTCAGCACTCACCAAAGTCATCACAACCACAAACATTCCAACAATGGCAGCAACCAACAATTAAAATAAATCAATTCTTTACTAGCTAACTGAAAACCAATTGCAAATTCAGATCATCAAATCAACGCTTTCAATTCTCCACTGTATAAGTTCAAACCGGTTTACAGATTAACAAAGAATCGAGAGTTAGAATACGTACTTGTTTTTTAAGGATTTATGGACAGGGGAGACTGGTGCCTGAGAGGTAGGCTTCTGTGCGAGAGATGCAGCAATACCACTTCTGATATGTCTCTGCAAGGGAGCAACAAAAAATAAATTAAAAAAAAATGCATCAACAAATAGGGAATGAAGCTAAATTATGTACTAGCACTTATATTTAAATACATAATTGCATTTATTAAACAAAAAATAAGGTTTAGTTACTTACTTGTGCACAGAGGAGGAAAGAGGAAAAGTAATGGAAGAAGGCGGGAAACAAGAGAGGTGAATAACGGACCTGATAAAAAAAATTAGATATTGTTAGACATATACACATACATCAAACAATTAATTACGAAGAGATTTTAAAAAAAAACGGCATGACTTTTGCATAATTTTACCTATCCCATGCTTATTATTAAGCATTCACCAACCATTCATCAACACAAATTTCCATCACAAATCAAACTAATACCAACTTTATCCATCAAACAAAATTTTAATAATTTGTGGAAATAAAATACAAAGTAAAATAAAGACACAACTATGCGCCTATTATTAAGCATTCACCAATTATTCAACAACACAAATTTCAATCATAAACCAAACTAATATATACCAAATTCATTCATCAAACGAAATTCCAATAATTTGTGGAAATCAAATACAAAGTACAAAAGAGAAAAATGATACGTTAGATTATATTACCGGTTCGAAAATGAATTGCTCTCCGCTCCGCTTTCAATCTACCATCAAATGGTAAAGAAGCTCCTTAAGTATTTATCTGTAGAGACACAAAAGAGAAAAATGATAAGTTAGATTATATTACAGTGAATGAAGAGAATGAAGAGTTAAATTAAAAAAAATACCGGTTCATAAATGAATTGTTTTCAGCCCCTCTTCTCAATCGGGCGTGCGAGACGCGTGTAGCAACACCAATCTCTACAGAGGCAACGCATAAAGATTGAACAACATTCAGATCAATTATAATAATTTTATATTAAACTTAACGAATATACAATACTCATATATATACACTACCGAATGTTTATTAGTATTTTTACCAATGAATGAAGTTGTTCATAACAACTCATAAATGACAAGATCAAACTATAACTTACATAACAACCTAAATTGTATTTTTCATGTTTAACATGTTATCCATAATTTTCAATATACCACTTATGCATCACACTCTTGTATTAACGATTATAATATCATAATCAAATATGTAAATTATAAACATTATCGTTAGCTCATTCAAACAAGCACAATAAGAATTTTTTTTAGTATAACGCTTCTGGAAATAAGCTAACCTAACTATACTTTAACAATGTATATTTACAATGTATATTTACAATGTATATTTACTTATGAATTGTGAATTAACAAGTAATTTTAAGTGGACAAATAAGCTAACCTAACTATACTTAAACAAATAATGCTCAAACATTGTTCCACCCCATATATAAGCATAAAAAATCTAGCCCAAATAAGCTAACCTAACTATACTTAAAAGAAGGGCAAAAAACAGCACAAAAATTCACTCGGACATTTCATCGAACACCTTGTGTGCATACATAAATTTAATAGTTTAACAACCAAATCTAGCAAAGATTTCACACACACAATAAATATCATCATCCACAATCACAATTTAACAACAATTTATCAATTTTAACAACAAATTAACAATTAATAAAACAAAATCGAAACAATCGTGAGTGTTTGTTCTCACCTCTGTTCGCCTCTGTTGAGTGGCGGATTGAGGCCGGCGACACCAACCGAAGACCACACCGACGGCGCGACACCGGCGAAAGCAAGAGGAGGAGGGGCGGGCGGTCGACGGCTGTGGTGGCGGTGGTGGGTTCGAAATCGCCGCTGAACAGAGAGGAGAAGAGGGGGTTAATTAGACCTAATGATCTGTAATTGTTTCGAATCGGGCTGGGGGGCTAATTAAAAGGACCTATTTCGGCGGTTCCTAACAAAGAACCGCCGAAATAGGCCCTTTTTAATTATTAAATAAATTAAAGAGACCTATTTCGGCGGTTCCTGACAAGAACCGCCGAAATAGATGATTAAATTAAAAAAAAAAAAATAGAAACACCTATTTCGGCGGTTTCGTGTAAGGAACCGCCGAAATAGGTCTATTTAATTTTTTTTATTATTAAAAAGGGCCTATTTCGGCGGTTCTTTGTGAGGAACCGCTGTTATACCCAAAATTTCAACCCCCGGAGGAGAGTCTCTACTAATAGGCTAGTAGCAAGGGTTCCCAGTTCGATTGGCACATTTCAGAGTACTAGGGACAGCTTAGTCATCTCCAGGGGCATTTTCGTAATTTTTCAAGGCTCCTAAGCCCCTATAGGCTTTCTCTCTCCTCCAAATAAGGGTCAAATCAACTTGAAATGCTTTGATATTTTAACCCATGATAGAGGATGACATTTTAAGCATAATGGCGTTGGAATTTTGATTTTTCGAATTTCCAATAATTTTCTAGCAATTTCTGATTGAATTTGACGAGAAATTGAATTTAAAAATATTCCAATACCCAAAAAATTCGATCTCACTTTAGAAAAATCAGAATTATCATCCTTTACCCATGTGTGAAATTTCATAATCAAATTCTCTTTGGAAGCCCTTGAGCTAAAACGTCGGTAAATCTCGGTTTTTACCGGATTTTTCTATCTTTAAGGAAGTCTATATAAGGAACCTTATCCCATGATCAAATCAGAACCTCAAGAACCCTAGACTCTCAAAGAAGGCAGCCGTCTCTCTCTCTCCACGTTTTGAACTCCAGAGCCCCGATCAAACACCGAAATCTCACCAAAATCAACACCAAAACATATTTTTCAACTCCCACAACATCATCAATCATCAAATATCAACCAAACCACCACCAAAACGTGAAGAACAGCAAGAACAACCAACAACCAGAAGCTCGGTTCGAAATCCTTTCGGGTCTGCCATCAACGAGGCACTCGACGAATCCCGGTGTGAAGAATCGTTGTGAATCCGGAGGTAAAACAGGTAGAAACTCCACTCCCCTAATTCTCTACGGTATTATCATCCTTGCCTCAAAATTTGGGCTCAAACTAACCCCTCTACGCTTCTGTATTGCTGTTTGATTAAGCCTCTGTCCAATAACTTGTTCACTAAGTTTCGTGCTTATTTCGAATTCAAATTGAGAACTTCAAACCACTAACGACTTGTAAATCTTTCAGGCTACACACCCATAAAATTTGAGCTCAAAACCCCGGGAACCTTCTGAAAACCCCTGTCCGTGGGTGGTCCGTGACCTCGGACCTATGGTCCGGGACCCCGGACGCGTTGTCCGAGACCACGGACACCCACGGACGGCGGCGGGATTTTAAAAATTCAAAACTTAGGTTTTTCTAATGATGTCCGGGCCCACGGACACCCTGTCCGTGGCCCCGGACTTTGCAAAATTTTTTTCCCTTAATTTTGACCTTTCTGTATATTTAGGCTAACTGGGGTCCGTGGTCTCGGACGTTCGGTCCGTGGCTACGGACGTAAGCAAAATTTGACCTAATTCTGCCTCCCGAAACCCTAGTTTAGGTAGCTTTCAATTCCATTTTATTTCTCTGTCAAAAATTGCTAAAACACAAAAAAACAGAAGCTTGCGCATTAGGTTAAAACGACTCGTAATAAGCCGTAAATAAACTAAGTAGAGGAAAAAATGACTTCTGAGGGTAATGAAAGTAATTGAACCCTAAATAAGTCGAATATCAAGCCCCCGAACCCGAACTCTCCTTTCCTAATTTGATCTAGGTTAAAATTAGGTGGCGACTCATAATAGGTTCCAGTGAGCTAGCTTAGGTTTTAATAATTATTGTTTTATGACATAGTTATTAATCTTAGGTTATAAGTGGACCTAAAACCCGGATAGATCCTAATCAGCTTTAATCAACATAGGATAGGGTTTAAAATCGAGGCTCACAGACTGGCGACTCTGCTGGGGACAACTTCTTAATTTTAACTTGTTTAATTTTAAGAAAGAGGGCTTAACTTGAAAATGTTTATTTATGGCTTCTACTATGTTGTTTGTTTACTTTTGTGCGCACTTTAATTTTTGCACCCTTGCATCATATGAGAGCGAGGGTCTACTTAAACCAATTTCACCCCGGGACCCGTTTGAGGGTCCCCTGTCAGGGACTCACACCTTTTAGGTGATGTGAATAAGCGGGGGAAAAGAGGAGGGTGTCGTCTAACCACACCCCCTTATGGGCTTTAGCCCCAAGCGTTTTCCTGGCAGTGTCCTTACCTAGCCCATTGTTTGGTCAGTCAAAGACCCGACCGTAGCCGCACACCTTCAGGTGATGTGAAAAAAGGGGGAAGCCCAAAGAGATAGCGTGCAAGCCCTATTCCTTTGAGGTGACCTGGGCCATGCCCCAAGCACCTCTCCGGATCGATCCATACCCGTTTGGATTTAAACGTCTAGTGAGGACATGTGAATTTGTGGGCCTTGTTTGCTTGTATGATCGGCCCATTACACAGCCTACAGATTGATAGGAACTTTTCCTACATTAACCTAGCCCAGCCCGAATTGGCGGCTCTATTTGTTTGCGGCCCAGAGGTCCCGTTTGGTTTAATATGTGAGTCATTCGGGCTTCGGCCCAAAAGCTTAGACTTAGGTGATTCTCTTCTGGTCCAATTCGAATTATCCATTTAGTTCTAGGCCCATGAAAAACAAATCCACCTCAAGCGGTTCATGAAAATCCATCAGGCCTTTCCGTTTCAAGGTTTATTCTAGTCCAGGAAGACTTTCCACTTGGGTTTTGGCCCAAAGTCCTAGATATAGGTATCATCTTCTAGGCCCAATCAGAATTACTCGGCCCAAATTCCAATTCACATCTAGGACATGGTTTAAAAATCATTTCGGCCCATGCGCCCTATTCTAGCCCAAACACATTCTGGCCCTGGTGCCAAATTCTCAAACATTCTGAGCACCACGCCCATAACTCACTTCATCTGGGCCCACAGACCAATTCATAGTTTTGGCCCACGAACTTTGCTCTCAATCCAAAATTTCGGCCCATAACATAAAACATTCAAACCCCAGATAGTTGTGCAACCCATTCATTCTAGTTCTGGCCTCAAGGCCCAACAGGGTCATCAAACGAATCTTAGGCTTCAAGGTTTCTCTCTGGCCTAGAGGCCCATTCATAATCCATGCGGTTCCCCTCGGCCCATTTGCTCCACTTCCACGTTAAGGGTGTTCAGGCCCACACATCCGTTCTAACCTAGGGATCACTCTAGCCCATGCACTTCACTCTCAGTTTGGAAGAGATTCAGGCCCTAGTTCCTCCTACATAACCCATAGGCATTCCTAGTTCAAGTATTTCGTGGAGCCTACTAAGAGTCCAAGAAGAAGTCGATCACAGTCATCTTAGCGACATCCCGGCGGTCAAGAGCTCGAGTCTTCAGCATGCCGACTTCAGATGGTTCAGCAGGATTCGGATTCAACATAAGTTTTAGGGTTCCCATGCATTCTACCGTATAACCTGCCATAACATATTTCAAATGCACCTCTCATATTTCAAAGAATGATCGTTTTCAAACCACTAATAAGAGGCATCGATTTTGTTGAATCATCTTCTTCCTCATGTTCACAAATGAATGACCTTTTCAAGTCTAAATGATAAAAAAGAAGGTTTTGTTTCACACAAGTTTCTTTTGAGAAAATGGTTCATGAATTAATTATTTCCCGACAATGGAATACAAAGACTTGTATTTTGTTTCTGAAATTTTGAGCATGCCTTACCAAACCACACAGCTTATCCCAAAGCGTCCAAATAACCCCCAAAGCGGTTCCAAATCCATATCTGTCAAATTGTTGTCATAAACCCTAGGTTAATACTGGGGGCAATCTGAGTTAGGTTTGTTATCTTTAATTTTTCGTTTTAACGTGTGAACAAGTCTTTGAGTGAACATTTCGCGAGAGTGTCTTGAGCGGAAAAACCATGAGTGAACGAGCGTGTCATTTTTACACGACTCCGGTGAGACCACATTCAAAGGTAAGGTAAACGGCATAACTCCGACCGAAGGAGATAATTTGTAAATTTACTCTTAGACCTGCGAAAAGTAACAAAGAATGGATACACAACTATCAGGAATGACGAAGCACCTAGGTACAGCACCACATAGCCAAAAAACTTGTGAACCCTGACGTTAAACCCTAGGCACCCCCGCTGAGCCTTTCATATATCCTTTTTCGATATTATGAACTCCACAAAATCACCCAGCCAATGATGAATTACCAACCTGGTGACCAAAGAAAGCGAGGAGCCCGACTCTCAGATAACATTCTCAACAGTCCAGAGAAGCAATGCCGCTATCAGCATGGCGAAGCGATCCGCAAATGGTCCCAGAGGGACACAGGATCAAATGAGCTAACATCAAAAACAGCTCTCAAAGTTCAAAACCGGGAAACACAAGAACCCTGAAGGAAAAGTCAAGAAAGGATAAAACAAAAAGGCAATCCCGAAGTGCCTCGAAGAAATCCAAATGACAAAAAGAGAAATGGTGTAAAGGACAATTTCAAAAGTCCAAGTCCAGAAGCTCGAAAACAACGTCGACATGAAGCAGCTAGATGACTTCAAGACAAGGAAGATGAATCTGAGAGAAGACGCAAGTCGCAGCTTTGGTCACCCATTTAAGCTCCACATACCTCAAATATCCCTCAATGATCCTGTTGTCATTCATCACACCCTATGGCCACGTTATAAGCTTTAAAGACTTCCGACTTGATAGTTGTGTATCTAATCACGTGAAAGTAACAGATCAAATGCGTAAATTCATCAAATATCGAATTCAACGGTCTAGAAGTTGTGACCGTAAGTGAGAAACAAGTGTAAACACCAAACACGTCGAGTGTAGGTTAGGAAGCACCAAATCAAAACATAAGCCTTGACCTTGTGAGGACCAGACTCGTTCACACGTTTGATCAAAGAAAATGCTGGGGGCAATCGATCGGAACGATCGATTGCCATGAACTCTAGCTCAGATTGTCTTAAGGGAAAAATACTGGGGGCAATTGTTGGTTCCAACAATTGCTACGACAACACCAATTGGAACCCAAAGCTCAAACATCACCACCACCATCCCACCACAGGCCCACATAAGCCCTTACCTCCACACCTCCACTACACAGGCCCACATAAGCCCTTACCTGCATATCAAACACCACAGGCCCACATAAGCCCTTACTTTCACATCATACCCCACCGGCGGCATGTTCATCTCGTAGGAGATAAATTACAAGTCCGAAGTCTATAGTTAGGAAATGATAATTCACTTTCCTTTTCACTAAACAGAATTTACTTCAAACACTGCCACGTTTGGCACCTCTTTCAACAATTTCTTGTCTTGAACAACTTTCCTTCAAACACTTTGGTTTCATAAACCTCATCATGGCCACATTTGGCACACTTTCTAGCAATGTCTTGCTTTGGACAATTTTTGACCCTTAATGTTGCCATGTTTGGCACATTTTCCAATGATTTTTGTTTTGGACAAGTTTCCTGCATACATTGTGATTGTTTTTTGACATGCATATCATCTTTGCCACGTTTGGCACTTTCATAATCAACTTTCATCATGATCATTTGCATAAAGTTTACCTTGCATCCGTCCGTACGAAACTCCTCGTCATAGACCAGAGATGCAGATTCTCAACTAAAGGTACAAATCCTTCTGAGATGCAGATTCTCAGCCAAAGATCCAGATTCACCAGAATAGATGAACTCAACCTCAGGCTCGTCATGAACCCAATTTCCTACCAATCCACTTAGGCACCCATAGGTCCTACTTTACATTCGTCAATTTAGGCACACATCACATCGATCTCATTACATCTCTTCTCAATTCCAGGTTCCCGACACCTTATAATGCTCGGCGTAATCCATTCAACTTCGGGTTCCCGACACCTTATAATGCTCGGCGTATTCCAGGTTCCCGACACCTTATAATGCTCGGCGTGTCCCGTTTAATCTAAGGTTCCCGACACCTTATAATGCTCGGCGTAATCCATTCAATTTCAGGTTACCGACACCTTATAATGCTCGGCGTAATCCATTCAACTTCGGGTTCCCGACACCTTATAATGCTCGGCGTATTCCAGGTTCCCGACACCTTATAATGCTCGGCGTGTCCCGTTTAATCTCAGGTTCCCGACACCTTATAATGCTCGGCGTATTCCGTTCAACTTATGGTTCCCGACACCTTATAATGCTCGGCGTAATCCATTCAATTTCAGGTTCCCGACACCTTATAATGCTCGGCGTATTTCAGGTTCCCGACACCTTACAATGCTCGGCGTATCCCATTCAGTCTCAGGTTCCCGACACCTTATAATGCTCGGCGTATTCCAAGTTCCCAACACCTTAGAATGCTCAGCGTACTTCATTCCTTTATAGGTAGTCAACGCCTTAGAATAGCTTGACATCAATTTCATCACTTTAGGTAGTCAGCGCCTTGAATAGCTTGACAGCATATCATCATTTTAGGTAGTCAACGCCTTAGAATAGCTTGACATCAATTTCATCACTTTAGGTAGTCAGCGCCTTAGAATAGCTCGACAGCATATCATCATTTTAGGTAGTCAATGCCTTAGAATAGCTTGACATCATTTTCATCATTTTAGGTAGTCAACGCCTTAGAATAGCTTGACATCATATCATCCTTATATGTAGTCGACGCCTTAGAATAGTCTGACATTACTTCATCATTACCTTTAGGTGGTCGACGCCTTAGAACCACTCGACACCCTTCCACCTTACTCATAGGTAGTCAGCGCCTTAGAATAGCTCGACACAACTTGTCGGATTTCAGTTGCACGAGGGGCCTTAAGATCCAAAATTTTGGGGTATCACTCAAGCATCAAACTAGCCTTTCATTTCCATTACAAAGTCTAGTTGACGGGGGGCAATCTGTTATACCCAAAATTTCAACCCCCGGAGGAGAGTCTCTACTAATAGGCTAGTAGCAAGGGTTCCCAGTTCGATCGGCACATTTCAGAGTACTAGGGACAGCTTAGTCATCTCCAGGGGCATTTTCGTAATTTTTCAAGGCTCCTAAGCCCCCTATAGGCTTTCTCTCTCCTCCAAATAAGGGTCAAATCAACTTGAAATGCTTTGATATTTTAACCCATGATAGAGGATGACATTTTAAGCATAATGGCGTTGGAATTTTGATTTTCGAATTTCCAATAATTTTCTAGCAATTTCTGATTGAATTTGACGAGAAATTGAATTTAAAAATATTCCAATATCCAAAAAATTCGATCTCACTTTAGAAAAATCAGAATTATCATCCTTTACCCATGTGTGAAATTTCATAATCAAATTCTCTTTGGAAGCCCTTGAGCTAAAACGTCGGTAAATCTCGGTTTTACCGGATTTTCTATCTTTAAGGAAGTCTATATAAGGAACCTTATCCCATGATCAAATCAGAACCTCAAGAACCCTAGACTCTCAAAGAAGGCAGCCGTCTCTCTCTCTCACGTTTTGAACTCCAGAGCCCCGATAAACACCGAAATCTCACCAAATCAACACCAAAACATATTTTCAACTCCCACAACATCATCAATCATCAAATATCAACCAAACCACCACCAAAACGTGAAGAACAGCAAGAACAACCAACAACCAGAAGCTCGGTTCGAAATCCTTTGGGTCTGCCATCAACGAGGCACTCGACGAATCCCGGTGTGAAGAATCGTTGTGAATCCGGAGGTAAAACAGGTAGAAACTCCATCCCCTAATTCTCTACGGTATTATCATCCTTGCCTCAAAATTTGGGCTCAAACTAACCCCTCTACGCTTCTGTATTGCTGTTTGATTAAGCCTCTGTCCAATAACTTGTTCACTAAGTTTCGTGCTTATTTCGAATTCAAATTGAGAACTTCAAACCACTAACGACTTGTAAATTTCAGGCTACACACCCATAAAATTTGAGCTCAAAACACCCTCGGGAACCTTCTGAAAAACCCCTGTCCGTGGGTGGTCCGTGACCGGACCTATGGTCCGGGACCCCGGACGCGTTGTCCGAGACCACGGACACCCACGGACGGCGGCGGGATTTTAAAAATTCAAAACTTAGGTTTTTCTAATGATGTCCGGGCCCACGGACACCCTGTCCGTGGCCCCGGACTTTGCAAATTTTGTTTTCCCTTAATTTGACCTTTCTGTATATTTAGGCTAACTGGGGTCCGTGGTCTCGGACGTTCGGTCCGTGGCTACGGACGTAAGCAAAATTTGACCTAATTCTGCCTCCGAAACCTAGTTTAGGTAGCTTTCAATTCCATTTTATTTCTCTGTCAAAAATTGCTAAAAACACAAAAAAAACAGAAGCTTGCGCACTTAGGTTAAAACGACTCGTAATAAGCCGTAAATAAACTAAGTAGAGGAAAAAATGACTCTGAGGGTAATGAAAGTAATTGAACCCTAAATAAGTCGAATATCAAGCCCCCGAACCCGAACTCTCCTTTCCTAATTTGATCTAGGTTAAAATTAGGTGGCACTCATAATAGGTTCCAGTGAGCTAGCTTAGGTTTTAATAATTATTGTTTTATGACATAGTTATTAATCTTAGGTTATAAGTGGACCTAAAACCCGGATAGATCCTAATCAGCTTTAATCAACATAGGATAGGGTTTAAAATCGAGGCTCACAACCGCCGAAATAGACCCCTTCTTTACATACGGTATATATTTCGGGCCCCTATTTCGGCGGTTTTATCTACAACCGCCGAAATAGGGGCGCCGAAATAGACGTTTTTTGTACTAGTGTGAGTTTACAGTAATTCATATATGTGGCGTGTTTAGTTCCGATACCATTTAACCTCGAAAGTGTTAAACCTTAGCTAACTGAGCCTAGGATCACAGGAGAGTTTGGTATTCGGATTAAACGACCCGAACCATGGGGCGTTCTAACCACGGCTATGCGTGAGTTAAATGTGTGGTATGTGTATGTGAGTGTAGGGATCTCCCTTGTGTGTTTAACCCAATTGTAATATGGTGTGTAGAAATGATAGACTCCATAGTGGGGTTCTAACTAATATTCTAAAGTAAGTATGTACTAACAGTAGTGAGGAATCCGGTTTGGCCGGTCGCGCGTTGTTTGGGAGTGGGTATCCTTTTTAGCTTTACCCTTCTCTCTGTCATGGTTGTTTCCCTCACGGGTTATGATCTCCCATTAGCTTATCCCAAAGCTTAGCTATTCTGACTTACGATCGGTTTAGGGGGAACATGTGTTTGTGTGGTGTGTTCGGGTCACTAAATCCGATCCATCTTTAGGTAAGTTACTCGTCCGACTATTAGGGCGGTAATGAGTTTTGTTATAACGAGCTTAACATGGGGGTGATATCATTCCCTAGGCTCACCAGTGTATTAACTATGTTTGGGCCGGTTCCTAAGAGATCCGTACCCGTTATGTATGTGTTATTTGTATGTTGCAAAGTTATTGTGATGTGATGTTATATGTCGCTTAGAAGTGAAATATGAGGATCATGGATATGATTCCTAGTATGTAAAAGAGACGTTTGTGGAAACCCGATAGTGGGTAAGTGTCGTCTATTGAGGAAATAGCTCCGTTAGGGGAGAAATACTGTAGGGTGGAAGAACTCAAAGAGTGATTAGTTAAGTATGGATGAGTTATTTTTGTTAAGCCCATTGGGGTGAAATATATTGTGTCGTGAGTTTATGTTTCACATGCTTGATTCAAATGTAATCAACTGCATGCTAAGACGACAAATAGTTGTGCGTGGCCCGGTAGCATGTGGGCTGCGGGATTACCATACCAGCAAAGGTGCTGAGCCCCTGGGGGGCCACCCTTTCTTTCCTTTTCTATTTCAGGTACAAGGAGCTGGAGCCGTTCGAGAGTAGGACGGGGTAGTTGTTGCGTACGGGTAATTGATGTAATTACTTGTAATTTGTAGGTGTAGTAAGACCGAAATTGTTCTCGGCATTAGTTGTAAATACTCGGTACAGTTGGAAGGTATTTGTATAATGAATGTTGGTAGTGATAAAGGAGACAGTATTGTATAGTTGCTTGGGGATCTAGTCCATCAGACCGATACAAATGTGTAAATGTTAGCCTTGTTAGCCACGTGGGTGGTTAACGGCGTGTAACACCGATGAGTTAAGTTATGTGATGATGTGTATTTTCCGCTGCAGTTTAATGTTAAGTATGTTGTTGTATGTTGGGGTGTTACACCACGGTAGGGGTCACCTCCCACATCGATCGGGAGAGAGCACGAACCACGCCTTATAGGTGTGGGGATACTCTCCCCTTGTGAGACGCGTTTTGGGGATGGTACCCCGGAAACAAATCCGTGCGGGCTGCGGCTCAAAGCGGACAATATCTCACATGTGGGTTAAGACTGGGGATGTTACAGATTACCTACGGAATTGTCCGTAGGTAATTCATTTTTTTCTAGTAGTGTGCACACCAACAAGCATTTGCAGGAACACAAGAAATCTAGCATACAAATTGACAAGGTTAGCACCACTGGCGTCGAACATAACGCCCGACCAGCCTACTGCCCCATGCCACAAGACAACCACCACCTTACATTACAATAAAACATGATGTTTTTGACGCAAAATAGCAACATTTTGACGCAAATTTCTCGTCGAAAAATAAAACATCCACATGGCAAGTTTGTGTCGTCTACATGACGGACAAAAAAAAATTCGACGTAGCTGGCTTGTACATTCCGACGCAACTATTGCGTCAAAAATTTTAACATATTTTGACGTATTTATCACGCTGAAATAAATCTCAATTGCGTCGAAAATTTTAATTTATCTTTTTTTTTAAAAATACAATACAAAAATAATAGGAACCATTCAGATATATTAATACAAGGTGGTACTACTCTATATTCTACATGATAACATCTATATAAGCAGCATTATAAAATTCATAATTCTTAACACAATATCACTGAATTTGGTACTACACTGCTATTAAACATCAATTGATGTTGCAACCATGATTTTGATCAAATATGAAACTAACACAGTTTTTATTCTAACAGAGGTTGTTGTTACATTCAACCCTCTCATAATGCTTCTTCTTGCATCATATCTAGAGTCTTGCACCTAACAGTATTAATATGACTAGAAAATAGTGAAAAGACTTCAGGAAAACAAAACCATGAAATGGAGAAACAAGTTTTCCTTCAGAAAGCATGTATAAATGTAAAAAAAGTCACCTCATGATTGCTAGATGACTACTTCATCTGAAAGATCCACAAAATAAAACAATGTCTTCAATATCAGGTCTAATCTTTGTAAGATACAGGAAAAGGATAATACTTAAGTGCCTGAAGTGGCGTAATAGCAATTGAATAAAAAGATACCTCCAAACTATCTGTGTCATCAAACTCCACTTTAATAACAAGTGACAATATTCAGGAATCAAACCTGTCATTCAAATGCATCTTCACATGCATTAGAATGTAATTGTCTATCTTCGTAAACAAAAAATAATCTTGCTTCTAATTCTGATTCCGCTTATGCCTTGTACCAAGAATTTTATTGCCAAAAATACTATCATCATCTAGAATCTACGATTTTAAAGATAGCAGAGTATTAATACCTTCTTCTCAATCTCCTTTTCAACTGAGAAAGTTCCAACTCCATCTACTATAATGTTCCCATAACCTAGGAATGTAAAGGAGTATGATGTAAACACAGATTGCATATTTGACTAACTGGAAACAATAGAATAAACATTGATTATCACTCTCATAATGAGAAAGAGATTAATCAAATTCCACCACATAACAGGTGACAATATTCAAGAATCAAACCTCTCGTTCAAATGCATCTTCATAAGCATTAGAATGTAATTGTCTATCTTCGTAAAAAAAATTAGTCATGCTTCTGATTCTACTTCTGCCTTGTACCAAGAATTTTATAGCAAAAAATACTATCATCATCCAGAATCTACGATTTTAAAGATAGCAGAGTATTAATACCTTCATCTCAATCTCCTTTCAACAGAGAAAGTTCCAACTTCATCTATTGTAATGTTCACATAACCTAAGAATGCAAAGCAGTATGATGTAAACAAAGATTGAATATTTGACTAACTATAAACAATGGAATATACATTGATTATCACACTGGTAATGAGAAAGATATTAATCAAATTCAACCTCATAATCTAGGTAGACTTGATTGTTGTGTAAGTAATGATGGTGATTTATCACATAAATGACAGAATGAACCTTGTGTAATTCCCATTTCTAGGCTTTCACTTGTAATAACTAATAAATCTAACAATATAGAATGAGCAACCGACGAAAAGATGTAACAATCTTGACATGGGATATCAATAAAGTTCAAAACATTGTTCACTAATGAGGTTGTATTGAGAGTTGCTATCATACCGAAAGGTTCATTTACAATTCCTAATAAGTCTTTCACTTAAAAAAGAAACATTCTCATATTATCTAGGGGTTGGAAGTTGGGGGATTAAAAATAAAAGAAATAAGGTAGTGTTGCATTAGTTAATTCAGAGCACAACACCTTTATAACATAGGCAGGGGAAAATTTAGCTGAGTATCCAAGATTGCCTCTTCATTAATGGTGGCCATCGAATCCGAATCTACCCGGAACCGGCGGTTCTACCCGGAACCGATTGGAACCGGAACCGGCCGAAACCGGGCCGGAACCGATTCGGAACCGGAACTGCCCCCTTGCGAATCGAATCCCAATATAAGTTTTGAGATTCGGGACCGAACCGGGCCCGGAACCGGAACCAGTACCGCCCAAAACTGCCTGGATTCGCTGTCGGATTCGGAACCGTGGAACTGGAACCAGAACCGGAACCAGTGGAACCGGAACCAGAACCGCCTAGGAACCGGTCAATTAGCCATTGGTCAAAGGGCAAAACAACGTCTTTTTGGTCCAAACCGGCCGGATTTGGCCAGAACTGCTCCAGAATCGGTCGGAACCGCTCCGGAACCGCTCCCGAACCGGCCGGAACCGCTCCGGAACCGGCTGGAACCAGAACCGCTACGGAACCGGTTTTTTGAGCGAATCCGAAGCGAATATAACCTTCGGAACCGGAACCAGAACCGCCCCGGAACCGTCCCTGGCCAGTTCCGAATCCGAATACACATATCTCGGAACCGGAACCGGTGGAACCAGAACCGGAACCGATGGAACCGGAACCGTGGCCACCATTACTCTTCATGCAATTTCAACAATAGAAAGGTGTCGCACCGGCGTTTAGAAACTGTCTTAACCTCGATAATTTCATCAATCAAGATATTCTAGTTATTAACCCATGTGCATATCAAGCTAGTTGTTAGTTACTTGCTTCAAACTTCCAAGCATAGCACTCCTAAGAACTTGAAGGAACATTTCAAACTTTTTTTTACCTATTAGGTTATATCACATAAGAGAGAGAGAGAGAGAGAGAGAGAGAGAGCAGATGGATAAATATTAATCAGTTGTCTTGAGGTACATTCCTCTTTGGTTCTAGAAATGTTTCCAAAATTCCCATGCAAATTGCATTGATTCTAGTGATACATTTAGTATCAACACCATATCTTCAGAATTTAAGGTAATGTAAGTTTATAGCTTGAATCACTTTCTAGCAGCATTGCCAGACAACAGTATGGTTTGTTCGCTTCTTAGCGGAATTGAATCTACAATACATATCAGTCGCATATGTGTGCTCCAACTATGATCCACCTGGTTACCAATTGATTGTCGTAATTCATGCACCGTATTATTTCACCCACAATAGAACAAAGCGCAAGGATACGATCAGGCAACCATTAAATCCAAAAATATAATAAAGTTGAATTCACGAACGTAAAATATAGATTCGAAACCATGCTATACCAGCTCACCTCAATTCAAGTAGAGGGTTTTCATATCCAATTATCATCAAGAGACCTAAAACCAAATAGAGATAAAGTTTTTAGCAAGCATAAAATTAAATTAGCATTAAAATTTAAATGGGTACAGAAAGAGGACGAAGAGTAATAGGAGAAAAGAGGCCAACCAGTGGATTCTTCCTAATCTAGTAATGTCATAATCTAAACCTTGACAGTATCTGTAAAGAAAAGAATATCAACTACTGAGAAATTTTTCTTTAATTAGATGTATGATCCATCCATACAACAAGAGAAGGATGCTAGATTTTCAACTTAAGAATAATCTGAAGTTAAGCAGGCAATAGTCCATAAGATTGAAGAAACTGTTATTATAAGAATATTGATGGTAAAGATTATTACAATGAAAATTGGTGATCTTGTCCAAATATTTACCTTAGCCTTAATCTTAAACTTTGATGAAGTTGCTTGCTTAAGGCTTCCCACATGACTACTTACCTCTTAGTCATTGTAGACCTGTACAAGTTGAAACATTCCACTCAATTACAGAGCAAATTGCAATCGTAAAGATGTGAGGCATCAACAAAAAATATATTTAACAAATTATAGATACAATGCTGCAAAAAGGTGGCGCTATGACTCCATAAGTGAAAATTTAAGTTGCCCCTAACACTGGACTTGATTATGTTCACCCCAAAGTATAACGAAGAAGCAGCATATCCATGAGGTATTTATGTGGCATGCTTTCAGTTGTAAGAACCCCGGTCAAATGATTAACACTTGTGTCATAAACTTGAGTGTACAAAACCTACTATGGACTGGTAAGCATTTCTTCTCCTCCATACCTGCTGAAACACAACAAGCAACTAAGGTGACTTCTCTTTTTTTCTCACGCTTTCTTTCCCTTCCTTCTACAACCAGACACTTCTCTGCAGCAAGTACTTCCCATCCTATATCCCTTTTCTTGGCTGAAAGGGCAAGGAGCACCAAGGTAAACTCCATTCTCCTTCTTCTCTTTTCTTCCCGGTTTTCTCTTGAGTATCATAACCACCCATTCCTTCTCTGATTTCAGTAGCTCAACACACAAGAGAAACATGCTAGGTTGCAACTGAAACACCCAGAACAACAATACAAAAAAAAAATACAAGGTAAACAAGTGTTTTCTCCCTTCCTTCATTCCACGGCTCCATCAATTCCTTTCCTCCTGAGTCATATCAGTTTCTTTCTTTTCTTCCTACACTAGCACCACTCTTCTTCCCTGTCTCATTTTTGAACGACAACAGAAGAACAACAAAGTTGCTCACCCTTTCTCGATTCCAAACAGCAGCAGCTACAAGGGTGAGTTCTCTGTTTTTCTTTCCTGCTTTATGCTTGCATTTTCCTGGAAGAAAAACCTCACTAATCTCCTTCATTTCCCATGGAAAAAAATGTTGAAACTCCCCTTGTTTTCATTTAGACGAGATGTAACACCCTTACCGATAATCAAGCCATTATCTCCTAACCTGTCTCAATTACCAATAACAAGCAGCAGAATTCAAAGTACAACCGGCGGGTGGTACAACGCCGTTAGTCACCCACGTGACTAACAAGGCCAAATTCAAATACAACTCTACTATCGGTCTGATGACTTGTATACCGAGTGCCCGAAAATTACAATACTTTTTATTGCTTATCCAATTCAAATACAATACCAATACAACCTCAATTCAATTCTATACCGAGTCTACTACAATTCCCAAACTTGCCAATAACATATCGGTCTTACAATCCAACCATTACAATATAAATACAACCATTCACAAGTTAACTACCCACGCTTAAGTAGCAAACCCTGTCCTACTCTCGAACGGTATTCGGCTTCACGTACCTGTAAAATAAAAACGGTGCCCCTAGGGGCTCAGCAAATTGCTGCATATGAAATTCGCATACCCCGTGTGCTAACGGGGGTACACCGACTACTTTGGTCGAGAACATGCGGTTCATTTTAATTCAATCAACATGCTCACTTACAAAGTATTCAAACAAGGAATACAATAATAACCAACACAACAAGATTGCTAGTTAGTGTTAATTCACTCTTAGGCCTTGAGGGTTCTACCTCACTATGCCTTAGTCACCTATTCATTACCTTACCCATCCTCTTGGGTTACTCTTACTCAAGTTCTCTTGTTCTCATTCTCAACTCAAATCTCTAATCACAACTCACAAACTAACTTCTCACATTCTTAATCTCAATCTCAATATTCAAGTTCCCAAATCTCAATCTAATTTCTCAATCCTTCAAGTTCAATACTCGATTCTCAAATTTCAATACTCAAATTCTCAAAGGTATCTTTTAAGTCATTACCCATGGTCTCCGGGCAAGGTCTTACACAAGACTCACCACCGGGCTTTCAAATACAAGTCTTACTTCCCCGGTTTCAACCCTACTCTGGGTCTAGCATGGTGGGAAGGTTCGACTATCAAACAGAACTACATACTTAGCTCCTCAAATTCTCAAATGTCCGTTTCTCTACCGGAGTACTCAAATTCCCAAAACTCCTCTCTCGGAGTTATTTCATAATCTCATAGATTAGCCTAGAAGTATCTCTCTCGATATCATCTATTAGCTTAGTGAAGTTCTCAATATCTAGTATTCGCAGATTTAAGGTTTGACCCAAGTTATCAAATACTATTATGTTCGGGACATTTTCTCATTTTGGTCGGTTCCTCATATTGTGGGCCAACTATTTTGCCAAGGGAGTTTGATGGTCTCTTATTTTTCTTTACTTCTCTCGAAAGTTCATATCTTGAACTGTCACCAATCTCTTATTAGAGGTTTAATCAATTCTTTCCACTATTGATTATTTCGTGGATTGTTCATTTCGGTTCTCTAACCTTTATCTGAAGTTTACTAGTTCCCGTACAATTCTCTCACGTTCTAGTGAGTTCATAGGTTTATATTATCGTTATTCTTAATTCAATAGTTTTCGTGTGTTCCCACGTTTTAGTTACTTTGCGGAACGACTCTATCTACGAGCCACTAATCAAATAAGACTCAACTATGAGTCAAACTATAGTGCACATTCAACATCCAAGCACCTCATCCACAAGCACACATTTCATGAATTATACAAACTTCAAATTAAAATGCAGTCCAACAAGGAATAATACATTACAAGCACAAGAAGGTGCAATCAATCCGATTCGTACATTTATCTTGTTTAGGTGATCACACAAAGCATACAAGCACACAAATCAGAGTAACCACGTTAGCATACGGGGCATGAGAAAATCATACCTTTCACCATGGGTTACTTTACCACGTCACTTTATGTTCCTCGGTTCACACTTGATTCACTGATGATATTTCAAGTGTTTTATTAATAACAAGTACTTCTCGTTTTCGTTTTCAAAAAACAAGTACTACGGTATGTAACAATTAATACTCCCGTAGTTTAACCCCGTTACCCCGTTAATCTTAGGTTCTTATGGCATATTCTTCTTACCATAATTACTCTACCAATGGCTTACTATTAACGCCTTTTTTTACCCGACCGACCCAACCCTGGGTCGGTCCCCTAGGTCGGTCGGGTGCAGAGACATCGGGTTCCAAAACTTCCAGTCCGACCGACCCAGCCAGGGTCGGTCCCTTAGGTTGGTCGGATGCAAAGAGCATCCCGATTAAAAAATCCAACTCGACCGACCCAGTCAGGGTCGGTCCACTGGGTCGGTCGAATGCAGAAGACTCCGAGTTTACAAATTTTAGGCCGACCGACCCTACTAGGGTCGGTCGCGCCCAGTACCTATTTTAATTGCTTAGTTTGAACTCCAAACTTACCTCAATCCTTACCCAATCTTTTCCTAATCATTTCCACATGTTTTCTACATGTTTAGACACCATAAAACACTCCTTAAACCACCTTAAATCATTGGTAATACTTATACCCCATCCTTGCTCAATTCTACAACTTAAATTCCCACTTTTGCACTCATGCACTCTAGTGGACTTTCCAACCTTCCTCTAGGTAGTCTACCATATCCTCAACTCATTTGACCATTCCAACTTCCTTCTAACCATTCACAAATTCATTACTCAAGGTCATCCTCCATTTCCAAGGTCATGCACCATAGGCCTTTTCCTAGAAATTCAAAACACTAAAACACCTTCTTTGCTACAGATTTTTACTCTTCCTTTTCCAACTCTTATACCCACATTCAAGGGTGGTTAACTAACCCAAATAAATCTCTTACAACACCTAGTTAGCTTCCTAGGTTGTTCTCTCCCATAACAGCACCTAAAACACATTATTTCTACTAAAATTTTGCCATAACTTCCCCACAATACTTACTTTGCCCAAAACATCAATTCTCACCTTTTTCAATCCTAAACTAGCCACACCCATAAAGGGTCCTACCAGCACACAAGGTCCTATCCAAAACTCGTCGAACATCAATATAAGCCCAATCATAACCACTTGGCTCTAAGGCCCTCAAGTCAACCATCAACTTCACAATTCTAACAATTTTCAACCAAGCACATTCCCAGTAAAAATTTTGGGTTCATTCATTATTTTACCCATTCTCAAAATACTAATGCATTAAGATTAGCATTAAGGAGATTTTCTTACCTTAAATTCTCATAAGTTCTTCTTTTGCTCCCTTCCTTCTCCTCTCTTCATTTTCGGTCAAATTGGGCAATGGGGTTGCCAAACCCCAACCCAACATTCAAGGAACAGAAAATGAATATAATTAAAATCCTAAACCCTTGGAATAACTCTAATTCAATGAAGGAGCTTAAAACACCATAGTTAGGGTTTTACCTTTGGAGTTCCAAGAGGGGTTTTAAACCTTGAATCAAGAGGAGGGTTCCTCCACCATTGGAGAGTTGAACCAATGCTCAAATCAAGAGAGAAAACAAGGCATTACAATGGGGTAAAAATCAGCCAAGCCTAACAAAGAAGGAGAAGTGAATTTTTTTCTTGGATATTTTTACCTTAGAAGAAAGAGGAGACTCCAAGCTCCAAGAAAATGCCATTTTCTTCATGAATGGGGGTATACCCATGGAGATGAACTTCACCATTTTGGGATTTTGAAAATAGAGGAATGTAGAGCTTGGTGAGGGGAGCTCAAATATGTAATTTATTTTTGATTTGGGGCATCATTGTGACTTCGGCAAGCTTGGAGGTAGGAGCTGCCATGGAAGGCTGGAAAAATCGCATGGGAGGAGAAGAGAGGGGTGCTGCCGGCTGGAGGAGGAAGAAGGGGAGGAAAGAGAAGAAAATTGAGGGGAGAGAGAGAGGAGATAGACTTTTGTACCTTTTTACTTTTTGCTTTTCTTCCTCTTTCTTTCCTATTAAGTTAAGTGAGTAAGTGAGCTGATTCTTCCCTCTTAAAATCGGCCCCAACTGTAAATGTAAGCTGAAGCGTTTTTTGTCTTTTACAAGAAAACGCTCGTTATTTACCCGGTTTAGCACTATTCACTAACCTGGCCCGTTTTCCGGATTTTTCTCTTTTCTTTAATTTTAATGGTTATTAAGCTTCCATTAATGTTTAATTATAGTTATATAGTCAACCATAATTTTTACGGGTATGTTTGACCACTTAAGTTCACGTTTTCAGGTTTTCTCGAAAAACGTGCACTAAAGCTTTATTAGCGTTTTTAATTCATTTTATAGATCCGTTTTCTTCTGGGATTGTTCCCGTATATTATTTAGGCATTATTAAGCCTTGGAATTCCATCTAATACATTAACCGAGGTCACATACCTCCTATGGTTGTGTATCATTCATGCATTCATGTAATCAAATTAGGGTTTCAGGATTACCTGTATTGCTTTGGGCACTAGCCTCAATGTCTGAGGTTCCCGTAGAATTTAGGGTGCCCCAATCCCGCTCGGCTTCCTTCCCCTTCTAGGCTCTAGTACTAGTGAAGGTCTGTCCCGCCTGGCCACCTTGTGGTGCTCCCGATCCACTAGCCGGGGAGCCCTAGGTGCCTGTAGATGGGCGGTAAGACTTGCTCTCATGGTTGGCGTAGCACTCGTACACTTGGTGACCCTCCTCGCTACAGTAGCGGCATGTCACGGTCCAGCCACCACAGTCTAGGCCGGGATGGTCCTTGGCACAGTGCTGACAGAAGAAATGGCGCTTGGGCTTTCCCGTGCCTATTTGTGATATATACTTGGATTAGTAATGGAATGGTATAGGGTTTGTATTATAAATTAAAGTAAGAGGTAGGTATCCTTACCCTTAGGAGGGCGGATCACAGAGGTTGAGCATCGATAGCTGGGGCAGTCAACCGAGGGACTTGCTTTTTTCCCTTTTAGCCCCTGTGACCCTGCTCCCCCTTATTCATCTCGAAGAACTTCTTGTTACAGGTTTAGGATTCAACAATCATAAGATTCATTAAGCAAGATAAATAAGCTCAAATGGGAGAAGGTCCTTGTAACAGCCCAGTAATCAACCCACATGTGAGATATTGTCCGCTTTGGGCCGCAGCCCGCACGGTTTTGTTTCTGAGGGTGATGTACTCACACCACTCAAAAGGCCTCTCACAAGGGGAGAGTATCCCCACACCTATAAGGTGTGGTTCGTGCGCTCTCCCGGTCGATGTGGGAGGTGACCCCTACACTGGGTATCACACTCTACCCCCCTTGGGAGCCCAGCGTCCTCGCTGGCACACCGACCTGGGCCTGGCTCTGATACCATATGTAACAGCCCAGTAATCAACCCACATGTGAGATATTGTCCGCTTTGGGCCGCAGCCCGCACGGTTTTGTTTCTGAGGGTGATGTACTCACACCACTCAAAAGGCCTCTCACAAGGGGAGAGTATCCCCACACCTATAAGGTGTGGTTCGTGCGCTCTCCCGGTCAATGTGGGAGGTGACCCCTACACTGGGTATCACAGTCCTACTGTAACACCCCACTCATAATCACGTAATAATCACTCACGTAGCATTAATAAACAATGTCTCACAACGGAACTCTCACAGTAATTAAATCTCACTCGGGTGTCACATGCCATTACTCGCCCATACGAGTAAAGAAGCAGAAGTAATTTAAATACGAAACAACACTGGTAATAAATATATAACCGCAGTGATAACGAGATACTAACCTATACATCAATCTAAATCAACTGTAACTTTAACGACAAGTGAGCATCTAGGTATTCCCAAATGTATACCACGTTATTAACTCATTAACTCGTACTCATCCTAATACAACACCAAGTCTCGTGCGGTAACTAAAATCCTAACTACCCGGGTCCCGCTCTTCGGCTTCCGTGATAATCGTCACCTGCAGCAATGCCATAAAGGCTCAGCGATAAACGCTGAGTATGCCGAGCCTGGACCCTATTGGTCACTTAATAGTCATGGTCGCCATTATTAAGTTCGTTACATGCTTTACCGGTGTACAGGTATGATAAGCAGTAAACTCATGAATGGCTGTAATTTAAACAATTAAAGCAACCACTGCAATCCACACCCAACAATCATTTCAATTATACAAGCACCATAACAATACAATAGACAATTCAACAAAGGCGTTAATTCACACACGTTATTAATTATCTCATACCACATCGGTCGGCCCCCCGGCCCCCCACATAACTCTTTAATTGGTTAGCACTGTCGGGCGTCAGTTAGGACAACCCGAAATAAACTCACTTGGACGGTAATCCCATATGCACACGAGGTGTCCATTCACTTTGCCTTTTAAAAAGCATCCATATTTTGCCTTTTTAAAGGCGCCCATGTTATCACCATACCTGTCAATCTATCTAGGCTCGATCAGGTTAAACCAGAGTAAGCCCAATCCAGGTTAACTCAAGAGATCTCAACGCGCGACCAGTAGCCAATGACTAACTGGATTAAGGTAAACCATCCACTCATACACTCTCCAACATTTGACTTAGTTAGTCAGTTACCCAGTTACAGTTATAGGTATGGAGAATATTATTTATTTGTTGGCTGCCCTATGGGTCTTTCGCATGCCTAGAAGTCATCTAGGTAAAGTTCATATTAGAGCCGTGCATTAGAGACCGACAATGCCGTGTCTCATACCTAAGTAAATAACTTAGGTTAATACATATATATCCCATCATAATATTTGGTGTGTTATATCAATTAACCACAATCACATCACATAAAACATATATGTGTTTTATATAAGTCGATCTATAGTCGACGTAGTATTAGTCCCGAAGGTCGTTCGCGCACAATTAATGATGCGGGAATTTAAACAATTACCATCACATAACACACATCCATACATGCATCACACTCGTTATACAGCACACATATCCGAGCCCGAAGAAGTCCTCAGGACATCTCGGATCAGACCCCTTTACATACCGTACACCAATTACCTTGGTTGCGCAGTAAACCACTAGCTCATCAAGCGCCTTCATCGGTGATACGATCTAAATAACAAACACGCTATAAGTCAATCCCCATGACTTAGTTAAGTTCGGTAAATCCGAACAACACAAATAATCCCGACATTACATCCCCTGATTTCCACTGTCATTTGTTAAGTTACCATTATACGAGCCTCGTTAATCGTAGTACGTATTAACTATCAATGCCCGAGTTTATTTAAGTGAGTCAGTTATAAAACGCCTTGGTTGTAGCGTTTTTAATCGTTAGGATTTATTCTTCGTTTTTTCGAGTATACAAATATATATTCACGTTTATACTTATGTATTGTTTTAACCGTTCCGGTTAGGTATGCGAATACACAATTATAATATATAGTTGCATGTATTCATGCAATGTTAATTCGCATCGTATTATGCTTATGCACTTATGTTTTATGGTATTAATATTTAACCATTTAATATTGTACCCTATATTATACATCTTTTTATTCATCTTAATAAACTATACTTTAATTTTGTAATTGTATGACTTATAGTATATTTATTTATACTAATGTCATAACACTTGTTATTTATCATTTCATGTCATTAAAACCATATTGTATATACTTATATGTACTCTCGGTTTTTACATATATATTTTTATATGTTGTTTTTATTTGATTTAGTCATATAATATATAGTTGCATGTATGCATGCACTATATTATATAGTTTCAACTATACTATATACTTAATATGTATATGTTTTTAATATATGCTTGCGTAAACACACATATTCACTTATACAATAATATTTCATAAGTTATACCCTTATATCATACGTTACAATTTTACCACTCTTTATATGGTTACCACATCATATTATATAATTCTTCACACTCCATATATTCATATAAGTCTATATGAATTTTAGAATTCATTATATAAGTGATATTCCTTGTCATTTCACATGAAACACTTAATACTCTTATTGTGTTTGTTATAACCCTAACTTTTATAGCAATTTATTTCGTCACAAGTGGCCTTATTTAGATGCATTTTGGATTCAGGACATGGGAGTCCTTTTAATTAAAGGCAAGGATGAATAGGTCATTTCCTTTTTCCCTTATAATTATTGGTAAGTAATTAATCAGTAATTAAAACTCCTTAATTCCCCTCACTCTCAATCATGTTCTAACCCTCGTTCATTTTGAAAACCGTCAGTACACCCCCTTCTCAATTCGCTGCTATCTCTCTCTCTAATCACGCTCATTCAAGTGCCCAGGCCTGCTGATAGTTTTCTTGCAATCCGAGTTCTACTGCAATTCCTCCTCCGTTGTGAATCCCGACTCTGACTGAGGTAAGAATGTCGGTCTGTTCGTGTTCAATTCTGCATTTGGGAAACCTTTCCCCCGTTCTGATTTAGGTTTCTACAATATGTTGTCAGAATTGTCGATCTTCTGCGTGGCTGTGCTCGAATCCTCCTCCTTAGTTTCCCTGCTGTCGAATTCAGGTGAGGATTGTGCTGCAATCTTGAATTACAGTTTCAGTTTGGGCAGTTTTAAGTTTCTGATTGAGGGTTCTTCTCTGCGTTGTTGTTAGAATTCAGTGGGTGTTTGGGATTGTGGTTTCGGTGTGCGCTTTGGTATCACTGTTGGCTGCACTATGCTGTTCGGATTGGGATATCGTCTGTCAAGTATTGAGGTAGGTGGCTTATGGATTCAGTCAGTGTGTTTAGCATTGGGGAGTTTCATTCCAGTTCTAAGTTTTGATTGTGTTCTGTCTTTGTGTTGTGGTTGGGAACTGTCTGTTTAATGACGTTTTAATGCCTACAAACCCCCAAGGTTATTTCCTACAAACTGCTATTGTTTTGGGTTGTGTTTAAACCTCTGTTTTGGTGTGCAATTCGTTTCTGGAAACTGCACTTTTTGGTATGTCCGAACGTCTGTCCGAGCTTTGACGTTCGGACATGCCGTGTTGCGCTTTGAATTTTCTAAAGTTTTATTGTGTCCAAACTTCCGTCCGAGCTTTGAAGTTCGGACACACCCTTCTGCATTCTCTGATTTTGCTTCGACTTGTGTTCGAACTTTGTCGTTCGGACACATGTTCAGACATTACGCGTGACTGGTTTCCAAAAAGAGTCCGAACATTCGTCCGATCTTTGATGTTCGGACACCCGTCTGATTTTGGTTTCTAAAGTCTCGACTTGTTTTCGAACATTGATGTCCGGACACAAGTTCGGACATGGTACTGATTTGACCTTAACTTGCTCGTTTGAGCTCCGTTTTGACTTCCGTTTGCGGGGTTGGATTCCCCTTCTGATTTCCAAGAAATCTATGTGCTTTCTGGTGCCATTGGTGCACATATGCTTAATTGTTTTGAGCTTCTGTTTTGGGACCTAGTTATCTCTGTATCTGAACCTTTGGATGGCTGGTTTAGCTGTCTCGTAGCGCGCTATGTAGGATATCCTTCTGTTTCACGGGTGATGTTCCCCGTTCTGTTCACAGGTGTTCCACCTGTTCTGCTTACGAGTGAGGTTTCCTCGTTCTGTTCACGAGTGGTTACTCATTCTGTCTGTATGCTGTGATCAACTAGGGTCCCCTTTTGTTTCTGCTTCTGTTGTTTCGAACTCTGTTTGGTCCCTTGTGTGTGGACTTCTGCTTCTGATTTCTGCTAAAGGATGTAGCTTCTTTCTGTTTACTTCTGTTTTGATATCACTCTGTAAATGTTTTGAGCATGCTGGTTGATGAAGTTGGTCATCTACTGGGCATAGTTGTTTGCTCATTCCCCTACTTTATCTAACATTGCAGATTGAGACATTTACATTTAGCTTTGTAGCCTATGGGCCTGAGTAGTATTTTACACTCCTTCTGGCTGGTATTTTGTATTCGGGTCTGAGTTACCCTGTTATGTTTTGTTACGCTATAGTTTTATTACGTATTTTATTTTGGGCCTTTACTCTGTTTATTTACGCGCGTTAGTTAGAGCCTTGCGTTATTAAGTAATAATACGCGGCGTGTAATACCCCTAACTCCTAGGCCAGTGTTTGGGGGTGTTACCTTTAGTGGTATCAGAGCTCTGGGTTCTAATCTGCTGGGATTTTAAGTTAGCCAGTCAGTCAGAAACGTCAGTACTAGTGTCTGAGTCTAATTGCCCGCTGTTGGACATTCAGAATGCCGCCAAGAAGAGCAGTGAACACTCCAGGAAATGTTGTTGATGCTGTTCAGCAGTTTATGACGCAGCTCATGCAGACGATGGCTGCAGGGGGTGGACCAGCTGGCGGACCAGGCCCAGCTGGGGCTGATGCTGGAGGAAGGAACGTTAAGGCGCTTCAGGAATTTATGAAGCTGAAGCCCCCTTCCTTTGATGGGGCAGGAGATCCCCAGGAGGCCAGTCATTGGTTGACTAAGGTCGAGGACTTGCTGTGAGTTATGGGCTCAGAGGAGGAGAAGAAGGTGGACTTCGCCACCTTTCTTTTCAAGGCCAAAGCCAAGGAGTGGTGGAGGTCTGTGGTGGGGAAGTTCCTAGAGCCATGAACGTGGGACCAGTTTATCGGGGAGTTCAACAAGCAGTTCTACCCCGACGTCAATAAGGACCAGCGCATCTTGCAGTATAATAGGCTTTGCCAGGGGCGCGATATGAGTGTAGAGGAGTACGTCAGGAAGTTCATCAGCCTGTCGAAGTTCGCACCCGAGCCGGATGAGCATATGAAGGCCAGGAAGTTTGAGAGCGGCTTGAGACCGGATATTCGTTCTGTTGGGACGCCGCTGTGTCACAAGACCTTCAGGGGCGTTGCTGATGTCGCCCTGTTGGTGGAGGCTGATCTGAGAGGCCGTCAGTCTGGTGGGAAGGACCAGAAGAGGAAGCAGAGGTCCGACGAGAGTGATAGGAGGGATCAGCCTGCTTCTCAGAAGAAGCAGTCTACTAGAGACCGATCTGGGGACCGTCAGGGTTCGAGAGACAGAGGTGGCTCGTCTTCTTCATCGGCCGCCCCTAAGTGTCAGGTTTGTGGCAAGTTTCACCGAGGCCGGGACTACTACAGGAAGTCAGGAGCCTGCTTCAAGTGTGGATCCTTGGAGCACAGGATTGTCGACTGCCCTCAGGCCGAGAGGAGCAGAGGTAGCTCTGGAGGTAGAGCGGGAGGGTCCGTATCTGACTCTAGAGATCGAGACCGGGCTGAGTAGAAGAAGCCCCAGGGCCAGGCCAGAGTGTACGCGATGGCTGGAGAGAGGGACTGATCTACTGACAGAGTTGTTACAAGTATTCTCCAGCTATCTTCTCGTTCTGTTTTCTGCTTGTTTGACTCTGGAGCCACCCACTCTTTTATTTCTGCTGAGTTGGTGGGTGAGCTTGGTTTGCCTGTTGTGCCCTTGGATGTTGAGTTGTGTGTGCATAGCCCATTAGTTAGGGACTCTTTTATGCTTTTGAATTCTATCTGTAAAGCTAGTCTTGTGTTAGTCAGAGATAGGACTCTGTTCACCTCATCCTATGGATCTATTTGTTGTGTTTGATGGATTGGCTTGCGCACCATGCCCACATTGATTGTGCTGCTTCGAGAGCCACTTTTGAGGAGCCGGGTCAGCCCCGCCTAGTTGTAGCAAGGAATGGAGTCCCGTGCTCACCGCCAGTTATTTCAGCCATGCAGGCGTTCCGCCATTTGAGGAAAGGATGCCAGGGATATCTGTGCTACATCCCTGAGGTTCGCAAGGATGCGGAGCTGGAGGACATACCAGTGGTCAGAGACTTCCCAGATGTGTTCTAGGATGACGTACCTGGGCTTCCCCCTGTTAGAGAGGTGGAGTTTTCGATCTAGCTCGCACCTGAGACTCAGCCGATTTCTAAGGCCCCATACCGGATGGTGCCTGCTGAGCTTAAGGAACCGAAGATTCAGTTGCAGGAGTTGTTGGATAAGGGCTTCATTCGCCCTAGTGTGTCGCCTTGGGGTGCGCCTGTTCTGTTTGTTAATAAGAAGGATGGTAGTATGCGTTTGTGCATTGACTACAGGGAGCTCAACAAGGTTACCATTAAGAATAGGTATCCTCTCCCGCGCATTGATGACTTGTTCGACCAGTTAGCTGGAGCTAAGGTGTTTTCGAAGATCGATCTGAGGTCCGGTTATCATCAGCTGAGGATTAAGGCAAACGACGTGCCTAAGTCAGCCTTCAGGACTCGTTATGGGCACTACGAGTTCCTAGTGATGCCATTCGGTCTGACGAATGCGCCTTCTGTATTTATGGATATGATGAACCGGGTCTTCAAGCCATTTTTGGACCAGTTCATCGTGGTGTTTATTGATGACATCTTGGTGTATTCAAAGAGTGCTGAGGAGCACGAGGAGCATTTGAGGACCGTTCTCCAGACTCTGAGGGAGAAGGAGCTGTACGCGAAGCTGAAGAAGTGTGAGTTCTGGTTGGACCAGGTGGTATTCTTGGGACATGTTTTAATACCCCGGAGCTAAAAGTGGTGACTAAATTACTCTAATACGATTATTAAAGGCCTAATGGTGCCTAAAGAGTATTGGTAAAGAAAATAAAACCAAAAGAACAGAGAAAATGCGTAAAACGCGAAAAACGCTAAAACACGCATTAAATGAGTATAAGAGATATATGATCTCGTTAGGGTCCGAGATGGATTCCTAAGGCTTAGTTACGCCTAATAAGTATACGGGAATAATTTCCGAAGAAAACGGATCCAAATAATGGATTAAAAATGCTAACGAAGTTTTATAGCACGCTTTTCGAGAAAACCCGGAAACACAACTTTAAGTGGTCAAACGGACCCGTAAAAATTATAGTTGATTAAATAACTATAATTAAGTATTAATGGAAGTTTAATAACCATTAAAAATAAATAAACGAGAAAAATCCAAAAAACGGGCCCGGTTAGTGAATAGTGCTAAACCGGGAAAATTAATGAGCGTTTGCAGTAAAAAAATGAAAAACGCTCCCCAGCTTGTATTTTGTGTGGGGCCGATTTTAATTAATACACACACACACACATTTAATTAGCCTTTTAGCTTTATCACAAAAGACAAAAATAAAGTAAGGGGTGAATAATGTTAAAAGGGATATTTTACCCTCTCTCTCTTCTATTCTCTGATTCACACGTTTTTTTCCCCCTTCCAAACTGGGTCTTCTTCTTCATCTACACACCATGGCGATTTGTTAAGAGAACAAACAGAACTCACCTTCTCCTTCCCATATCTTGCTCAAATCACACAAGAATACCACCGTTGGATTCCTCTTGTTCAGGGCAACATTTTCCACCCTTCAAAAACTTAAACCCTCATTTTCATTTCCATGACCGTAGCCTCTGATGAAGCTTGAAGAGGTGTTTTTGAGTCTCCTTCTTCTCCTTAATACTCCAAGGTAAAAAGGAAACCAAAAGCTCCATTTTTACTAGCTTATTCTTGCAAAAAAATTGAATTCCCATGTGAACTCTTTCTTCAATTTTTCCAGCCGGTTTCCTTGGTCTTTTGAGAAGCTGGAAATCTACACGTTTGGTTGCCAAACTCTCCATTGGTATACTTGAAGGTAAACTCCAAACTAAGCCATAAACTAGCTCTTAAAAAAATTCTAGTTTAAGTGTGGGATCGGTGAATTAATTAGCTTGTTTGGTACGGAATGGAATGTGATTGTAGCTAGCAATCTAAACTCCATTGGTTGGTGAGAAAACAAGAAGAGGAAGGGAGAACAAGGAAAGGAGGAAGAAGAGAAAAGAAAACAGAAAAAAAAACTAACAAGGTAATGGTTTACCTTAAGATGGTTGTTCTGTAAAACATATTTGAATGTAAATAAGACCATGAGTTAGTGTAGTTTTGGTACTACAATATTGTTCGTTGAATGGGGAAGTTTTAATGTTGTTTGGGGGTGCAAAACAAACCTAGGAACTAAGTTAGTATTGTGTGATAACAGAGGGGAAATTTAATGTGCCGTAGCAGTGGTTTTATGCTTATAAACAGGGATGTCAGTTGATGTTTGTGAGCTGTTATAGTGTGGTGAGAATCCTTAGAATGTAGATAAGTTCTGTTAAAATTGGTCTAGGAAACTAAGGCCTTGATTGTGTCAAAGCGTGGAGTTAGAATGGTGAGGAAGAAAGAATTGAAAACCGCAACAGAAGCAAGAAACTGGGAATCAGTAACAGAAGGAGATTACAATGAAAAAGGGTAGATTAACAGATGAGTATGGAGAATTGTTTAGGTTAGCTTTGAGTGACTAATCATGTCAAACATGCTTAATACATGTGGAAAGATTAAGGAATGATTAGAGGTGAATTAGGGGTTGAAAACTGGTGAAAAACTGTAAATTTTACAGTTCCAGAGGTGGTCCGGGTTTGCAAATCGGTACGCAACCCGGACCATAGCAAAAATTAGGCAGAAACTCATTCCAGGGGGGGTCCGGGTTTGTAACCCGGACACAAACCCGGACCACATGTAAAACTTGCCAGAAACGGATTTCAGAGTTTGGTCCGGGTTTGTAAACCCGGACACAAACCCGGACCAGGCCAAAAATGTAACAGAATGTGTTTTTAAGTGTCCTAATGATGGGGAAATGAATGGTAATGGTTTTAGAGGATGTTTAGGCCTTGTTTGGTGACTAATAAAGGTCCTAAGAAGTATAAACAAGAGTTGGAAGTGAGTGAGAATTAAGAGCCTAAATTGACAAGAGTAAAACTAAGTGTAACGGGAGTAATATTTGTTTACCTACCGTAAAGCATTGATGTTAATAGGATCACTTGATATGTGATTAGTGATTCGAGGGAGATCCGAGGAACGAGTGGTGACCCGGTAAAGTAAGTCCATGGTGAAAGGTATGATTTTCTCATACTCCGCGTGCTAACCGGGTTACGTTGATTTGTGTGTTTGCGTGCCGGCTTAATAAAGATTAAAGCATGAAAATAATTCCTTGTTTGATTATATATGCCTTGTTGTATGTTGTATGAGCTAACATACTTGTATGCCGGTGTGGTCTAACGTAGTGCATAGACCGACTCATAGTGAGTATTGATTGACTAGGAACCCGTAGATCGGGTAGTATCATAATCAATGAAAGTATGCAAACACACGCAAGCTATTGTTCACAGTACAACGATAACACAAACATATGAACTCCCTAGATGTGAGGAGATGTACGGTTTAGTAAATACCCGATAACGGTTAGAGAACCAAATGAAATAATCCACAAAACAAATGAGAGTGGAAGATAAGTGAACCTCCTTTAAGAGGATTAAAGACAGTTCGAATATGTGAACTAAATAAGAAGGTAAAAGAGACCTAAGGGATTAGTAACTCCCTTGAGACCTGGTCGACCTCCTATATGAGGTTTTACCCGTATAAGAAAATAACCGAAAATAAGTATACGAAATGCATGGGTAACCCTTGAGACTAAGATTACCCGAATTTAGGTGATGTTCCCTAATCATTAGGAACATCGAGAGAGATGCTCCTAGACTAATAAACATAATATTATTATACTCCGAGAGAGGAATGTATGGGACTGTGAGTAGTCCGAGAGTAGTCGGACCTATGTAAAAAGAAATAGGAACTAAGAGAGAGTTCCGAGAGCTAGTTGAACCTTCCCACCATGCTAGACCCAGAGTAGGGTCGAAACCGGGGAAGTAAGACTATGCTCGAGAGCCATGAGTTTGGCTTAAGTATGTATTAAGAGTAAGAGCGTGACGTAGGAGACCTGTAGTGTCTCGAGAATCTACAAGAGCTTGAGTATAAATAACCCAAGAGTGTGGGTGAGATATTGAGTATAAATAACCCAAGAGTGTAGGTGAGATAATGAGTATAAGTAACCCGAGAGAATGGGTGAGTGTAGAATGAGTAGCCCGAGAGAATGGGTGAGAATAAGATTAAGTAACCCGAGTGTACGGGTGAGTTATTGAACAAGAACCGAGGCATAGTGAGGTATAACCCTCACGGCCTAAGAGCAAATTAACACAACTAACAACCTTG
Source organism: Limonium bicolor (assembly GCA_023374045.1). Taxonomy (NCBI): domain Eukaryota; kingdom Viridiplantae; phylum Streptophyta; class Magnoliopsida; order Caryophyllales; family Plumbaginaceae; genus Limonium; species Limonium bicolor. The sequence goes on along the minus strand of CM041782.1, from coordinate 256,349,356 downwards.
TTATGTTAGTTAAGGATTGAATTCCATGGTTAAATGTGAATCCTTGTGTAGAGTACATATGTAATGTATTGCTATGTTGCATGTTGATTGAATTAAAATGAATCTCATGCTCTCGACAAAAGTAGTCGGCGTACCCCGGTTAGCGCTCGGGGTATGCGAATTTCATATGCAGCTTTAAGCTGAGCCCCTAGGGGCATCGTTTTTATTCGCTGGTACACCATAGATGAAACCGTATGAGAGTAGAACGGGATCGGTGGTAGCATGGGTAGTTAGATTGTAATTACTTATAAATTTGAATGAGGTGTAAGACCGAATATGTTATCGGCATCCGTATATTGTAGACTCGGTATAGTAAAGAAAGGAATTGAGTATTGTACTTGTATTGTGTATTCGGTTGTTCCAGTCCATCAGACCGTTACTGTAAGTGAAATAGGCCTGGTTAGCCATATGGGTGGCTAACGGCGTTGTATCACCCTCTGTTGTAATAGAGTTCCGCTGCGAGTTTAATGATAATTGTGACAGTTTAAGAGGTAATGACGAGTTTAGCAGTTGGGGTGTTACAAAAATGGTATCAGAGCGAAGTATCGCTCTGATGACTGGAAATACTGAGCTTAGGAAATACCGAGTTAGGAATTAGAGACTTAGGGCTAAGGGTTGAGTGGTAGCGTGAGAGATGCGCTAGCTAGGAACTTCTAGTATGATCTGGATACCTACAATACCAAACCCGCCCTCTACAACCCCCGCATTAAAAGCTCGGGAAAGAACGCCAGAGAGATGGGGAAACCCAATTTGGTAGTTAGTAAATATTTCAATATGAACTAGAACCTGACATGCGGTAGATCCCGAGAACCGAAAATCCCGGAGGCGGATCCCGCTGGAACGACAATAACCGCACCTAATGGCGGGAGATCGAGAAATCCTAATCCAAGGAGACTGGAATCTGTGGCAGCTTGGGGCGACTTGCTTAGCAGTCGCGAGAACCTAGCTAGCCGAGCAGCAGCAAGAGTAAAACACAAACAGTGCAACAAGGCGGATTCGTGAAAAGTAACAACAACCGGGATACATGTCTACGGACCGCTATAATTAAAGAATACCACAAACGGTATATTAACCGACTAAGAATCTAGTAAGGAGTAGATACACCCACCCTGCCACACCCATAGAGGTTGCAATACTTAACTGATATAGCTTAGACAGCTACAAGCATAACTACGGGATATGCCCAAATAGGACTACAGCAGTAGTGCCTAAATGACTTGGACCTCGGTAACCGCAGTAAAGACGTGGGAACGAGCAACGAGGAACCAAGCAGTTAAGGAACTCCGAGAGCGGAGAAGCACCTAAATGAATGGCAGTCATGTCAAGATGAATGAGAAGTAGCTCTAAGGAGTAGTGATCCAACTAAAGGATCAAGGAAGAGCCGACGAGGCTACTGAAAACAAGTATGAACAATACCGTGTCCGGTATAAGTTAACCCAAAACCGCCGGTACCGTGCACTTGCCACAGCAAGTGCAGTAATAATGGGACTACTAAGAATAGCTTTGACGAGCGACAGGTACTTAGCAAGTACCAAGTTGGCGAGAGAAGCCAATATAACACCAAAACAACCCTAAGGATTCTGAAACAAAACCTTGAGAAGACCGAATGGCCTGACCATTGTATTGAGAATATACCGGTCAACAAGAGGCTAGACCTGGTAAAAAGCAACCGGCATTGAAATGCCATGAAGATGTTATTTTCAAAACTCAAATTTTTCTTCCAAGCATAAATTTTCCAAAAACCCCCAAAGTTTTTAAAAATCAAACCAGAGGAATCACATAAGGCGTCATAGGACTATATAAGAGGAGTTGGCACATAATACTTCACTTAGGCGTGCGACCGACACTACAAGTGTACACAACTGAGACATGGGACGACCGCACTCCGAAGGAGCTTGCGGGCCTGACAGACCAATTATGAGTTAGTCGGGTAAGTGGTAACGTATCAATAAGATACTCCATGTATGTATGCAAATAGAGTACGGAACACGGGAAGTAGCCCACTCCATACTACGGACGAAAGAGCCAATTCAAACCAAGACAGTTGGACACCTCGAGTGACCGAAGAACACAGAGAAGCTTACCAAGCGAAAGGAGTCAAGAACCCATTCCAAGAGGATGACTAAAGAGTTGAGAGTGCAAGAAGCACAGAGTATTGAGCATAGACATTGGATATGTCTCAAGGAGATCCTAAAACAAACATGTGACAACTGGAAGAATACCCAGCGCAGACAAAACGGCGAATAACTAAAATGATCATATCAATGTTTGATAAACGGGATAGAATCCCCACAGTATACCAAGAAGGTAAAGGAAAAAGAATTAAAGGTCTACCCAAGAATGGGAGACATTACAACCCTGAAATGGGATAGTTCGAGAATATATGTGACCGCAAGGCGGGTAAGGAACTGAACATACCCAAGAGTTCAAGCCGGATGTGATGGCGCAACTCAGTAACACCCAGGAGCAATCCGTGAAGGGTGCTGGAGTCAACAGTAGTTGAACGAAACATCGTGTTGAGAACACAAGTGTTAAATCAAACACTCGAGTAGAACCCGAAGGGATCCCACGCAACACGGGATACCGTAGATTGTGAGAGGGCATGAACTAACATTAAGTTATTAAAAGGGCCTTCCATGTATGGAAGTGTGATGAGACAACCATATCAAAAAACCCAGTAATACCTCCAAACCATTTAATGGTGTACGGAGAAGCAGAAACTTGTATAAACAGCCGCCCAGAGCATAGCTCGAGGTGAGGTGGCTTGCAAGCCGATAAAACTAACTACAAATTGTAGATTTAAACGTTATGAACCTATGCATAAAGGCACAAGAAGAAACAGTGGAGAATAAACCACTAATTTAGAGTGGGGATACCACTTGTTATTACGGGGCCTATAGAGCGGCAATTGCGTGAATCTTCTAGAGAAAGGCTAGCACCTGAGTATGTAATGTGAAACCGCTAGAGCAGTGTAGTGAAACTTGAGCATGTGTATATTGCCAAGGAGTATATGAACACAAATAGTATGTAGGAAGGCTTTGACAGCGGCGGGAGGAAACCGAGAGAGTAATCGGATAAGTAATAGACACTGTATGTGTGCAATATGAATTACAAAGTAAACAACGCGCAAGAAGCGCAGAGAGATTTTAAAGAGTAGCGTATTTCATTGAGCCAAGTAAATGGCAAGCCATAGTATGAATGGCGGGAGTATATGAGCGGAAGCTAAAGTAGTAGCGGATGCCATATAAGCGAATGTTGTTTAATGAGTAAGAACATGGTACGCAGCAAGCGACCATTGTAAGAGTATAATCAGATAATGATATGAAGCTGATGAGAACTGCGATAAAGAAGACATGTTCATTCCTATCTCATGAGAGATTTACTGTCAAGGGCTTACGCTTCTGCACTCTGTATGACTGAGTGTTTTGGTATTGCACTTGTGCGGTAATGATCGAGTGGGAGAGCCGGGAATTGAGAAATGTCAACGAAGCTGTTGAGCGAGACCGTGCGGCCTTTGGCCAAAGATGCACGAAGAATGTGGGCTGTAACCCACAGGTCCCAGGACCGATGTATAGTTAATGCAGAGTAGTATGAAGGAGGAATTTTTGTACATAAACAAATGAACAAACATAATTGAGAAGCACTATTAAACGAGGAAGCACTACGTGTTAAGTAGCAGCTTGACCTCAACCGACAATAAGTCGGGAAAAGTATGTGAATAATCACGAAGGTATACAGAGTTATACAAAATAGATTTCCAGAGAGCGGGAGAGAAAATCTATAACTCATCGAATTCACATACGGTAAGAGATACCTAGCGACGATTGACAAACCTTTATTCCCAAGTCAAAAGGGATAGAAAGGGAGTGGATAATACATTGAGAATACCAAAAGGGCGAGTTAAGCTCTAGTTATCAGGTCACGCAGCAGAAGCTTGTGGACCGTAATTCAAATGTTAAGTATACCTAGCAATTGTGAGTAATTGGCTAATCCTAAATGCTTTGAAGCCTTAGAGGCTAGAACCGAACCCGGTTATGAGTTAATTAACCGCATGGAAGTTAAAACACTTCATGATACCCGAATTAGTGAACCAATGTTCAGTGATAACATATGGTTTGTTACGCGGGCGTAACCCCTTTTAAGGGGGGTAGGGCGAGAAACCGCTTAGAGTATGTTTTACGTATAGGTGTGTAAACTACTATGTGCATATCACAAAAGAAATTGTTTTGATGATTGGAACTTATGTTGCATAAACATATGTATCCATTCACTGTGTAATTATGGTTATTGTGCATGAGAGATGCGAGTAACGAGTGTACAATAATTATGAAAAGAGGAGTAGAGAAACTCTTGGGGAAAGAGAATCCCTATAGTATATGCTTATTGAGATTAGACATGAGCATGATGAGTATGAATCGGTATGAAACCGGTGTGTAACCTAGTAGGAAGTGAGTTTCCCTAGGTAATTTTGTTTGAGAGTGACTGATGGAGTGAGTTCCATCTTTTGAAGTTGTATGATGTATGTTATAAATTGAGTAACAATTTGAGGAAAAGAGGCCATAAGTATGGAATACCTAGGTAAAGTAGTGAAGCAATGAGAATGACAAATGACCTAAGTACTAGGAACTAGAGATTAATTGAAATGAATTGATTCATGAATATGACTAGAAAGAGTAAAAGATAGAAAACGAAAATATTTGACTATCTGTTTGTTTGAAACTGAAGTGGGATGTGGAACTTGATTTGCTAGCGATCAAGGGAAGCCGAACACAAATTGGGGTGGAAGGATTGTTCAATACTGATGCTGATCACATCAGGGTTGGATGATTCTTGAAGGTCCCTTTAAGTGGTCACAAGTAATCACGCTAAGAAAAGTGGCAGCTACCATAAATTGGACTTGGAGTTGTGTGACGCTTTCTAAAAGAATTTTCAAATGGATTTTTACAAAAAGGATTTTCTTCAAGTATGAAGATGGAAATGAAAACTGGTTTTAAACCGCTATCACCCGCCGATGGCTACGGCCTTAAGTCTTGATGACCGGTAGAACGGTGGGCGTGTATTAGTTTTGAAACCATTGCACCGTACGTGCGGCGGTCCTAAGTGACCGGTTGGGGCGGTGACAGTGTGTGATTTTTTCCAAAGGCAGCGGGACGGGGAGAGTACCCTGAGACGATCCTATGTTGAGTGAGTCAACCAGAGTGCCTGAGGATATGTATACGTGTAACGTTTTGATCAGAACCAAAGGGACCGTGGGCCAGAGAGAGTAAGTGCCCATTTGTCATGAAACGGCCGTGGACCAGAGAGCGTAAGTGTCCAACGTGACCGGTACCTGAGGGATCGGCAGTGTATTACTCAATATGGATTCGAGGACTGTAGCGCCTTCTTGTCTCTGGACCGATTCCATGGAGAGAATACAAAAGAATATTTTTGATTGCTATACGTGTTGTGATATGTGTGTGGTATGTGTAGCATGTAGAGAGACAGACCTGTTGAGTCTGTAAGGTTATATGAGTATTATAACCTTGGTATAGTATACCATGAGACTAACCATATTAGATTCACCAACTTTGAGGGCAAAGTTCCTTAAGGGGGGTAGATTTTAATACCCCGGAGCTAAAAGTGGTGACTAAATTACTCTAATACGATTATTAAAGGCCTAATGGTGCCTAAAGAGTATTGGTAAAGAAAATAAAACCAAAAGAAAAGAGAAAATGCGTAAAACGCGAAAAACGCTAAAACACGCATTAAATGAGTACAAGAGATATATGATCTTGTTAGGGTCCGAGATGGATTCCTAAGGCTTAGTTACGCCTAATAGGTATACGGGAATAATTTCCGAAGAAAACGGATCCAAATAATGGATTAAAAATGCTAACGAAGTTTTATAGCACACTTTTCGAGAAAACCCGGAAATGCAACTTTAAGTGGTCAAACGGACCCGTAAAAATTATAGTTGATTAAATAACTATAATTAAGTATTAATGGAAGTTTAATAACCATTAAAAATAAATAAACGAGAAAAATCCGAAAAACGGGCCCGGTTAGTGAATAGTGCTAAACCGGGTAAATTAACGAGCGTTTGCTGTAAAAAAATGAAAAACGCTCCCAGCTTGTATTTTGTGTGGGGCCGATTTTAATTAGTACACACACACACATTTAATTAGCCTTTTAGCTTATTAAGTCACAAGAAGACAAGAAAAATAAAGTAAGGGGTGAATAGTGTTAAAAGGGATATTTTACCCTCTCTCTCTTCTATTCTCTGATTCACACGTTTTTTCCCCCTTCCAAACTGGGTCTTCTTCTTCCTCTACACACCATGGCGATTTGTTAAGAGAACAAACAGAACTCACCTTCTCCTTCCCTTATCTTGCTCAAATCAACACCAAATCACACAAGAATACCACCGTTGGATTCCTCTTGTTCAGGGCAACATTTTCCACCCTTCAAAAACTTAAAACCCTCATTTTCATTTCCATGACCGTAGCCTCTGATGAAGCTTGAAGAGGTGTTTTTTACTAGCTTATTCTTGCAAAAAAATTGAATTCCCACGTGAACCCTTTCTTCAATTTTTCCAGCCGGTTTCTTTGGTCTTTTGAGAAGCTGGAAATCTACACGTTTGGTTGCCAAACTCTCCATTGGTATACTTGAAGGTAAACTCCAAACTAAGCCCTAAACTAGCTCTTAAAAAAATTCTAGTTTAAGTGTGGGATCGGTGAATTAATTAGCTTGTTTGGTACAGAATGGAATGTGATTGTAGCTAGCAATCTAAACTCCATTGGTTGGTGAGAAAACAAGAAGAGGAAGAGAGAACAAGGAAAGGAGGAAGAAGAGAAAAGAAAACAGAAAAAAAAACTAGCAAGGTAATGGTTTACCTTAAGATGGTTTTGTTCTCTGTAAAACATATTTGAATGTAAATAAAGACCATGAGTTAGTGTAGTTTTGGTACTACAATATTGTTCGTTGAATGGGGAAGTTTTAATGTTGTTTGGGGGTGCAAAACAAACCTAGGAACTAAGTTAGTATTGTGTGATAACAGAGGGGAAATTTAATGTGCCGTAGCAGTGGTTTTATGCTTATAAATAGGGATGTCAGTTGATGTTTGTGAGCTGTTATAGTGTGGTGAGAATCCTTAGAATGTAGATAAGTTCTGTTAAAATTGGTCTAGGAAACTAAGGCCTTGATTGTGTCAAAGCGTGGAGTTAGAATGGTGAGGAAGAAAGAATTGAAAACCGCAACAGAAGCAAGAAACTGGGAATCAGTAACAGAAGAAGATTACAGTGAAATAGGGTAGATTAACAGATGAGTATGGAGAATTGTTTAGGTTAGCTTTGAGTGACTAATCAATGTCAAAACATGCTATAATACATGTGGAAAGATTAAGGAATGATTAGAGGTGAATTAGGGGTTGAAAACTGGTGAAAAACTATAAATTTTGACAGTTCCAGAGGTGGTCTTTGCAAATCGGTACGCAAACCCGGATCATAGCAAAAATTAGGCAGAAACTCATTCCAGGGGGTGGTCCGGGTTTGTAAACCCGGACACAAACCCGGACCACATGTAAAACTTGCCAGAAACGGATTTCAGAGTTTGGTCCGGGTTTGTAAACCCGGACACAAACCCGGACCAGGCCAAAAATGTAACAGAATGTGTTTTTAAGTGTCCTAATGATGGGGAAATGAATGGTAATGGTTTTAGATGATGTTTAGGCCTTGTTTGGTGACTAATAAAGGTCCTAAGAAGTATAAACAAGAGTTGGAAGTGAGTGAGAATTAAGAGCCAAAATTGACAAGAGTAAAACTAAGTGTAACGGGAGTAATATTTGTTTACCTACCGTAAAGCATTGATGTAAATAGGATCACTTGATATGTGATTAGTGATTCGAGGGAGATCCGAGGAACGAGTGGTGACCCGGTAAAGTAAGTCCATGGTGAAAGGTATGATTTTCTCATACTCCGTGTGCTAACCGGGTTACGTTGATTTGTGTGTTTGCGTGCCGGCTTAATAAAGATTAAAGCATGAAAATAATCCCTTATTTGATTATATATGCCTTGTTGTATGTTGTATGAGCTAACATACTTGTATGCCGGTGTGGTCTAACGTAGTGCATAGACCGACTCATAGTGAGTATTGATTGACTAGGAACCCGTAGATCGGGTAGTATCATAATCAATGAAAGTATGCAAACACACGCAAGCTATTGTTCACAGTACAACGATAACGCAAACATGTGAACTCCCTAGAATGTGAGGAGATGTACGAGTTGAGTAAATACCCGATAACGGTTAGAGAACCAAAGTGAAATAATCCACAAAACAAATGAGAGTGGAAAGATAAGTGAACCTCCTTTAAGAGGATTAAAGACAGTTCGAATATGTGAACTAAATAAGAAGGTAAAAGAGACCTAAGGGATTAGTAACTCCCTTGAGACCTGGTCGACCTCCTATATGAGGTTTTTCCCGGTATAAGACAATAACCGAAAAGATAAGTATACGAAATGCATGGGTAACCCTTGAGACTAAGATTACCCGAATTTAGGTGATGTTCCCTAATCATTAGGAACATCGAAAGAGATGCTCCTAGACTAATAAACATAATATTATTATAACTCCGAGAGAGGAATGTATGAGACTGTGAGTAGTCCGAGAGTAGTCGGACCTATGTAAAAAGAAATAGGAACTAAGAGAGAGTTCCGAGAGCTAGTTGAACCTTCCCACCATGCTAGACCCAGAGTAGGGTCGAAACCGGGGAAGTAAGACTATGCTCGAGAGCCATGAGTTCGGCTTAAGTATGTATTAAGAGTAACGAGCGTGACGTAGGAGACCTGTAGTGTCTCGAGAATCTACAAGAGCTTGAGTATAAATAACCCAAGAGTGTGGGTGAGATATTGAGTATAAATAACCCAAGAGTGTGGGTGAGATAATGAGTATAAGTAACCCGAGAGAATGGGTGAGTGTAGAATGAGTAGCCCGGGAGAATGGGTGAGAATAAGATTAAGTAACCCGAGTGTACGGGTGAGTTATTGAACAAGAACCGAGGCATAGTGAGGTATAACCCTCACGGCCTAAGAGCAAATTAACACAACTAACAACCTTGTTATGTTAGTTAAGGATTGAATTCCATGGTTAAATGTGATACCTTGTGTAGAGTACATATGTAATGTATTGCTATGTTGCATGTTGATTGAATTAAAATGAATCTCATGCTCTCGACAAAAGTAGTCGGCGTACCCCGGTTAGCGCTCGGGGTATGCGAATTTCATATGCAGCTTTAAGCTGAGCCCCTAGGGGCATCGTTTTTATTCGCTGGTACACCGAAGACGAAACCGTATGAGAGTAGAACGGGATCGGTGGTAGCATGTGTAGTTAGATTGTAATTACTTATAAATTTGAATGAGGTGTAAGACCGAATATGTTATCGGCATCCGTATATTGTATACTCGGTATAGTAAAGAAAGGAATTGAGTAATGTGCTTGTATTGTGTATTCGGTTGTTCCAGTCCATCAGACTGTTACTATAAGTGAAATAGGCCTGGTTAGCCATATGGGTGGCTAACGGCGTTGTATCACCCTCTGTTGTAATAGAGTTCCGCTGCGAGTTTAATGATAATTGTGATAGTTTAAGAGGTAATGACGAGTTTAGCAGTTGGGGTGTTACACATGTGGTCTCTAAGGATGGTATCTCCGTGGACCCGGAGAAGATTCGAGCTATTATAGAGTGGGCCAGGCCCACTAATGTTGGAGAGATCCGTAGCTTCCTTGGACTAGCGGGCTACTATCGTAAGTTTGTGGAGGGCTTCTCCAAGTTGGTGATTCCGTTGACTCGCATATTGCAGAAGGATGTGAAGTTTGAGTGGAGCGAGGCTTGTGAGTTGTGTTTTCAGAAGCTGAAGAAGAGGTTGACGTCTGCGCCGATTCTAACTCTTCCAGAGGGGATCGAGGGTCTAGAGGTGTTCTGTGATGCATCCCATAAGGGACATGGGTGTGTTCTGATGCAGCATGGGAAGGTGGTTGTGTATGGCTCTCGTCAGCTTAAGCCATACGAGAAGAATTATCCGACCCATGACCTGGAGTTGGCTGCTGTAGTGTTCGCCCTGAAGATTTGGAGGCACTACCTGTATGGAGCAGCGTGCAAAGTGTACACGGACCACAAGAGCCTCAAGTATCTGATCACGCAGAAGGAGTTGAACTTGAGGCAGAGGAGGTGGCTAGAGTTGCTACATGATTATGATTTGGAGATCCTCTACCATCCTGGTAGAGCGAATGTAGTTGCTGATGCGCTCAGTAGGAGGGGTCCGTCTGGAGCCGTTTAGGCTTTGTCTGGTGTGCAGAGGTCTGCTCTCGAGTTGCAGCGTATGGGTATCTGGGTCGTCCGTCCAGAGAGGTCCGGGATGTTAGTAGCATTGCAAATTCAGCCTACCTTGATCGACCGGATCAAGGCCAGTCAGGAGCTCGACGTCGGGTTGAGTAAGATCAGAGATGGGATTACTTTTGGTCAGGAGTCTGAGTTCAGGATTTCAGAGGACGGCTGTCTGAGATTCAGAGACCGTGTCTGTGTGCCTTCAGATGATGCTTTGAGGCAAGAGATTATGCAGGAGGCTCATGAAGCCCCGTACTCGGTACACCCAGGAGGTGTTAAGATGTATCGGGATCTGCGAGAGGCGTTCTGGTGGAGCAATATGAAGAGGGACATTTCTGACTTTGTATCCAATGTCGGACCTGTCAGCAGGTCAAGGCAGAGCATCAGAGACCCGCTGGTTTACTTCAGCCTCTTCCAGTCCCGGAGTGGAAGTGGGAGAGCGTCGGTATGGACTTCGTCATGGGACTGCCTAAGACTCCGAGTGGGTTCGATGAAGTATGGGTAATTGTGGACCGGCCCACAAAGAGCGCCCATTTCTTGCCTATCAGGAAGACTTACAGTTTGCCTCGCCTAGCGCAGCTGTACTTGGATGAGATAGTGTGTTTGCTTGGAGTGCCTGCTTCGATTGTGTCAGACGGAGACCCGCGCTTCGTATCCAGATTCTGGCAGAGTTTGCATCAGGCTATAAGGACGAAGTTGTCATTCAGCTCAGCCTATCATCCTCAGTCAGATGGGCAGACAGAGAGGACGAATCAGGTCCTGGAGGACATGCTCAAAGCATGTGTGCTTGACTTTGGAGGCAGCTGGGACCAGCACGTTGCTTTGATAGAGTTTGTATATAATAACAGTTTCCAGACTAGCTCGGGATGGCACCGTTTGAGGCTTTGTATGGCAAGAGGTGCAGATCACCCATCTGTTGGGATGATCTGAAAGAGAGAGCAGTCGTCGGTCCGGACTTGGTTGAAGATGTTGTAGCTAAGATTCAGTCCATCATAGAGCGTCTGCTTGTAGCTCAGAGTCGTTAGAAGAGTTACGCCGATCAGAGGAGACGACCTCTAGGGTTTGAGGTAGAGACCACATTTATCTAAAGGTTTCTCCCGTTCGTAGAGTAGTGTGGTTTTGGAAGAGAGGCAAGCTTAGTCCTCGCTTTGTGGGTCCTTTTGAGATCTTAGAGAGGATCAGATCGGTTGCCTACCGTTTGGCCTAGCCTCCGTCTTTAGTAGCAGTGCATAGTGTGTTTCATGTTTCCATGCTAAGGAAATATGTTCCGGACCCGGCGCATGTGATTGATTTCGGCCCGCTTCAGTTGAGGGAGGACTTCACGTTCGAGGCAGTTCCTTCTAGGATTTTAGCCTGAGATGTTCGCAAGCTCAGGAGTAAGACCATGCCTTTGGTGAAGGTGCAGTGGTCGGGTCAGTCAGAGGAAGAGGCGACCTGGGGAAGTCGAAAGCGAAGTGCGTTCTAAGTTTCCAACCCTCTTCGAGCAGTAGGTACATTTAGTTTCGAGGACGAAATTCTTTTAAGGGGGAGGTGATGTTATAACCCTAAGTTTTATAGCAATTCATTTCGTCACAAGTGGCCTTATTTAGATGCATTTTGGATTCAGGACATGGGAGTCCTTTTAATTAAAGGCAAGGATGAATAGGCTTATAATTACTGGTAAGTAATTCATCAGTAATTAAAACTCCTTAATTCCCCTCACTCTCAATCACGTTCTAACCCTCGTTCATTTTGAAAACCGTCAGTACACCCCCTTCTCTATTCTCTGCTCTCTCTCTCTAATCACACTCATTCAAGTGCCCAAGCCTGCTGATAGTTTTCTTGCAATCCGAGTTCTGCGGCAGATTCCTCCTCCGTTGTGAATCCTGACTCTGATTGAGGTAATAATGTCGGTCTGTTCGTGTTCAATTCTGCATTTTGGAAACCTTTCCCCCGTTCTGATTTAGGTTTCTGCAATCTGTTGTCAGAATTGTCGATCTTCTACGTGGCTGTGCTCGAATCCTCCTCCTTAGTTTCCTTGCTGTCGAATTCAGGTGAGGATTGTGCTGCAGTCTTGAATTACAGTTTCAGTTTGGGCAGTTTTGTGTTTCTGATTGAGGGTTCTTCTCTGTGTTGTTGTTAAAATTCAGTGGCTGTTTGGGATTGTGGTTTCGGTGTGCGCTTCGGTATCGCTGTTGGCTGCACTCTGCTGTTCGGATTGGGATATCGTCTGTCAAGTATTGAGGTAGGTGGCTTATGGATTCAGTCAGTGTGTTCAGCCTTGGGGAGTTTCATTCCAGTTCTGAGTTTTGATTGTGTTCTGTCTTTGCGTTGTGGTTGCGAACTGTCTGTTTAATGAAGTTTTAATGCCTACAAACCCCCAAGGTTGTTTCCTACAAACTGCTATTGTTTTGGGTTGTGTTTAAACCTCTGTTTTGGTGTGTAATTCGTTTCTGGAAACTGCACTTTTTGGTATGTCCGAACGTTTGTCCGAGCTTTGACGTTCGGACATGCCGTGTTGCGCTTTGAATTTTCTGAAGTTTTACTGTGTCCGAACTTCCGTCCGAGCTTTGAAGTTCGGACACACCCTTCTGCATTCTCTGATTTTGCTTCGACTTGTGTCCGAACTTTGTCGTTCGGACACATGTTCGGACATTACGTGTGACTGGTTTCCGAAAAGCGTCCGAACATCCGTCCGATCTTTGATGTTCGGACACCCGTGTGATTTTGGTTTCTAAAGTCTTGACTTGTGTCCGAACATTGATGTCCGGACACAAGTTCGGACATGGTACAGATTTGACCTTAACTTGCTCGTTTGAGCTCCGTTTTGACTTCCGTTTGCGGGGTTGGATTCCCCTTCTGATTTCCAAGCTATCTATGTGCTTTCTGGTGCCATTGGTGCACATATGCTTAATTGTTTTCAGCTTCTGTTTTGGGACCTAGTTATCTATGTATCTGAACCTTTGGATGGCTGGTTTAGCTGTCTTGTAGCGCGCTATGTAGGATATCCTTCTGTTTCACGGGTGATGTTCCCCGTTCTGTTCACAGGTGTGCCACCTGTTCTGCTTACGAGTGAGGTTTCCTCGTTCTGTTCACGAGTGGTTACTCGTTCTGTCTGTATGCTGTGATCAACTAGGGTCCCCTTCTGATTCTACTTCTGTTGTTTCGAACTCTGTTTGGTCCCTTGTGTGTGGACTTCTGCTTCTGATTTCTGCTAAAGGATGTGGCTTCTTTCTGTCTACTTTTGTTTTGATATCACTCTGTAAATGTTTTGAGCATGCTGGTTGATGAAGTTGGTCATCTACTGGGCATAGTTGTTTGCTCATTCCCCTACTTTATCTAACATTGCAGATTGATCGGCGAGGATCACTTTTTTCAGCTTCTGGAGTGAAATGGTATAAATCCCTAAGTTCCTAAGCAGTCTTCTCACGTAATTCCTCAGTCGGGGTCCTAATCTATCATCAAGCTCTTCAAGTTCTATCGAGTTACCTTGTTACCAAAAGGGGGTGAGGGGGAAAGAAAGAGAGATTCGTGGCAACGCAATGCAATAGTGAGAATTCTCGGATACTGTTCGCGTGCCTTTTATTGAGGGGGTGAACCCCTATTTATAGTGTTTCCCACTGGCCCTTTAGCCCGTTACATTGTGCCAGGTTGGCACATAAATATCTTGGTGAGCCTATAAAATATCTGATAAATATCTTACCCTAATTTCCCTATCTTTTTGGTCGCTATCCGTACTTGCTTTGCGCTCCTATGGACCGGTCACAGGCGACCGATCGTATCCGTGCTATATTTGGTGTATTTGGTGCCCGGTCACAAACGACCGGGCGCCTTCTATGCTATATCTCGTACTTCTGGCGACTGGTCATTAATGACCGATCGAAATACTTCCCATGGCGACCGGTCACAGACGACCGGTCGTCCTCTATGCCATGTTCTAGGGCTCTCGATGACCGGTCATAAACGACCGGTCGCTGCTTGCGGCCTGCCTGGGCCTGGACGGGGACGCCCGGTCGTTGCCTTGGCCTCCCTTTTCCCTGCTCTTTGCTCTGTTGGGTTGTTGCTCTCTTTTTGGGTCTTCTGGGCGTATTTTCCCCTCTTCATCAGTCCCACAAGTTCTACTTTTGCGTCTTGCGAGGAAAGTAGAACTTAGAACTTGACTCTTTCGGCCCGGTTTGGAGGGTGAGGGTAAAAAATTTTTGCTTTTTGCTTTCTCGTTGGGCCTTGCCTCTTCGTTTCCTGTCTCCCAGTCCCACAAGTTCCATCTTTTTCCTTCGGACAAAAGGATGGGACTTCCTATGGTCCGTGCGATGCGCGTGCGCCATGCCCGTGCTCCACACGCGCCTGCGTTCGTACGAAGTGGCCGTTGCAGAATTTTTATCGCCTCGCGCACGCCAGCCGTCACTGCAGAATGTGCAGAGTCTCTGCAATTTTCCTGCAAAAGCGCCCTTTTGTTTGTTTTTATATTTTAAATATTTCGGAAATTGTGTTACCTCCTTTTAAAAGGTGTTGGGAGGGCAACGTTTTTCTCTTTCCTCCAACTTTCGCACTTCACAAGCTTTCGAATTCTCTCTCTCTTCCGCTATTTCCGCTTTCTCTCTCTCTCTCTTCGCTTTGCCTTCTCTTCTCTGCTTTGTTTTACTGTTTCAATGGCGTCTTCGAGCTCCAAATCGTCTCGCGTTTCCGCCAAAAGTGCCATCGTGGGCTTTAAATCCGATGGGAAATTCCGCCCGACTCTCTTAAAACCTAAGTCCGCTTATTCCAATAATCGGGAACCGTTGCCCAGCATTCTGGACGTGAAGGCTCTCGATTTGCTTCTCGCGAAGGTGGATGTTCCCACAGGGACGCAGATTTTCCTTCCTTCCGAAGATTCGCATCCCCTGGACGACTTCGGTCGTGGGTACGCTGTGTACTCCGACTTCTTTTTGCGTGGGATGACGGTTCCTCCCCACCCGTTTGTAATGGGGTTTCTAATCCGCCGCTGCTGCACGCTTGCTCAGCTTCACCCGAAAGCGGTGTGTCACCTTCATGCTTACATTGCTCTTTGCGCCGAGAAGGGGGTTGCGCTTTCTGCTACGGAATTCGTTCAGTTCTTTCACCAGCAGAGTCGACTCCAACAACTTGACCATATCCGGTCGGTCCGGATATTCACTCTTTGAGTACAAGAAGCTCGCTCAACGCTGGAGCGCACGGTGGTTTGTCATCCTCCCACCCGCCGGGAGGTATCTCGGGGTCGCCTATTGCCCCTCAATTATCAGGGGCTCCTTGCATAGTCCCACAGTTCCGAAGTCGGAGCTTACCATGTCCCGGGCCCTGAAGGCGGTGGCCGACCTTCATCCGAGCGTTGAGGACTTTTTCACCGGTCCGCGCCTGGCCTCGCTTGCACACTCTGAGGGTAAGAGTTTTCCTCTCCCCTTTCTGCTTTCTTTATCGTTTTTTGCCTTGTTCCGTACTTACCTATCCCCTTTTGGTCGCAGATTTTCCTCAGCTCGGGGCGAAGGTTGGCCCTTTTCACAGCTGGCAGCTGGTGTCCTTCAAGACCGGGGAAGGAAAGGTGGACTACTACGCCACCCTGGAAGCTGTGGAGGAGTCGGCTCTTCGTGAGGAAGAGGCGGTCGTTGTTGGTCGGAAGCGGTCTGGGGGCGAAGCTGATCGCCAGGCAAAGAAGCCGAGACCGGCAAAGGATGGGGAAGGGGGTTCCCCTCGGACTCCAGAGGCCCGGTCGTCTAAAACTTCAAACCAACCAGGTACTTGGTACACTAGTCCAGGTTCCGGCCGTCGGGTATTTCTTCCTCTTACGCCCGGGTCAGATCTTAATCTTAGTCCGTGGGACGAGAGAGGGCGTGCATGTGCGGTCTTATCCTTCGTGTTCTACCTGTTATCTTTTTTTTTTTGATTTACTTCTTCGTTGCCTTGGTTGTTACCTGCCGCTAATGTCTAGCTCTCTTTTTTTTACCTGGTTTTGTATGTTTCTATGCTTTGCAGCTCCCGAGGCTGAGAAGGCCAGGGCCGGGGAGAGAGCCGGGCAACCTGGCCCGGGCGAGGCGCCCGGTCAATTGTCTCCTACTCAGCATTGTCAGAAGACTCTTCCCTCGAAGGGTAGGGTGAAGCATATGGCCAAAGGGACGAAGGCCTCCGACATAGTTCATCTTGACGGGTCGGGTGCTTCAGATACCGCTCCGGACCAGGACCCTTTGGAGGAGACTGCTCCCTCGGGGCCCGGGGCTTCAATACCCGGGGGCGGCGGCGGCGGAGCGGGCCCTGTGCCGGGTGCGGCTGAGGGGGAGCCGCGGATTCAGGGCTTCGTTCGGAGGCGAGGGGGATGCCGGGACCGCCACACCGTCTTCACCTCCTCCGCCTGCCCGTGATTCTTTCTGCGGTCCGTCTGCAAAGGATGGCTGGTGCTACCATCGTGGTCAGCCTCTTCCTGTGCTGCCCGTGACGGAGTCATCCTCCTATACCGAGCTGTGGAAAGAAGCCATCCGGTCCGGATCTCCTGATGGCCTCTTTGCCCCTCTGAAGACCACGACCGCGGCCAAAGAGAGGTTGAGGATCGGGGGGGTGGAGCGGACGCCATATGCGACACTCCTTCCCGCTGGATGCCTCGCTTAACCATATGTGGCAGGGGATCTACCGAGTGAGCGGCCCATCCTTTCTTAACTTTGGGTTGCTTTTTCCTTTTACTTTCTTCTACTTATTATTTATTTTGTACAGACGGTGGCCTTTGCACAGGGGTGGATGTGCACGTGCAATCCCTTCTCTCGAAGCTACGCCTGGAGGAGAGCCGGGCCCGCAATGCCCAGGAGGATTGGATAGAGCGGTCCTCCAACAGCATCTTCGTTGACCAGTTCAAGAGGAGATTTCCAGGCGGGTGCACGAGCAGACCGCTCCATGAAGAAGGAGCTGGGTGATGCCCGCGGGCGTGCACAAGCAGTGCGAAGTATGAGAGCAGTTGAAGAAGCTGCGTGAAGAAAACCTTTCCCTCAAGGGTCAGGTCCGGTCGCTGGAGACGGAGCCGCGTCTTTTGAAAAGGTACGAGTGAGTTTGCTGTCGCCCGGTTGGTGCCTTTTCTGACTTGGAGTACTTGGTGGGACAGGCCCGAGCTGCCCACAATCAAGAGGTTGAGGGTCTTCGCGCCGAGAAGGCGTTGCTTGCTGAGGATAGGGCCAAACTTTCCCAAGAGCTTTGCTCTGCTTCTGAGGCGAATGCTCTCCTCAAGGAGAGTTGTCGTCTTTCGAGGCGAAGGCGGCAGAGCGGCCCGGTTGGGCGAGGTCCTGGCCTCCGAGAAAGAGAAGCTATCTGCCGAGCTCCACAGGTTGTCTGGTGAGCTTGCGGCTTGCAAGGAACAACTGCTTTCCTCCGAAGAGAAAGTAAGGGTGTTGGAGGAGGAGTCCGCTAGGCTGCGGTTAGAAAACTCCGAGCTGGCTGCGAGAGGTGATTCTTCGCCTCCTATTCGTTCCTTATTGTCCTTCTTGCTCTTTTTGACAAAAGTTTTCCTCCTTTCTCCTTTCTACTTAGGCTCGAGGCCTGGGAATCCCATTGAGGGACTGGAGAAGTTAAACCTGCGGATCGACGACCTCGAGGAGGAGTTGATTGCCGCAAACGCTAGCCGTGACCGGTACCGGGCTTACGGTCAGACCTTGGAGCAGCAAGTGGCCAGCCTCGAGGCTTACTCTCGGAGGTGCGAGAGGACCTGCGGCAGCAGAGCACGAAGCTTGCTCACCTGAAGGAGTCCTTCACTTCTCAATGTGGGAAGATGGTGAAGTCGTGCCGGCAGATTGTTCGAGGTTCTTCACGGGTAAGGGGGAGGTTATGGATGACGGCCTTTACCGGGAGCTGTCTTTCCAAGAGGTCGCGCAGAAGACCTCCTTTTATGAGGTGCTTGAGAAGTTCGGCGCCTTCCGGGGGAGATGCCTTGTCCCTGGCCAGGCGTCTTTTCTTCCTCCCGGGAGTACCGCGCATCAGGGTGGTGTGGGCCTCCGATCGTCCCCCGGGAGGTCTGGGTCTTCGGAGAGCGTACAAGGGGCTGCTCCCGCGAATCTTGATACTGTATAGGAGACTTAGACCAGAGAAGAGTTTTTAGATTAGGCTTAGTTAGCTTTCTTTGTCTCTTTCTTTTGTTTGATATTGTACATGTTTCCAACGATTAATGGAATTACTCGCCAGCTGTTTTGCTAATTGGTGCCATTTTGTTTCGTGACGGGTCTTTCTTAGACCTGTCGCTTTTGATTGTGCGCATTACCGATTTTTTTCCTTAGCCGATTTGTTTTGCGGACGAGACCGGTCATGCTCGAGCGACCGGTCGTTCCGTTTTTATCTTAAGGACGCGACCTGGTCGTTTTGACGACCGGTCGTTCCTCGCCCGTCTTTGGTGACCGGGCGCTTCTGTTGTTCTTTCCCTATCCTTGCTTTTGGTAGCCAAGCGATGGTACTCGTGGTTGTCCCCCCTTTCCTTTTTCTCGCGAGAGGGAGAAAGAGTTTGCAAGGGGGATTCAGCCGAGGTACGGTGTGGCGTCCCACACCTAATGATTCACCCATTACAGGCGACCAGAGCTCCCAGAGTTTCCAGAGATGGGTTTTCCGTTTTGTTCTTGTTTGAGTGCGACAACTCGTAGCAAGATTTTTCAGGGCATTGCATCCTGTAGGGCATGGCCCGGGTGTTTCTTTTCCAGGGCATTGCATCCTGTAGGGCATGGCCCGGGTGTTTCTTTTCCAGGGCATTGCATCCTGTAGGGCATGGCCCGGGTGTTTCTTTTCAGGGCATTGCATCCTGTAGGGCATGGCCCGGGTGTTTCTTTTCCAGGGCATTACATCCTGTTTTTTTGCGCTCGAATTTTTAAAAATAACTTCTTTATTGATGTTGTCAATGAGTTACATCGATTTTCATACATAGAATTTCTTGAGACATTCCGCATGCCAGGAATGGGGCAGTTCGTATCCCTCGACATTTTTCAGGTGATATGAAGCCCGTCCAACCTTCTGATGGATAATGTAAGGACCTTCCCACTGGGGGTCGAGTTTTTTGGGCTGCTTAACCTCCCTTAGGACAAGCTCGCCGGGGACAAAGCTTCGTTCCCTGACCCTGCGGTTGAAGTACCTCTCGACTTTCCTCTTGTCTTTACCATCCGGGCGGCGCACGGCTCTCTCTTCTTCGAGAAGGTCTAGGCGGTCTTTTACCCCTTCGTTGTTGAGCTGCTCGTCATAGGATTCGCAACGAACCGACGGGATCATAATTTCAGCTGGAACGACTGCCTCCAGGCCGTAAGTTAATCTGAAAGGCGTTTCTCCAGTCGGTCCCTTTTCCGTCGTTCGGTAGGACCATAAGATTTGGTGTAATAGTTCGGCCCATCCTCCCTTCCTGCTTCCTAACTTTCTTTTCAAGGCTTTGATGATCTGTCCGTTTGCGTTCTCGACCTGTCCGTTGGCCTGGGGGTGCGCCACTGACGCGAATCTTATCTCAATTTTCCACTGTTCACAGAACTCCCGGAAACTGTCGCAATTGAACTGCGTCCCATTGTCGGTTATTATGATCCTTGGCAACCCGAATCTACATACAATGTGTTTCCATACGAACTCTTGCGATCTCTTGGCTGTGATGGACACGGTTGGCATTGCCTCCACCCATTTTGTGAAATAATCAATGGCTACATATACGAACCTGAACCTCCCGGGAGATGCTTCTGGGAAGGGACCAATGATGTCCAATCCCCACATTGCGAACGGGATCGGGGATAGTATGGCCTTTTGCACGGCCGGGGGGTTATGTATTTTGCTGCCGTGTTCCTGGCACCTGACGCATTTCCGAATGTATTCCTTACAGTGGTTTTGCATCCTCGGCCAGTAGTACCCGAGCCTCATGATTTTGTGGGTCGTGGCTCTTTCTCCCTGGTGGTTTCCGCAAACCCCTTCATGTACCTCCTTTATAAGCTCTCCTCCCTCCTCGTCCGTGACGCACCTGAGGGCGGGCCTGGCGAACGACCTTTTGTAGAGACGCCCCTCTTCGAAAAAGAATGATGCCGCTCGTCGCTTTAGGGTCCTGGCCTCCTTATCCTCCGGGGGCAATTTCCCTTCAAGGATGTACTCCACGATCGGGGTCATCCAAGATTCTTCTGGCACGAGGGGCTCGGCCGCCAGGACCTGTGCCTCGTCTACGCTCGGATTGGTCTTTGTCTCCATCCACACCTTACCTGGTATCCTTTCGGCCATGCTTGCTAACTTTGCTAGCGCGTCCGCTTCGGTGTTTTTTGTCCGAGGAAGGTGTTTCAGCTCACATCTTGAGAAGCTGGCCTTTAGCTCTTGAACCCTTAGCAAGTATCTCCAGAGCTTTTCTTCCTTTACCTCGTATATGTTGTCGTGCTGGCGGGGAAGGAGTCTGAGTATATCTCCAGGTCTGTCGCACCTAGGGCGATGGCGACCTCTAGGCCTTGAATGAGAGCTTCGTACTCGGCCTCGTTGTTAGTTACTTCGAATTCCAGTCGGAAGGCATAGTTGATGAATGGGGCGGGTGGCTTTCCTTCTTCTTGGTCAAAGCTGGTTTCCGTTATGAAGTCTGCTAGGGCCTAAGCTTTGATCGCCGTCCTCGGTAAAAAGTTGATTTCATACTGGGTGAGTTCAACTGCCTAACTTACCATGCGTCCTGACGCACTGGGGTTGTTCGTTATTTGCTTCAACGGCCAGTTAGTCCTTACAAGGATTCGGTGCGATTGGAAGTACAGTCGCAGCTTCCGGGACGCCACCACTAGGGCCAGGAAGACCTTCTCAATATTGGTGTAGCGTCTTTCTACGGGAGTCAGGATTTTTCCTGTGTAGTAGACGGGGATCTTCTTCTTTTCGTCCTCCATGATTAGGACTGCTGCCACCGCCCAGGCCGATGCGGATAGGTAGAGATAGAGGTCTTGACCAGGCGTTGGGACTCCCAGCTTGGGTAACTCTCAAAGCATTTCTTTGATCTTCTCGAAGGCTTCTTTGCATTCTTGACTCCACTGGAACTTGCTGTTTTTTCTCAACGTGTTAAAAAACGGGATTGCCTTTTCTTGCAATTTTGAACAAAACCTGCTTAGGGCGGTGAGTCACCCGTTAAGGGCCTGGACGTCCTTGATGCTCCTGGGGGGGCTGAGGTCGAGAATCGCCTGGGTCTTTTCTGGATCGACCTCTATTCCCCGCTGCCCAACGATGAAACCAAGGAATTTTCCTTTGGTGACTCCGAATACGCATTTCTCCGGGTTTAGCTTGATTTGGAATTTGTCGAGTGTGGTGAATGTCTCCTCCAAGTCCTTCATGTGTTGTTCTTTGGACGGACTTCTCACGACTATGTCATCCACATAAGCTTCCACATTTCTCGAGAGTTGCTCCCGGAACACTTTGTCTATCATCCGTTGGAAGGTCGCGCCGGCGTTTTTCAGCCCGAATGGCATCACCTTATAGCAGAAGACTCCTGCCGAGGTGACGAAAGAAGTTTTCTCGGAGTCCTGCCGAGGTGACGAGACGACCAATCGGTCAATCGATGGCAATGGGTAAAAATCTTTGGGGCATGCCTTATTCAGGTCGGTGAAGTCCACACACATTCTCCATTTCCCATTAGATTTCTTTACCATGACTACGTTCGCCAGCCACTTGGGGTAAGACACTTCTCTGATAAAGCCCGCCTGCAGGAGTTTTTGGACTTCTTCTCGAGCAGCCTGGTCCCTCTCGGCCCCGATCACCCTTCTTCTTTGGCGGATTGCTGGGTGCGTAGGGTCTACGTTGAGGTCATGCTGGATAACGTCTGGGTCTATTCCGGGCATCTCTTCCGTGCTCCAGGCGAACGTGGCCCTTCTTTTTTCCAGGAATCTTGTTAGATGGACTTGTTCTTCGCTGTCAAAGGCATTTCCAATCTTGAAGGATTTGTTAGGGTCAGTTCGAAGAGGTACCTCTTTTGGGAGATCAGCGGGGGCCCCGTACCGTTCCGCCGTTTCGTCGGGGAGGGGGAGCTTTCCCTTGAATTCCTTCTCAGACCCCACGGTTTTGACAGTCTCATTTCCTGGTAGGTTTTCCATGATCCGTACCTCGCATACCCGCACGACTTTCTGGCTTCCTCTTACCGTGACGAGCTTCCCTGACCTGGTCAGGTATTTCATTTTCAGGTGGTGGGTGCTACAGATGGCTCTGAAGGCATTTATTCCCGGCCGCCCGAGGTACATGTTGTACCCAGAGAGCCCGGGAAGGATGAAGGCCGTCAGCTCTTCCGTGCGCCTCTCGTCCCCCTGCCCTAGGGTGATGGTGAAGTCGATGCTTCCTGTGGATTTAGCCGAGATTCCTCCTACAAAACCCCCTAGTACGGCTGAGTAAGGCTTGATCTTATCTTCCGGTATTTCGAGTTTCCTTACTGCCTCGACAGAAATGACGTTTGCACCTGCCCCGCTATCGACCAGGATTCCTCCCATCATGCGGTCATTCACCTGAGCCCTTATGACCAGTGGATCGTTGTGCGGGTACAGGACTCCGTCTTCATCGTCCTCGGTGAAGTAGATTGGGGGGAGCTTTTGGTGCTTCGTATCCTTCTTGTCCGGGAGTTCCCGGTGAACCTTGTGGACGTGTCTTTTCCTCTCATTGGGGTTCAGGGGCCCTACTTCTGAGAATAGTCCTGTAAGCATTCTCAAGGAGGATTTCATTAGTTTTTTTTGTATTGTTGTTTTATTCGTGGGTTTCGAGATACGTGAAACTTTATCGGGATGCAACTACTCATATATAAGAAAGCTTTAATAAAACAGTAACGAATTACAGCCCCTAGCCGGGTACAGAGGTGATTTTTTCCCTTCTACAAAGGGGACTTTGCCCCTATCCTAGAGAATTATCCTAGGCGATTTACAGACCTGTGATTACCCCGAAGGACTTGCTATGGTCCAATTCGGGGTGGACCTCTCCCTCTGGTTTTGGCCGAGAAGACTGGCTACCATGGTGCTGTCTCTGCTGGCCTCCCCTTCCTTTCTTCTTGTTCTCCTCAATTATCCTTAGCTCCTTGGCGAGGTTCGCGCAGTTTATGGTTCTGTGGCTGCGGTGCCCATGGTACTCACAGAAGGCCACCGGCCTTCTCCCGGGAAGGGTTTTCTTGGTGGGGGAGAAGCCCTTCTCTTACGGCGGCGGCATATTTCCTGGGTCTATGATACCGTCGGGAAAGTTCTGGAGCTCGAAGCTGCTGTCCCTGGGGGGCCGGGGCCTTGGAATAAGGCTTGTATCGGCTTCCCCCCTGGTGCGATCCCCGGTCGCAACCGCCCCACCTGTCTGGCCTGCCTTCTTCTCACCCACGGCGGGGGCTCTAAAGCTGTTGAGGAGCTCCTTGGCCTTATTCTCCGCAACTTCCGATTTGAGGAAGTCGTGGATCATCTCGGCTAACTCACCATGCGACTTTGGTGCCTTGGTGGCTATCTTTCCAGCGAGGCGTGGGTGGGCCAAGCCATTACCGAAGGCTTTGATCAGTATCTTCTCATCGATATCGTCGATTTCAGCCACCTGCTTGTGGAACCGCTCGCTGTATTCCTTTACAGTTTCTCCCTTCGCCTGCTTTACATCCATGAGCTCTATCGTTTCTCTTTTCACCTTCTTACTGGCCGCAAAGTACTGTTGGAATTCCTCGGTCAGTTGTTTGAAACTGGAGATCGACTGGGGTGGCCTGGACGAGATCCAGCTCAAGGCCCTCTTGGAAAGTGTCCCAGGGATCAAATTGCACAGGGCGAGAGAGCTAATCCCCTGGGTGTTCATGGCGAACATGAACTTCTTTATGTGCTGAGCGGGATCTCCAGTGCCATCGTACTTCTCCACCGCCGGGGCGACGAAGTGAGGCGGGAGTTTAGCTCTGCGGATGTTCTCGGAGAAGGGGTATAGGCTCATGTCAATGGCATCTTCTTCTTCTTCGATGGTGATTAAGGCCTCCCCTCGGGTGCCTCTTTTCCCGTCATTGCTTCCGGCCGCATCCCGACCCTTCAGGAGATCTATCGCCTCTGACATCTCCTCCCACTTTCGCTGGAATTCCTCGTCTCTCTGCATCAATTCCTGTTGCAGGAGCTCGTTTCCTTCCACGATTTTTTCGTCGATTGATCTAGTGAGGCTTGCCAGCATGTTTTCCAAGTCTTTTTTGGAAATGGAGTTGTGGGTTGCCTCGGGTCCAGTGCTCCCGTCGTTGGTTTGCAGATTCTTCCTTGTTCTGGGTGCCATCTTCGTACCTAACCTGCAAAAACACAATTTTGTTCTCAGATGTGTCGACTTCATATGTTTTCCAAAGTTATTATTCTTGTTGGTGGACTCGTGGTTGCTAGATCTGAGCTGTTCTCTTCCCACAGACGGCGCCAAATGAAATGGTATAAATCCCTAAGTTCCTAAGCAGTCTTCTCACGTAATTCCTCAGTCGGGGTCCTAATCTATCATCAAGCTCTTCAAGTTCTATCGAGTTACCTTGTTACCGGAAAAGGGGGTGAGGGGGAAAGAAAGAGAGATTCGTGGCAACGCAATGCAATAGTGAGAATTCTCGGATACTGTTCGCGTGCCTTTTATTGAGGGGGTGAACCCCTATTTATAGTGTTTCCCACTGGCCCTTTAGCCCGTTACATTGTGCCAGGTTGGCACATAAATATCTTGGTGAGCCTATAAAATATCTGATAAATATCTTACCCTAATTTCCCTATCTTTTTGGTCGCTATCCGTACTTGCTTTGCCCTCCTATGGACCGGTCACAGGCGACCGATCGTATCCGTGCTATATTTGGTGTATTTGGTGCCCGGTCACAAACGACCGGGCGCCTTCTATGCTATATCTCGTACTCCTGGCGACTGGTCATAAATGACCGATCGAAATACTTCCCATGGCGACCGGTCACAGACGACCGGTCGTCCTCTATGCCATGTTCTAGGGCTCTCGATGACCGGTCATAAACGACCGGTCGCTGCTTGTGGCCTGCCTGGGCCTGGACGGGGACGCCCGGTCGTTGCCTTGGCCTCCCTTTTCCCTGCTCTTTGCTCTGTTGGGTTGTTGCTCTCTTTTTGGGTCTTCTGGGCGTATTTTCCCCTCTTCATGGAGTTTAGCTTTTGTTATGTTATTCTGATTCTTTTGAGACATTTACATTTAGCTTTGTAGCCTACGGGCCTGAGTAGTATTTTACACTGCTTCTGGGTGGCATTTTGTATTCGGGTCTGAGTTACCCTGTTATGTTTTGTTACGCTATACTTTTATTAAGTATTTTGTTTTGCGCCTTTACTCTATTTATTTACGCGCGTTAGTTTGAGCCTTGCGTTATTAAGTAATAATACGCGGCGTGTAATACCCCTAACTCTTAGGCCAGTGTTTGGGGGTGTTACAGTGTTATCCCTCGCAAACGGCATCAAGGCTGTACTCTTAATATTACATAATGTTATATAATACCTTATATTAAACTCCAAACTTTATTTAGTTCCCCGTCTAGTCTTATCATTTCCATTTCCAAAATACCCACATTATTTTAATGTGAACTATATAATTCCTTACCTTATGTTCATATCCACCGCAATGAGTATTAGTACATTATAATTAATGTAACATTTACATCATTTCCAACCATACACCAAAAATTCATCCCCATTTAGATATATTCTACACTAACCTCAGTAAGAACCCTTAACTTGTAATTGGAGCCTTAGTCCATATAATTAATATATCGTAATATTTGTGATTGTGATCCCAAAGTTCATCTTGTGATATTCGTGTCTTATAATATATATGTATATTTATATATATACACACACTTACACAATAGTACCAAGGCTAACAATTTTGTTGTATATAGAAACAAGTTTGTTCTAGTTCATTTTTCTAACTTTAACCCTTAATAGGTAGTTCAGTTGCCATCCAATTTAATCAACTTATTATATCATTAAACTTATGATTTCATTACTCATTTATCAACCAATCTATTTAATTTATCAACTTAGAAACTAAATTCTTTACTCTCACTTACTAGTTTATTAATCATTTCATCCTATTTTCTTAAGCTTAGATAGGCAATACTTTGAATTGAATCCAACGTGTAATACTACCGAGTAGTATTTATATTCGTGCGATGAAACCGTAATTTGTCCACCCTTGTCAAGGCTGAATATCAATTTATATATATATATATTCCGATTGAAGCTACCTCATAATATTCCTATCCACAATTCGGTAAGTGTTGTTACATCACAGCTGTTTGAAGTTTAATGCTTTAATTAATCATTCTCGCATGCAACACCTTGTGTAGGTATGTTCATGGAGGGATAAATATTTTTCAAATGCTATTCGGATCTCACCTTTACACTACTTATAATTGTAACTTTATCATTCATTTCTCCATCATATACGTCGTTTGTTTGGTTTATATCAGGTATGCTCCAGATACAAATATTCCAATGCGTGAAAGAAAGAAAGAACTTACAACTTGTCATTACATTCTCAAAGTTGATTAACCTGACAGCTATAGGCTATTTCATATCAGATTAATCTATAAAACCATAATCAGTGCCTTCAATCACACAACCATTATCTTTACTTAACCCAAAAGTCAGCACCAATAATCGCACAACCATTATAAACCAATAATCCCAAATTAGAATTTATTTCATCATCACTTATCAACTGGAACCAACCGCTATTCCTCATTAATACCCAAAATACAAATACCCATGCCACCAAAACATCCTTTTATTATTAAAGGACCTTTAATTACCGAGCCTTTTTAAATTTAAAATTAACCTATAATTTATTTAACTAACAACTCTTGACTAAATCAATAACCAAGCCAAGATTAACCATTATGGTTTCACCTCTGATTAGGGTCTCAATTCCTTCTTAATTTAACTCAACCAACAGCTTCCCATCAGAATATGCAGAATTTGAAACCAGCAGTAAGGTTACATATTTACTTACCACACAAAGAAACCTTAAACTTGTTAAAATTTTCTTTTATTCTAATTCGGTCTTGTCCATATACTTATTAGAATCGAATTCCTTAGAGATTTCAAATATCATTTATTTAAGTTATATTATTAATTCATATATTTATATAATTTCAAACCAAGTGTAACTATTTGCCGTAATGCACAATCCCATCAGACTAACTAAATTAAAACCAAAAATATACTAGATTATGAACGTTATCCTAGCACTAGTAACCCCACATTACCCAATCTTTACGTTAAACATTAAAACCATAAGAAAAATTACAGGTTAGCACATTTTATTCATTTCAGTTACACCAAACCTAGAGGTTAAGGGTTTTTATGATGTTTTATTTATTTATTTCTTTTTTTTTGTAAACACACATTCTACACATTAATCAAACAGAAAGAAAAACATTATCAAAATCCTTAAATAAGCATATAAGGCTTATTTTCATTTTTCTTTGACGTTTAAAGATTAAGGTTAATCACCTTAGGGTTGTTTCTGTCTATGCTCAACCGTTCACAATTTCAAACCCAAAACACTTGAGATTTCACACACAGATTTGGACCACCTTCTGGATGTTCCCGACCAACAAGGAAAACCTGTTCGGTTCCTGCAAAACTCCTCAAGTTGCACTTTTCAACATTAAGGGAAGGAAGGAAAAGAGAAACAGAGAAGAAGTAGGGCATATGTGAAGCGAAAATCCAGCCAAATCGCAAGGAATAAAGCTCTTACCACCAATCCTTTCAGTTTAGACAAAGGATGCGCCACCTCCAATTTTTGTTCTTGGCTTCCGGTTTACTTTTAACTGGTTTACAAAGAGAAGAAGGAGAAAGGGAAAAAAGATTAGGGTTAGAGTATGTTTAGATCTGTAGTCAAAATAAGAAGAAATCGCCAAGAAGGAAAAACAGAGAACATTGAAGCCATTACCTCAAAATTCCAGTTTGGACACACCCCATTTTCTTTCTATTCGCCCACTCGTATAACCGCCAACCTCACTCTGAAATCAGACTCAAAGCAACGTTGGTTCATAAATCTACAGCCGGTAGTGGAATCACCCAGATCTGTGAGACATTCAGAGAAAAAAAAATCGGGGTTACAAGTGGGGTGGGTTCTCGGTTTGTTCAGAAGGACAAAAGAAAACTCTTCAAGAGAGGGGTGTTTTGTTTACATGAGGGAAGGAGATGAAAATGGCGATGCGGCTTACTCGTAGAAGCTGCCGCTTGAATATAAGAAAGATATGAAGAATTAAGTTTTTCTAAATTAAAATAGGACACGACATTCTCATTTTGCCAGGCACTGGGGGTAATAAAGTGGGTGTGATTGTTTTTTAAAGGCTCTCATTTTGTCTGTCCGATTTTTCTGTCACACAAGAGAATTTGTGGGCCTATTTTAACCTTTTTAAATACTTCTAAGGCCTTTACAAATAAATTAGTATATTCACTAATTCTCACATACCTTAACATGTTAATTCATGTTATTATTTCTTGTAATAATGTATATTACAAGTTATACATCGTTTTATTATTTAATTTACTCTTTATATATATACCCTTAAATTTGAAAGTATATAACTTATTATAATCAATTAGCCCTTTATTTGCATTATTTATATTTTTCTCATTTCCTCTAAATTAATTCAAGTATAGGGATATAGGTGATCCATCAGCACCATCGTTATCAGTTCTAACCATCTTGACAACCTCCCCGAGGTGTCCATAACATTCTATATTCCACGTTCCATCTCTATGATTCAATTCGTATCTATGTGTTTGGTATCTAAACGATACAACATAATTGAATTCGTAAGAGAGTATACACATATATTTCATCCAACAAGTTCATACATACAAACACAACTGGGTATCACATAGGATACTTACATATATGTACACAAACATACATAAGTGCGCAATGCGCATACAAACATCCAACAAAACAACGTATGCCCCGCATACAAAAACGCAAAAAACTAGTGCACACGAGTGCACAGCCAAGAGGCTCTACCCCCCTTAAAAAGGGTTACGCCCCCGTACCCTACAAGTATTCTACAACCGCTAGCCCTGGATACTTGGGTCTCATAGAATTCTTATATTGAGAGACGGGTCGATCTTAGGCATTCGATTCTAAAAGAGGTTATGAGAAAGGTGAGGTGCGTACATTCCCAGCCAAAGGCATGAAGTACTTGGTGCGCTGTCTCAAACACGTTCTATTGGGCCCACTCGCTCCGTATGGAGGTGCAGACCCACAGATATGGGCTAATACGCCCTTCGTTCTATTGTTATCTTAGATGGTTTATTGGCGGCAGTTCATTACTGACGTCACCTCATTATGACGGTGTCGTTCACGGTCATTGTTAATTGGAAACAAAGGTATCCCAGTTGGTGCAGTAACGTTAGTTGCATGTGCGCACAACTGGATCGAAATTGTATGTCGATATTTTGGATTGCTAGTGCGCAATTTAATTCAAGTCGTTATTATCTTCATTCAGTGGTCTAATGTGAGATGAAAGTATGATGTTATTATATTGGTGCTCAGTAGCGTTTTGCACTAGTGTCTATTGTTTGTTCAAGACATATGGTTATAACTGCACGAGGATAATTTTTGTAATGTCGTGTCTCCCGGTTGTTTTGTTCCGGAGTGAAATATTTGTTATGTATTTCATGTTGGTATATATAGAGCTTCCCGTGTGGCGGTTTTGCAACATTCATTGTATGGTTTATCCCGTTTATTAAGGGAATCCACTGTTATAATCACATTTGTGTTCTGCATTGTATAACATCCCGTGGGGTATGTTTTGGCAGTTGAGGTATTTTCCTCCGGTATATTAGTATCATTGTATTCTCACATTGTTTACAAGGATTGTAATTGTATTTATTATTTATAAGTTCCTGAGTGAGTTATAGTTTTGAACTCAGTGTTATTTTGGAGCATGTCCATTATCCCGTTTATATGATAAATATCTTCAAAAGTAGACCTCTCACCTCATTCTCTTCTTTTCTCTTTGTTCCCACCGTCTTCATCCTCTCCTCCCTTCTTCAAAAACGATTTGCTACAACAACCTCTCTTCTCCATCTTCATTTCCTTGCCAAATCCAACTCCATGCTCCATATCAAATTCTAAGACCATATTTGTCTTAGTTAGACCAAGCTCTACACTTCTATCTTTTCAAATCTTCAAGAGCTAAAGTTTGATTCCATGGAGAATCTCCATTGAGGGAGGAAAAGCCCACCTTCTTGCACATTGTTGTTCTCCTTTGTTCTAAGGTAATAAAGATCAAAGAAAATCCATGTTTCATTCATTTTCATACATGGCCGAAAATTCACCACTTAATGGTGCATTCTCTTGCTCTTCATTTAGCTTGAAATGATCTCCAATGGACTAGGAGGAGTCCTCTCTTGTTACATATTCAAGTTCTCTTTCAATTCCAAGGTAAACTTCTATTTTAAGTGTTTAAAACACTTATGTAAATTTAGGGTTTATATGTGAGTTTAAGTATGAAACTTAATGCTCATTACCCTTATATGTATATTGGTTAGAAGATTGACAAGTGATAAAAGCCCTTGCCGATTTTCAATCAAGAAAAAACAAGAAAAACAAGTGAGAAAGTCTGGAAAACAAAGAGGTAAATGACCTCTCTTAATGTGGTTTATTGTACTAGGAAATTGAGCTATATTTGCATAATAAATAACCTAAAGAGCCAATGGGAAATGAGCTAGAAAATTATCCACAAGGTGGACAAAAAGGACATGGGAGCATTGTTGTATGTAATTGCAGGTCAAAGGCATTATCTATGTGGGAATTCAATGTTTACGGTTTATGTTATTTAAGGGCCTAAGAGCCATGTTATTTAAGGGCCTAAGTGCCAAGCAATTTAAATTATGCACTATATTGTGATGTAGTGTAAATTTGGTGAAGTTTTGTGTGTGAGAGGGTTCTTGATGGATTTAGGTGTTCTTGAATGTTTAATGGTGAAAATTATGTGTTTTGGTGTGTTGATGTGCCAGTAGAACCCATGGCAAAATTTGGATAATGTACAAGAAGTTTTAAGGGTTTTAAATGAGTTTTGGTGAACTAGGAAGTGTTAGAAATGGATAAGTGTTTTCCTAGAGAGGAAAACATGTATTAAGGTGTTCTAGAGTGCTAAAAAGGATTTAGGCATTGTCTTGGAGGATTTAGAGATTAAATGGGTGTTTTACCCACACCAAAGTAATGTTGTATGAAGTGCTAAGTCTTGTGCAAGTTTTGGTAAACAAAGGAAAAGAAATGCCTTGTGAAGGTCTAAGTGTAAACTTGTGGAAATAGAAGGAGTTGTGTAATGGAGGTGTATGTGAGAAACAATGCCTTTGGAGTAGTGGTAAGGGTGGTAAGGTAACATTTTGGTTAGCGGAGTAATAGACATGAAACTACCACCTAGAAAACCTAAGGAAAAACATACAAGTGTTAAGAGATGTTGTAAGGAAATTGAGTAACAAGTTTGGACAATGTTTTAAGGAGGTTCAAAGTGATATTTTGGTATTAGAATATGCCTAAGTTCATGTGTGAAGTTTGGGTAAACAATGGGTGAAGAGAACAAGTTGAACAAGGCTTGAAAATGCATAATATGGGATTCTATGGCTTTGGTCCGGGACTTGGTTCCAGGTTAAGGTCCCGGACCACATACCAAAAACAGGCCAAGAATTGCACAAAAGTCTTGGTCTGAGACTTGGGGTCAGTACAATGTCCTGGACCACCCTGTAAAAACCACCCGAGAGTATTCTGATGTATTGATCCGGGACATAAGGTAAGTACCAAGTCCCGGACCACTCTAAAAATGTTGTTAAAGGTTGGAAAATGGTATCTAATGATGGGGATTGATAAGTAATGATGTTATAAGTATGTTAAGGACATGTTAGGTGAGTCATAATGACGATTTGGTGGGTGAAAAGTTGTAGAAAATGTGAAAGAAAAACAAGTTAAAAATGTGAAGTTATTTAACTAGTTAACGGGGGTAAGTTACGAGCATTAGACTTTAAACAATCCTGTTACCCCGATATTTATGAAAGTAAATGTAATGTTACCAGTTGTTCGAGAATTGTTCGAGGAACTTAAGAGGGCACAATAGAGTGGACCTTGGAGACAGGTATGGTTTTCTTGCAACCTGTGTCCTACCGGATTACACCGGCTTGTATGCCAATGTATTTTTCTGTGTGTTTGCCACCTTGTAAGATAAAACATGTAATGAGTTTATAGTAATTCATTTATGTGGCATGTTCAATTCCGATACCGTTTAACCTCGAAAGTATTAAACCTTAGCTAACCAAATCTAGGATCACATAAGAGATCGGTATTTGGATTTAACGACTCAAACCATGGGAACGTTCTAACCATGGCTATGCATGAGTTAGTTGTGCGTTGTTGTTGTGTGCAAGTGAGTGAACCTCCCTTGTGTGTTTAACCCGGTTGTAATACCTTATGGTGTGTGGATGTGACAGGTTCCATAGTGGAGCTCTTAACTATAAGTATATATATTTATTAATGGGGGGTGAGGAATCCGGTCCTTCCGGTCGCGCGTTGTTTGGGAGTTGATGTATACAGTCTCTTTAGCTCCCTCTCTGTTGGTTGTTTTCCTTCGTTGGTTTTCAATCACCCTTAAGCTTAACCAAGGCTTTTCTGACTCACGTCGGTTGGGGAATATGTACGGCGTGTTCAGATCACTATATCCGATCCATCTTTAAGTTAAGTTACTCGTCCGACTAACAGGACGGTAACGAGTGATGTAACAAGCTTATCATGAGGGCATTTTCATTCTCTAGGCTTACCAAGTTAACTAACTATGTTTGGGTCGGTTCGTAAAGAGAACCGTTACCGTTATGTTATGTGTTATTGTTACGCTGCAACTCTTATTGCGATGTGATGTTATATGTACGTTAAAATGTGGACTATGTGGATCAAGGATATGAATCCCAGTTTATGATAAGAGGCGTTTAAGGATAACCCGATTAGTGGGTAAGTGTCGTCTATTAAGGGAATAGCTCCATTAGAGGAGAAACCCTTTAGGGTTAAGGAACACAATGAGTGATCTACTGAGTGTAGATGTGTTGACTGTTTGTTTGAGCCCCGTTGTTGTGGGTATGAAATGTGTTATGTGTTTATGGTTTTCATGCATGATTTAAATATAATCAACCGCATGCTAAGACGACAATTAGTTGTGCGTGGCCCGGTAGCATGCGGGATGCGGGATTACCATACCAGCAAAGGTGCTGAGCCCCCTGGGGGGCACCCTTTCTTTCTTTCCTATTTCAAGTACAAGGAGCTGGAAGCCATTCAAGAGTAGGACGGGGTAGTTGTTTATACATGAGTAGCCGTTTAAATTGTCTATGTATTGTAGGTGTAGTAAGACCGAAATTGTTATCGGCATTAGTTTGTAAACAATCGGTACAGTTTGGAATGTATATGTATATTGGTTGTTGTTAACAGAAAGGGATAGTAATGTGTAGTTGCTCAGGAATCTAGTCCATCAGACCGATACAATGTATATGTGTTAGCCTTGTTAGCCACGTGGGTGGCTAATGGCGTGTGACACCATTGAGTTTAGTATTGTGATGAGTTAAGTTTTCCGCTGCGATTTGTTGTTATAAGTGATGTTGTTAGTTGGGGTGTTACACTTGGTCACATTATATTCAAGGTTGTTAGTTCTATTCACTTCGTTAATTAAACTAGGCTTTAATTCGTTAATTTATTCTAGGTGGTATCCATACTGGTCTGGGTTTACATTTCTGACCTTCGTGTGAAGTTGACTACTCCTAGTGTTCCTTTCACCACAAGTCTACGTGTATGGGGTACCGTACTGATACATTGCTACTTACTCAACTAACTCAGGAATGAGTCTGTTGAGCCCACAAGCTCCCGTGGAGTGTGGTTGTCCCATAACTCGTTTATAGACTTGTAGTGTCTGTCACACGTTCGTGAAGTATTCTATTGTCAATATCCTTTCTTGTTAATATTGGGGGTCTCCCGTGGGAATGTTCGGTTCCCCGGGTTTCCTGCCCAATGGCTATGGGTTCATGCATTTGATTGTAGCAGGTGTTCGTTATTTATTTATTTTTTATAGGTATGGGTCGTATTGTAATAATGGAAGATGGTTGTTCTCCTCTTGCTGTTGAGTATATTGTTGATAACGGTTCATTGATTTCCTTAAGAGCAGTCATAAGTTCTTGTATTCGTAAGTTTGTTGTTATTTATTGTTTAGTGATAGTTATTTGTAACTACTGTTATTTTTTTTTCAAATGCGCGGTTGGCGTCTGTTAATTAATTATCAAGTTATTCACGTTGCTTACGGTATGTACCGTAGTTCCCTTAACTTCGTTGTATTAACTTAGACGTTGTTATCTTAGTAATATACCTTGAAAGGTAATCGGAGTCGGTGTTCCCGATCTCCTGGGCTTATGCCCTTTATTAGTACATTAGGTACTTGCTTACTTGCGCTTTTTAGCGGTTTGGGTGTTTTGTATTATCGATTAAGCTGTTTGCCATTGTTTTAATTTACACATTTATTTAACACTGACAGTCGTCACAATAGTAAATGACATGTCTTTATCACATTTTAATACTTATCCTTTTTACATGGCAGAACGCCAATGGCGGTAGCCATTCCTTTACTTAGAACTTGTTTAATGATCGATATGATCAATAATATTATACATGGGACTTAATCTTGACGTTTGCTCGTTCAAAGTCATTTATGACACTCCTTGGTAAAGGTAGTGCCCAGGGGTGGTTATTATTCATCCGTTCAACATAGATTCGCATTTATTATTGCAAATTGTATTTGTAGTAACTGTGTTACGGTATACTTGTTCTTTTCAATTTTGGTCCAACTGTGGACTGATATGTTCTACAATTTTTCTGGTGTTCATCACATGTTGACGTAAGCTTTATGGTTTAACATTGGCATTGTTCGTTAATTGTTCATATTTCCTCGACAATTCCCGATGCATGTTGTACGGGTGCGAGTTGTTACTCACAAGTATAATCATTTAATAATTTATTGTTAACTTGTTGTTAGCTGTTGTTGCTAGTATGTTATAGTTCTTGTTTAGTCTTACTGTAATTAGTTGTGGCAACTTGTGAAGAGTCTCAAGAATCACCCGATCCTGGTGTGATCAGCACCAGTGTCGAGCTATCCTTCCACTCCAATTTGTGGTTGGCTTCCCTTGATCCCCGTGAATCAAGTTTCACCTTCCATGTCCAATTCAGCCATTAAATGGTTTGATAATTAAATTATGTTATCTTGGCTCTTTAGCCGGTGTCATTTAACTCGTTCTTGTTTTATGGATGTAGTTCGTTATGGGCTGGTGTTCCCCCTTTATTTTTATTGTTGGTCGGACTCGTCGGGTCCTTAAGAGGTTATAACTTATCAGTTATGTTTTCGTATTCAAGTCGTACGATTACTGGGCAGTTATTGGTAGCCATGGTGTTATACCACTGGTCTACAAAGTTTACAGGATTTATTTACAGTGATATTAGTGATTGTAGTTACAATCATAGCGTTAACAGCACTTGTTGTAGCAAGTGCGTGGGGAAGACGAAATTGATAGTACGCTGCCTGTTATAGCGCTTGCTGTGGCAAGTGCACCATGCAGGTTGAGTTTTTGGTTTTAGGAACTGTTTATTTACCAACACTTTGTTTACTCAAGCGTGGTTCAGGCGAATCTGACGATAACGTTAATATTATGATTATTTATGGTTTGAAAAGTTATCACTAGTACAAAAAACGTCTATTTCGGCGCCCCTATTTCGGCGGTTGTAGACAAAACCGCCGCAATAGGGGACCGAGATGTATACCGTATGTAAAGAAGGGGTCTAGTTCGGCGGTTCCTAGATATAAACCGCCGAAATAGGCCCTTTTTAATTAAAAAAAATAAAGAGACCTATTTCGGCGGTTCCTTACACGAAACCGCCAAAATAGGTGTTTCTATTTTTCTTTTTTTTTAAAATTTAATCATCTATTTCGGCGGTTCTTTGTTAGGAACCGCCGAAATAGGTCTCCTTAATTTTTTAATAATTAAAAAGGGCCTATTTCGGCGGTTCCTAACAAGGAACCGCCGAAATAGGTCCTTTTAATTAACCCCCAAACCCCGATTCGAAACAATTACGCGATTTCATTAGGTTAATTCACCCCTCTTCTCCTCTCTCTGTTCAACGGCGACTGCGAACACCGCCACCACAACCGTCGCCCGGCCGCCCTCCTCCTCCTCTCGCTTTCGCCGGTGTCGCGCCGTCGGTGTCGCGCTTGGGTTGGCGTCGCCGGCCTCATTCCGCCACTCAACAGAGGCGAACAGAGGTGAGAGCAACCCTAACTTATTTCCTTTTCGATTGTGTTTATTTAATTGTTAATTTGTTGTTAAAATTGATAGATTGTTGTCACATTGTGATTGTGGATGATGATATTTATTGTGTGTGTGAAATCTTTGCAAGATTTGGTTGTTAAACTATTAAATTTATGTATGCACACAAGGTGTTCGATGAAATGTCCGAGTGAATTTTTGTGCTGTTTTTGGCCCTTCTTTTAAATGGGTGCGAAAAGAAAGTAGCAAACGCAGAGTAAAGTAGTGTAGTTTCTAAACGTATGAATGAGTGTTGTAATATGTGCAATAAATATAAGTATAGTGATTGCGAGTAAAAGATATGTTGTTAATTAAGATGAGCATTAAGTATGAGTAGTTTGTTTCTTATATATTTAAAAGTATTGCGTGTGTGGAGAATTAAAGAAAGTGTTATGAAATGTATATGTACAGTGCAATGACGATATGTGGAGAATTAAAGAAACTTTTTATCTGGTTGTGTCATAGTATAAAATATTATTGTGTTATTTTGTATATGACGATAAGTGAAATACAAAGATAAAAAGTTAGTTATTAGTTGTCTGTAATAGTAGGTGAAGTGAAGAATGCGTGTGTGTATGTGTTGAAAGTAGTAGCTTGTGTGAGCAAGTGAATATGAAAGTTGTAAACGCAAAGTAAAAATAATCAA
Source organism: Limonium bicolor (assembly GCA_023374045.1). Classification (NCBI taxonomy): domain Eukaryota; kingdom Viridiplantae; phylum Streptophyta; class Magnoliopsida; order Caryophyllales; family Plumbaginaceae; genus Limonium; species Limonium bicolor. The sequence goes on along the minus strand of CM041782.1, from coordinate 256,312,048 downwards.
ATTTTGTAGTGAGTTTAGAAGAAAGAAATAGTAAAGAAGAAAGTGTATAAAGTAATGAGTGAGCAGAATGATGATTATAGTAGATAAAAGTAGTAAAAAAGTGTAGAAATGATAAGTAGAAAAAGTGCTAGTAAAAAAGTGGAAGACCCTGAAGTAGTGTAAGAAGTTAAATGCGTAGTAAAAGTGTTAGCGTAGTAATAGACAAGTGTGTGTAGGGGGTGAAAATTTCGTATGTATGCGTTAAGTTGATTTCTGTGAAGTGTTAAGTGGTAAACAATTATATGTGCAGCACTGAAAGATGTAATGTAAGTGTAGAACGTTTCGTAGTGTATAATTGAATAAGAGCGTGAACAAGCAGTCATAGTATAGAAAAATATTGTAGTAGGTGAGGTATTAGCCGTTTTAGTAGCGGTTTGAAGTAGAGGTGTGAGAATGTATTTATATATATATATATATGAGTATTGTATAGTCGTTAAGTTTAATATAAAATTATTCTAATTGATCTGAATGTTGTTCAATCTTTATGCGTTGCCTCTGTAGAGATTGGCGTTGCTACACAAGTCTCGCACGCCCGATTGAGAAGAGGGGCTGAAAACAATTCATTTATGAACCGGTATTTTTTTTAATTTAACTCTTCATTCTCTTCACTCACTGTAATATAATCTAACTTATCATTTTTCTCTTTTGTGTCTCTACAGATAAATACTTAAGGAGCTTCTTTACCATTTGATGGTAGATTGAAAGCGGAGCGGAGAGCAATTCATTTTCGAACCGGTAATATAATCTAACTTATCATTTTTCTCTTTTGTACTTTGTATTTGATTTCCACAAATTATTGGAATTTCGTTTGATGAATGAATTTGGTATATATTAGTTTGGTTTATGATTGAAATTTGTGTTGTTGAATAATTGGTGAATGCTTAATAATAGGCATAGTTGTGTCTTTATTTTACTTTGTATTTGATTTCCACAAATTATTAAAATTTGGTTTGATGGATAAAGTTGGTATTAGTTTGATTTGTGATGGAAATTTGTGTTGATGAATGGTTGGTGAATGCTTAATAATAAGCATGGGATAGGTAAAATTATGCAAAAGTCATGCCGTTTTTTTTTAAAATCTCTTCGTAATTAATATTGTTTGATGTATGTGTATATGTCTAACAATATCTAATTTTTTTTATCAGGTCCGTGAATCACTTCTCTTGTTTCCCGCCTTCTTCCATTACTGTTCCTCTTTCCTCCTCTGTGCACAAGTAAGTAACTAAACCTTATTTTTTGTTTAATAAATGCAATTATGTATTTAAATATAAGTGCTAGTACATAATTTAGCTTCATTCCCTATTTGTTGATGCATTTCTTTTTTAATTTATTTTTTGTTGCTCCCTTGCAGAGACATATCAGAAGTGGTATTGCTGCATCTCTCGCACAGAAGCCTACCTCTCAGGCACCAGTCTCCCCTGTCCATAAATCCTTAAAAAACAAGTACGTATTCTAACTCTCGATTCTTTGTTAATCTGTAAACCGGTTTGAACTTATACAGTGGAGAATTGAAAGCGTTGATTTGATGATCTGAATTTGCAATTGGTTTTCAGTTAGCTAGTAAAGAATTGATTTATTTTAATTGTTGGTTGCTGCCATTGTTGGAATGTTTGTGGTTGTGATGACTTTGGTGAGTGCTGAATAATAAGCACGGGATGTGTACAATTATGCAAAGGTCATGCCAAATTTTTTGTAGAAAAAGTATTCGTAATATTGTTTTAAACACCGGTTTCTGTTTTAGAAGTGCAACAATTTCTTAAATTTAAAATGGTAGTTTATTTTGTGTTTGCAACCTTAGAGTTAGGCTAGACTAATTGACAATCATCCCAGTCATGCTCCATTAGGAAATAAACATGTGCAACTTAATACAGGCCATATTCTACAAAGGATCTAACTCACACCTGTGATCTGTTGCACATGTAGTATGGAGCGTGACTGGATGTATGGTGATATGAGGCGAACATTTTGACAAAATGCTGAAAGAGTTTTGCAAAGCTGCTGTGCAACACAAGGACAGGACAAAGGCGGAGAAAATTCCATGTCCTTGTATTGATTGTGGTGTGGTTAGACATTATTCAAGCATCAACCTCGTACAACTCCATGTGAAGACCCGTGGTTTCATGCCACATTATACAAAATGGATTTTTCATGGAGAACGTGTTGAAGATAATGCTTCATCTTCCTACAGTCACGATCGGTGTAACTCAAGAACCGAGCAGACATTCGATACTACTAACGAGTCAGAACTCCCAAGCGCTTCCGGAGTCAATGTTGACAGTGAGTCGACTTATCATGATGAACAAATTGACGAGATGCTTGGTAACGTTGAGGATAACTTTGTCGACCGGCCGGATGAGTATCAAAGGTTGTTGGACGCATCCAAAACGGCGTTGTATCCTACTTGCACTAAGTACACGAAATTGACAGCTATATTGAATTTGTTCAACCTGAAGGGAAGATATGGATTGAGTGACAAAGGTTTCACGGCATTCCTCGAGCTGATTCATGATATGCTACCGGATGAGAACGGTCTCCCTACGACCACGTATGAGGCAAAGAAATGGGTGTGTCCAATGGGAGTAGAGTACAAAAAAATTCACGCGTGTCCAAACAACTGTGTGTTGTACAGGGGTGAATACGAACATCTGGACAATTGCCCGAAATGTTCGTTGTCCCGGTATAAGCATAAAGATGGTGAGTACTCCTCCGTTCAGAAAAAAAGCCCTCCAGCAAAACTTGTTTGGTATTTGCCGATTATACCCAGATTCAAACGGTTGTTTGCGAATCCGAAAGATGCAAAGAACTTACGATGGCATGCGGAGGGTAGAAAGAGTGATGAGAAACTAAGACATCCAGCAGATGGGCCTCAGTGGAGAAACATCAATAGACGGTTCAAAGAACATTTCGGACATGAAGATAGGAATCTGAGGCTTGGGTTATGTACTGATGGAATGAACCCGTACGGCACATTGAGTAGTCAACACAGTACATGGCCTGTTCTGCTAGTGATCTACAATTTGCCCTCATGGTTGTGTATGAAACGAAAGTACATCATGTTATCGCTCCTGATATCTGGTCCCAAGCAGCCAGGTAATAGCATTGATGTGTACCTTGCCCCTCTGATCGACGATCTGAAGCTATTGTGGAATGAGGGGACCGTGGTATATGATGCTTATGCAAGAGAGAATTTCACGCTCAAGGCTTTGTTGTTCTGTACCGTCAATGACTTCCCTGCGTATGGGAACTTGTCCGGTTACACGGTTAAAGGAACATTTGCATGTCCCATATGCGAGGAAGACACTTGTTCGGACCGTTTAAAACATTGTGGGAAGAATGTTTATATGTGTCATCGACGTCTTCTCCCCGAAGATCACCCTTATCGAGTAACGAAGAGAAAGTTGTTCAATGGTCAAGCCGAAACTCGTGTGGCCCGTCTACCTCTGACCTCTGAGGAAGTGTACGAAAAGGTTAAGGACATTGTAAATGTATTTGGAAACACATCAAAACCGGCGAAAAACATTTGGAAAAAGTGTTCTATCTTTTGGGAACTACCTTATTGGCGTCATCTTTCTGTGAGGCACTGCTTAGACATCATGCACATTGTGAAGAACGTTGGTGAGGCAGTGAGTGGGACTTTACTCAATATACCCGGCAAAACAAAAGACGGATTGAAAATCAGAAAGGACATGCAAACCATGGGTATACGAAAGGAGTTACACCCACAAGAGAATGGGAAACGAATCTACCTACCTCCTGCATGCTACACGCTCTCAAAGGCTGAAAAGATTAGTTTCTGCAAATGTCTGTACTCGGTAAAAGTACCGTCTGGATACTCTTCAAACTGGAAGAACATTGTATCGATGAAGGATTTAAAACTTTTAGGCATGAAATCTCACGATTATCATGTACTGATGTTACATCTTCTTCCGGTCGCAATTCGAGGGATATTGCCATCTGATGTCAGAAATGCTTTAACTCGGTTATGTTTCTTTTTCAACGCTGTGTGCTCCAAGGCAATTGACGTAACCTCTCTAGATGATCTACAACGTGAAATTGTTATCACATTATGTCAACTTGAGATGTATTTCCCACCATCTTTCTTTGATATAATGGTACATCTAATTGTGCACATCGTTCGAGAGATACAGTTCTGTGGTCCGGTATACTTACGGTACATGTACCCTTTTGAACGGTACATGGGTATTCTGAAAAGTAGAATGAAGAATAGGTATCGACCAGAGGGGAGCATTGTTGAAGCAACAGTGACTGAGGAAGTCACGGAGTTTGTGACCGATTATTTGAGTGAGGCAGAGTCTATTGGTATCCCAAAACCACGACACTATGGCAGGTTTAAGGGTAAAGGTGTTATTGGTAGAAAGATCGTGCAAGTTTCGCTCTACTTATTCATCAAGCACATTTGTTTGTCTTACAACATCTTGAGGTTGTTGAACCTTATTTGGAAACCCATATGGTTGAGTTAAGGCATCAAAATCCTTTGAAAAACCACATTTGGCTGACAAAAGAACAAAACCGAGTTTTTATCCAATGGTTCAAAGATCATGTGTTGACATTAGCATCATCAGATCCAGAAGAAGCTAAGCGAAGAGATCAGATGTTTGGCAATGGACCTGAAACTAATATTACATCTTTTGAGGGGTATGATATTAGTGGGTATACATACTACACTGCACGCCAAGATGCCAAATCGATAAACCAGAATAGTGGGGTAAAAATTGAAGCTGCTGCCACTGAGTACCACAGCGGTAACCTATCTCAACCAGTTAGTAATTGGTATTATGGTGTCATCGAGGACATCTGGGAACTAGACTATGACATTGATTCCTTTCTGTTGTTCCGGTGAAAGTGGGTGGACAACCGACGCGGGTACCAAAATGATGGAGGGCTTACCATGGTTGATCTTTCACGGTTACACGGTTATAATGATGATCAATTTGTTCTGGGAAAGGATTGCGAGCAAGTGTGGTATGTTGAGGATCCGAAAGACTGCAGATGGTCTGTTGTTCTTCCAGGAAGAAGGCCGGTTGTAATGGAAAATGAAAAGGAGGATAACGATGAAAATGGGACTGTAGAGGAAACATCCTTGTTTCCTACTGGATTACCGGATTCAATTGATGATACCGAAAATGATTTGCTCTACGCACGATCAGACCATGATGAGGGTGTTTGGGTAGAAAATATGAAATGATTTATGTTTTTGTACGTGTCAGGTAATGTTGTTAGTAGAATGTAGACTGTAATATCATCTTAACTGTTATTGTTATGCATCATAGTATTTATGTTATGAGTTTAACTGATGAAAATGCTTTATGATTTTTTTTTGCAGTGGATGATCACCCTATGGATGACCCCATTGGACGGCTTATCTCGACTGGAGAACCTGAGCCACAGCCGAATAGACCAAGTAAGCGGGTCACGAGAGGAGGAAAGAAGAAGAAGGACCAGTTAGTAGTACACGAGACTGAGGCTGGCCCTTCAGCAGACCAGAGAAGAGGAGTCGGTGTGCCACCAGAGGCGAAGAAGCAGAAGAAGAGAGGTGCAACACGTGGGCTGAAGGCTAACAAGGGCCCTCCTACAAAACCGGTCGACTACAATCAATTCAACCAGCCCCATGGAAATGGGAAGAATGACTTCACCGCTTACGGTAGCCATTTGGTGAAGTCATATTGCGACATAAACCACACCTGGAAGCAAGTGCCTCAATCATTGAAGGATACTATGTTTCAGCGTCTTTAGGTAAATCTCTACATTATTACTATGATCTTTTGTGAAATAATAGAACATTTATGTTTACTTTACTAACTGAATGATCATGTACGTAGTCTCGTTTCTCCGTGGATCCCGCACTTAAAAACGATGTGCTATCAGTGATGTCGAAACAGTTCCGGGACCACAAGAATAAGTTGGCTGACAAGTTCATCTACAAGATGCCTACTCCAGAAGATCCAGATGAGCCAGATCATGGTGGAGACGGTGTGAGACCACCATGGGAGGTTACGAGGGCATAACAGAAGAGCAATGGCTACAATTTGTTGAGAGGCGTCACACACCGGAGTTCCAGGTGCACTTTATTGTCATACATACATAAATTAATCTTAATTTCTTATGTTTTTTTGTGTTCAATTCACTTAACATGATCCCATTAATTTATGCAGGCTCTCCGTGCGAAACAACAGGCAAATGCTAAGAAGAATCTGTACCCTCACCACTTAGGTGGAAAAAGTATTGCTCAAAGGGTACCAGAATGGGAGCAAAAGGGATATCTGCCCACGGATGGCTCATTGGATGCCAGTGGCAGAAGAATGAAAGTGTGGGAGTTAAGCCACATTCCGAAGAACTCTACTCCCGAAAATCCTCAATATGATGAAGCCACGAGAGCAGTTATTGCTCAAATGGTAAGTGATATCATTTCATTTTCAGTCAAACTGTTCATTTCCTTTGTATATGAACTTATGTTAAACTAATAACTGTATTTATGTGTTATATTAGGGTGAATTAAGCTCTCAGCTCACCCAGGGCACCTGGACCTCACAGAGGAATGATGATCCTCTTACACGCACTCTTGGTAAGAAGGATCATCCAGGTCGTGCCATTGGGTTTGGTGGGCACGTTGGTATCCGCCAGGCATTTGGCGCACCCGGGTCCAGAATCAGCCAGGGACAGTCGATTAGCTACGAGGAGCACCTGAGAGTGTTGGCTGAGATGGAGCAGAGGATTACTCAGAACGTCGACGAGAGGATCGCTCAGGCTATATCAAGGATTCAGCCACAGCAGCATGAAAGCCAAGAGGTTTCTCGACCACCAGTTGATCAGTCACCCATTCAGCAGCAGAGTGCACCGGTAGTGAGAAGTAGTGTCCACTCGGCTGATCCGTTTCCCTATGCATCTCTACAGGTTAGACTAACATTTCAATTGAGTACATGACGATTATGATTTTTAACTTGATCACTAATATCATCATAGAAGAATTCTCAATTTTTATCTAAACAAGTTCCACATAACACTCAGGCACCCACTGAGTGCCATCTGTTTTTTACAAATTGGAGTAGAAGAGGTCATGGTTGCATGGGGAAAACTTTTCCCCTCTCGTCCAAGTGATATTGTGCATGGTTAACCACTCCGACATTACCATGCACGAGTGCTTCTAGACGAATTTGTTGCAGAGCATGCTGACGTCGGTTTACCGGTGCCGATCCCACAAAGACCTACCGTGCGTTCTGCACAAACTGCGACAGTGCAGTGGCCTGCACGATTGGTCAGACTCCCTGGGCAGGTATTACTCTTAACCGTTGCTATAACTATTGGTGTACCACCTTGCATCCATATACTTAATTAGACTAATATCATAGGATATGACCCCACACGAAGACTGATAAGGGCAAAGGAAAAAGAATGTCACACCTGTGCAATCAAAGGCATCCACAAATTTTGTGCTTAGACCTGCTTTGGTGGAGAAGAGAATATTGGCCGGCTTGTCGACCAATATGCAGATTCTGCATTCCTCGTTGTTGGTGCTACCACCGGATAGTGATTCCCTCATTGTGGAAGATCCCGAGCGGATATTTCACTATATAGTTCAAGGAGAAGATATACATCGATTTGGGATGTATATGTCCGACTTCGAGGAGTGCTTCAGGAGGGATTGGTTGAATGTGTCGATTATCAAGTCGGCCGCCATGTGAGTGACTTCTACCTTTTATATTTTGAATTCATTAATTGGTGATGAATTAGATGTTTGAATAAAAAGTTAATGACTAATGATATTGCCTCATAGGTGGGTGCATGATAAGGCGATCAATGTCTTTGAAGATCGCAGATTTGGATTCCTGTGTCCTGCTATGTGCAGTGAAGTCCAGATGACAAGTGATCCGTAAAGCCTTATGCAATATATGACGAATGCCCTCTATGAATGTTCGAACAAGTCATTTATTATGCTGCCATATCATTCAGAGTATGATATTTGACTATTTCTCTTAGTATTATCTAAAACATATAGTTTGTGTTAGTTGCTTAATGATTTCAACACATTGTGTAATTTGTGGACAGTCGACATTGGTCATTGCTTGTGCTGGTGATGGGGAAGCACCCACGAATCTTGCAATTTGACTCACTTGGTAAGGCTGCCAAGAGACCGAAGATCTCCACCGCAATACTGGGGTAATTATTTTGTTATCGTAAACAACAATTATTTTACTTAACATTAACTGTTTCATAACTTGCTACTGATGCTTAAAACTATATATTGCTGATGTATATAGTTCCATGAGAGCTGCATTAAGACTCCAGGGTATAACAATGAAGAGTAACATCCCTTGGAACACTGTCAAGGTACTCTATTAATTGATAAATTTGTGTGATAATGTTTAAACTTGTTTATAACTGTCAATATGTGTGTTTGTATAGTGTCCGGTGCAGCCTGGGGGGTCAGAATGTGGATACTATGTCATGAGATTCATGAGTGACATAGTAGGAGCGGCGAACCTTTTACCAGAGCACTCGTTAGACATGGTAACATTCTTTGAAAGTTTCAGTTATGCTCTTTACATGTTGTTAGACTTGTACGTTTTAGATTAATGTTCATTTTTTTCAAGGCTTACGAACAAGTGTTCAAAGGTGGTCAGTATGATGATGCTCAAATTGTTGAGATGCTTGAGGGAATGGGAGTTCGTCTGCACAAGTTTAATGAATTGATGATCATGAAGATGTTTTATGAATTTTTGAGTATGTAAATGTAACTCTGTACACTTGTGGATGGTGTAATGGTAGATTTGAATTGTATTGGTGTTTTTATTTGTAATGAAAGTGTGAATTGCATTGGTTTTGTTAACTCTCAAATTGTGGTGCGTCGTTGGTAATTGGGAGCTTTATAACTTTTTAAATGTGTGTTGGAGCTCCCTGTATGGATGAAGCATTATTACAAGGTCTGATTGAACCAATGTGGTGAATATATATATATATAAGCTGGGATGGAAAAAACAAAAAAAAAATATACCTATCTCGGCGGTTCTTAGGGAACAACCGCCGAGATAGGCCCCTGGGATTGACCGATGGTGAGATTGACCATGGGTCTATCTCGGCGGTTCTTAGAGAACAACCGCCGAGATAGACCCATGGTCAATCTCACCAACGGTCAATCCCAGGGGCCTATCTCGGCGGTTGTTCCCTAAGAACCGCCGAGTTAGGTACCTCTAGTTCGGCGGTTTACAACCGCCGAAATAGGTGCTCACACCTATTTCGGCGGTGCTCATTTCGGCGGTTAACAACCGCCGAAATAGGCCCATTGGAACCGCCGAAATAGGCCTTTTTTCTACTAGTGTATGGAAGTCTTCTTGACAACGCTGTTATCGGAATAACTAAGTTCTATCTCACACACGTTTTGTAGTACTAAAATTTTTAAAACACATCGGTATTTACATGAGGCCATATCAGGGTTTTAGTGTTACAGTAGCGTGTACACATAACCGGCCGAGAATTTGATTACAACAAAAGCGAGTGAACTAGCGACACAAGGTACAACATAGTTTCACTCTAGAGTTTGGTTCTCGCAACATCACATAATCATAGACAAAAGTCCTTCACAAGTGGCGGAGGTCTCGAGGAGCTCAGTGTGCTCCCGACCCGCTCATCGGGGTGCTGTGGGTGGTCCGCGGTGGCTTGTAATTTCTATTCTCCGGTTTACTCTTGCACTCAAAGTCTCTGTGTCCCATTTTCTTACAGTACCGACACTCGACCTTGCGCCCACTACAATCAACCTCTGGATGGTCTCCACCACAACGCTTGCAGTAGTAGTGGCACCCGGGCTGTCTGGTAGTCTTAGAAGGTGTAGGTCTCTGCGGCGCTTTCAGGCCGACAGATGAAGTGGTTTGGTTGGTACTTGGAACACGATAGGTTTCTACCCTCGGGTTGCTGTAGCACTCGTAGTCCCGGTGGCCTTCTGAAATACTTCAAACTAATAAAACATGGATTAAATATCTAATCACATTGATTAAGGCCTAAACATGCCTTAAAAGTCAACTAAGAACAACAGTGGTCAACACAAAGCAAGATGTTGCACCCTTTGACTGTTTAGGGTAAATAAATACCCAAATGAACTTCTTAGGACCTAAAACTTTGTCCTAATAATATTAACACATTACCAAACATATTAAATTGTTGGACAACACTCCAACACAAAGAACAAGCATTTACATGCTTCAAGGTCAAGAAGGGCAAAAATATGCTCTAAGAAACCTTAAAGGTCTAATGACCTCTAAATGATATAAAATTGAATACCATGATCAAATATCATGTAGGGAACACAAAAAAAACCGTTCTCAAAGAAACCAAGCTCAGAAACACCTTGCGACACAAAATGTGCACTAAAACTCCTTAAAGCACGTTTTTTGTGTAATTGCCTTCTAATTGGTTTTTAATGGGCTTAAAGGTCATAATTACCTTAAATATGATAATATATCATTTAGGAATTTAATTCCAAAAATTTATATATTTTTACAAATTTAATATAATAAAATATTAATAAAACCCTAAAAGGGGGCCCGTTTGAGTCAACATTGACTAAATTGGTCAATGTTGACCATTGACCACGAATTGACCTCATAAAATCCGTTCATTAAGGCTCCTAAGAAGCCATGTGACCATTCCCATGTGCTAATTAAGTATACCTCGTTACTTTTACATAAAATAAGAAAAAGTATACTTTAACTTATTAAAACATAATGTTTGTCTACCACTTGCTTACCCATGTGAGGCTGCTGATTTGAGAGCCTCCCTTCTCCTTGTTATACGGTGGTTCCAAGCTATCCAAGGCAATGGGTGGTGACTCACCTTTGACTAATTGATTAAAATGACATTAATGCTCCATTATTAAATCAATTAAGTACCAATCATCCACCCACACTCCATTCATGGCCGACAGCCTATTGTCTTTGTCCCATTTATTAAACAACTACAATCAATCAGCAATGAGTCATAAAATCATTAAGAACATAAAATAAGCAAAAATGTGTTTTAAGGCAAAATAAGCCTACCTTCTTCATTACTCCATTCCAGCCGAGAGTTCATTAGCCAAATGCTCTCTTTGGCTCCTCCTTGACCGTAGGTAAGCAGCCAAACTCCATTGGTGAGAGCTCTTGCTCTAGGTAAGCTCCTAAGGCATAAAAATGTCCATTTTCTTCATCTTTCTTTCCTTTTTCCATTGATCTAGACTCCAACCATTTCTATACATTTATGTAGAGTGTTTTGGAGGTTAAAGGAAGGATTATTTTCGGCTGTAACAAGATCTAAGGAGTAAAGTTCAAGTCTTGACCATTTAAGGTAAAAATGTGCTTTACACATATCTCTTCTTCCTTGTAAATTTTGGTTGTAAACCTTGGTTCCCTAGCCTTATTTTCTCCTCCTTTTCATGTGGATTCAGTTGGTATACCAATATCTACAAGGAGTAGCTAGATCCTTACCAAAAACAACCATTTTTGGCATCTTAAACAAGGTAAATCTTAGCCATCTTCCAAGCTAGTTACCCACGGTTTTGTACCTTGTTTTTAGGAGTGTTTTGATACTCTTTCTTTCTGGAAAAAATAGGGCCGAGGTAGATCTCTCCAACAACTTGAAGATCTAAGGTAAAAATTCATGATTTTCATGACTTAATTACTTCTCATGGTTAGCTCATGTTTGGAGTTTAATCATGTCTTGTTTTCTACATGAAGACAAGTAGATCAAGCTGTGGAGAAATTCTCCTTAAGGTGGCGAGACCAAACAAGGTCTTAACCTTGCTAAATCAACGTATAAATCACTTAAACTTAACTTGATACATTAATACAAGTTTAAACTTGTGAAGATTAAATTGCCATGAGAGAACATGGTAATATGGTCATGTTTGACCTTAAAATGATTAAGGAAATGACTTAGTAATTTATCTAAGTGATTAAGTAACATAAATGTCAAAATTAAGACTTTATATGGAAGTTTGGTAATTAAATGAAAAATATGTGGTGAGGCCGAGATTTATAAGTATTTTTGGGACTTTTATGTCTAATTTATTTTGTGAGCAAATGTTTGTAATAAGGCCATGTACTTTAGGCCATTTTATTTATTTATATTTGGTTTAAAGTAGGTTTTAGGTGATATTTATATATTACCGAAATAAATAAGGGGTTGAGGTGAAATTAAATTAAATTTGGGGGCTATAAAAGGATAAGGCCGAAAATTAGAGGTTAAAAGGATTTAAAATAAAGTTTATAAGATTTTATAAAGTTTTGGGGGGTTAAATGGTAATTTCTAAAAGTATGGGTGCAAACCGTAATTATTAGGAATTAATGGTCAAGGAAATATTAAGGAGGTCAACCTTGACCATATGGTAGGTTTTGACCAAATTAGGTAAGTTAGATAACTTATTTAAGGTTTTATAATAAGTGATGTATTTAATTGTAACAATTTTATAACATATGTGGTATATATGTTATTACCTAAATAAAGGGTGTAAAATGGTATTATAAACACCCATGGGCTATTAGGAATTTTTAGGAATTTATTGGGTTGATTTTGGAATTAAAATAAACTATATATGTATAATATATAGTTATTATGTCATTATGACACTTTGGAGGAATATAGGTGGCGGATTTATAAATACCGAAAGTATATGGGTTAGTAAGGGTAATTATAACCCTTTGGTGAAATTTGGAGATTTTTAGAATAATATAAGAGTATTTTTAAGATATATGTATATATATATTTTTTAATGAATTATAAACTATATGTTTATAATTGGGCCTAATGGAAATATAAAATATATATTGAGGTCTGTTCGGTTATTAAATAATATAACCATAGGTTATACTTTTATAAGTTAGAAATGTTATATAAAATGGTATATATAACATGGTATAAGTAATGGGGTGATTTTGTAAAAAAGGAAACTAAGTTTTGTGGAAAAGAATAAGGTTTAATATATATGCCTATGCGGCAATATATAATAGTTTTGAATAAAAACTATAGGTTATAAATTCAAGGAAATAAAAATATCATATCAAATGATATTAGTATATGGTATAACATTACATAATGTTATGTGGTCAAGATAGAATTTAAATAAATTCAAGGGCTGTACCGAATTAATAAAGGTTGGAAAATGAATTTTAGACTAAGGTCTATAATGTTATAAATGTTATAACAATTATAAGGTTTAGATGGAATTAATATAAGGAAGGATATTCACATTAAATAATGTGACAACTATAAATGAATAAGGTTTATAAACTAAGGTATTTTTGGAATAAACCTTAGGAGTTGTAATTGTACAACATAAATGTTACATAATATTAGGATAATCATCTTAATATAGGTTGTATAATATAATACAACTAATGGGAATAATCATCTAATATAAGATGATAAAATGTAACATATGATATAAGAGTTCATTAAACTCACAAAATTTACCTATGTGGTAAATATATACATGCACAAGAATAATGTATATAAGGATGAATATATAATATGGTTGGAAAGAATATAATATAACGGTGGTGGTTATTACATGAAAAATAGTTAGGAACTATAAGGTATGAGTTTTTGAATGCAAATATTATTTTGCTAAGATAATGGATAATATAATACAATGTATTATAATGGATGTTGGGAAAATGATACAATATGAAAAATAATATAATATAATATAATAGTGCATGCATACATGCAACCATAGGTTATGTACCTATATTAATGGTGGATAAGATTATGGGAAATAATGAATTAAACTTAACATTGAAATATTTTGACATACGAGTTTTAGGGTAACAAAGCCGACTGGTTTAGGGTAACAAACAACTGTAGAAAATAGGGATGAACTGTCGGGGTTACTTATTATTCGGAAATACCGGATGTAGTTAGTCATGGAGACTGACTTATAGTTTATTACCGTACCGTTAGATCATACTTCAGACGTGGACGCTTGACGAGCTAGTGGACTACACTGCGCATTCTAGGTCTTGGTGAACGGTATGTAAAGGGGTTTGATCCGAGTTGTCCTAAGGAAACTCCTTGGGCTCGGATTTGGTTGATATCACTTGTGTGTTAAGTGTTTTGGATACATGTATGTGATCAAGTGTTACTGCATTAATTATTTATGCACGAGCGTCCTACGGGACTAACACTACGTCGACTATAGATCGACTTATATAAACATACATATACGTTAATGTGGTAACATGACGGTTACTTGATATAATACCATAGTATTAATATTCAGTATATGGTGACCTAAGTAAAACACTAGGAACGAGTCACGACATTGTCGGTCTCTAGAGCATGGATCTCGAACATGAATATGTAATCTAGGTATGCGTGAGACCCATTGGGCAGCTAACTGATAATTATATTATCCATAAGACTAAGATCAGATCTTAAACATTATGAGAGAGAGATGGTATGAGTTGAGGTGAGGAATCCCGGTAGTTTACGAACTACTTGGTTGCGCATTTGTGATCACTGAGGGGTTTCCGATTGGATTCCGCTCCAGGTTATACCCAACGAGCCCAAACTGGATCGTGGGTCAGGTGGCTACGGCCTTTATATGGACGTCTTACGAGACATAAGAGAATAGTCAGGGGCCTCCGGACCTCTGGCGAAATGAGCACCTTTGTGTGTACGGGACGACTACTGTCCATGGTGAGGTTATCGGGTTGCCCTAACATGACGCCCAACTGGTATTAATTAAACATGGTTTGGATGGGGCCTTAAAGGCCAAGATAAATTAATTATGAAAACTGTAAGCTACGGCGATTGTACATTGTACATATGGTTGGGGCCTTGAAGGCCAAATTAAACTAAATTAACAATGGATGGTGAACGCTACGGCGATTGTACATTGTACATTATACTGTTATTATTTCGATACGTTCGATATACAATTGTGGTTTGTGATATTAAATGAGTGTTTGGTTATTTGGATGGATGGTTAAGTGTTTATGAATATTGGGATGGATGATTAAGTTTATTATGCATGTTTATTACAGTATTGATTATAACTGTAAAATGGTAAAACATGAACCGATCTAATAATAAGATGGTTTAAATGACTAAGTGACCATTAGGGTCTAGACCCGGCATACTCAGCATCTATCGCTGATACTACACCATATGCAGGTTGTTGATTATCGCCGAAGCCGAAGTGCTGGAACAGGGTAATTAGAGTTTACTTTGATTACTGCACAGGGAGTTTGTTTATATAACAATGAAGATGGTGAATTGTATTATGGTACAGTTATGTATATTCAGGATTGGGTAGACGCTCACTTGTCGATGTTTATGATTTATGGACTTAGTATGATGTATAGGAGTTTTCTCGTTATCACGGCGGTTAGCAGTTTGTTTAAGTTGGAAGTTGGAGATAGTTTGGCTTCGTTGCTCGCATGGGCGAGTAATGGCCGGTGACACCCGAGTGAGTATTGTATTGTTTTTAATTCTTCCGCTGTAAGACATTTTATTTATTGCTACGTGAGAGACTATATCATGTTTATGGAGAGGGGTGTTACACCTTCTTTCTTACAAAAACGGCACACCACCTTCTGGCATTTACAGTCAACTCCCGGGTGATCCCTTCCGCACCGTTTACAGTAGTAATGGTGCCCGTGCTTGGCGGTCCCTATTGGTATGACTCTTGGTTATTAAAGAAGGGTATGATTTTTTGATTTCGTAAAAATTAAAAGAGTAGGAATTTATACCCTAGTACGGAGTCATTTAGGCGGTTTGTCGGGCTTGCTAGCCCCCTTTTCTTTATCCCGGGATATGTGTTTTCCAGTTTTTCATCTCATTAGGCTGTGGCGGGAGGGGTACCGTTGGCGGTAGTCCAAGCTGGACTTCCACGTGAAAGTGGATTGTCGCCAACGTACGTACTCGCGATGTTCGGTATGTCTCCTCCTGACTGAACTCTTAGCCGGTCCATGACAGCCGAGACAATCTCAGGGATGCTAGGCATTCCCGAGCCTCCGTGCCCCTGACCAGCTTCTTCGACATCGCCACCAGACATCTGAATTACAGTTTGTCTGTTCATTACTTGATAACTTACCGGATTACGGTCAAACACATTGGTGCGCCCCTAGGCTAACACTTGCAAGCCAAGGGCGTTGCTAATACATAAATTCGCTTAATGAAGACGTTTCGTACCTCACAAACGTTTCCCGTATTACCCAATCCTAGGCTTACTGTCTTAAATCCTATTATCTCGTCATCAGAGCGGTACTCCGCTCTGATACCACTTTTTGTAACACCCCACTCATAATCACGTAATAATCACTCACGTAGCATTAATAAACAACGTCTCACAGCGGAACTCTCACAACAATTAAATCTCACTCGGGTGTCACATGCCATTACTCGCCCATACGAGTAAAGAAGCATAAGTAATTTAAATACGAAACAACACTGGTAATAAATATATAACCGCAGTGATAACGAGATACTAACCTATACATCAATCTAAATCAATTGTAACTTTAACGACAAGTGAGCATCTAGGTATTCCCAAATGTATACCACGTTATTAACTCATTAACTCGTACTCATCCTAATACACACACCAAGTCTCGTGCGGTAACTAAAATCCTAACTACCCCTACTACCCGGTCCCGCTCTTCGGCTTCCGTGATAATCGTCGCCTGCAGCAATGCCATAAAGGCTCAGCGATAAACGCTGAGTATGCCGAGCCTGGACCCTATTGGTCACTTAATAGTCATGGTCGCCATTATTAAGTTCATTACATGCTTTACCGGTGTACAGGTATGATAAGCAGTAAACTCATGAATGGCAGTAATTTAAACAATTAAAGCAACCACTGTAATCCAAACCCAACAGTCATTTCAATTTGTACAAGCACCATAACAATACAACAGACAATTCAACAAAGGCGTTAATTCACACACGTTATTAATTATCTCATACCACATCGGTCGGCCCCCCCCGGGACCCCACATAACTCTTTAATTGGTTAGCACTGTCGGGCGTCAGTTAGGACAACCCGAAATAAACTCACTTGGACGGTAATCCCATATGCACACGAGGTGCCCATTCACTTTGCCTTTTTAAAAGCATCCATATTTTGCCTTTTTAAAGGCGCCCATGTTATCACCATACCTGTCGATCTATCTAGGCTCGATCAGGTTAAACCAGAGTAAGCCCAATCCGGGTTAACTCAAGAGTTCTCAACGCGCGACCAGTAGCCAATGACTAACTGGATTAAGGTAAACCATCCACTCATACACTCTCCAACATTTGACTTAGTCAGTCAGTTAACCAGTTACAGTTATAGGTATGGAGAATATTATTTATTTGTTGGCTGCCCTATGGGTCTTACGCATGCCTAGAAGTCATCTAGGTAAAGTTCATATTAGAGCCGTGCATTAGAGACCGACAATGTCGTGTCTTATACCTAAGTAAATAACTTAGTTAATACATATATATCCCATCATAATATTTGGTGTGTTATATCAATTAACCATAACCACATCACGTTAAACGTATATGTGTTTTTGAAATACCCCAAACCTTGATATGTTGTTTAAATGTTAAAACATGGTATTTAAAGGCTAAAAAGTGCCTAAGAAACATCAGTGTACAATTTAAACCATAGTAAAACAGTAAAGCACTAAGACACAGTTTGAGCAAAAACATGCTCTAAGCTTGGAGTGAACTTGGTTGGGACCCAAGAGCCTACCAAGACTTTATAACATTCAATTATGATTTAATAAGGCTAATTAAGTCCTTAGGAAACTTTGGTAGACAGTTAAAACAAACAAAACACAAGAAAATACCTTAATGTCAATAAGAGCAAAAATGTGCTCTAAGCTTGGGATAAATTTGAATAAGACCTAAAGGTCATACCTATACCTTATAAATATGTTAATGAACATATGAAATCAATTACTAAAGAAAACCAAGCTTGAAAACAAGTTAAAATTCAAAATGTGCTTTAAGGAGTCTTAAAGCACATTTTTGAAAAATTGTCTTGTAAATGAGTTTTGAATGGCTAAATGTCCATCATTACTCTTTAATTAACATGTGTACTACTTAGTATCACATTTGGAAGTCTAAATCAATGGGAAATCAAAAATTTTACAAGTATGTGCCTTGTTTTTGTGAATAGTAACTAAATTGTACTAGTTTATGACATAAGTCTATGTAAGTAAGTTGATTGGTCAACAAAGACCAAAACACCCCTAAGTAATATAAGGGGGCCGTTTTTTGTAAGGTGACTCACCACCTTGTTAGTTAATAAGTAAATAAGTAATGAAAAAGCAAGTAAATTCACTATTTACTTTACAACTTATAATATCTTCAAAGTATACTCTCTCACCTCATTCTCTTATTTCCTCCTTGGTTCCCACCTTCTCCAACCTCCTCCATCCTTCTCCATCGGTTTTGCTACAACAAGTAGCCATTCTCCATCTTTGAATGCTTGTAACTCATGACTCCAAGCTCCAAATTCAATTTCAAGACCACCTTTGTCTTAGTTAAGCCAAGCTCTACACTTCTATCTTTTCAAATTTTCAAAAGCCCCATTTGGTGCCATGGAGATTCACCATTGAAGGAGCTTGAGCTCACCTTTTCATGCCATGTCATTCTCCTTTGCTTCAAGGTAAGGAAAGTCAAAGAAAATCAATGTTTCCTCTTGTTTTAGTGTGTGACCGAAAATCACCACTTATGGTGCCTTCATCTTGCTTGTTCTTGCTTCATTCCAATCATTCAAGGGCTTGGTGGAGTCCTCTCTTGATGCTTAATCAAGCTCTCTTTCGTTTCCAAGGTAAAACAACTATCCTAATGAGTTAAGACAATATATAAACCTAGGGTTTACAATGAGTTTAAGCATGAAGCTTGAATACTCATTACCTTGCTTGTACATTGATTAGAAGTTTGACAAGCAATCAAAGCCTTGCCGGTTTTCTATCAAAGAAGGAGCAAGGGATGACAATGAAAAACTTGTGAAGGAAAAGAGGTAAACAAACTATCTAAATGTTTTAAATGCCTAGGAAAAATGAGCTTGATTTGCTTAATAAAATACCTAAGGAGCCAATGGCAAATGATCTAGAGAAATGCTCTCAAGGAGTTTATTAAAGGGCATATGTGATGTTGAGTGTATTTATAGGTCAAAGGCAATATATATGTGGAAATTCAGTGTTTAAGTTTAATGCAATTTAAGGGCCTAAGAGCCATGTTATTTAAGGGGCCTAAGTGCCAAGCAATTTGATTATGCACTATATTGTGATGTAGTGTAAATTTGGTGAAGTTTTGTGTGTGAGAAGGTTCATGATGGATTTAGGTGCTCTTGAATGTTTAATGGTGAAAACTATGTGTTTTGGAGTGTTGATGTGCTAGAAGAACCCATGGCAAAATTTGGGTAATGTATAAGAAGTTTGAGAGCTTAAATGAACTTTGGTGAACTAGGAAGTGTTATGAATGGATAAATGTTTTACTAGGAAAGAAAACATGTATTAAGGTGTTCTAGAGTGCTACAAGGATTTAGGCATTATCTTGGAAGTTCTAGGATCCCAATGGGTGTTTTTAGGATGTACTAAAGTCTTGGAGAAGGTTGTTTAAGGTTTAGGTAATATTGATGAATAAGGAGGGAATGATGTTTAGGTAAGGTTGTGAGAAAGAAATTTTAAGAAGTTGTGAAAAAGAAGATTTGGTTAGTAAGAGAAGATGCTTGGGAGATGATGTTATGAGGGTGAGGAAACATTTTGCATAGTGGTTATCATAGGTATGAAACACCACTTAGAGAAACTAAGGAGAAAACATTATAAGTGTTAGGAATTTTGGTAAGAAATGAGTAAGTGTTTAAGGAGTTATAAAATGAGTTTTATGGATGTTATATGAAGGGTTAAATGTGCCAAATGATGTTAGAACACATTAGGAGGCTTGAGGAAAAGTTGGGAAGAAGTTTGACAAGTTTCGGACAAGTCCTGGTGTTGTCCGACCCAGTGGTCCGACCCAGGGTGGGTCGGACGGCCTCTGTTAATTCACCCGTTGATGTTTCTGGAATGGTCCGACCCAGAGGACTTGGGTCGGACATGGGTCGGACAGGAGGATTTGAAAGACGGAAAAAGTTTCTGGAACGGGCCGACCCAGTTTGTGGGTCGGACGGTGGGTCGGACGACCCAAAACATGTAAAAAAAAACAAAAAAGAACATGACTTATGTAATTAACCTTAGGGGTATAATGAAGGTAATCAAGGATAAGTTTAGGCATTAAAACGTGTCATATAACCTTGTAAAATACATAGTAAATTTGAAGTTTATTAAGTTAAATAACCGACGTTATTAATCGTGTATAGGCGTGGCCTACGGTGGAAATCAATCGAAGCAAGGACCAAGGTATGGTTTTCTTGCAACCTGTGTCCTACCGGATTACACCGGCTTGTATGCCAATGTGTTTTCTGTATGTTTGCCACGTTATAAGATAAATCATGAAATGAGTTTATAGTCGTTATTGTTGTTGTGTGTTTACGTGCTGATACCGGTAACCTCGAATGCGCATGAAGGGCTAGTTAACCGCTATTAGGTAAACGTAAGAGAACGGTATCCGGTGATAACGTTTCCAACCTAAGGAGCGTTCTAACCACGGCTATACGTGAGTTAGTCGTGTGATGTTTGTGTGTGAATGTATGACTCTCCCTTCCCTTGTGTGTGTGTCTAACAAGACTTAACCCAATGTTCGTGATTTGTTGATTGAGTTCAATGTTGAACTACTAACAAGTGCTAACGGGGGAAGTGAGGAGTCCGGTCTATTCCGGCCACGCGTGTGAGTATGGGGGTCGTTGTCATATTAGGTTCGATCCTCTCTGTATGTTATGGTTGTTTTCCAATTTGGTTTCCAACCTTCCCTTTAGCTTAACGAAGGCAATTTTACTGACTCACACTGCGGGCCACAGGGCATACTATGTTTATGTTTGTTCGGTGTGCTCGGGTTACTATATCCGACGCCCTTAGTGTTAAGTTATCCGTTCATTTAACGAGACGGTAACGAGTTATGTAACGAGCTTATCATGAGTCTGGCAACATTCTCTAGGCTCTGCAAGTGAACTGACTATGTTTGGGCCGGTTCATAAAGGGAACCGTTCCCGTTATGTTATGTAATATCGTTGTGCTGCAATTCTAATTGCGATGTGATGTGATATGTTGTTAAGATGTGGAGTATGTGGATCATGGATGTGAATTCCAGTTTATTGTAAGAGGCGTTTAAGGATAACCCGATTGGTGGGTAAGTGTCGTTTATTAAGAAATTAGCTCCATTAAAGGAGAAACACTCTAGGGGTTGATGATCACAATGAGTGATTTATTAAGTGTAGTTGTGTTGGCTGTCTTAATGAGCCATTATTGTGCAGTGTATTGTGTTGTATGTTGATAGTTACATGCATGATTCAAATATAATCAACCGCATGCTAAGACGACAATTAGTTTGTGTGTGGCCCGGTAGCATGCGGGCTGCAGGATTACCATACCAGCAAAGGTGCTGAGCCCCTGGGGGGCCAGCCTTTTCTCTTCTTTTTCCTATTTCAGGTACAAGGAGCTGGAAGCCGTTCGATAGTAGGACGGGGTAGTCGTTTGTACATGGGTAGCCATTTAAACTGTTTATGTAACTTAGGTGTAGTAAGACTGAAATTGTTATCGGCATTAGTTTGTGAATACTCGGTACAGTTGAAAGGTGTATGTTGTTGTTGTTGTTAATGGAAAGGGACAGTAATGTGTAGTCGCTCGTGACTCTAGTCCATCAGACCGATACAATGTGTATGTAATAGCCTTGTTAGCCACGTGGGTGGTTAACGGCGTGTAACACCAACGAGTTAAGTAATGTGACGAAGCTTGTTTTCCACTGCAGTTTGTTATTAAGTGTGAAGTGTTGGATGGGGTGTTACAAAAAGTGGTATCAGAGCGAAGTATCGCTCTGATGACTGAATTACCGAGCTTAGGAAGTACCGAGTTAGGATTTTAGTACTTTGGGTTAAGGGTTGAGTGATAGCGTGAGAGATACGCTAGTTAGGAGTAACCAGTGTGTACTGGAAACCTACAGTGTCCAACCCGCCCTCCAAAATCCCTGTTTTATAACTTGGGAAAGAACGCCAGAGAGATGGAAGTCCTCTCTTACTCGGGAATACCCGATCTGGCTGTTAAGTACCACTACCACTGTGAGTACGGAGAACCTGTCATACGGTAGATCCCAAAAGTGGGAATCCCGGAGACGGTTTCCCTCTGAACAATGTTAACCGCATTTA
This sequence comes from Limonium bicolor, assembly GCA_023374045.1. Classification (NCBI taxonomy): domain Eukaryota; kingdom Viridiplantae; phylum Streptophyta; class Magnoliopsida; order Caryophyllales; family Plumbaginaceae; genus Limonium; species Limonium bicolor. The sequence continues at coordinate 256,289,730 of CM041782.1, read as the reverse complement.
ATAGCGAAGAATGAAGAATCTTGTGTATAGAAGAATGGAATTTCCGGCAACCTGGGTCGACATGCCGAGCAGTCGAGAACAACCAGCTTGCAACGCACCGATCGTGCAACAGACAAGAAGTGGAGTAATGAAACCCGAGACGAATGTCTACGGGACCACAGTTGTTAAATGATACACCAACGGTATACCAACCGATAAAGGAACTACAACGTAGTGCCCAAACAAGAGACAAGTCTCAGTGACCACGACAAATGCGTGGAACGGGCTACGAAGAGGAAAACAATACTAAGTAAAAAGGGGTCTCCAAGAATGGGAGACACCCCAGTTAATAATTATCATGTGAATACAGTGAGAAGTCGCCCAGAGGGTTAATTGTCAAGAATGTAGGATCAAGTGAGGGCCAACAAGGCCACTGATGACAGTGCGGGTAAAAACAATACCACAACCGGTATGTGTTGAATCGATAGCCAGTTAGCATGGCGCACTTGCCATGGCAAGTGCTGCTATAACAGGGCTGTTTGGGGAAGTTTTGACAACTACAAAGTACTTGGTAATGTACCACGAAGTTAAGTGTGATCATTATAACTGTGGAAGGGCTTAACAGCCTAACCTTTGTAATTGGAAGTACACCAGTCAGCAAGAAGCTAGATTTGGTTAAGGCAAGAAGACGTTGTGAACCACGAGAATTTTCTTTCAAACCTAGATTTATTCTAAACTCTTTTCTTTCAAAACCAAATTTTCTTTCAAACCCATACTCATTTTCTAACCTTCTTTTAAACCAAACCGGTAAACCCAAGGGTAGCGACCCGAGGGAATGGATGGAGTTCATAGTGATACAACAGAGGATAAACCTTCCCTTGATTATGTTCAGCAAGCAGGGAATGCATATTGTCACAGGACAATATAAGGGAGTTGATAACATAATACTTCACCTAGCCGTGTGACGGACACTACGAGTGTACCAACTGTAATGTGGGACGACCGCACTCCGATAGGAGCTTGTGTGCCTGACAGACCTACTTATGGGTTAGTTGGGTAAGTAGTAATGTATCAGTATGGTACCCCACATATGTATACGAGTAGAGTCCGAAACACGGGTAGTAGTCGACTCCATACTACGGTCAGCAGTAAAAGTCAATCAAGAGCTAAGGATTACCATGAATGATTGAAGTAAGGGAACCCAGTTAAGTTAAAGGGACTAAAAGAATTAGTTAGTTTATTTCAAAGAAATGTTTAAGAGTCAGGAGGTGCGAAGTGCACTAACTGTAATGTAAAGACATCGTATATGTCTTAAGAATCCGGAGGGGTAAACATGATAGCTGGAATGGTGACCCAGCCTGTGCATGGCAAGTAGATGCCTAATGTGGACACATTAATGTGCAATGAATGGGATGAAACTCCCAGAATGAGTACCTACACTACCAGGAAATGTTGACCTTCACAGAAGAGGATAATAAGCCAGTTAAGAAAGCAAACGGCGTGGCTAACTGAATATACCAATAAGTGTGAACCAGATGTAAAGGCATAACTGAGCAACACCCAGGAGCAATCCTTGAAGGGTGTTTGCACCAACAATTGTTGCACGAAATAACGTGACGGAAACACAAGGGTTGAAACTAACACCCGGTTTAGACATAAGTTGTCAGGAGACGGACTGACAATCCTAAGGGGCATCCCATGAAAGGAAACATGATGCAACGACCTTATCATGGAGCCCAATACTACCACTAAACCATGTAAAGTTGTACAGAGAAGTGAATGCATGTGAACAACCTACAATGAGCAGAGCTCAAGGCAATAAGGCTCATAAGCCACAAGCAATATGTTATATAAATTTGAATCAATTGTAGAAGTCTAGGTTGTAAAGGTAAATAGAGTGGAGAACGAACCACTGCTTTGTGAGTGGGGATACCTCTCGATACTGTGAAACCGCTAGAGCGGTAGTTGTGTGAACCGAGTTCAAGAAATATGTTAAGGATTGACCATGTTGTCATTGCGAGAGAACAGTTAGTTTGGTAGCATGTGTGCATAAAGTGAAGCACCGGGCTGAATAACGCTGGCTTGTGACCCGAGTGATCAACGCTCAAGGAGCATTCAGTAGTCATCCAAATGAACGACAAACCAAAATACTAATGATGTAAGTATATGTGTGGAAGTTAATGTGACAGTAAGAGCACGGTACGCAGTAAGCGACCGTTGTATAAGTGTTGTTAAACGATAAGTGATAACAAATAACTAGGCAGTAAGGCAGTAGCCAGTATGACGAGATAAGAATCTCAGTGAAACACAGTGTGAATTCCATTACGAATCGCATAAGAGATTTACTGTCAAGAGTTTACGCCTCTGCACTCTGTACGACTGAGTGTTTTGGTATTGCATTTGTGCAGTAATGATCGAGTGCAATAGCTAGGATTCGGGAAATGTTAATTGTGGCGGAAGTAGAAAGAGGCTTACATCGCCATAGCGACCGATGCATAGGAAATGCAAGGCCGTACCAATGAAATGATACTTGTACAGAATCAAATATGGAGTTGTGATTAGCAATAAGTGGTTGTAGTAACACGGGATACCGAATATCGGTATGGAATATACCTCAAACGTGGGAAATAACCGAGAGAGCACTACACATTAGGTGGCAGCTCAATCTCAACCGACAGTAAGTCGGAACCAATCAAGTCAGTCATTGTGAGATAAGTAGCAGTTTACGCAGTAAGTTATTAGAGAAGTGGACGGAAAGTTTTGAAACTCACCGAGTTTGCCCACGGTAAGAGATACCACGCATCGGTTGAGAAACCGTTATTACCAAGATAAAGGTGATAATTGGAGATGTACAATAAAGTAAGAATAACGAATGGGGCAAACTAAGCTCTACAGTTATTAGAGTTTCCCAGCAGAAACTAGTGAGCCAGTGATTCAAGTGTTGAATGTGCATAGTGAACAGGAGTGAATGGCTAATTATTAATGCCTAGAAGCCTCACAGGCTAGAACCGAAACCAATTAAGAGTTAAAGCAAACTCCAATGAGAATTCTTGGTTTAGGAGCTAAACCGCCAATATGGTTAAGATCCTCTAGTCGGAATGCATTGTATAACAAACCGCGTGGAAGTTATAACACTTCACGACGGCAGAACATTTTAAGCCAATGTTCAGTGATTGATTACGTGGGCGTAATCCCTTTTAAGGGGGGTAGAGCGCAAAACCACTTAGCGTGTATTACCGTACAAGTGTACGTAGTGTATGTGACCTATACTGTGCATAGCACAAAATAATTGTTTTGATGATTGGTATGTGTGGTACGTAAACATATATTGTGCATATAATTGTTTTGATGATTGGTGTGTGTGTTACGTAAACATACACATTCATTCATGGTTTAATTGTGGTAATTGCGCACAGAAGATGCGAATACCATTGTGATAAGTGTGTTTATTTGTTAACAGTTGTGTGTGATAGTACAAGTGTGGGGAGTAGAGAAACTCCCGGGGAACTAAAACCCCGACATTATATGTTCATATGACACTAAATGTGAAACTGTGTGTTGTATTTTGATAAAATATATGTGTATATATATATTATATAGTGATTCATGAAAGGGTATGAAACCGACATAGAACCTAGTGAGAATAAGATTCCCTAGGTAACAACATTAAAGTGAATGGAGATTACTGGTAGACGGAGATAGAAAATTGGAAATGAGTGTATTACTTGACGCTTGAAAATGAAGTAAGAAGTGGAACTTGATTTGCATGCGATCAAGGGAAGCCAAACACAAAATGGGGTGGAAGGATAGTTCGACACTGATGCTGATCACATCAGGGTTGGATGATTCTTGAAGCTCCCCTTAAGTGGTCACAACTAACCACGCTAAGAAAAGAAGCAAGAGCATAAGTTGGACTTGGAGTTGTATATGTTTTCAAAAGGTTTTTGAATTGGTATTTATAAAACGGCGATAGATACTTTACATAATCAAGTTCTCTTACTTAACCTCACAAGGGAAAAATTTTAAATTTAAGTGATTGTTTTGATCTCCCAAAGGAACGGGGATGGAAGGTGTCCATTGCGACCGGGTTCTGCGGGATCACAGTGTATGTAAAAGATATTTTTGGTTGCCATACATGCTAAGACATGTTGTGTGGTATGTGTAGTAAATATTATTTTGACCTATGAGTCTAACTATTGTTATGTTACCTAGACCTATGATTCTAAATGTTGTTATGTTACCCAGACCTAAGAGTCTAAGGGTTGTTATGTATGTGCAAATGTTGTTAAGATACCCGGACCATTGAGTCCGAGGTTATCATGTGAGTATGTTATGTTATGTATGAATGTGTATATGTACCCGGACCGTTAAGTCTGAGGTTGTGATGTAAAGTATGTTTGGTTATGGAAGTTTTTATTTACAAGTAATCCCCGTGTTCTAAATAGAATGATGCGTGGGAAGTGTGAACTTCAAGGACGAATTTCTTTTAAGGAGGGTAGATTGAAATACCCCAAACCTTGATATGTTATTTAAATGTTAAAACATGGTATTTCAAGGCTAAAAAGTGCCTAAGAAACATCAGTGTACAATTTAAACCATAGTAAAATAGTAAAGCACTAAGACACAGTTTGAGCAAAAACATGCTCTAAGCTTGGAGTGAACTTGGTTGGGACCCAAAGCCTACCAAGACTTTATAACATTCAATTATGATTTAATAAGGCTAATTAAGTCCTTAGGAAACTTTGGTAGACAGTTAAACCAAACAAAACACAAGAAAATACCTTAAAGTCAATAAGAGCAAAAATGTGCTCTAAGCTTGGGATAAATTTGTATAAGACCTAAAGGTCATACCTATACCTTATAAATATGTTAATGAATATTAAATCAATTACTAAAGAAAAACAAGCTTGAAAACAAGTTAAAATACAAAATGTGCTTTAAGGAGTCTTAAAGCACATTTTTGAAAAATTGTCTTGTAAATGAGTTTTGAATGGCTAAATGTCCATCATTACTCTTTAATTAACATGTGTACTACTTAGTATCTCATTTGGAAGTCTAAATCAATGGGAAATCAAAAATTTCACAAGTATGTGCCTTGTTTTTGTGAATAATAACTAAATTGTACTAGTTTATGACATAAGTCAATGTAAGTAAGTTAATTGGTCAACAAAGACCAAAACACCCATAAGTAATATAAGGGGGCCGGTTTTTGTAAGGTGACTCACCACCTTGTTAGTTAATAAGTAAATAAGTAATGAAAAAGCAAGTAAATTCACTATTTACTTTACAACTTATAATATCTTCAAAGTACTCTCTCACCTCATTCTCTTCTTTCCTCCTTGGTTCCCACCGTCTCCAACCTCCTCCATCCTTCTCCATCGGTTTTTGCTACGGCAAGTAGCCATTCTCCATCTTTGAATGCTTGTAACTCATGACTCCATGCTCCAAATTCAATTTCAAGACCACCTTTGTCTTAGTTAAGCCAAGCTCTACACTTCTATCTTTTCAAATCTTCAAAAGCTCCATTTCGGTGCCATGGAGATTCACCATTGAAGGAGCTTGAGCTCACCTTTTCATGCCTTGTCATTCTCCTTTGCTTCAAGGTAAGGAAAGTCAAAGAAAATCAATGTTTCCTCTTGTTTAGTGTGTGACCGAAAATCACCACTTATGGTGCCTTCATCTTGCTTGTTCTAGCTTCATTCCAATCATTCAAGGCTTGGTGGAGTCCTCTCTTGATGCTTAATCAAGCTCTCTTTCGTTTCCAAGGTAAAACAACTATCCTAATGAGTTAAGACAATATATATAACCTAGGGTTTACAATGAGTTTAAGCATGAAGCTTGAATACTCATTACCTTGCTTGTACATTGATTAGAAGTTTGACAAGCAATCAAAGCCTTGCCGGTTTTCTATCAAAGAAGGAGCAAGGGATGACAATGAACACTTGTGAAGGAAAAGAGGTAAACAAACTATCTAAATGTAGTATAAATGCCTAGGAAAAATGAGCTTGAGAATGCTCTCATGGAGTTATCAAAGAGCATATGTGATGTTGAGTGTATTTGCAGGTTAAAGGCAATATATATGTGGAAATTCAGTGTTTAAGTTTAATGCAATTTAAGGGCCTAAGAGCCATGTTATTTAAGGGCCTAAGTGCCAGCAATTTGATTATCACTATATTGTGATGTAGTGTAAATTTGGTGAAGTTTTTGTGTGAGAAGGTTCATGATGGATTTAGGTGCTCTTGAATGTTTAATGGTGAAAACTATTGTTTTTGGGTGTTTATGTGCTAGGAGAACCCATGGCAAAATTTGGGTAATGTATGAAGTTTTGAGTGCTTAAATGAACTTTGGTGACTAGGAAGTGTTAGGAATGGATAAATGTTTTACTAGGAAAGAAAAGTGTATTAAATATGTTCTAGGTGCTACAAGGTTTAGACATTATCTTGGAAGTTCTAGGATCCCAATGGGTGTTTTTAGGATGTACTAAAGTGAAATACCCCAAACCTTGGTATGTTGTGTAAATGTTAAACTATGGTATTTAAAGGCTAAAAAGTGCCTTAGAAACATAAATGAACCATTTAAACCATGGTAAAACACAATAAAACACTAAGACACGGTTTGAGCAAAAAACATGCTCTAAGGTTGGAGTGAACTTGGTTAGGACCCAAAGAGCCTACCAAGACTTGATAATGTTTAATTATGACTTATAAGGGCTAATTAAGTCCTTAGGAAACTTTGGTAGACAATGAAACCAAACAAAACACAAATAAATACCTTAAGGTCAATATGGGCTAAAAGGTGCTCTAAGCTTGGGATAAATGTGTATAAGGCCTAATGGTCATACCTATGCCTTATTATATGTTAATGAACATATTAAATCAATTACCAAAGAAAACCAAGCTTGAAAACAAGTTAAAACGCAAAATGTGCTTTAAGGAGTCTTAAAGCACGTTTTTGAAAAATTGTCTTGTAAATGAGTTTTGAATGGCTAAATGTCCATCATTACTCTTTAATTAACATGTGTACTATATAGTATCACATTTGGGTGGCTATATCAATGGGAAATCAAAAATTTCACTTCTATGTGCCTTGTTTTTGGTGAATAGTGATTTTTATAACTAGTTTGTAACATATATGTTATAAGTGAGACAATTGACTAATAAAGTCTAAAGTACCCCTAGGTACTATTTGGGGCCGGTTTTTAAGGTGTTGTGACTCACCACCCTTGTTAGTTTACTAAGAAAAGAAAGAATGACTAATTAGTATACTATTTGCTTTATAAGGATAAATATCTTAACAAAAGCAAACTTATCCCTCATTCTCTTCTTCCTTTCATTTCCCACGGTGGCCACCTTCTTCCTCCTCTCTCCATCGGTTTCCAACAGAGCCATACCATTCTCATCCTTCCTCACTTGTAACTTATGACTCCATCCATGCTCCGAATTTAATTCCGAGACTACCGTTCTCTTAGTTGGAGCAAGCTCTACAACCTTGTCCTTTCAAATCCTCAAAACCACCATTTTGGTGCCAAGGAGAACTTCCATGGAAGGGGCTTGAGCTAATATTTTTATGCCTTGTTGATCACCTTTGCTTCAAGGTAAGGAAAAACCAAAGAACTCCATTTCCTCTCTTTTGTACATGGCCGAAAATTAACCTCACCATGGTGTCTTTACCTTGCTTGTTTAGCTTCATTTGAATCTTCCAAGGGCTAGGAGGAGTCCTCTCTTGATATATATTCAAAGCTCTCTTTCCATTCCAAGGTAAAACAATCATGTTAATACCTTAAGATAATATATGTAACTAGGGTTTACAATGAGATAAAGCTTAAAGCTTATATACTCATTTCAATGTTGGTATATTGTTTAGTTGTTGGCAAGGAACCAAATGCCTTACCGGTTTTTACAAGGAAACAAGAAAGAAATTTGTGAGGAAAAGAGGTAAACAAGCTATCTCAATGTGGTTTAATGCCTTAGGAGAAATAAGCTTATAATGCTTGTTAAAACTACCTAAAGAGCAAATGGTGAATGACCTAGTAAAGTGTTCTCAAGGAGACTAGTAAAAGAACATATGTATTGGTGTATGTATTTGCAGGTCAAAGGCATTATTTATGTGGGAAATTCAGTGTTTAAGGATTATGCAATTTAAGGGCCTAAGAGCCATGTTATTTAAGGGCCTAAGTGCCAAGCAAGTTTAATTATGCACTATATTGTGATGTAGTGTAATTGGTGAAGTTTTGTGAGTGATATGTTCTTGATGGATTTAGGTGTTCTTGAGTGTTTAATGGTGAAAACTATGAGTTTTGGAATGATGATGTGCTAAGAGAACCCATGGCGAAATTTGTAAAATGTATAAGGAATTCTAAGTGCTTAAATGAACTTGGGTGAACTAGGAATTGTTAGGAATGGATACATGCTTCACTAAGGAGAACACATGCATTAAGGTGTTCTAAGGTGCTATAAGGATTTAGGCATTGTCTTGGAAGTTCTAGAATTCCAAGTGTTTTTTGAGAATGTATTAAAGTCTTGGAGAAGTTTGTTTAAGGTTTAGGTCATGTTGATGAATAAGGAGAGAATGATGTTTAGGTAAGGTTTTGAGAAAGGAATTTAAGGAGTTGTGAAAGAGAAGATTTGGTTAGTAAGAGAAGATGCTTGGGAGATGATGTTAAGGTGTAGAGGAAACACCTTGGTATAGTGGTCATTTTGGTGAATTACCACTTAGAAATCTTAAGGAGAAAACATCCCAAGTGCTAGAATTTTGTAAGAAATTTGTGAATGATAAGATGGTTTGGTGAGTGATTAAGAGTTTAGCACATGGCTAAGGTGTGTTGAAGTGCCCAAATGAGGTTAGGATATACTAGGATATATGGGGTGAAGTTTGGAGTTGAATGTAAAAAGGAAAACAAGGATTTGGGGCAGACCGGACTTGCGACCGGACTTGCAAGTTCGGTCGGGCCCAGTTTACCCTGCGAGAATTAGTTTCTGGAATGGACCGGACATAGGACCGGACTTGGCAAGTCCGGTCGGGCTAAATTTACAAAGGGAAAACTCTCTGGAATGGACCGGACATAGGACCGGACTTACAAGTCCGGTCGGAGTGGAAAAATTTTGACGGAAATGTGTTCTGGAATCGACCGGACATGGACAAGTCCGGTCGGCAAGTCCGGTCGGACCAAAAATGTGGTTTAAGGTTATGAAATGAATGTAATGATGGGGATTGATAGGTAATGATGTTATAAGGTTGTTAAGGACATGTTAGGTGAGTTTTAAATGGAATTAAGTGGGTGAAAAGTTGTATCAAAATGTGAAAGTAAAACAAGTTAAAATGTAAAGTTGTGTAACTAAGTTAACGGGGAAAGTTAAGCATTAGACATTAAATAATCAAGCAAACCCCGATGTTAATAAAACACATGTGATGTTAACAGTTGTTCGAGAATCGCTCGAGGAACATAAGTGGACGTGGTAAAGTGGACTCCGGTGACAGGTATGGTTTTCTTGCAACCTGTGTCCTACCGGATTACACCGGCTTGTATGCCAATATGTTTTCTGAGTGTTTGCCACCTTGTAAGATTAAAACATGTAATGAGTTTATAGTAATTCATTTATGTGGCGAATTTGGCCTCCGATACCATTTAACCTCAAATATGTGTTAAACCTTAGCTAACCAAATCTAGGAACACATGAGTGATCGGTATTCGGAGTTGACGGCCCAAACCTTGGGAACGTGCTAACCACGGCTATGTGTGAGTTAGTTGGACATTGTTGTTGTATGCAAGTGTGTGAACCTCCCTTGTGTGCTTAACTCGGTTATGATACCGTATGGTGTGTGGATGTGGTAGGCTCCATAATGGATCTCTAACTACTTATTTATAAGTGTATATGTACTAATGGGGGGTGAGGAGTCCGGTTGTTCCGGCCACGCGTGTGATGGACGGGAGTCGATATCATATCCGGTTCGGCTCTCTTGGTGTATGTATAGGTGGTATTCCAATTTGGTTTCTACCTTCCCTTAGCTTATCCAAAGCTAGTTACTGACTCACGTCGGGCCACAGGGGCATACGAATGTTATTTCGGTGTGCTTGGGATTACTATATCCGACACACCTTGGGTATAAGTTAACCGTTCTATATAACCGGACGGTAACGAGGATGGTAACGAGCTTAACATGGGATTGGCAAAAATCCCTAGGCTCACATGTATACTAACTATGGTGGAAGGTTCCTTGTGTGAACCGATTTTATGGTGTTATGTAATGTTATGGTGCTATGCAAATTCCCTTGCTATGATGGTATATATATATATATGTATTGGATGTTTAAAATGATGGTGATGTATCATGTGTCGTCGAAACAAGAAAGGTTTGTTATGTTTTGTTATGTGAGGAATGAGATATGTTGTAGGATATGGAGTGTGTGGATCATGGAAATGAATCCCAGTTGTGACAAGAGGCGTTTAAGGATAACCCGATTAATGGGTACACGTCGTTCGTTAAGGAAGTAGCTCCGTTTTAGAGGAGAGCCACTCTAGGGTTTAAGGAATCATTGGATGGTTGGTTAAGTGGTGGTGTGTTGGTTATAGGTTGAGCCCATTGAGGCGAAATGTTATGTGTTGTATGTTTATGGCTTGTATGCATGATTTAAATATAATCAACTGCATGCTAAGACGACAATTAGTTGTGCGTGGCCCGGTAGCATGTGGGCTGCGGGATTACCATACCAGCAAAGGTGCTGAGCCCCTTGGGGGCCACCCTTTCTCTCCTTTTCTATTTCAGGTACAAGGAGCTGGAAACCGTTCGAGAGTAGGACGGGGCAGATGTTTATACATGGGTAGCCATTTAAATGGCGTGAGTATGATAGGCGTAGTAAGACCGAAATTGTTATCGGCAGTAGTTTGTAAATACTCGGTACTCGGTAAGGGGGAGTGTATGTATATAATAAATGTTGAAGATGGAATGAGGATTGTATTGTGTAGTTGCTCGGGAATCTAGTCCATCAGACCGATACAATGTACATGTATTAGCCTTGTTAGCCACGTGGGTGGTTAACGGCGTGTAACACCATTGGAATAAGTAATGTGATGAGTTGAGTTTCCGCTGCAGATTGTTATTATGTGTTTGTTGTTGGATGGGGTGTTACAAAAAGTGGTATCAGAGCGAAGTATCGCTCTGATGACTGAATTACCGAGCTTAGGAAGTACCGAGTTAGGATTTAAGTACTTTGGGTTAAGGGTTGAGTGATAGCGTGAGAGATACGCTAGTAAGGAACTACCAGTGAATACTGGAAACCTACTATATCCATCCCACCCTCCACAATCCCTGTTTTATAACTTGGGAAACAACGCCAGAGAGATGGAAGTCCACTCTCATACTCGGGAATACCCGATCTGGCTGTTATTAAATACCTTTAGGGTACGGAGAAACCTGTCATACGGTAGATCCCGAAAACTGGGAATCCCGGAGACGGTCTCCATCTGAACAATGTTAACCGCATTTAATAGCGAAGAATGAAGAATCTTGTGTATAAAGAATAGAATTTCCAGCAACCTGGGTCGACATGCCGAGCAGTCGAGAACAACCAGCTTGCAACGCACCACCGTGCAACAGGCAAGAAGTGGATTAATAAAACCCGAGACGAATGTCTATGGGACCACAGTTGATAAATAAAACACCAACGGTATACCAACCGACAAGGAACTACAACGTAGTGCCCAAACAAGAGACAAGTCTCAGTAACCACGACAAGTGCGTGGAACGGGCTATAAAGAGGATACGATACTAAGTAAAGGGGACTCCCAAGAATGGGAGAACCCCCAGTTGATAACTACTATGTGAATACAGTGAGAAGTCACCTAGAGGAGTATTTATCAAGGCAGTAAGATCAGTGGGGGCCAACAAGGCCACTGATGACAATATGTGTCAAAACAATACCACAACCGGTATGTGTCAAACCGATAGCCAGTTAGCATGGCGCACTTGCCATAGCAAGTGCTGCTATAACAGGGCTGTTCGGGAAATTCATAACCACTACAGTACTTGGAAAAGTACCATAAAGTTAAATGTGATCGTCATAACAGTGGAAGGGCCTGTTAGCCTAACCTCTGTAATTGGAAGTACACCAGTCAGCAAGAAGCTAGACTTGGCTAAGGTAAGAAGATGTTGTGAAACCATGGAAATTTTCTTTCAACCAAACCAATTTATTCAAACCCTTCTTTTCAAAACCAGATTTTCTTTCAAACCAACACTTCTTTCCAACCTTCTTTTAACCAAACCAGTAAAACCAGGGGCAATTGACAAGGATACAACAGTGGATAAACCTTCCCTCGATTAAGTTCGGGAAGCAAGGAATGAATATTGTCACGGGACAATATAAGGGAGTTGACAACAGAATACTTCACCTAGGCGTGTGACGGACACTACAAGTGTACCAACTGTGTTGTGGGACGACCGCACTCCGATAGGAGCATGTGGGCCTGACAGACCTACTTATAGGTTAGTTGGGTAAGTAGTAATGTATCAGTATGATACCCCATATATGTATACGAGTAGAGTCCGAAACACGGGAAGTAGTCGACTCCGTCTACGGTCAGCAGTATAAATCAAACAGAGCTAGAAAATACAAGGAATGCTTGAAGTAAGGAACTCAGTTAAGTTAAAAAGACTAAAGGAATTAGTGAATTCCTTTCAAGGAAATGTTTAAGAGTCAAGTGCGAAGTGCACTAACTGTTATGTAAAGACATCGCATATGTCTTAAAGCCGAGGGATAAACATGATAGCTGGACGGAGACTCAGCCTATGCATGGCAGGCAGATGCCTAATGTGGACACATTAATGTGCAATGGACGGGATGAAATCCCAGAATGAGTACCTACACTATCAGGAAATGTTGATCTTCACAGAAGAAGATAGTAACCGGATAAGAACGCAAAAAGGCGTGGCTAACTGATGTACCAATAATTGTGAACCAGATGTAAAGGCATAACTTAACAACACCCAGGAGAATTCTTGAAGGGTGTTCGCATCAACAATTGTTGAACGAAATGCATGACAGAAGCACAAGGGTTGAAATTAACACCCAGTTTAGACATAAGTTGTCAGGAGACGGACTGACAATCCTAAGGGACATCCCATGAAAGGAATGTGATGCAACAACCTTGTCATGGATGCCAATACAACCTCTAACCAGGTAATATGGTATAGAGAAGTACATGTGTGTGGACACCCTACAATGAGCCCAGCTCAAGGCAGCAAGGCTTATAAGCCAAATAAGATATGTTATATAATTTGAGTTGATTGTAGAAGTTTATGTGGTACAGGGAAATAGAGTGGTAAGCGAACCACTGCATTAAGAGTGGGGATACCTCTCGATATTGTGAGACCGCAGGAGCGGTAGTTATGTGAATCAAGTTCAAGAATATGTGGAGGATGGACCACGTTGTTATTACCCCAGGATGATTTGAATAAAATAATACGAAAGGAAGTACTCGTACCAGTTGTGTACACAGGAGGAATGATAAGTTCTGATAGCAATCACCATAGGTGTGTGAAGCTAAATGTGTAGCGAACAACGCTCAAGAAACATAAAGGCTCAAAAAAATATAGTAGTATATTCAAAAAAATCAGCCAAATAAGTGGCCAGATAAACCCAGTGTAATGGCGGAAGCTAATATAATAGCGGATGCAGTATAAGTTGATGTTGTATATTAAGTAAGGATACGGTGCGCAATAAGCGACCGTTGTATGAGTATTGTTAGATGATAAAATGGGGAGTGAGCAGAGTTATGAGTTAAACCCAGTGGAGGCACAACAGTAAGTGATAGCAAACGAACCGAGCAGTAAGCCGGTGGCAAGTGTTAGATGATAAGGATTTCAGTAAAATTCCTATCGCAATCGCATGAGAGAGTTGCTGTCAAGGTTTACGCCTCTGCACTCTGTATGACTGAGTGTTTTGGTATTGCTCTTGCACAGTAATGATCGAGTGGGATAGCTAGGAATCAGAAGCATGGTAATTGTGGAGAATAATATGTTAAATGGCCGATGCATAGGTAATGCAAGGCCGCAGGAATAAAGAATACATGTACAAAACCAAAGGTGGAGACATGATTAACAGTAAATACTACAGTAACACTAATACCAAGGTCGGTATGAGATATACCCCAGGTGTGGGAATAACTGAGAGAGCACTACACATTAGGTAGTAGCTCAATCTCAACCGACAGTAAGTCGGTAGAAGCAAGTCAATCATTGTGAATTACATAGTAGTTTACGCGGTAAGCTATTGGAGAAGTGATGGAAATTGTGAAACTCACCGAATTCGCTCAGGGTAAGAGATACCATGCGTCGGTTGAGAAACCATTGTTACCTAGATAAGGGTAATACATTGGAGATGTACAATACATTAACAGTAACGATGGGGCAAACTAGCTCTATATTATCAGGGTTGCGCAACAGAGGCCAGTGAGCCCATGCGTCAGGTACCGGATATATATTGTGAATATGAGGATGGCTAGTTATCAGTTCCTAAAAGCCTCACAGGCCAGGACCGAAACCGGTTATGAGTTACAACTCCAATGCGAATTCTTGGTTTAGGAACTAAATCGCGAATATGGTTAAGATCCTCTAATCAGAATCCATTGTGTAATAGACCGAGTGGAAGTTAAAACACTTCACGACGGCAGAACATTTTAAGCTAATGCTCAGTGATTGATTACGTGGCGTAATCCCTTTTAAGGGGGTAGAGCGCAAAACCACTTAGTGTGTTTTACCGTACAAGTGTACGTGAATGGGGTTGTGCATAGCACAAAATGAATTGTTATGATGGTTGGCGCGTGTGTTTATATAAACATACGCATTTATTGTGGTTAAATTGTGGTACGCCACAAAATGCGAATACCATTGTGGAAGTGTGTCATTTTGTTACAGTGGTGTGTGAGAGTACAAGTGGAAGGGAGTAAAGAAACTCCCGGGAACTAAAACCCGACGGTGCATAAATGTAAACCATGTATGGTATTTTGATAAAATATATGTTATATACAGTTGTTGTGATTTACGAAGGGGTATGAGACCGACATAGAACCTAGTGAGAATTAAATTCTCTAGATAACTTGAATTAAGTTGGATTTGGATGATGATTGATAGACGGGTTCTATCCCTTGGAGATGTTATGATTATGACTAGAAGGATTCAAAGATAGAAAATGGGATATGCTTGAATTAATTGTTGGTTGAAAATGAAGTGGGAGGTGAAACTTGATTATCATGAGATCAAGGGAAGCCGAACACAAATTGGGTGGAAAGATAGTTCAACACCGATGCTGATCACATCAGTGTTGGATATTCTTGAAGCTCCCTATAAGTGATTACAAATACCATGTTAAGAAAGATACAAGGAGCTAAACTGGACTTGGAGTTTGTGGTGTTTTCAAAAGGATTTTCAATGGGTGTTTTCAAACAATCGATTAATATTTTGAATAAAAGATCTTCTTTACTTAACCTAGTAAAGAATATTTTTGTAGTACTTGCTCACGAGCTGAGGACGTATGAGCCTTTGTCTTCGGACCGGTGACATGAGAAGTACTATGTTAAAAAAAAAACTAAGTGATGTTTTTGATCTCCCAAAGAACGGGGACCAGAAGGTGTCCATCGCGACCGGGTTTCGCGGGATCACTGTATATGTACTCAACGTGGATTCGAACCCATGGAGAGATGGAAAGGTATTCTGTTTGGATATACATGCTATGACATGTTGTTTGGTACGTGTGATAAAGGTTATTTTGGCTTTGATCTCCTAAAGTGTATGCTATCAAGACCTATGAGTCTAAATGTGTTGTGTTACCCGGGCCTACGAGTCCAAATGTGGTTATGTCACCCAGACCTAAGAGTCTGAGGGATATTATGTTAGTGCAAGTGTGGTGAAGGTACCCGGACCATTAAGTCCGGTTACCATGTGAGTATGATATTTTATGTGTAATGTGGATATGTTGCCCGGACCATTAAGTCCGAGGTTGGATGTAAAGGGTGGTTGGTAATGGAAGTTTTATGGCTATAAGTAATTCCCGTATTCTAATCCAATGATGCGAGGAAATGTGAACTTCGAGGACGAAGTTCTT
Organism: Limonium bicolor; assembly: GCA_023374045.1. Lineage (NCBI taxonomy): Eukaryota > Viridiplantae > Streptophyta > Magnoliopsida > Caryophyllales > Plumbaginaceae > Limonium > Limonium bicolor. Next base: position 256,273,655 of record CM041782.1, on the reverse strand, counting down.
TTAAGGGGGGTAGATTGAAATACCCCAAACCTTGGTATGTTGTGTAAATGTTAAACTATGGTATTTAAAGGCTAAAAAGTGCCTTAGAAACATAAATGAAACATTTAAACCATGGTAAAACACAATAAAACACTAAGACACGGTTTGAGCAAAAACATGCTCTAAGCATGGAGTGAACTTGGTTAGGACCCAAAGAGCCTACCAAGACTTGATAATGTTTAATTATGATCTTATATGGCTAATTAAGTCCTTAGGAAACTTTGGTAGACAATGAAACCAAACAAAACACAAATAAAAACCTTAAGGTCAATATGGGCTAAAAGGTGCTCTAAGCTTGGGATAAATGTGTATAAGGCCTAATGGTCATACCTATGCCTTAATTATATGTTAATGAACATATTAAATCAATTACCAAAGAAAACCAAGCTTGAAAACAAGTTAAAACGCAAAATGTGCTTTAAGGAGTCTTAAAGCACGTTTTTGAAAAATTGTCTTGTAAATGAGTTTTGAATGGCTAAATGTCCATCATTACTCTTTAATTAACATGTGTACTATATAGTATCACATTTGGGTGGCTATATCAATGGGAAATCAAAAATTTCACTTCTATGTGCCTTGTTTTTGGTGAATAGTGATTTTTATAACTAGTTTGTAACATATAATGTTATAAGTGAGACAATTGACTAATAAAGTCTAAAGTACCCCTAGGTACTATTTGGGGCCGGTTTTTAAGGTGTTGTGACTCACCACCCTTGTTAGTTTACTAAGAAAAGAAAGAATGACTAATTAGTATACTATTTGCTTTATAAGGATAAATATCTTAACAAAAGCAAACTTATCTCCTCATTCTCTTCTTCCTTTCATTTCCCACGGTGGCCACCTTCTTCCTCCTCTCTCCATCGGTTTCCAACAGAGCCATACCATTCTCATCCTTCCTCACTTGTAACTTATGACTCCATGCTCCGAATTTAATTCCGAGACTACCGTTCTCTTAGTTGGAGCAAGCTCTACAACCTTGTCCTTTCAAATCCTCAAAACCACCATTTTGGTGCCAAGGAGAACTTCCATGGAAGGGGCTTGAGCTAATATTTTTATGCCTTGTTGATCACCTTTGCTTCAAGGTAAGGAAAAACCAAAGAAAACTCCATTTCCTCTCTTTTTAGTACATGGCCGAAAATTAACCTCACCATGGTGTCTTTACCTTGCTTGTTTAGCTTCATTTGAATCTTCCAAGGGCTAGGAGGAGTCCTCTCTTGATATATATTCAAGCTCTCTTTCCATTCCAAGGTAAAACAATCATGTTAATACCTTAAGATAATATATGTAACTAGGGTTTACAATGAGATAAAGCTTAAAGCTTATATACTCATTTCAATGTTGGTATATTGTTTAGTTGTTGGCAAGGAACCAAATGCCTTACCGGTTTTACAAGGAAACAAGAAAGAAATTTGTGAGGAAAAGAGGTAAACAAGCTATCTCAATGTGGTTTAATGCCTTAGGAGAAATAAGCTTATAATGCTTGTTAAAACTACCTAAAGAGCAAATGGTGAATGACCTAGTAAAGTGTTCTCAAGGAGACTAGTAAAAGAACATATGTATTGGTGTATGTATTTGCAGGTCAAAGGCATTATTTATGTGGGAAATTCAGTGTTTAAGGATTATGCAATTTAAGGGCCTAAGAGCCATGTTATTTAAGGGCCTAAGTGCCAAGCAAGTTTATTATGCACTATATTGTGATGTAGTGTAAATTTGGTGAAGTTTTGTGAGTGATAATGTTCTTGATGGATTAGGTGTCTTGAGGTTTAATGGTGAAAACTATGAGTTTTGGAATGATGATGTGCTAAGAGAACCCATGGCGAAATTTGTAAATGTATAAGGAATTCTAAGTGCTTAAATGAACTTGGGTGAACTAGGAATGTTAGGAATGGAACATGCTTCACTAAGGAAGAACACATGCATTAAGGTGTTCTAAGGGTGCTATAAGGATTTAGGCATTGTCTGGAAGTTCTAGGAATCCAATGAGTGTTTTAGGAAGTATTAAAGTCTTGGAGAAGTTGTTTAAGGTTTAGGTCATGTTGATGAATAAGGAGAGAATGATGTTTAGGTAAGGTTTTGAGAAAGGAATTTAAGGAGTTGTGAAAGAGAAGATTTGGTTAGTAAGAGAAGATGCTTGGGAGATGATGTTAAGGTGTAGAGGAAACACCTTGGTATAGTGGTCATTATTGGTGAATTACCACTTAGAAATCTTAAGGAGAAAACATCCCAAGGCTAGGAATTTGTAAGAAATTTGTGAATGATAAGATGGTTGGTTGTGGTGAGTGATTTAAAGAGTTTAGCACATGGCTAAAGGTGTGTTGAAGTGCCCAAATGAGGTTAGGTATACTAGGATATATGGGGTGAAGTTTGGAGTTGAATGTAAAAAGGAAAAACAAGGATTTGGGGCAGACCGGACTTGCGACCGGACTTGCAAGTTCGGTCGGGCCCAGTTTACCCTGCGAGAATTAGTTTCTGGAATGGACCGGACATAGGACCGGACTTGGCAAGTCCGGTCGGGCTAAATTTTACAAAGGGGAGAAACTCTCTGGAATGGACCGGACATAGGACCGGACTTACAAGTCCGGTCGGAGTGGAAAATTTTGACGGGGAAATGTGTTCTGGAATCGACCGGACATGGACAAGTCCGGTCGGCAAGTCCGGTCGGACCAAAAATGTGGTTTAAGGTTATGAAATGAAAGGTAATGATGGGGATTGATGGGTAATGATGTTATAAGGTTGTTAAGGACATGTTAGGTGAGTTTAAATGGAAATCAAGTGGGTGAAAAGTTGTATCAAAATGTGAAGTAAAACAAGTTAAAAAGTAAAGTTGTGTAACTAAGTTAACGGGGAAAGTTAAGCATTAGACATTAAATAATCAAGCAAACCCCGAAGTTAATAAAAACACATGTGATGTTAACAGTTGTTCGAGAATCGCTCGAGGAACATAAGTGGACGTGGTAAAGTGGACTCCGGTGACAGGTATGGTTTTCTTGCAACCTAGTCCTACCGGATTACACCGGCTTGTATGCCAATATGTTTTACTGAGTGTTTGGCCACCTTGTAAGATTAAAACATGTAATGAGTTTATAGTAATTCATTTATGTGGCGAATTTGGCCTCCGATACCATTTAACCCAAATATGTGTTAAACTTAGCTAACCAAATCTAGGAAACATGAGTGATCGGTATTCGGAGTTGACGGCCCAAACCTTGGGAACGTGCTAACCACGGCTATGTGTGAGTTAGTTGGACATTGTTGTTGTATGCAAGTGTGTGAACCTCCCTTGTGTGCTTAACTCGGTTATGATACCGTATGGTGTGTGGATGTGGTAGGCTCCATAATGGATCTCTAAACTACTTATTTTATAAGTGTATATGAATAATGGGGGGGTGAGGAGCCGGTTGTTCCGGCCACGCGTGTGATGGACGGGAGTTGATATCATATCCGGTTCGGCTCTCTTGTGTATGTATAGGTGGTATTCCAATTTGGTTTTCTACCTTCCCTTAGCTTTCCAAAGCTAGTACTGACTCACGTCGGGCCACAGGGGCATACGAATGTTATTTCGGTGTGCTTGGGATTACTATATCCGACACACCTTGGGTATAAGTTAACCGTTCTATATAACCGGACGGTAACGAGGTTGGTAACGAGCTTAACATGGGATGGCAAAATCCTAGGCTCTGGCATGTATACTAACTATGGTGGAAGGTTCCTTGTGGGAACCGATTTTATGGTGTTATGTAATTATGGTGCTATGCAATTCCCTTGCTATGATATGTATATATATATATGTTGGACGTTATTTAAAATGATGGTGATGTTATCAGGTGTCTGTCGAACAAGAAAGGTTTGTTATGTTTGTTATATGAGAATGAGATATGTTGTAGGATATGGATGTGTGGATCATGGAAATGAATCCCAGTTGTGACAAGAGGCGTTTAAGGATAACCCGATTAATGGGTACCGTCGTTCGTTAAGGAAGTAGCTCCGTTCTAGAGGAGAGCCACTAGGGTTTAAGGAATCATTGGATGGTTGGTTAAGTGTGGATGTGTTGGTTATAGGTGAGCCCTTGAGGCGAAATGTTATGTGTTGTTGTCTATGGTTGTATGCATGATTTAAATATAATCAACTGCATGCTAAGACGACAAATTAGTTGTGCGTGGCCCGGTAGCATGTGGGCTGCGGGATTACCATACCAGCAAAGGTGCTGAGCCCCTTGGGGGGGCCACCCTTTCTCTCCTTTTCTATTTCAGGTACAAGGAGCTGGAACCGTTCGAGAGTAGGACGGGGCGATGTTTATACATGGGTAGCCATTAAATGGCGTGAGTATGATAGGCGTAGTAAGACCGAAATTGTTATCGGCAGTAGTTTGTAAGTAGTGTAAATACTCGGTACAGGGAGAATGATGTATATATAAATGTTGAAGATGGAATGAGGATTGTATTGTGTAGTTGCTCGGGAATCTAGTCCATCAGACCGATACAAATGCATGTATTAGCCTTGTTAGCCACGTGGGTGGTTAACGGCGTGTAACACCATTGGAATAAGTAATGTGATGAGTTGAGTTTTCGCTGCAGATTGTTATTATGTGTTTGTTGTTGGATGGGGTGTTACATAAAGTCCTGGAGAAGGTTGTTTAAGGTTTAGGTAATATTGATGAATAAGGAGGGAATGATGTTTAGCTAAGGTTGTGAGAAAGAAATTTTAAGAAGTTGTGAAATAGAAGATTTGGTTAGTAAGAGAAGATGCTTGGGAGATGATGTTATGAGGGTGAGGAAACATTTTGGCATTGTGGTTATCATAGGTATGAAACACCACTTAGAGAAACTAAGGAGAAAACATTATAAGTGTTAGGAATTTTGGTAAGAAATGAGTAAGTGTTTAAGGAGTTATAAAATGAGTTTTATGGATGTTATAAGAAGGGTTAAATGTGCCAAATTATGTTAGAACACATTAGGAGGCTTGAGGAAAAGTTGGGAAGAAGTTTGACAAGTTTTCGACAAGTCCTGGTGTTGTCCGACCCAGTGGTCCGACCCAGGGTGGGTCGGACGGCCTCTGTTAATTCACCCGTTGATGTTTCTGGAATGGTCCGACCCAGAGGACTTGGGTCGGACATGGGTCGGACGGGAGGATTTGAAAGACGGAAAAAGTTTCTGGAACGGGCCGACCCAGTTTGTGGGTCGGACGGTGGGTCGGACGACCCAAAACATGTAAAAAAAAACAACAAAGAACATGACTTATGTAATTAACCTTAGGGGTATAATGAAGGTAATCAAGGATAAGTTTAGGCATTAAAACGTGTCATATAACCTTGTAAAATACTTAGTAAATTTGAAGTTTATTAAGTTAAATAACCGACGTTATTAATCGTGTATAGGCGTGGCCTACGGTGGAAATCAATCGAAGCAAGGACCAAGGTATGGTTTTCATGCAACCTGTGTCCTACTGGATTACACCGGCTTGTATGCCAATGTGTTTTCTGTATGTTTGCCACGTTATAAGATAAATCATGAAATGAGTTTATAGTCGTTATTGTTGTTGTGTGTTTACGTGCTGATACCGGTAACCTCGAATGCGCATGAAGGGCTAGTTAACCGCTATTAGGTAAACATAAGAGAACGGTATCCGGTGATAACGTTTCCAACCTAAGGAGCGTTCTAACCACGGCTATGTGTGAGTTAGTCGTGTGATGTTTGTGTGTGAATGTATGACTCTCCCTTCCCTTGTGTGTGTGTCTAACAAGACTTAACCCAATGTTCGTGATTTGTTGATTGACTTCAATGTTGAACTACTAACAAGTGCTAACGGGGGAAGTGAGGAGTCCAGTCTATTCCGGCCACGCGTGTGAGTATGGGGGTCGTTGTCATATCAGGTTTGATCCTCTCTGTATGTTATGGTTGTTTTCCAATTTGGTTTCCAACCTTCCCTTTAGCTTAACGAAGGCTATTTTACTGACTCACGGCGGGCCATAGGGGCATACTATGTTTATGTTTGTTCAGTGTGCTCGGGTTACTATATTCGACGCACCTTAGTGTTAAGTTATCCGTTCATTTAACGAGACGGTAACGAGTTATGTAACAAGCTTATCATGAGTCTGGCAACATTCTCTAGGCTCTGCAAGTGGACTGACTATGTTTGGGCCGGTTCATAAAGGGAACCGTTCCCGTTATGTTATGTAATATCGTTGTGCTGCAATTCTTATTGCGATGTGATGTGATATGTTGTTAAGATGTGGAGTATGTGGATCATGGATGTGAATTCCAGTTTATTGTAAGAGGAATTTAAGGATAACCCGATTGGTGGGTAAGTGTCGTCTATTAAGAAATTAGCTCCATTAAAGGAGAGACACTCAAGGGGTTGATGATCACAATGAGTGATTTATTAAGTGTAGTTGTGTTGGCTGTCTTAATGAGCCATTGTTGTGCAGTGTATTGTGTTGTATGTTGATAGTTACATGCATGATTCAAATATAATCAATCGCATGCTAAAACGACAATTAGTTGTGCGTGGCCCGGTAGCATGCGGGCTGCGGGATTACCATACCAGCAAAGGTGCTGAGCCCCTAGGGGGCCACCCTTTTCTCTTCTTTTTCCTATTTCAGGTACAAGGAGCTGGAAGCCGTTCGAGAGTAGGACGGGGTAGTCGTTTGTACATGGGTTGCCATTTAAACTGTTTATGTAGCTTAGGTGTAGTAAGACTGAAATTGTTATCGGCATTAGTTTGGGAATACTCGGTACAGTTGAAAGGTGAATGTTGTTGTTGTTGTTAATGGAAAGGGACAGTAATGTGTAGTCGCTCGGGACTCTAGTCCATCAGACCGATACAATGTGTTTGTAATAGCCTTGTTAGCCACGTGGGTGGTTAACGGCGTGTAACACCTACGAGTTAAGTAATGTGACGAAGCTTGTTTTCCGCTGCAGTTTGTTATTAAGTGTGAAGTGTTGGATGGGGTGTTACAAAAAGTGGTATCAGAGCGAAGTATCGCTCTGATGACTGAATTACCGAGCTTAGGAAGTACCGAGTTAGGATTTTAGTACTTTGGGTTAAGGGTTGAGTGATAGCGTGAGAGATACGCTTGTTAGGAGTAACCAGTGTGTACTGGAAACCTACAGTGTCCAACCCGCCCTCCACAATCCCTGTTTTATAACATGGGAAAGAACGCCAGAGAGATGGAAGTCCTCTCTTACTCGGGAATACCCGATCTGGCTGTTATTAAGTACCACTGTGAGTACGGAGAACCTGTCATACGGTAGATCCCAAAAAGTGGGAATCCCGGAGACGGTTTCCCTCTGAACAATGTTAACCGCATTTAATAGCGAAGAATGAAGAATCTTGTGTATAGAAGAATGGAATTTCCGGCAACCTGGGTCGACATGCCGAGCAGTCGAGAACAACCAGCTTGCAACGCACCGATCGTGCAACAGACAAGAAGTGGAGTAATGAAACCCGAGACGAATGTCTACGGGACCACAGTTGTTAAATGATACACCAACGGTATACCAACCGATAAAGGAACTACAACGTAGTGCCCAAACAAGAGACAAGTCTCAGTGACCACGACAAATGCGTGGAACGGGCTACGAAGAGGAAACAATACTAAGTAAAAAGGGGTCTCCAAGAATGGGAGACACCCCAGTTAATAATTATCATGTGAATACAGTGAGAAGTCGCCCAGAGGGTTAATTGTCAAGAATGTAGGATCAAGTGAGGGCCAACAAGGCCACTGATGACAGTGCGGGTAAAAACAATACCACAACCGGTATGTGTTGAACCGATAGCCAGTTAGCATGGCGCACTTGCCATGGCAAGTGCTGCTATAACAGGGCTGTTTGGGGAAGTTTTGACAACTACAAAGTACTTGGTAAAGTACCACGAATTTAAGTGTGATCATTATAACTGTGGAAGGGCTTAAAAGCCTAACCTTTGTAATTGGAAGTACACCAGTCAGCAAGAAGCTAGATTTGGTTAAGGCAAGAAGACGTTGTGAACCACGAGAATTTTTCTTTCAAACCTAGATTTATTCAAAACTCTTTTCTTTCAAAACCAAATTTTCTTTCAAACCCATACTCATTTTCTAACCTTCTTTTAAACCAAACCGGTAAACCCAAGGGTAGCGACCCGAGGGAATGGATGGAGTTCATAGTGATACAACAGAGGATAAACCTTCCCTTGATTAAGTTCGGCAAGCAGGGAATGCATATTGTCACAGGACAATATAAGGGAGTTGATAACAGAATACTTCACCTAGCCGTGTGACGGACACTACGAGTGTACCAACTGTAATGTGGGACGACCGCACTCCGATAGGAGCTTGTGGGCCTGACAGACCTACTTATGGGTTAGTTGGGTAAGTAGTAATGTATCAGTATGGTACCGCACATATGTATACGAGTAGAGTCTGAAACACGGGAAGTAGTCGACTCCATACTACGGTCAGCAGTAAAAGTCAATCAAGAGCTAAGGATTACCATGAATGATTGAAGTAAGGGAACCCAGTTTAGTTAAAGGGACTAAAAGAATTAGTGAGTTTATTTCAAAGAAATGTTTAAGAGTTAGGAGGTGCGAAGTGCACTAACTGTAATGTAAAGACATCGTATATGTCTTAAGAATCCGGAGGGGCAAACATGATAGCTGGAATGGTGACCCAGCCTGTGCATGGCAAGCAGATGCCTAATGTGGACACATTAATGTGCAATGAACGGGATGAAACTCCCAGAATAAGTACCTACACTACCAGGAAATGTTGACCTTCACAGAAGAGGATAATAAGCCAGTTAAGAACGCAAACGGCGTGGCTAACTGAATATACCAATAAGTGCGAACCAGATGTAAAGGCATAACTGAGCAACACCCAGGAGCAATCCTTGAAGGGTGTTCGCATCAACAATTGTTGCACGAAATAACGTGACGGAAACACAAGGGTTGAAACTAACACCCGGTTTAGACATAAGTTGTCAGGAGACGGACTGACAATCCTAAGGGGCATCCCATGAAAGGAAACATGATGCAACAACCTTATCATGGAGCCCAATACTACCACTAAACCATGTAAAGTTGTACAGAGAAGTGAATGCATGTGAACAGCCTACAATGAGCAGAGCTCAAGGCAATAAGGCTCATAAGCCACAAGCAAATGTGTTATATAAATTTGAATCAATTGTAGAAGTCTAGGTTGTAAAGGTAAATAGAGTAGAGAACGAACCACTGCTTTATGAGTGGGGATACCTCTCGATACTGTGAAACCGCTAGAGCGGTAGTTGTGTGAACCGAGTTCAAGAAATATGTTAAGGATTGACCATGTTGTCATTGCGAGAGAACAGTTAGTTTGGTAGCATGTGTGCATAAAGTGAAGCACCGGGCTGAATAACGCTGGCTTGTGACCCGAGTGATCAACGCTCAAGGAGCATTCAGTAGTCATCCAAATGAACGACAAACCAAAATACTAATGATGTAAGTATATGTGTGGAAGTTAATGTGACAGTAAGAGCACGGTACACAGTAAGCGACCGTTGTATAAGTGTTGTTAAACGATAAGTGATAACAAATAACTAGGCAGTAAGGCAGTAGCCAGTATGACGAGATAAGAATCTCAGTGAAACACAGTGTGAATTCCATTGCGAATCGCATAAGAGATTTACTGTCAAGAGTTTACGCCTCTGCACTCTGTACGACTGAGTGTTTTGGTATTGCATTTGTGCAGTAATGATCGAGTGCAATAGCTAGGATTCGGGAAATGTTAATTATGGTGGAAGTAGAAAGAGGCTTACAACGCCATAGCGACCGATGCATAGGAAATGCAAGGCCGTACCAATGAAATGATACTTGTAGAGAATCAAATATGGAGTTGTGATTAGCAATAAGTGGTTGTAGTAACACAGGATACCGAATATCAGTATGGAATATACCTCAAATGTGGGAAATAACCGAGAGAGCACTACACATTAGGTGGCAGCTCAATCTCAACCGACAGTAAGTCGGAACCAATCAAGTCAGTCATTGTGAGATAAGTAGCAGTTTACGTAGTATGTTATTAGAGAAGTGGACGGAAAGTTTTGAAACTCACCGAGTTTGCCCACGGTAAGAGATACCACGCATCGGTTGAGAAACCGTTATTACCAAGATAAAGGTGATAATTGGAGATGTACAATACAGTAAGAATAACGAATGGGGCAAACTAAGCTCTACAGTTATTAGAGTTTCCCAGCAGAAACTAGTGAGCCAGTGATTCAAGTGTTGAATGTGCATAGTGAACAGGAGTGAATGGCTAATTATTAATGCCTAGAAGCCTCACAGGCCAGAACCGAAACCAATTAAGAGTTAAAGCAAACTCCAATGAGAATTCTTGGTTTAGGAGCTAAACCGCCAATATGGTTAAGATCCTCTAGTCGGAATGCATTGTATAACAAACCGCGTGGAAGTTAAAACACTTCACGACGGCAGAACATTTTAAGCCAATGTTCAGTGATTGATTACGTGGGCGTAATCCCTTTTATGGGGGGTAGAGCGCAAAACCACTTAGCATGTATTACCGTACAAGTGTACGTAGTGTATGTGACCTATACTATGCATAGCACAAAATAATTGTTTTGATGATTGGTATGTGTGGTACGTAAACATATATTGTGCATATAATTGTTTTGATGATTGGTGTGTGTGTTACGTAAACATACACATTCATTCATGGTTTAATTGTGGTAATTGCGCACAGAAGATGCGAATACCATTGTGATAAGTGTGTTTATTTGTTAACAGTTGTGTGTGATAGTACAAGTGTGGGGAGTAGAGAAACTCCCGGGGAACTAAAATCCCGACATTATATGTTCATATGACACAAAATGTGAAACTGTGTGTTATATTTTGATAAAATATATGTGTATATATATATTATATAGTGATTCATGAAAGGGTAAGAAACCGACATAGAACCTAGTGAGAATAAGATTCCCTAGGTAACAGCATTAAAGTGAATGGAGATAACTGGTAGACGGAGTTCTATCCTTTGGAGATGTAATGATTATGACTAGAAAGACTAAAAGATAGAAAATTGGAAATGAGTGTATTAATTGACGCTTGAAAATGAAGTGGGAAGTGGAACTTGATTTGCATGCGATCAAGGGAAGCCAAACACAAAATGGGGTGGAAGGATAGTTCGACACTGATGCTGATCACATCAGGGTTGGATGATTCTTGAAGCTCCCCTTAAGTGGTCACAACTAACCACGCTAAGAAAAGAAGCAAAGAGCATAAGTTGGACTTGGAGTTGTATATGTTTTCAAAAGGTTTTTGAATTGGTATTTATAAAACGGCGATAGATACTTTACATAATTAAGTTCTCTTACTTAACCTCACAAGGGAAAAAATTTTAAATTTAAGTGATTGTTTTGATCTCCCAAAGGAACGGGGATGGAAGGTGTCCATCGCGACCGGGTTCTGCGGGATCACAGTGTATGTAAAAGATATTTTTGGTTGTCATACATGCTAAGACATGTTGTATGGTATGTGTAGTAAATATTATTTTGACCTATGAGTCTAACTATTGTTATGTTACCTAGACCTATGAGTCTAAATGTTGTTATGTTACCTAGACCTAAGAGTCTAAGGGTTGTTATGTATGTGCAAATGTTGTTAAGATACCCGGACCATTGAGTCCGAGGTTATCATGTGAGTATGTTATGTTATGTATGGATGTGTATATGTACCCAGACCGTTTAGTCCGAGGTTGTGATGTAAAGTATGTTTGGTTATGGAAGTTTTTATTTACAAGTAATCCCCGTGTTCTAAATAGAATGATGTGTGGGAAGTGTGAACTTCGAGGACGAAGTTCTTTTAAGGGGGGTAGATTGAAATACCCCAAACCTTGATATGTTGTTTAAATGTTAAAACATGGTATTTAAAGGCTAAAAAGTGCCTAAGAAACATCAGTGTACAATTTAAACCATAGTAAAACAGTAAAGCACTAAGACATAGTTTGAGCAAAAACATGCTCTAAGCTTGGAGTGAACTTGGTTGGGACCCAAAGAGCCTACCAAGACTTTATAACATTCAATTATGATTTAATAAGGCTAATTAAGTCCTTAGGAAACTTTGGTAGATAGTTAAACCAAACAAAACACAAGAAAATACCTTAAAGTCAATAAGAGCAAAAATGTGCTCCAAGCTTGGGATAAATTTGTATAAGACCTAAAGGTCATACCTATACCTTATTAATATGTTAATGAACATATGAAATCAATTACTAAAGAAAACCAAGCTTGAAAACAAGTTAAAATACAAAATGTGCTTTAAGGAGTCTTAAAGCACATTTTTGAAAAATTGTCTTGTAAATGAGTTTTGAATGGCTAAATGTCCATCATTACTCTTTAATTAACATGTGTACTACTTAGTATCTCATTTGGAAGTCTAAATCAATGGGAAATCAAAAATTTCACAAGTATGTGCCTTGTTTTTGTGAATAGTAACTAAATTGTACTAGTTTATGACATAAGTCAATGTAAGTAAGTTAATTGGTCAACAAAGACCAAAACACCCCTAAGTAATATAAGGGGGCCGGTTTTTGTAAGGTGACTCACCACCTTGTTAGTTAATAAGTAAATAAGTAATGAAAAAGCAAGTAAATTCACTATTTACTTTACAACTTATAATATCTTCAAAGTATACTCTCTCACCTCATTCTCTTCTTTCCTCCTTGGTTCCCACCGTCTCCAACCTCCTCCATCCTTCATCATCGGTTTTGCTACAGCAAGTAGCCATTCTCCATCTTTGAATGCTTGTAACTCATGACTCCATGCTCCAAATTCAATTTCAAGACCACCTTTGTCTTAGTTAAGCCAAGCTCTGCACTTCTATCTTTTCAAATCTTCAAAAGCTCCATTTCGTTGCCATGGAGATTCACCATTGAAGGAGCTTGAGCTCACCTTTTCATGCCTTGTCATTCTCCTTTGCTTCAAGGTAAGGAAAGTCAAAGAAAATCAATGTTCCTCTTGTTTTAGTGTGTGGCCGAAAATCACCACTTTTGGTGCCTTCATCTTGCTTGTTCTAGCTTCATTCCAATCATTCAAGGGCTTGGTGGAGTCCTCTCTTGATGCTTAATCAAGCTATCTTTCATTTCCAAGGTAAAACAACTATCCTAATGAGTTAAGACAATATATATAACCTAGGGTTTACAATGAGTTTAAGCATGAAGCTTGAATACTCATTACCTTGATTGTACATTGATTAGAAGTTTGACAAGCAATCAAAGCCTTGCCGGTTTTCTATCAAAGAAGGAGCAAGGGATGACAATGAAAAACTTGTGAAGGAAAAAAGGTAAACAAACTATCTGAATGTAGTTTAAATGCCTAGGAAAATTGAGCTTGATTTGCTTAATAAAATACCTAAGCAGCCAATGGCAAATGATCTAGAGAAATGCTCTCAAGGAGTTTATTAAAGGGCATATGTGATGTTGAGTGTATTTGCAGGTTAAAGGCAATATATATGTGGAAATTCAGTGTTTAAGTTTAATGCAATTTAAGGGCCTAAGAGCCATGTTATTTAAGGGCCTAAGTGCCAAGCAATTTGATTATGCACTATATTGTGATGTAGTATAAATTTGGTGAAGTTTTGTGTGTGAGAAGGTTCATGATGGATTAAGGTGCTGTTGAATGTTTAATGGTGAAAACTATGTGTTTTGGAGTGTTGATGTGCTAGAAGAACCCATGGCAAAATTTGGGTAATGTATAAGAAGTTTTGAGTGCTTAAATGAACTTTGGTGAACAAGGAAGTGTTAGGAATGGATAAATGTTTTACTAGGAAAGAAAACGTGTATTAAGGTGTTCAAGAGTGCTGCAAGGATTTAGGCATTATCTTGGAAGTTCTAGGATCCCAATGGGTGTTTTTAGGATGTACTAAAGTCTTGGAGAAGGTTGTTTAAGGTTTAGGTAATATTGATGAATAAGGAGGGAATGATGTTTAGGTAAGGTTGTGAGAAAGAAATTTTAAGAAGTTGTGAAAAAGAAGATTTGGTTAGTAAGAGAAGATGCTTGGGAGATGATGTTATGAGGGTGAGGAAACATTTTGGCATAGTGGTTATCATAGGTATGAAACACCACTTAGAGAAACTAAGGAGAAAACATTATAAGTGTTAGGAATTTTGGTAAGAAATGAGTAAGTGTTTAAGGAGTTATAAAATGAGTTTTATGGATGTTATAAGAAGGGTTAAATGTGCCAAATGATGTTAGAACACATTAGGAGGCTTGAGGAAAAGTTGGGAAGAAGTTTGACAAGTTTTGGACAAGTCCTGGTGTTGTCCGACCCAGTGGTCCGACCCAGGGTGGGTCGGACGGCCTTTGTTAATTCACCCGTTGATGTTTCTGGAATGGTCCAACCCAGAGGACTTGGGTTGGACATGGGTCAGACGGGAGGATTTGAAAGACGGAAAAAGTTTCTGGAACGGGCTGACCCAGTTTGTGGGTCAGACGGTGGGTCAGACGACCCAAAACATGTAAAAAAAACAACAAAGAACATGACTTATGTAATTAACCTTAGGGGTATAATGAAGGTAATCAAGGATAAGTTTAGGCATTAAAACGTGTCATATAACCTTGTAAAATACTTAGTAAATTTGAAGTTTATTAAGTTAAATAACCGGCATTATTAATCGTGTATAGGCGTGGCCTACGGTGGAAATCAATCAAAGCATGGACCAAGGTATGGTTTCTAGCAACCTGTGTCCTAACGGATTACACTGGCTTGTATGCCAATGTGTTTTCTGTATGTTTGCCACGTTATAAGATAAATCATGAAACGAGTTTATAGTCATTATTGTTGTTGTGTGTTTACGTGCCGATACCGGTAACCTCAAATGCGCATGAAGGGCTAGTTAACCGCTATTAGGTAAACGTAAGAGAACGGTATCCGGTGATAACGTTTCCAACATAAGGAGCGTTCTAACCACGGCTATGCGTGAGTTAGTCGTGTGATGTTTGTGTGTGAATGTATGACTCTCCCTTCCCTTGTGTGTGTGTCTAACAAGACTTAACCCAATGTTCGTGATTTGTTGATTGAGTTCAATGTTGAACTACTAACAAGTGCTAACGGGGAAGTGAGGAGTCCGGTCTATTCCGGCCACGCGTGTGAGTATGGGGGTCGTTGTCATATCAGGTTCGATTCTCTCTGTATGTTATGGTTGTTTTCCAATTTGGTTTCCAACCTTCCCTTTAGCTTAACGAAGGCTATTTTACTGACTCACGGCGGGCCACAAGGGCATACTATGTTTATGTTTGTTCGGTGTGCTCGGGTTACTATATCCGACGCACCTTAGTGTTAAGTTATCCGTTCATTTAGTGAGACGGTAACGAGTTATGTAACGAGCTTATCATGAGTATGGCAACATTCTCTAGGCTCTGCAAGTGAACTGACTATATTTGGGCCGGTTCATAAAGGGAACGGTTCCCGTTATGTTATGTAATATCGTTGTGCTGCAATTCTTATTGCGATGTGATGTGATATGTTGTTTAGATGTGGAGTATGTGGATCACGGATGTGAATTCCAGTTTATTGTAAGAGGCGTTTAAGGATAACCCGATTGGTGGGTAAGTGTCGTCTATTAAGGAATTAGCTCCATTAAAGGAGAAACACTCTAGAGGTTGATAATCACAATGAGTGATTTATTAAGTGTAGTTGTGTTGGCTGTCTTAATGAGCCATTGTTGTGCAGTGTATTGTGTTTTATGTTGATAGTTACATGCATGATTCAAATATAATCAACCGCATGCTAAGACGACAATTAGTTGTGCATGGCCCGGTAGCATGCGGGCTGTGGGATTACCATACCAGCAAAGGTGCTGAGCCCCTGGGGGGCCACCCTTTTCTCTTCTTTTTCCTATTTCAGGTACAAGGAGCTGGAAGCCGTTCGAGAGTAGGATGGGGTAGTCGTTTGTACATGGGTAGCCATTTAAACAGTTTATGTAACTTAGGTGTAGTAAGACCGAAATTGTTATCGGCATTAGTTTGTGAATACTCGGTACAGTTGAAAGGTGTATGTTGTTGTTGTTAATGGAAAGGGACAGTAATGTGTAGTCACTCGGGAATCTAGTCTATCAGACCGATACAATGTGTATGTAATAGCCTTGTTAGCCATGTGGGTGGTTAACGGCGTGTAACACCAACGAGTTAAGTAATGTGATGAAGCTTGTTTTCCGCTGCAGTTTGTTATTAAGTGTGAAGTGTTGGATGGGGTGTTACAGTTTTATATAAGTCGATCTATAGTCGACGTAGTATTAGTCCCGAAGGTCGTTCGGGCACAATTAATGATGCGGGAATTTAAACAATTACCATCACATAACACACATCCATACATGCATCACACTCGTTATACAGCACACATATCCGAGCCCAAAGAAGTCCTCAGGACATATCGGATCAGACCCCTTTACATACCGTTCACCAATGACCTTGGTTGCGCAGTAAACCACTAGCTCGTCAAGCGCCTTCGTCGGTGATACGATCTAAATAACAAACACGCTATAAGTCAATCCCCATGACTTAGTTAAGTTCGGTAAATCCGAACAACACAAATAATCCCGACATTACATCCCCGATTTCAACTGTCATTTGTTAAGTTACCATTATACGCGACTCGTTAATCGTAGTACGTATTAACTATCAATGCCCGGGTTTATTTAAGTGAGTCGGTTATAAAACGCCTTGGTTGTAGCGTTTTTAATCGTTAGGATTTATTCCCCTGTAACACCCCATCCAACATTAACACACTTACAATAAACTGCAGCGGAAAAACAAACTTCATCACATTACTTAACTCGTTGGTGTTACACGTCGTTAACCACCCACGTGGCTAACAAGGCTATTACATATACAATGTATCGGTCTGATGGACTAGATTTCCGAGCGACTACACATTACTGATCGTCCATTAACAATAGAAACATCATACACCTTCCAACTGTACCGAGTATTCACAAACTAATGCCGATAACAATTTCGGTCTTACTACACCTACTGTATATATACAATTTAAATGATTACCCATGTACAACGACTACCCCGTCCTACTCTCGAACGGCTTCCAGCTCTTTGTACCTGAAATAGGAAAAGAAGAGAAAGGGTGGCCCCCAAGGGGCTCAGCACCTTTGCTGGTATGGTAATCCCGCAGGCCGCATGCTACCGGGCCACGCACAACTAATTGTCGTCTTAGCATGCGGTTGATTATATTTAAATCATGCATGTAACTATAAACACACAACACATAACATTCCGCCTCAATGGGCTCAACAAACAGATAACACATCCTTACTTGATAAGTCACTCATGGTATTCATTACCCCTAGAGTGTTTCTCCTCTAATGGAGCTACTTCCTTAATAGACGACACTTACCCATTGATCGGGTTATCCTTAAACGCCTCTTATCACAAACTGGGATTCATATCCATGATCCACATACTCCACATTTTACAACATATAACATACACTACATAACAACACTTTTCACGTTTCAACGTGCACATAACAACATCGCAATAGAAATTGCATTACAACAACAACACATAACATAACGGGAGCGGTTCTCTTAGGAACCGACCCAAACATTGTTAATTCACTGGTGAGCGTAGAGAATGATGTCACCCTCATGATAAGCTCGTTATACAACACTCATTACCGTCCTAATAGTCGGACGAGTAACTTAAGTTAAGATGGTTCGGGTTTTGTGGCCCGAACACACCACACAAACACATGTTCCCCCTAAACCGATCATAAGTCAGAATAGCTAAGCTTTGGAATAAGCTAATGGGAGATCATAACCCGTGAGGGAAACAACCATAACAGAGAGGAGGGTAAGGCTAAAATGGATACCCACTCCCAAACAACACGCGACCGGCCTAACCGGATTCCTCACCCCTGTTAGTACATACTCACTTTTAGATACTAGTTAGAACCCCAATATGGAGTCTATCACATCCACACATCATACAGTATTACAACTGGGTTACACATACAGGGAGGGTCCCTACATACACACACAAATATCACACAATTAACACACGCATAGCCGTGGTTAGAACGTCCCATGGTTCGGGTCGTTTAATCTGAATACCGAACTCTCATGTGATCCTAGACTCAGTTAACTAAGGTTAACACTTCTGAGGTTAAATGGTTTCGGAACTAGACACGTCACATATATGAATTACTGTAAACTCATTACATGTTTTATCTTACAACGTGGCAAACATACAGAAAATCACATTGGCATACAAGCCGGTGTAATCCGGTAGGACACAGGTTGCAAGAAAACCATACTTGTCACTGGAGTCCACTCTATCATGTCCCCTTATGTTCCTCGAACAATTCTCGAACAACTGGTAACATTACATGTACTTTTATTAACACCGGGGTAACATGTTTGTTTAGAGTCTAATGCTCATAACTTATCCCCGTTAACTAGTTAAATAACTTCACATTTTAACTTGTTTTACTTTTACATTTTAATACAACTTTTCCCCCACTACATTGTCATTATAACTCACTTAACATGTCCTTAACAATCTTATAACATCATTACTTAATAATCCCCATCACCCCATAACCTTAAACAATGTTTTTGGTCCATACAGCGCCTTGTCCGAACTTGTGTCCGGACTTCCCAAGTTCGGACACTATTCGAGGCTCAAATGGGTGTAAATAGACGACTGTCCGAACATGCGTCCGAGCTTCCCAAGTTCGGACGCTGTTCGAGGCCAAAACAGAATATAGAGATAGGTGTGTCCGAACGTCCATGTTCGGATGGTAGTTCGGACACTGGTCGAGGCTTAGAAAACTTACGCGCAACAGGGCATGTCCGAACGTCCACGTTCGGACGGTAGTTCGGATGTGCCAAAACCTTCATTTTCTATACCTTTAAACACTTACTCATTTCTTGCCAATATGCTCAATACTTATAATACTTCTCCCTTAGGTTTATAGCATGTTCCCACACTATATTTAGCCCACCAAAATACTTTATATCCTTCCAAGAATTTTCTTCACAAGTTCAAACATCTTCCTTACCTAAACATCATTTCCTCCTTGAACATCAACATTACCTAAACCTTAACAAACTCCTCCAAGACTTTAGTACATCCCAAAACATCCATTGGATTTCTAGAACTCCCAAGATAATGCCTAAATCCTTTTTGCCTTCTAAAACACCCTTAATGCACATTTCTTTCCCTAGTAAAACACTTAACCATTCTCAACACTTCCAAACTTGCCAAAACTCATTTCAAACACTTAAAACTTCTTATACATTATCTAAATTTTGACATGGGTTCTTCTAGCACATTGTTATACCAAGCACATAGTTTTCACCATTAAACATTCAAGAACACCTAAAATCCATCAAGAGTAGTCTCACACACAAACACTTAGGTTTTCACCCTTTTACCACCCAAAACACTTAATCACTTAATACACATTCCTTACACACAAACATATTGTTTTTCCTCCTTTAACCATCCAAGACACTCATCTTCACAAAGAATGTTCTTTACACACATCTAAATCCTTAAACTACACTACATCAAAATATACTGTATAAACTTAAATTTCTTGGCACTTAGGCCCTTAAATAACATGGCTCTTAGGCCCTTAAATTGCATAAACCTTAAACACTGAATTTCCCACATAAATAATGCCTTTGAACTGCAATTACATACAACAACACATATGCCCTTTAATAGTTTCCTTGAGAGCATTTTACTAGGTCATTCACCATTGGCTCCTTAGGTATTTTTATCAAGCAAATCAAGCTCATTTTTCCTAAGGCATTTAAACTACATTGAGATAGTTTGTTTACCTCTTTTTCTCACAAACTTCTTTCTTGTTTCCTTGTACCGAAAATCAGCAAGGAGTTTGATCACTTGTCAACTTTCTATTCAATATACATATAAGGGTAATGAGCTTAAGAATTCACACTTAAACTCATATACAAACCCTAGTTTAACATAAGTGTTTTAATACACTAAAATGATGTTTACCTTTGAATTTGAAAAAGAACTTGAATATGTAACAAGAGAGAACTCCTCCTTGTCCCTTGAAGATTGAAATGAAGCTAAAACAAGCAAAAGAAAACACCATGAAGAAGGTGATTTCGGTCACTTATGAAAACAAAAGGAAATGAAGTTTTTCTTTGACTTTCCTTACCTTGAAGCAAAGGAGAATAACAAGGCATGAAAAGGTAAGCTCAAGCTCCTTCATTGGAGAATCTTCATGGCACCAAAATGGAGTTCTTGAAGATTCGAAAAGAGAGAAGTGTAGAACTTGACCTAACTAAGACAAATATGGTCTTGGAATTTGATTTGGTATATGGAGCTAGAAGATATAAGAGATTCAAAGCTTGAAGATGGTGTTTGTTCTGTAGCATCACCGAAGAAGAAGGGAGGAGAAGATTGAAGACCGTGTGAAATGAGAAGGAAGGAAGGAAATGAGGAGGAAGCTTACTTTTGGAGATATTTATACTTAAAGTAAATAGTAACCTTGCTTTATTTTTTCTTGTTTATTTGATTGGTCAAGTGTGGTGAGTCACACATGAAAAACCGGCCCCTTAATGTTTTAGGCCAAGTCATGGTCTTTGTTGACCAATTAACTTACTTATATTGACTTATGTCATAAACTAGCATTTTTTGTTACTATTCACAAAAACAAGGCACATAGATGTGAAATTTTTGATTTCTCATTGATCTAGACTTCCAAATGTGATACTAAGTAGTACACATATTAATTAAAGAGTAATGATGGACATTTAGCCACTCAAAACTCATTTACAAGACAATTTTTCAAAAATGTGCTTTAAGACTCCTTAAAGCATTTTGTGTTTTAACTTGTTTTCAAGCTTGGTTTTCTTTAGTAATTGATTTAATATGTTCATTAACATATTTATAAGGTATAGGTATGACCTTTAGGTCTTATACAAATTTATCCCAAGCTTAGAGCACATTTTTGCCCATATTGACTTTAAGGCATTTATTTGTGTTTTGTTTGGTTTAATTGTCTACCAAGGTTTCCTAAGGACTTAATTAGCCTTATTAAATCATAATTGAATATTATTAAGTCTTGGTAGGCTCTTTGGGTCCTAACCAAGTTCACTCCAAGCTTAGAGCATGTTTTTGCTCAAACTGTATCTTAGTGCTTTATTGCATTTTACTATGGTTTAAATTGTTCACTGATGTTTCTAAGGCATTTTTTTTGCCTCTACATACCATAGTTTAAATGTTTAACAACATATCAAGGTTTGGGGTATTTCATCCTCGTTTTATTGAGTATACGAATATATATTCACGTTTATACTTATGTATTGTTTTAAACCGTTCCGGTTAGGTATGCGAATAACACAATTATAATATTAGTTGCATGTATTCATGCAACATTAATTCGCATCGTATTATGCTTATGCACTAATGTTTTATGGTATTAATATTTAACCATTTAATATTGTACCCTATATTATACATCTTTTATTCATCATAATAAACTATACTTTAATTTTGTAATTGTATGACTTATAGTATATTTATTTATACTAATGTCATAACACTTGTTATTTATCATTTCATGTCATTAAAACCATATTGTATATACTTATATGTACTCTCGGTTTTTACATATATATTTTTATATGTTGTTTTTATTTGATTTAGTCATATAATATAGAGTTGCATGTATGTATGCACTATATTATATAGTTTCAACTATACCATATACTTAATATGTATATGTTTTTAATTATGCTTGCGCAAACACACGTATTCACTTATACATTAATATTTCATAAGTTATACCCTTATATCATACATTACAATTTTACCACTCTTTATATGGTTACCACATCATATTATATAATTCTTCACACTCCATATATTCATATAAGTCTATATGAATTTTAGAATTCATTATATAAGTGATATTCCTTGTCATTTCACATGAAACACTTAATTCTCTTATTTTTTATCCCTCGCAAACGGCATCAAGGCTGTACTCTTAATTTTACATAATGTTATATAATACCTTATATTAACTCCAAACTTTATTTAGTTCCCCGCCTAGTCTTATCATTTCCATTTCCAAAATACTCACATTATTTTAATGTGAACTATATAATTCCTTACCTTATGTTCATATCCACCGCAATGAGTATTAGTACATTATAATTAATGTAACATTTACATCATTTCCAACCATACACCAAAAATTCATCCCCTTTTAAATATATTCTACACTAACCTCAGTAAGAACCCTTAACTTGTAATTGGAGCCTTAGTGAATATAATTAATATCTTGTAATATTTGTGATTGTGATCCCAAAGTTCATCTTGTGATAGTCGTGTCTTATAATATATATGTATATTTATATATATATATACACACTTACACAATAGTACCAAGAATAACAATTTTGTTGTATATAGAAACAAGTTTGTTCTAGTCCATTTTTCTAACTTTAACCCTTAATAGGTAGTTCAGTTGCAATCCAATTTAATCAACTTATTATATCATTAAACTTATGATTTCATTACTCATTTATCAACCAATATATTTAATTTATCAACTTAGAAACTAAATTCTTTACTCTCACTTACTAGTTTATTAATCATTTCATCCTATTTTCTTAAGCTTAGATAGGCAATACTTTGAATTGAATCCAACGTGTAATACTACCGAGTAGTATTTATATTCGTGCGATGAAACCGTAATTTGTTCACCCTTGTCAAGGCTGAATATCAATTTATATATATATATATATATATATATATTCCGATTGAAGCTACCTCATAATATTCCTATCCACAATTCGGTAAGTGTTGTTACATCACAGCTGTTTGAAGTTTAATGCTTTAATTAATCATTCTGCATGCAACACCTTGTGTAGGTATGTTCATGGAGGGATAAATATTTTTCAAACGCTATTCGGATCTCACCTTTACCCTACTTATAATTGTAACTTTATCATTCATTTCTCCATCATATACGTCGTTTGTTTGGTTTATATCAGGTATGCTCCAGATACAAATATTCCAATGCGTGAAAGAAAGAAAGAACTTACAACTTGTCATTACATTCTCAAAGTTGATTAACCTGACAGCTATAGTGTAACACCCCTACTCTAATCGGCTCCTAATCGTCTTACTTAACATTGTAATCGCAGCGGTAATCTAAACAATTGAACTACTGGTGTCACCGTTCTCACTCACAATACGAGTAATAACGTGCTTACTGACATATATATAAATACGAAACAATTTCCCACCGTGACAACAAGAGATAGATCTAACCTTCCCAAACCAATATAAAATACATTCATTGTGAGCATTCTAAGTATTCCTTACAATTCTAAGTCGTATCAAAAGCAACAGTGCATATTAATCAACTGTAATTAAAACACCCAGCGCGTCCCACTCTTTGTCGACACCGGAAGCTGCATACCTGCAAAATGATTGTTTGTGGTATGGAATCAGCCCCTGCTGAGTATGTTACTACTTGACTGTCATGCCCCTCGGACCCTCAGTTAATTGGTCGAGAGTTTAATACCCCGGATCTAAAAATAGTGATTAAATTACCCTAATGTGATTATTAAAGGCCTAATGGTGCCTAGAGAATATTGGTAAAGAGAATAAAACCAAAAGAAAAGAGAAAATGTGTAAAACGCGAAAAACGCTAAAATGCGCATTAAACGAGTGTAAGAGATATATGATCTCATTAGGGTCCAATATGGATTCCTAAGGCTTAGTTACGCCTAATTATTATACGGGAATGATTCCCGAAGAAAACAGATCCAAATAATGGATTAAAACGCTAACGGAGTTTTAAAGCACGTTTTTCGAGAAACCCCAAAAACGTGACTTTAAGTGGTCAAATAGACCTGTAAAAATTATATTTGATTAAATAACTATAATTAAGTATTAATGGAAGCTTAGTAACCATTAAAAATAAAGAAACGAGAAAAATCTTGAAACGGGCCCGGTTTGTGAATAGTGCCGAGCCGGGTAAAATAACGAGCGTTTTCTGTAAAAGACAAAAAACGCTCCAGCTTAATAATATAGTGGGGGCCGGATTTTATTAGTCAAAACAGCTCCCTCTCACACATGAGTAGCTAGTTAATTAAAAGAGTTGAAAAGTCAAAAGGTGAATAGTGTAAAGTGATTTATATCCCACTTTTACTCTCTCTCTCTTCCCTTATTCTTTTCACTCACGTTTTACCTCCTCTTCACCAGAGTTCTCTTCTTCTCCCCTCTGGTTGCCAATGGCGATTTCTCACCTCCTCTCAGCTCCTCTCTTCTTCTTCAATTTTGAAAGTCCAAATGAGATACAAACTCCACAAAAATTGTACCATTAAATTCCGCTCAACTTGGGGAACACTTCCCTCCTTTCAAAATCTGGAAAGCTCACATTTGACCTCCATGGAAAAAGCTTGGATTGAAGGTTTTAAGGTGCCATCTTGATCTAGAACAACACTCTTGTTGTTTAAGGTAATAAATGAGTTCAAAAAGCTCTCTTTTCTAACCTTCCTTTGATTTTCATAAATTCCAACGTTGAGCCCCTCTTCTTCCATGTCCAGCCGGTTTTGTTGAGCTTCAATAAGGGCTGAAAATTCTCTAGCCTTGCTTTCCAAGACCTCCACCCAAAAGTGTAAGGTGATACCTTGTAATCCTTGAACATTCCTTAAGACCTAGGGTTTATTAGTTCTTGAGTTGATTGCTTCCTTGGTACTCATTGTGCTTCATGGGAATGTGGTGGTAGCTTGGCCGATTTCAATCAAGAGAAAGAGGATAGAATTTGAAGGTAAAAGTGGAGAAGTGTAAGAACGCTTGTGAATATAAGGTAAATAACCTACCTTGAAGCCTATCTTTATGCTTTTAAATTTGGGAAGGGAAAATAAATAAATGAATAAACCCCAACATGAGTTGGAATATGATTTGTGAATTAATATTTGATTTAAGAGCTTAAGATCTATGCACTTTATGATTTATGTATTGTGTTGCATTTGGAGAATTGGATGAGTGTTAATGGATTTATGTGTGCTGGTAGAACCCTTGTGGGTTTGGCTAGTTTTAGGTTGATTTAAATGGTGGTATGAGCTTTGGGCAATGTTAGAAAAGTAGCCAAGTTATGGCAAAATTTATGTAGGAAATTAAGAAGTTTGAGTAGTATTGTGAGTAAGGAATGACCTAGAGAAACTAGGTGTTTATGGAGATTGAATCAAGCTAGTGAACCACCTTGGGAATGCTTGTTTAAGGATAGAAGATTTGATGCAAAAATCTGTAGCAAGAAGTTATTTAAGTGTCTTTGGAGTTTTGGGAAAAAGATGAGGAGTTAAAGCTTTGAGAGTGAGGCATGAACCTTGGCATAAGGAGTGCATTGTCTTGGATTATTTGGAATGGTCAAATAGAGTGAAAACAATAATGCAAATGCCAAGGGGTAAAAATCTGTAGCACAAGCGTGCAAAATGTAACAGAGAGAATGAAAATTTGTGAATTTGAGCAAGAATTTGAAGGAATAAACCTATGTTTTGAAGAGGTTTAGAGCATGTTTTGAGATGATTAAACATGTAGGAAACATATGGAATGATTAGGGAAGGATTAGAGGTGAATTAAGGGTTGAAAACTGCCCAAAAACTGTAAATTTTGACAGTTCCAGGGGTGGTCCGGGTTTGCAAATCGGTACACAAACCCGGACCACATCAAAAACACACCCGAGAGTGAATTCAGGGGTTGGTCCGGGTTTATATCCCAGGACACAAACCCGGACCACATGTAAAAGTGTCCAGAAAGTTAAAACCGTGTCTGGTCCAGGTTTGTAACCCCGGACACAAACCCGGACCAGTGTAAAAACTTGCCAGAAAGTGTTTTAAAGTGTCCTAATGATGGGGAAGTGAATGGTAATGGTTTTAGATGATGTTTAGGCCTTGTTTGGGGACATGTAAAGGTCCTAAGAAGTGTAAACAAGTGCTAGGAGTCAATGTGAAGTAAGAGCTCAAGTTGACAAGAGTAAAACCGAGATAACGGGATAACGGGGTAAGTACGGGAGTAGCATTTAATTATGTACCGTATGAGTTTAGCGTTAATAATAATGTTTGGAACATTATCAGAGGATCACATGTGAACCGAGCATGGTGAGATGATACGCTAAAAGTAAAAACCCCGGTGAAAGGTATGATTTTCTCATGCCCCGTATGCTAACCGAGTTACTCTGATTTGTGTGTTTGTGTGCCGGCTTAATCAAGACTAAAGCATGAAAATAATCCATTGTTTGATTATGTATGCCTTTTTATATGTTGTATGAGCTAACATACTTGTATGCCGGTGTGGTCTAACATAGTGCATAGACCGACTCATAGTGAGTATCGATTGACTAGAATCCCGTAGATCAGTAGTCTCATAGACAATGGAAATATGCAAACACAGACAAGCTATCGATTAAAGTATAACGATAACGCAAACATATGAACTCCTTAGTATGTGAGGAGATGTACGGGTTGAGTAAATACCCGATAATGGTTAGAAAACCATATCGAAACAATCCACGAAATAATAATGTGGAGATAAGTGAACCTACATCGAGAGGATTGAAGTTGGTCCAATGATGTGAACTTATAAGAAAGGTAAAAGAGACCTAAGGGACTAAGTAACTCCCTTGAGACATGGTCGACCACCTATATGAGGATTTTACCCGGTATAAGAAAATAACCGTAAGTGTAAGTATTTGAAATGTATGGGTAACCCTTGAAACTAAGATTACCAGAATTTAAGTAATGTTCCCTAATCATTAGGAACGTCGAGAGAGATGCTCCTAGACTAATATACATAATTATATTACAACTCCGAGAGAGGGGTGCTTGGGAATGTGAGAAGTCCGAGAGTAGTCGGACCTATGAGAATAGTAGTAGGAACTAAGAGGGGGTTCCGGGAGCTAGTAAAACTAAGCTCGGAAGCCATGAGTTTTGGCTTAAGTATGTATTTAGAGAAACAAGTGAGAAGAGCGTAGGAGACCTGAAGTGTCTCGAAACTAGTGAGCTTGAGTATTAGTAACCCAAGAGTGTGGGTGAGATAAGTATTAGTAACCCAAGAGAGTGGGTGAGTTAAAGAGTAATAACCCTAGAGTGTGGGGTGAGCATAAGAATGAGTAACCCGAGAAAATGGGGAGTATAAGAATATGTAACCTGAGTGAATGGGTGAGTATAAGAATATGTAACCCGAGTGAATGGGTGAGAATAAGATTAAGTAACCTGAGTGTATGGGTGAGTTATCGAACAAGTAACCAAGGCATAGTGAGGTACAACCCTCAAGGCCGGCCTAAGAGTCAATTAACACAACTAACAACCGTGTTATGTTTGTTAAGGATTGAATTCCATGGTTGAATGTGAATCCTTGTGTAGTGTACATATGTAATGTAATGTTATGTTGCATGTTGATTGAATTAAAATGAATCTCATGCTCTCGACAAAAGTAGTTGGCGTACCGCGGTTAGCACGCGGTATATGCGAATTTCATATGCAGCTTTAAGCTGAGCCCCTAGGGGCATCATTTTTATTTGCAGGTATACCGGAGATGATACCGTTCGAGTGTAGGACGGGGTCGGTGGTTAAACATGGGTAGATAGATTTTAATTTACTTATGTACTTGAATGAGGTGTTAGACCGAATATGTTATCGGCATCCATATATTGTAGACTCGGTATAGTAAAGAGATGATTTGAGTATTGTATTTGTATTGTGTACTCGGTTGTTCCAGTCCATCAGACGTTACTGTATGTGAGAAAGGCCTGGTTAGCCATATGGGTGGCTAACGACGTTGTACCACCCTTCGTGTAATAGAGATCCGCTGCGTGAGTAAGGGTAATTTGTGACAGATTTAGATGTAATGACGTGTTTAACGGTTGGGGTGTTACAAAAATGGTATCAGTGATGACTGGAAATACCGAGCTTAGGAAATACCGAGTTAGGAATTAGAGGCTAAGGGCTAAGGGTTGAGGGTTGGTAGCGTGAGAGATGCGCTAGTTAGGAACTTCCAGTAAGATCTGGATCAATACCAAACCCGCCCTCCACAACCCCCGTATTAAAAGCTTGGGAAAGAACGCCAGAGAGATGGAAAACCCGATCTGGCAGCCGTTAAATATAACTCCATATGAACCAGAACCTGTCCTGCGGTAGATTCCGAAGAACCTGAAATCCCGGAGATGAATCCCGCTGGAATGACTATAATCGCACTTAATGGCGAGGGATCAAGAAATCCTAATCTAAGGAGACTGGAATCTATGGCAGCTTGGGTTGACATGCTTAGCAGTCGCGAGAACACGGCTGGCCAAGCAGCAGCAGTAAGGAAAGCACCAACAGTGCAACAAGGCGGATACGTGAGTAATAACTAGAACCGGGACACAAGTCTACGGACCACCATAGTTTATAATACCACTAACGGTATACTAACCGACTAAGAATCTAGTCAAGAGTAGGTACACCCACCCTGTGACACCCGAAGAGGTTACAATACTTAACTGATATAGCTTAGACAGCTACGAGCATAACTACGGGATATACCCGAATAGGACTACAAAAGTAGTGCCTAAATGACTTATACCTCGGTAACCAAAGTAAGACGTGGGATCGAGCAACGGGGTAGAACACAGAACTCAGTAAGCAAGGAACTCCGAGAGCGGAGAAGCACCTAAACGAATGATAATCATGTCAAGATGAATGAGAAGCAGCTCTAAGGAGTAGTTATCCAACTAAAGGATCAAGGAAGAGCCGATAAGGCTACCAAATATAATATGAACAATACTGAAATCGGTACGAGTTACCCCTAAAACCGCCTGTACCGCGCATTGCCATGGCAAGTGCAGTAAAAACGGGACTATTAAGAGAAGCTTTGACAAGCGACCAGTATCTAGTAAGTACCAAGATGGCGAGATAAGCCAATATGGCAAGACAACCCTAAAAATTTTGAAACGAAACCTTTGAAGGGCCTAACGGCCTCCTAACCACTATAAAAATAACATGCCAGTCGGCGAGAAGCTAGACTTGGTAAGAAGCAATCGGCAAAGGAATGCCATGAAGATTTTATTTTCAAAACTTAAACTTTTCATTCAAACATAGAATTTTCCAAAACCCCTAGATTTTAAAACTAAACCAGAGAACCACGGTAAGTTATCATAGAATGATACAAGCAGAGTTGACAACAGAATACTTCACTTAGGCGTGTGACCGACACTACAAGTGTACACAAACGAGACATACGACCGCACTCCGAATGAGCATGCGGGCCTGACACCAGTTATGAGTTAGTCGAGTAAGTGGTAACATATCAATAAGATACTCCATGTATGTATACAAGTAGAGTGCGGAACACGGGAAGTAGTCGACTCCATACTACGGACCTTAAGATGAGTTCAAACCAAACAGTTGAACACCACGAACGACCGAAGAACCCAAACAAGCTTACAAAGTGAAAGGAGTCAAAAATCCATTCCAGGAGAATGACTAAAGAGTTGCGAGTGCATGAAGCACAGAGTTTTAAGTATAGACATTGGATATGTCTTAGGAAATACAAAATATCTGGATGAATACCAGCGTAAGCGATACGGCGAATCCCTAAAATGAACATATTAATGTTTGATAAATGGGATAGAATTCCCATAGTATACTTCACTGAAGAGAATGGCGACCTACCGAATAATGGGAGACATTACAACCCTAAACGGGATAGTCAAAGTACAACCGTAAGGCGGGGGTAAGAAACTGAATGTACCCATGAGTTCAAGCCAGATGTAATGGCGCAACTTAGTAACACCAGGAGCAATCCGTGAAGGGTGCAGGAGTCAACAATAGTTGAACGAAACATCGTGTTGAGCACACAAGTGTTTAAGCGAACACTCAGGTAGAACCCGAAGGGATCCCATGTGACACGGGATACCCTGAATTGCTAGAGGGCATGAAATACTTAAAGGGCCTTCCATGTACGGAAGTGTGATGAGACAAACATGTCAAAGAGCCCAGCAATACCTCTAAACCATTTAATGATGTACGGAGAAGCAGAAGCCTGTTTAAGCAGCCCGCATAGAGCGTGGCGAGGCAATGTGGCTTGGAAGCCAGAAAACTAACTATAATTCGTAAATCCAAACGTTATGCATAAAGGCATAAGAGGAATTGTGGAGAATGAATCACTACCTTAGAGTGGGGATACCACTTGTTATTATGGGGCATATGGAGCGGTAATTGCGTGAATCTCCAGAGAAAGGCTACCACTAAGAATGTAAGGTGAAACCGCAAGAGAGGCGTTGTGAAACTTGAGCATGTGTTTATTGCCAAGGAGTAAATCGAACAGAGATAGTATGTAGAAAGGCTTGATAGCAGCAGTTGTGTAAACCGAAAGAGTAATCGGTTGAATTGCAAACACAGATGTGTATAACGAGAACCATAAAATGAAAGATGCGCAAGAAGCGCAGAGAGATTTTAAAAAGTAGTATATTTCATTGAGCCAAGTGAATGGCAAGCCATAGTATAAATGGTGGGAGTACATGAGCGGAAGCTAAAGTAGTAGCGGATGTCATATAAGCGATGTTGTTTAATGAGTAAGAGCATGGTACGTAGCGAACGACCATTGTAAGAGTATAATCAGATGAAGATACGAAGTCGATGAGAAAAGATGGTAAAGGAGACATATTAATTCCTACCACACAAGAGATTTACTGCCAAGGGTTTACACATCTGCACTCTCTATAACTGAGTGTTTTGGTATTGCACTTGTGCGGTAATGATCGAGTGGGAGAGCTAGGAATTGAGAAATGTCAATGAAGCCTGTTGAGCGAGAAATTAGAGAAATAACCGTGTGGCCATTGGCCAAAGATGCACAAAGAACGTGGGCAGTAACCCACAGGGCCCAGGACCGATGGATGGTAAACGCAACGTCATATGAATGACTGAATTCTTGTGAAGAAACAAGTGCACAAACATAGTTCTGAAGCCACTATTAAACGAGGAAGTACTACATACTAAGAAGTAGCTTGACCTCAACCGACAACAAGTCGGAAAAAGTAAGTGAGTAATCACGAAGTATACAGTGCTATACGAAATAGATTTCCAGAGAATTGGAGAGAAAATCTATAACTCATCGAATTCGCATACAGTATGAGATACCATGCGACGATTGAGAGACCTTATTCCCAAGACAAAAAGGGATAAAAAGGGAGTGGATAATACATTGAGAATACCAAAGGGCGAATTAAGCTCTAGTTATCAGGTCACGCAGCAGAAGCTAGTGGGCCGTAATTCAAGGTTAAGTACACCTGGAAAATCTGAGTATATGGCTAATCATAAACGCCTTGAAGCCTTAAAGGCTAGAACCGAACCCGGTTATGAATTAATTAACCGCATGGAAGTTGAAACACTTCATGATTCTCGAATTAGTAAACCAATGTTCCGTGATAACATATGGTTGATTACGCGGGCGTAACCCCTTTTAAGGGGGGTAGGGCAAGAAACCGCTTAGAGTATGTTTTACGTATGGGTGCGTAAACTACTATGTGCATAGCACAAAAGGAATTGTTTTAATGATTGGAACTCATGTTACATAAACATGTGTACCCATTCATTGTATAAATTTGATTATTGCGCATGAGAGATGCAAGTAACGAGTATGTAATATTTATGAAAAGAGGAGTAGAGAAACTCCTAGGGAGTGAGAATCCCTATATTATATGTCTATTGAGATTAGACATGAGTTATGATGAGTGAGAATCGGTATGAAACTGATGTGTAACCTAATGGGAAGTGAGTTTCCCTAGGTAATGCTAATTAAGAATGATTGATGGAGTGAGTTCCATCCTTTGGAGTTGTATGCCGTATGTTTTAAATTGAGTAACAATTTGAGAAAATGAGCCATGAGTTACTTAGGTAAAGTAAGCGAAGTAAATTGAGAATGACGAATGACCTAAGTTCTAGGAATTTGAGATAAATTAAATGGATGGTTTTATGAATATGACTAGAAAAAGTAAAAGATAGAAAATGAAAATGTTTGTCTATCTGATTGTTTGAAACTGACGTGGGAGGTGGAACTTGATCTGCTAGTGATCAAAGGAAACCGAACACAAATTGGGGTGGAAGGATAGTTCAACACTGATGCTGACCACATCGGGGTTGGATGATCCTTGAAGCTCCCTATAAGTGGTCACAAGTAATCACACTAAGAAAAGATACAGCTACCATAAACCTGATTTGGACTTGTGTGATGTTTTAAAAAGAGTTTTCAAACAGAATTTGAAAAAGATCTTCCTTGGAGTGTGAAAGCGAAAAATGGTTTTGAAACCATTTCATCGTACGTGCGACGGTCCTAAGTGGCCGGTTGGGGCGGTGACAGTGTGTGATTTTTCCAAAGGCAGCAGGATGGGGATGGTACCCTGAGAATGTCCTGTGTTGAGTGAGTCAACCAGAGTGCCTGAGGATATGTATATGTGTAATGTTTTGATCAGAACCGAAGGGACCATGGGCCAGCGAGAGTAAGTGCCCATTTTTCATGAAACGGCCGTGAACCAGAAAGTGTAAGTGTTCAACGTGACCGGTACCTGAGGGATCGGCAGTGTATTACTCAAAATGGATTCGGGGACTGTAGTGCCTTCTTGTCTTCGGACTGATTCCATGAAGAGAATACAAATGAGTATTTTTCTTGTTTGTTATACATGCTGTGATATATGTGTGGTATGTGTAGTGTGTACAGAGACAGTCCTGTTGAGTCTGTAAGGTTATATGTGTATTATAACCTTGGCATAGTATGCCCGTGAGACTAACCATATTAGATTCACCAACTTTGAGGGCAAAGTTTCTTAAGGGGGGTAGATTTTAATACCCCGGATCTAAAAATAGTGATTAAATTATCCTAATGTGATTATTAAAGGCCTAATGGTGCCTAGAGAATATTGGTAAAGAGAATAAAACCAAAATAAAAGAGAAAATGCGCAAAACACGAAAAACGCTAAAATGCGCATTAAACGAGTGTAAGAGATATATGATCTCATTAGGGTCCAAGATGGATTCCTAAGGCTTAGTTAGGCCTAATTAGTATACGGGAATGATTCTCGAAGAAAACGGATCCAAATAATGGATTAAAACGCTAACGGAGTTTTAAAGCACGTTTTTCGAGAAACCCCAAAAACGTGACTTTAAGTGGTCAAATAGACCCGTAAAAATTATAGTTGATTTAATAACTATAATTAAGTATTAATGGAATCTTAGTAACCATTAAAAATAAAGAAACGAGAAAAATCCGGAAAACGGGCCCAGTTTGTGAATAGTGCCGAACCGGGTAAAATAACGAGCATTTTCTGTAAAAGACGTAAAATGCTCCAGCTTAATAATATAGTGGGGGCCGGATTTTATTAGTCAAAACAGCTCCCTCTCACACATGAGTAGCTAGTTAATTAAAAGAGTTGAAAAGTCAAAAGGTGAATAGTGTAAAGTGATTTATATCCCACTTTTACTCTCTCTCTTCCCTTATTCTTTTCACTCACATTTTACCTCCTCCTCACCAGAGCTCTCTTCTTCTCCCCTCTGGTTGCCAATGGCGATTTCTCACCTCCTCTCAGCTCCTCTCTTCTTCTTCAATTTTGAAAGTCCAAATGAGATCCAAACTCCACAAAAATTGTACCATTAAATTCCTCTCAACTTGGGGAACACTTCCCTACTTTCAAAATCTGGAAAGCTCACATTTGACCTCCATGGAAAAAGCTTGGATTGAAGGTTTTAAGGTGCCATCTTGATCTAGAACAACACTCTTGTTGTTTAAGGTAAGAAATGAGTTCAAAAATCTCTCTTTTCTAACCTTCCTTTGATTTTCATAAATTCCAACGTTGAGCACCTCTTCTTCCATGTCCAGCTGGTTTTGTTGAGCTTCAATAAGGGCTGAAAATTCTCTAGCCTTGCTTTCCAAGACCTCCACCCAAAAGTGAAAGGTGATACCTTCTTGTAATCCTTGAACATTCCCTTAAGACCTAGGGTTTATTTAGTTCTTGAGTTGATTGCTTCCTTGGTACTCATTGTGCTTAATGGGAATGTGGTGGTAGCTTGGCCGATTTCAATCAAGAGAAAGAGGAGAAAATTTGAAGGTAAAAGTGGAGAAGTGTAAGGAGATAAGGCTTGTGAATATAAGGTAAATAACCTACCTTGAAGCCTATCTTTATGCTTTTAAATTTGGGAAGGGAAAATAAATAAATGAATAAACCCCAACATGAGTTGGAATTGATTTGTTTAGGTGAGGAAGAGTTGTGATAGTGCTTGATGCATTTATGAATTAATATTTGATTTAAGAGCCTAAGAGCTATGCACTTTATGATTTATGTATTGTGTTGCATTTGGAGAATTGGATGAGCGATAATGGATTTATGTGTGCTGGTAGAACCCTTGTGGGTTTGGCTAGTTTTAGGTTGATTTAAATGGTGGTATGAGCTTTGGGCAATGTTAGAAAAGTAGCCAAGTTATGGAAAAATTTGGGTAGGAAATTAAGAAGTTTGAGTAGTATTGTGAGTAAGGAATGACCTAGAGAAACTAGGTGTTTATGGAGATTGAATCGAGCTAGTGAACCACCTTGGGAATGCTTGTTTAAGGATAGAAGATTGGATGCAAAAATCTGTAGCAAGAAGTTGTTTAAGTGTCTTTGGAGTTTTGGGAAAAAAATGAGGAGTTAAAGCTTTGAGAGTGAGGCATGAACCTTGGCATGAGGAGTGCATTGTCTTGGATTATTTGGAATGGTCAAATAGAGTGAAAACAATAATGCAAATGCAAAGGGGGAAAAATCTGTAGCACAAGTGTGCAAAATGTAACAGAGAGAATGAAAATTTGTGATTTTGAGCAAGAATTTGAGTAAGAAATAAACCTATGTTTTGAAGAGGTTTAGAGCATGTATTGAGATGATTAAACATGTAGGAAACATATGAAATGATTAGGGAATGATTAGAGGTGAATTAAGGGTTGAAAATTGCCTAAAAATTGTAAATTTTGACAGTTCCACGGGTGGTCCGGGTTTGCAAATCGGTACACAAACCCGGACCACATCAAAAACACACCCGAGAGTGAATTCAGAGGTTGG
Source organism: Limonium bicolor (assembly GCA_023374045.1). Classification (NCBI taxonomy): domain Eukaryota; kingdom Viridiplantae; phylum Streptophyta; class Magnoliopsida; order Caryophyllales; family Plumbaginaceae; genus Limonium; species Limonium bicolor. The sequence goes on along the minus strand of CM041782.1, from coordinate 256,238,529 downwards.
TCCGGGTAATATCCCAGGACACAAACCCGGACCACATGTAAAAGTGTCCAGAAAGTTAAAACCGTGTCTGGTCCGGGTTTGTAACCCCGGACACAAACCCGGACCAGTGTAAAAACTTGCCAGAAAGTGTTTTAAAGTGTCCTAATGATGGGGAAGTGAATGGTAATGGTTTTAGATGATGTTTAGGCCTTGTTTGGGGACATGTAAAGGTCCTAAGAAGTGTAAACAAGTGCTAGGAGTCAATGTGAAGTAAGAGCTCAAGTTGACAAGAGTAAAACCGAGATAACGGGATAACGGGGTAAGTACGGGAGTAGCATTTAATTATGTACCGTATGAGTTTAGCGTTAATAATAATGTTTGGAACATTATCAGAGGATCGCATGTGAACCGAGCATGGTGAGATGACACGGTAAAAGTAAAAACCCCAGTGAAAGGTATGATTTTCTCATGCCCCGTATGCTAACCGAGTTACTCTGATTTGTGTGTTTGTGTGCCGGCTTAATCAAGACTAAAGCATGAAAATAATCCATTGTTTGATTATGTATGCCTTTTTGTATGTTGAATGAGCTAACATACTTGTATGCCGGTGTGGTCTAACATAGTGCATAGACCGACTCATAGTGAGTATCAATTGACTAGAATCCCGTAGATCGGGTAGTCTCATAGACAATGGAAATATGCAAACACACACAAACTATCGATTAAACTATAACGATAACGCAAACATATGAACTCCTTAGTATGTGAGGAGATGTAAGGGTTGAGTAAGTACCCGATAATGGTTAGAAAACCATATCAATACAATCCACAAAATAAATAAGAGTGGATAGATAAGTGAACCTCCATCAAGAGGATTGAAGTTGGTCCAATGATGTGAACTTATAAGAAAGGTAAAAGAGACCTAAGGGACTAAGTAACTCCCTTGAGACATGGTCGACCTCCTATATGAGGATTTTACCTGGTATAAGAAAATAACCGTAAGTGTAAGTATTTGAAATGTATGGGTAACCCTTGAAACTAAGATTACCAGAATTTTAGTAATGTTCCCTAATCATTAGGAACGTCGAGAGAGATGCTCCTAGACTAATATACATAATTATATTACAACTCCGAGAGAGAGGTGCTTGGGAATGTGAGAAGTCCGAGAGTAGTCGGACCTATGAGAATGTAGTAGGAACTAAGAGAGGGTTCCGGGAGCTAGTAAAACTATGCTCGGAAGCCATTAGTTTTGGCTTAAGTATGTATTAAGAGAAACAAGCGAGAAGAGTGTAAGAGACCTGAAGTGTCTCGAGAACTACGTGAGCTTGAGTATTAGTAACTCAAGAGTGTGGGTGAGATAAGTATTAGTAACCCAAGAGAGTGGGTGAGTTAAAGAGTAATAACCCTAGAGTATGGGTGAGCATAAGAATGAGTAACCCGAGAAAATGGGTGAGTATAAGAATATGTAACCTGAGTGAATGGGTGAGTATAAGAATATGTAACCCGAGTGAATGGGTGAGAATAAGATTAAGTAACCTGAGTGTATGGGTGAGTTATCTAACAAGTAACCAAGGCATAGTGAGGTACAACCCTCAAGGCCTAAGAGTCAATTAACACAACTAACAACCTTGTTATGTTAGTTAAGGATTGAATTCCATGGTTGAATGTGAATCCTTGTGTAGTGTACATATGTAATGTAATGTTATGTTGCATGTTGATTGAATTAAAATGAATCTCATGCTCTCGACAAAAGTAGTTGGCGTACCGCGGTTAGCACGCGGTATATGCAAATTTCATATGCAGCTTTAAGCTGAGCCCCAAGGGGCATCATTTTTATTCGCAGGTACACCGGAGACGATACCGTTCGAGTGTAGGATGGGGTCTGTGGTTAAACATGGGTAGATAGATTTTAATTTACTTATGTACTCGAATGAGGTGTATGACCGAATATGTTATCGACATCCATATATTGTAGACTCGGTATAGTAAAGAGATGATTTGAGTATTGTATTTGTATTGTGTACTCGGTTTTCCAGTCCATCAGACTGTTACTGTATGTGAGATAGGCCTGGTTAGCCATATGGGTGGCTAACGGCGTTGTACCACCCTTCGTTGTAATAGAGATCCGCTGCGTGAGTAAGGGTAATTTGTGACAGATTTAGATGTAATGACGTGTTTAACGGTTGGGGTGTTACAGAGAGCATGCAATTCATTTTCATGAAAGTAGTTTAATATAGAAACTGTAAAGCAGCAATATATATTGCGGTAAACTCAAATAGCAAACAAGCCCCCGGCTTCACACATCGCATCGCAGTAAACCACTGAAAGCGTTACAATGCTTATATGAGTACAGAGACTCCATTCCAACAAACACGTAATAATTCATAATTGAGTACGGCGACTCACTCGACCAAACAATCCACAATAATCCACACACGAGTACAGCGACTCGACTCAACCAGTTGGCAATACAGACAAAAATACAATGACTCAATTAAACCAATTCACGACACACAATATGAGTACAACGACTCGTTTCAACAAATCCACCAACATATAACACATAACCACAAAGCATAACCACTGAGCAACAAGGTGAAACAACGAGAATTATAAACAAGTATAATTTCCAGTCTTTGGCATACAAGCCCAAATAATGTTCGCCTAATGTATGAGCTAATATAGTCGTTCGTAATTGTTCAGTCATGCCTAATGACAACGTCTCGTTAGAACGACGCATCTCTAAGTTACCCATCTCCTATGGCGGGTCACCCACGGCAGTAGCCACTCCAGCGGTAGAGTCTCCGACCGACGAACCATCTGTAGTCCGTTGGAAATTTATCTTGATACTTACAGATGCTCACACGACATCCTAGTATCCTTAGTTGATCACAATACACAGTAAGAGCCACAACCTCTTGATTAACTTATCTATACCATCGCATCGTCTCACTATTTTTTTTTCCTGACACAGTAGACTAAGGTCGTTAGTCCAATCCTGATTATGTCGACTCGGTATCCAGTGTTAGATACGAGAGCGGCGTTAAAAAAGCCAATACTCCGTATATAAGTCTCGGATATATATATATATATATCTTATTATCCTAATGCTACAACTTTTTACTTACGTTCCTTATATTACACATATAAGATAGCATCATTGCCGCTAGTTCGTTTTATAATATGTACATATATACGAACGGTACTGTTATCGTTCAACAGTAATAATAATAAAGCAGCATTAATACACAACTCAAGCATATTAATTCACACAAGCAGACATTCAATCTTAACACAGATTTTCACACAATGTCTGAACTGAGGAAATCCTCAGAGACAATTCAAGCCATATAAATAACATACCGTGCACTGGGATTATAAGACCGTGGAGTACGAATCAACTAAATTCTCTGGCGATCCTCGAGACGCCTCTAACAATCTATTAATATGCATCACACTATGCATCAGCATCTCATACTAACAATACACTACGGCACCCCGTACCGTTACTAATCCATCCCGGTTTATTCCCCGTTGCTAAGTGCTAACGTTTGTCGGGTTTTTGGTTTAACTCGGGATTAGGAAAAATGTCATATTTCATGCGTGGTTACGTCGAGTATATTAATATACTTAACTTTAAACGGTTGTTATCGCATGTAATTTAATACTCCTTTGTATATCATACAGTTTATCACTATATTGCATGTATAATCTTAATCATATATTATACATCTCACCTTAGTATTTATTTCCTAAGGTTAGTTTATCCAAGTGTAATTGTTATACCCAAAATTTCAACCCCCCAGAAGAGAATCTCTACTAATAGGCTAGTAGCGAGGGTTCCCAGTTCCGGCACATTTCAGAGTACTAGGTACAGCTTATACATCCTCAGGGGCATTTTCGTAATTTTTCAAGGCTCTTAAGCCCCCTATACACTTTCTCTTTCCTCCAAAGAAGGGTCAAATCAATTCAAAATGCTTTGAAATTTTAACCCATGACATAGGATGACATTTTGGGCATAATGGCGTTGGAATTTTGATTTTTCGAATTTCCAATAAGTTTCTAGTAATTTCTAATTAAGTCTGACGAGAAATTGAATTTAAAAATATTCCAATATCCAAAAAATTCGACTCCACCTTGGAAAAATCAGAAATATCATCCTTTATCCATGTTTAAAATTTCATAGTCAAATTCCTTTTGGAAGCCCTTGAGCTAAAACGTCGGTAAATCTCGGTTTTTACCGGATTTTTCTATCTTTAAGGAAGCCTATATAAGGAACCTTATCCCTTGATCAAATCAGAACCTCGAGAGCCCTAGACTCTCAAAGAAGGCAGTCGTCTCATTCTCTTCACGTTTTTACACATCCAAGCATCAAAGTCACATAAAAAATCCCCCGAAATCACCATCTAAACACATTTTTCAACTCCTAACACATCAACAATCATCAAACATCAACCAAACCACCTCCAAAACGTGAAGAACACCTTCAACAATCAACAACCAGAAGCTCGGGTCGAACTCAATCCGGAACCAGCACCATCGGAGCCTCCGAAGAATCCCGACGTGAAGAATCCTCTTGAATTCGAAGGTAAAACAGGTTACAATTCTACTTTTCTAACTCCCCACGACCTTATTAACTCTCTGTCAAATTTTGGGTTCAAACTAACCTTTTTATGTTTCTGTATTGCTAATTGCTTTTGTTTCTGCCTTGTTACTTGTTCGTCAAGTTTCGTGCATAATTCGGCTTCAAATTGCAGTCTTTCAATTACTAACATCTTGTATACCTTTCAGGCTACACGTGCATAAATTTTGAGCCGAAAACACCTTTGGGAACCACCATAAAACCCCTGTCCGTGGGTGGTCCGGGACCTGGACCTATGGTCCGGGGCCACGGACGGGTTGTCTGTGGCCACGGACACCCACGGACGGTGGCGGGATTTTAAAATTTTAAAAATTTAGGTTTTGCTAATCTATGTCCGGGCCTACGAACATCCTGTCCGTGGCCCCGGACTTTTCAAAATTCTGTTTTCTGTTTAATTCGACTTTTATTTTCACATAGGTTAACTGAGGTCCGTGGTTACGGACATTCGGTCCGTGGCTACGGACGGAAACAAAATTTGACCTAATTCTGCCTCCGAAACCCTAGTTTAGGTAATTTCAACTTTCACTTTTATTTTCTGTCAAAAAATGCTGAAAAACACAAAAAAACAGAAGCTCGCGCACTTAGGTTAAAACGACTCGTAATAAGCCGTAATTAAACTAAGTAGAGGAAAAACGACTTCTAGGGGTAATGAAAGTATTGAACCCTAAATAAGTCGAATACCAAGCCCCCGAACCCGAACTCTACCTTTCCTAATTTACTCTAGGTTAAAATTAGGTGGCGACTCATAATAGGTTCCAGTGAGCTAGCTTAGGTTATAATAATTATTGTTATATGACATAGTTATTAATCTTAGGTTATAAGTGGACCTAAAATCCGGTTAGATCCTAATTAGCTTTAATCAACATAGGATGGGGTTTAAAATCGAGGCTCACTGACTAGCGATTCTGCTGGGGACAAAATTCTTAATATTAACTTGTTTAATTTTAAGAAAGAGGGCTTAACTCAAGAAATTGTTTATTTATGGCTTTATTAGTTTGTTTGTTTACTTTCATGCGCACTTTAATTCCTGCACCTTTGCATCATATGAGAGCGAGGGTCCACACAAACCGGTTCTACCCCGGGACACGTTTGTGGGTCCCCTGTCAGAGACTCACACCTTTTAGGTGATGTGAATAAGTGGGGGAAAAGAGGAGGGTGTCGTCTAACCACACCCCCTTAATACCTGGGCTTTAGCCCCTAGCATTTTCCTGGCAGTATCCTTACCTAGCCCATTGTTTGGTCAGTCAAAGACCTGTCTGTAGACGCACACCTTCAGGTGATGTGAAAAAAGTGGGGAAGCCCAAAGAGAATAGCGTGCAAGCCCTATTCCTTTGTGGCGACCTGGGCCCATGCCCCAAGCACCTCTTCGGATCGATCCATACCCGGTTTGATTTTAACGTCTAGTGAGGACATGTTGAATTTGTGTAGGCCTTGTTTACCTGCATGATCGGCCCACTACCCAGCCTAGAAATTGATAGGAAATTTTCCTACATCAACTCAGCCCAACCTGATATCGCAGCTTTATTGTTTACGGCCCAAACGCTTTGCTTGATTTGAATGTGTGAGTTATTTGTTCGGGCTTCGGCCCAAAAGTTTAAGATTTAGGTGATTTCTCTTCTGGCCCAATTTAAATTATCCAATTAGATCTGGGCCCATAAAAAAGAAATTCACCTGAACTTGAAATTACTCACAAGTCCTGAAAATAAAACCTTCTTTGGCTTAGCAACCATCTTCCCTGACCCAAAGAAAGTTAGGCCTATTCGTGATTTAGGGACCATTCCAGCGCATGCGCTTTACTTCAGGCCCAAACACATTCCGGCCCAAGGGCTCATTCCAGTCTAGGTAGACTTCTTATTATGACCCTAACCCAAAACCCTAGATCTAGGTGTCACCTCTCAAGCCCAATCAAAGCCATCTGTTTAGATTTCAGTCCAAATTCCAGTTCATAGTCTGAAAGATACTTCAGCCCAAACACCTCATTTTCTGGGTATCCTGGCCCACTTGCTTTCAGCCTAAGCCTATTTCGATCTACCTTGTGAAGTGTCATTCTCACCTTAGTGTCTTTCAACCCACTTCCTCTTGTTAGATAATAATGGACTTCTTGGAAACAGGCAAGCCCGGATCCAGATATGGCAGAAAAAGGAAATCCGATCAACACGGATGCCCAGTTGGCCGCTGTGCTACAAAGGTGCAAGGTCTTGGAGTCCATTGTCGAGGAATTGAGGAGTAAGGCTAATCTCCAGGAGACAAATCAGCACACTCTGGAAAAGCTTGTGGATGAAAATTTTAACCATAGTTACATCGAGATTGACTCCGTTATGGCCCAAGATCCTCAAACACGTGTGGGGAAGGATATTCCTGACAACCAACTAGCTGCAGAGGTTAAAAGGGTTTTTAAAAGGATTGAGCGCATAGAGAAAGCCAACAAATCATCTGGCTTCGATTATTTCTCCACGGCGTCGTATCCCAAAGTTGATCTTCCCCTAAAGATGAAGCTGCCTACACTCGCCTTGTACAAGGGTTCCTCGGATCCACAGATTCACTTGGCTATGTTCGACCGGGAAATGTCCATCTTGGGGCTCAACGACATGCAAAAAGCCAAAGTTTTTGCATGCTATCTAGACGAGATTCCTCAGCGTTGGTATCTCACTCAGAAGATGAATACCAAAACCTACGAGGAGGTTTGCGAGGCTTTCCTATATCATTTCGAGTATGCTAAGAACCTCGAGGTCACCAGAATCGATCTGGCAGGAACTCGACAGAAAGACGGTGAGTCCATGTCTGACTTCATCAAGCGTTGGAGGAGAAAGGCTGCAGCCATGCCTACCAAAATGGATGAGCAAGAGCAAATCTGCATGATAATTGAGAACATGCGTAAACAATACAACCATGAGCTAAAATTTATGTACTTTCCGAGTTTGGACATGTTGATGGGACAAGTCGGTATTCTAGAGGAAATGATTTATAAGGAAGGGTTGGAGCTCGAGTGCTCAAGAAACTCCGGCAGTGGCTCCAAATTATCTAAGCCAGGACCAGAAAAGGCTTATCTTCTGCCAGTGGCTTGCGCTCAAAACAGTTTCCCAGAAGTGAATATGGTTCAACGACCTAGAGCTCCGCATCAAAACATTAGGACGGTACCATTACCACGCTGAGACTCATCACAAAGGGAATTCACCAACATTGGCCGAACACCAAGTCAGGCGTTTGAAGAGCTTCAGAGGAGAAACTTGCTACAGCCCTTGGCCCCTCGACCAGGAACCACTCATTTGGGAAGGCATCTTAATCAATTCTGCCACTACCATCAGTTGTCTCGCCATTATGCTGACAATTGCCGAGCTTTGAAGCACAAGATTCAAGACCTCCTCGAGCAAGGAGTCCAATTTTTCTAAGTATGCAGATCGTTTTATTTATGTTTTCTTACATCTTCAAATTTTCTTAGTTGCTTATTTTCTTAGTTAGTTTTCAGTCACCTCCGATTGTAATCTTTACGTTTCTTTCATGATTCATAAATAAAATCATAGTTCCATTTTTACAATTCCTGTACAAACCATTTTCATTCATCGAAAAAATGAAAAAAACAAAATTGTTTTTAAGGAAAAAGGATCACGGAGTAATCATTCCCCGACTATGGAACAGAACGACTCGTCTTTTGTTTCTAAAAGGGTGAACATGCGTTGCCAAGCACCACAACCTATCCCAAAGCATCCAAATAACCCACGAAGCGGTTCCAAATCCACATCTGTTTAAGTGTTGTCATAAACCCCAGGTCAATACTGGGGGTAACCTGAGTTCAGGATCGTCATCTTTAATCTTTCGTTTAAGCGTGTGAACTAGTCTCTAAGTGAAATTCACGAGAGTGCCTTAAGCGGAAAAACCATGAGTGAACGAGCGTGTCATTTTTACACGACTCCGGTGAGACCACATACAAAGGAAAAGGTAAATGGCATAACTCCGACCGAAGGAGATAATTTGTAGATTTACTCTTAGACCTGCGAAAAGTAACAAAGAACAGATACACAACTATCAGGGATGACGAAGCACCTAGGTACAGCACCACATAGCGAAAACGTTTGTAAACCCTGTCATTAAACCCTAGGCACCCCCGCTGAGCCTTTCATATATCCCTTTTCGATATTATGAGCTCCACAAAATAACCCAGCCAATGATGAATGTCCGACCCGGTGACCAAAGGAAGCGAGGAGCCCGACTCTCAGATAACATTCTCATCAGTCCAAAGAAGCAATGCCACTATCAGCATGGTGAAGCGGTCCGCAAATGGTCCCAGAGTGACACAGGATCAAAAGAGCTCACATCAAAACAGCTCTCGAAGCCCAAAATTGGGAAACACAAGAACCCCAAAGGCAAAGTCAAGAAAGGATAAAACAAAAAGGCAAACCCGAAGTGCCTCAAAGAAATCCAAATGACGAAAAGAGAAATGGTGTAAAGGACAACTTCAAAAGTCCAAGTCCAGAAGCTCGAAAACAACGTCAACATGAAGCAGTTAGACGACTTCTAGGTAAGGAAGATGGATCTGAGAGAAGATGCAAGTTGCAGCTTTGGTCACCCATTTAAGCTCCACATACCTCAAATATCCCTCCATGATCCCGTCGTCTTTCATCACACCCTATGGCAACGTTATAAGCTTTAAAGACTTCCGACTTGATAGTTGTGTATCTAATCATGTGAAAGTAACAGATCAAATGCGTAAATCCACCAAATGTCAAATTCAATGGTCTAGAAGTTGTGACCGTAAATAAGTACAAACACGCTGAGTGTAGGTTAGGAAGCACCACATCAAAACATAAGCCTTGACCTTGTGAGGACGAGACTCGTTCGCACGTTTAATCAAAGAAAATACTGGGGGCAATCGATCGTTCCGATCGATTGCCATGAACTCTAGCTCAGATTGTCCTAAGGAAAAAATACTGGGGGCAATTGTTGGTTCCAACAATTGCCATGTCAACAGCAATTGAAACCTAAAGCTTGAGCACCACCATCCCACCACCGCACACATAAGCCCTTACCACCACACACACACACTCAAGCCCGTCATTGGCCTTACCTCCACAAAAACATTAGGCCCGTCATAACCCTGACCACCATCATAAATCATAACCCAACCGGCAAAATCCTTTAGCACCACAATAAACACCACACACTTCCACCAATGGCATGTTCATTTGTCAAGAAACAAATTACAGATATGAAATTTTTAGTGAGGAAATGATCATTTCACTTTCCTTTTTCAGCAGAGTTTTTCTCAGGCATTGCCATGTTTGGCACATTTTTCAACAACTCCTTGTTTTGGCAAGCTTCCAACAAACACTTTAGTTGCATTTTACAACTTTTGGATAACACCTCAACATTGCCAAGTTTGGCACCTTTTCCAACAGTTCCCTGTTTTGAACGAGTATCTTTCATATATTTTGATTGCATACATCTTATCATCATTGCCATGTTTGGCACTCCAGTAATCAGTTTTCATCATTTGCACGAGACCATTATCTTCCTAATTTATTTTTAGTTCGAGACCTAAAATCAGTGTGAGGCCTTGCAGTTTCCTCATTCAGTGCGAGACCTAGCATCTTTATCCAGTGTGAGACCTAGAATCAGTGCGAGATCCAGCTTTTTCTTCATCCATTTAGTACGAGACTTCAGTGCGAGACCCATCTTTTCCTTCAGTGCGAGACCCGCCATCTTCATCAGTGTGCGACCCACCATCTTCATCAGTGCGAGACCCATCATCTTCATCAGTGCGAGACCCATCATCTTCATCAGTGCGAGACAGAGCGTCATCATCCAGTGCGAGACCAGTACGAGACCTAGTATCATCTTCAGTGCGAGACAAGTACGAGACAGAGCGTGATCTAAGTTGGCGGGGCAGAGGCAATAAGTCCCCATCTTCATGTCAACTTCTTGGGAGAAACAACTAGTGGGCAGTGGAAATAAGTCCTCTTGGTAATCTAGAAGTTATCCCAGCACCCCAGTTGGTGGGCAGAGGCAATAAGTCCCCATAGTATACCAACCAGGAGCATTGGAACGGGTTTCGGTCCCCAGAAGCATCCGAGCATCATCAGCATCGTCAGCATCATCAGCATTATTAGCATTTCAACATCCTTGCATTTGCATACCACCCAATTTTCACTTGTTAGGTTGTCAACGCCTTAGAATCGCTTGACATTTTCAATTTCAATTTAGGGTAGTCAACGCCTTAGAATAGCTTGACATCATTTCAATCATTATAGGTAGTCAACGCCTTAGAATAGCTTGACATCATCCTTATAGGTAGTCGGCGCCTTAGAATAGTCTGACATTACTTCATTTTTACCTTATAGGTAGTCAACGCCTTAGAACAGCTCGACACAACTTATTGGATTTCAATTACATGTGGGGTCTTTTAAGATCCAAAATTTTGGGGTATCACTCAAGCATCAACTAGCCTTTTCATTTCCATTACAAAGTCTAGTTGACGGGGGGCAATCTGTTATACCCAAAATTTCAACCCCCCGGAAGAGAGTCTCTACTAATAGGCTAGTAGCGAGGGTTCCCAGTTCGATCAGCACATTTCAGAGTACTAGGGGCAGCTTAGTCATCCTCAGGGGCATTTTCGTAATTTTTCAAGGCTCTTAAGCCCCCTATAGGCTTTCTCTTTCCTCCAAAGAAGGGTCAAATCAATTCAAAATGCTTTGAAATTTTAACCCATGATATAGGATGACATTTTGGGCATAATGGCGTTGGAATTTTGATTTGTCGAATTTCCAATAATTTTCTAGTAATTCCTGATTGAGTCTGACGAGAAATTGAATTTAAAAATATTCCAATATCCAAAAAATTAGACTCCACCTTGGAAAAATCAGAAATATCATCCTTTATCCATGTTTAAAATTTCATAGTCAAATTCCTTTTGGAAGCCCTTGAGCTAAAAAGTCGGTAAATCTCGGTTTTTACCGGATTTTTCTATCTTTAAGGAAGCCTATATAAGGAACCTTATCCCTTGATCAAATCAGAACATCAAGAATCCTAGACTCTCAAAGAAGGCATCCGTCTCATTCTCTTCACGTTTTTACACATCCAAGCACCAAAGTCACATCAAAAATCCCCCGAAATCACCATCTAAACACATTTTTCAACTCCCAACACATAAACAATCATCAAACATCAACCAAACCACCTCCAAAACGTGAAGAACACCTTCAACAATCAACAACCAGAAGCTCAGGTCGAACTCAATCCGGAAACGGCACCATCGGAGCCTCCGAAGAATCCCTACGTGAAGAATCCTCTTGAATTCGAAGGTAAAACAGGTTACAATTCTACTTTTCTAACTCCCCACGACCTTATTAACTCTTTCTCAAATTTTGGGTTCAAACTAACCTTTTTACGCTTCTGTATTGCTAATTGCTTTTGTTTCTGGCTTGTTACTTGTTCGTCAAGTTTCGTGCATAATTCGGCTTCAAATTGCAGTCTTTCAATTACTAACGTCTTGTATACCTTTCAGGCAACGCGTGCATAAATTTTGAGCCGAAAACACCTTTGGGAACCACCATAATACCCCTGTCCGTGGGTGGTCCGGGACCTCGGACCTATGGTCCGGGGCCACGGACGGGTTGTCCGTGGCCACGGACACCCACGGACGGCGGCGGGATTTTAAAATTTTAAAAATTTAGGTTTTGCTAAACTATGTCCGGGCCTATGGACATCTTGTCCGTGGCCCCAGACTTTTCAATTTTTGTTTTCTGTTTAATTCGACTTTTATTTTCACATAGGTTAACTGAGGTCCGTGGCTACGGACGGAAACAAAATTTGACCTAATTCTGCCTCCGAAACCCTAGTTTAGGTAATTTCAACTTTCACTTTTATTTTTTGTCAAAAAATGCTAAAAAACACTAAAAAAACAGAAGCTCGAGCACTTAGGTTAAAACGACACGTAATAAGCCGTAATTAATCTAAGTAGAGGAAAAACGACTTCTAGGGGTAATGAAAGTAATTGAACCCTAAATAAGTAGAATACCAAGCCCCCGAACCCGAACTCAACCTTTCCTAATTTACTCTAGGTTAAATTTAGGTGGCGACTCATAATAGGTTCCAGCGAGCTAGCTTAGGTTATAATAATTATTGTTATATGACATAGTTATTAATCTTAGGTTATAAGTGGACCTAAAATCCGGTTAGATCCTAATCAGCTTTAATCAACATAGGATGAGGTTTAAAATCGAGGCTCACAGTAATGTTGTATAATTCATATTTGAAAATGCTTTGAAGTATATAATTCCTTATTATTTCATGAACTACATAACATTAGAATTTCCTTTTCCAATTTTTATTATTCTTTTTCTTCTTACTATATCATTTTAATTATGATATTATATGTTTATTGGAACCATATTGTATTTTTTACTCCATAACATATATTTATTAATATATATGTATTATGGGACCATTTATTATATGGTAAACCTTTATAATATATTCATTCTCTTTTAATGAATATTTCTTATATTATAAATGTTATAACTTTTATAACATTGAAAACCATATTTTAAATTTTTGTTCTAAAATTCTCATTATTTCCGAACAGCACCCTTGTTCTCTTAAAGATTTACAAAATCCACCACATAATTTATATAATGTTATATTATAGTTATATAACATATATTATGACATTTATGTCATTAAAACAATTATAACCTATAGTTATAAATTGTTATAAAATACCAAATAGCCCTTATTGTTCTCGGTTTTTATCATATTCCACTATACTTCCATAATTTACAAATCAACTCCAATTTATATTCCATTGTCACATTTATAATATATACCTTATATTATAATCCTTAAATCTTAATATAATTATTACCTATGGTTATAAAGTCCCAAAATAACCGAACAGACCCTAGGCCTGTTTCAAATTAATTTCCAACCCACCAACTTTCCATATTCACTAAATAACCCCATTTTATAACATATAGTTTCTAATGTCATTAAAACTATATATTATACATATATCTTAATAAAACCTTATATATAACTCCAAAAATTACCAACATACCAAAAGGTTATAAATATCATTCCTAACCTTATACTTTCCATGTTTACGGTTTCTACCACAAATGTTACCTATATGTAACAATGATATAAAACATCATATATTACACTTATATAATCCATATTACCTCCAAATTTAACCAAATAAATTCCTAAAAATTCCTAATAACCCATAGGTGTATAAAATACCATTTTATACCCAAAACTTTCGGTAATCACCTATATACCCATATGTTATGTAATTTTTACATTTTAATACATAACTTAGTATAATTTGATAATTAAATTAATAAATCATCAAATCTGGTCAAAGTCTTTTGCTTGGTCAATGTTTGACTTCCAAGCATCATTTTGACCCCACTTTCTCGGTAATTACATAGATTACCTTAAACATTCCAATTTTTATAATTTCACCCAAAAACATTATAAAATCTTATAATTTTTATTTAAATACATTTTAAATCCCAATTTTCGACTATATTCACCTACAACCCTCTAATGTATGATTATTTACGGCTTTGACCCCTTACATAATAGTAAGTGCATAAAATAAATTAATTAAGCTTTTAAAGAAAAATAAAATGGCCTAATGACATGGCCTTATTACAACTTTGCTTTATAACATAAAATTCCACATAAATAGCTCAAAATATAATATAAGTTCTCGGCCTAACTATACTTTATTTATTTTTCCCCATAATGTCATAATTTGACCATTATGTTAAATAAACCACTTAAATGACTAGCTTAATTTATCTAACTCATTTTTTTCCATACTTAGGTTAAAATCACCCATATAAATACCTCCACTCTCCGCACATAATTTATATAAGCTAAGAAATCATAGTAACATAAGTTTAAGGTGTTTATACCTTGATTTATGTACTTAAAGCCCTTATATCCATTCGGCAGCTTGGAAGAAAAATCACCACAGCACTCACAAATGTTTAATACACAAAAATAAGATATCGTTACACTCCAAGCATGAGCTAACCATAAAGAACAATTAAATGTAAGATTTAAGGCAAAAATCACCTTAAAAATGCAAGGTAGTCTCCAAAGGGTTTCGGCCTGAATTGAACACACCACGTGGTGTTAAATTCACCATAAAAACATGGGGAATAGCTATACAACAACAAGCTGCTATGGCAATAGGTTTTACCTTGGCAAAATACCTTAAAGAATGATCTTTCCCTTGATTTTTGGCCACCCTTGCTCCAAATGTTTAACCCACCGAATCAACATGAAAATATGAAGATTATGAGTGAATAAACTCATAGAAATCAGAAGAAGAAAACCGGATGGAGAGTAGAAATCCTTAAGGTATGTTTTTACCTTATAATGTAAATTTTGACCACCTTGGCCCCAAAGCTTGCTTCAGCCGAGATTCTTTGTTGTTCAAGGTTTAAAACACTGAGAATGAGCCATGGGAAGTGATAGATTATAAGCTCCATGTGTAGGTAATGAAGAGATGAAGAAAAAGAGCTAAAATATGCCTTTAACCATTACCTTAGGTGCAAAAGGGATTGATTCGCTTTGAATGCTCAAGAACACAGCTTGAGAGGTTTAGAGAAAGCTAATGGCTCGGCTGGAATGGGACAAGAGGAAAGAGAAAGAAAGAAAATGTGTTTTATTGAATGAAAAGTAGAAAATGGAATAGTAAATGGTGATTCACCAAATTGGATAGATATTTTGTATTAAAGTTGTATGTGCTGACCTCCTTGCTCCATGCTGCTGACTTACTAAGGGTAAGGATGAGTCATGCATTGACCATTGACTATACTTAGTCAATTTTGCTTAAAAATGCACTATTTGGATTACTATTCACAAATGAATGCCATATTTCTGATTTTTTTTTGAAATCTTGGATTTAGAACTTCTAATGTGGTACATTATAGTACATTAGTATAAAAAGGTCTAATCCAATGCCTAACACCACTCAAAACCCACTCAGAAAGTCAATTTTCTCAAAAATGTGCTTTAAGGAATTTTAAAGCACATTTTGTGTTAGAACATGTTTTAGAGCTTGGTTTCCTTTGAGAATGGTTTTATAATGTTCATTACTTCATTATAATACTTAGGAATCCACTTTGGATCCTATTTGAGGTCATACAATCTCTATAGTGTCTTAAAACACATTTTTTGCTTTACCGATCTTAAGGCATGTTTTGCCTTGTTGAGATCTTTATATTGTTCCCCAATGGCATTAAGATGTTTTTTAATCTTCTTAGATCATTAATAGATCATTTAATTATGTTTTTAAGGTTAGGGGTATTTCAATCTACCCCCCTTAAAAAGGCTTCGTCCCGAAGTCCTTATTCATAATTAGTTCACCTAAGGAATCCAGTTCCACTAAGTAATCACAGACAGGTCATCACTAGGGAGTACATCCCACTACGTTTAGACCTAGTCTATATGCATCACATTTGATACAGCATTAATCTCATTCCATATAATCAATAATCATGACACATTCATTCATAAACAGCACTAAACAAGGTGCAAAACTCATTTATACACAGCACTAGACAAGGTGCAAAGCTCAATCGTACACAACACTAGACAAGGTGCAAAGCTCAATCATATACAGCACTAGACAAGGTGCAAAACTAAACAGAGTACTCAAAGGTGTTTACAAGGGATGCTCTATGCATCCCTATGTACATGTTAGTATCTCGCGAGGATACTCACACATCACTCCACATGTATGTGTGCACATATATTTAACGATGACAAATCAGGGGGAAGCAGTCTTAAAGACCTGTACTTGACGATCCCCAACCCCATGCTAGCCAATGTCTACTACCCGTGGACACACCGGTTTAATAACGAAGGGCTCTGCGGTCCACGGCTCCTCGGATTGTATCACCTAATTTCCTTAATCACCCGCAGACACACCAGTCTAATGACAAAGGGCTCTGCGGTCCACGGCTCTTTGGGTGATGTCACTCACAGACACACCGGTCTAATGACGAAGGGCTCCACGGTCCACGGCTCTTCGAGTGACACCCTAAATCCCAATTTCTATTCATATCTGTGTCCACTTGTAGGAAGTTTCGAGAGTCATTCAACCCCGACGTGGTCAGTGTCAGTGTTGAACTATCTCTCACCTCAATTTGTGTTCGGTTTCCCTTGATCGGACCAGGATCAAGTTCAACTTCCCACGTCAATTTCAATCAATTAATTGTTTATTCATTTCTAATCTTGTTTCCTCTTAATATTTTCCACCTTGTGTTCTATAGATACACAAGTCAACTAGTGTAATTAATCTAATCATTGGCATATAGGATCATGTATCCTAACCATGTACCAAGTTCTCTCGACTTATAATTATTCATACAACTCCTAGAGGTTTTACCTCCACTAGGTTACACATCGGTCTCATGCCGATTCACTCATCGCATTTCAATAATTGGTTTCATACCGAGTCACAAATCATATAGTATAGAGCTTTCTACTCCTTCTATTTGAAATCTCCCATCGGGGCTACTAAACTAGGCGTTTATGTGTTTAATGTTTGCAACGTTTGCATAAATAATCAGAAATAGGATAAGGACACTCTATCTGTTCTCCCTTTCCGATTCGCCTCAACTAATGCGAACTAAAATATATATATGTTCATACACATAATACATCACAATATTACCTCAAGTAATATAACATAATCATAATACTTGTATTCTACGTACAATAATAGTTTGCTGCATGTGTACCATGCGCTACGTACTCCTACATACGGTATATTTTAGGCGTGCGAAATCACTCTACCCCCCTAAAAAATGATTAGGCCCACGTAATCTACGAATATCTCATCTTGAAGTAATAAGTTCAAGATGTTCCACTCTAGTGGAATTATTCGTGCACTAATGTGCTACTTATTACATTACCCCTTTTCTCTAGGGTCGGGCTTTAGCCCCTCGAGCTATATTGCCTATCTTGGTTAGGTGTATGCATGTTCATATACGGTTTGATCGGGAGATGTAAACACATCATTGTTTTCCCAACCTGCTAGGTATTTCGACTAGCTTTTTATTCAGTCACTCTAACCTCTACACATGCTCATGGTATATTCACAAGAGTTCATGCCACCCTACCGAACTAACCTTTGGTGTAAGGGTTGTCGAGCTATGCTCTAGCATCTAGTGCTTGCAGTAGTTGTCTCTAAAGTATCAAGACGAGTCTGATATGCGCAACTAACTGGCGCCTCATGACTCCAAGTTATTTCCCTCTGGAATGAGTTCGTTCCTTAGGTACCTTGTAGGTCCTCTTTTGCTGGTGTGAACTCGTATCCCTCGTGTGTTGGTATTTATTATCCACACATATGGTTCATCCCTACTCTCAATTAGGGGAATCCATTGGTCTTTTTGATCTTCCATGTTCTGCTTCTCACCACCATATTTCGGTTAACAGTTATTATAATGGTCACTTTGTTGCGCACCATGTATCCGTTGATTGGACGGTTATCCGCTATTGCGGTTTGCATGGAGTATCTAATCTCCAGCTTAGAGTATCTCTTGTAATGCTTGCTTTTGCCCTTCATCTGTTGTAAACATACAATACGACTATGGGCTTTAGCTTGGCGTTCGTTTTCTGTTCAGCCCTAATTGGTACTAACATACTAACGTTTTATGGCTTGAGCATGTGGTTATTATTGTTTAATGCGACATCATCGCCGCGCCCTCAGCGCATGATATATCTCTTCCTGTGCCCCCCTTTTGGGTAGCATCCATAATATTACAAAGGTTTCTCTAATACAACTTCCTAAGATACCACACTTCATTTTCTCATTCATAGGTTCACCTTGCCATTACTAAAATCTCCAAAACTTGTGTTCTAACTCATCCACTGTGGAGTTGCGACCTTATGTCATTTTATTATCAAGCTATCCTTGATTTTTCCTAACCTTGTTAGTTTGACTGAGATCTCTCTCGTCAATTCATGGTTTACCTAGTCAGGATTCCATTCACCGACTTAGACACAGAGTTGGTTACCTCCTGGGTCCTTACACTACTCGTTTACATACATGGGGTACCATACTGATACATTACTACTTACCCAACTAACTTAATGTAAGTTTCGTCAGGCCCACAAGCTCCTAGGAGTGTGGTCGTCCCATGTCTCGTTTAGTGCACTCGTAGTGTTCGTACCCGGTGGTTATCGTACTCTTAGTCCCGGTAATTTATGTTGAAGTAACTATGCTGCCAATTCTTAACCTTTGATGTCAGAATGGCCCTAAAGGGTTCTCTGGGTTCTATGGGTTCCATTAATAATGTATTTTTCCCTTACCTTCTCTAAGATAGGTGTTTGCGACTTATCGCCCTAATACTGGTTTCCACATGCTCGTCATCTGGTATTGGTGAGTGGGGATCAGTAACTACTTACTATCTCTCCCGTTCACTACTAGGCTGTTAACGCCTTCAGATATGAGTTTTAGTTCTCGAACTCCACCCAATCCATTGGGTTACAACCTCTGGAGTAGTCTGGATTCCATGATAAGGGTTGACACCTCGTGTTTCCCCTACCTTATGGCAGTCCTTCTTTAGCCTAATTAATCAGTATTTGTGATTCATCACCTTTGTTCCCCTAGTTTTGGGTCATTTTGGTGGTACTAAGGGTACCCTTCCGTAGGCCTATGCCATACGATATTCAGGTTCAATGCTAATTCTGATAGTTAAATGCTTGTTGGTCTTCCTATTTAATTTAATCCTAGTTGGTTCTAATACTTCCTCCTAAGGTTACAATTGGATACCCACAACTTAGTGGGTTACGCTAATCATCGCTCTTCATTGTGTAATCCTTACTCTTATCCAACTCGTATTTCCTCCATTCTCTTCGAGGTAACGGTATCTTCCGTCCTCAGGCAAATTAACTGTTCAGTTAATATCCACTGCCCTCCGTACGGGAGTCTAGCAGCATAATGGATTCACAACACCCCCGGTGTGTGTGATGCGGGCATAACGTTGGCCCCTCTATTGTACGTTCGCATCTGCCTAATCTTTTCTTACAACTACAAAATAGTTTGCCATAACGGCACTTGTCTATTATTTCCCTAAACACTATAGACACCTGGGCCGTTCTTTTCAGCTAAATCAGGATGCCCAACTCCAGACTTGGACGGGGTAAGCAAGTTCAGCACTCATTGGACCCCAATGATACCATGTCCACATCACTTTATTACCCTCACTCGAGTTATAAGCTGGCGTTACTCGGCTCGGTTAGGTTTAATTTAAAGTCTTGGCTCGTATAGATCACTTCTTGCCCTCTGACAATGTTCAATGGTAGTGGTATAACCACGAATGTCGCGCACTCCCTAAATATGGTTATGCTGGTCCAAAAGACTCGACACTCCCCACCGGTAATGCTTGACATTTAATGTCCATACCGGCACTGGGGTTAGGCTGTAGGCACTAATTACCGTTATTCTCATTTACTCCCCTTTCCACACTCTACTAAATGGTGTATTATTTTCAGGTTTAATGGTCAGACCGGCTAGGTCTTCCCGAGGTTTTATCGACCTCAAACCCAAGGGTTTCGTACCCCTGCCTTTAAGAAGGCTATGTCCTGCTTTATTGCATTATGAACTCACATAAAAGTTTAGTGTTTATTGGTAACCGCCTGGACCACTCGGTCCTTTAGGGATAGTTTACCGTCGCTGCACTTGCTGTAGCAAGTGCGCATGGCAGGTTGAAATTTAGTTCTTTGGTTAATGTGGCACTTGCAGTGGCAAGTACGCCATGCAGACTGAGCCACCGGTACGGTGTGTCAGTGCAGTGCTATTCCCTAACCGGGTTCCTGTTCCTGTCAAAGAAATTCTTATTCAAATTAATACAGTCTCACTCCCGCACTCGTTCCCACAAGTTTACCGTGGTAGTAAGGTCTTACTCCACTCTCGAGGCGTTGCATGATTGCAACTTAGCGAGTTCTTGTTTCTACAGCTCTCATGATCTCTCCTCATGCACGTCAGGCCATCATGAACCTTCAGTGTTGCATGGTTTAGAGTTACTCACTTCGGGTGAGACTTCTAAGAGGTCATCCATTCCGTCTGTTGCATATCTCATAAACTAATCATTACTCGTCGTTTCCACTTCCTTCCCCCCAAGCGCACTAATCAGTGCTTTCCTGGATGTAGGACAGGGTTGCTTTGCATATAGCAAGCTATCCCCATTAATCCTACAGGAATTATCTCTTCAACCTTGGTTTAACATTCATCTCATACTCGTATGGTAGACATTACGTCATTACTAGGACCCCCGGTCCTAAACAATTCATCACAACACAAAAATCTTATTTTCTACATTTTAACATAATTCTCATAGCATCCACATCGGGTCTTCCCGATCAGGAGAGTTATCTCTGTGGTGCTTCTCATTTAATTGCTTCACTAGATAGTACTCGAGGTATGGGCTGCGGCGGGTGGGGTACCATTGCAAATTTCCCGGGATGCTCTCCCATCAAGTGCGAGTGGTTCATATCGTCTTCGTGTTACTTGGGATTACTGGACCATCACCACCTTCCGCTGTGCCGCGTTCTTCCTTAGTACTGTTACCCAGACCTCTCCCTGACATATGTCAAGAGGACGGGTTAGACCTTTACTCGGTCTAATACCGTAGTCTCGGTCATTTAATATTGAAATGCCTCTACGGCTATGGTGTGCAAGCCTTAAGCATTGCATCAACCCCGCAAGGTCACGTATCCTCACAACGTTTCCCGTATTCCCAAAACCTATGCTCACTGTATAAATCCTACTATCTCTCGTCATCAGAGTGGTACTCCGCTCTGATACCACTTTTGTAACACCCCTACTCTAATTGGCTCCTAATCGTCTTACTTAACATTGTAATCGCAGCGGTAATCTAAACAATTGAACTACTGGTGTCACCGTTCTCACTCGCCCATACGAGTAATAACGTGCTTACTGATATATATATAAATACGAAACAAATTTCCCACAGTGACAACAAGAGATAGATCTAACCTTCCTAAACCAATATAAAATACATTCACAGTGAGCATTCTAAGTATCCCAATCCTATACACGTTTCTAAGTTCGTATCAAAATGCAACAATGCATATTTAATCAACTGTAATTAAACTACCCAGCGCGTCCCGCTCTTTGTCGACACCAGAAGCTGCATACCTGCAAAATGATTGTTTGTGGTATGGAATCAGCCCCTGCTGAGTATGTTACTACATGACTGTCATGCCCCCTCGGACCCTCAGTTAATTGGTCGAGAGAATGCAATTCATTTTCATGAAAGTAGTTTAATATAAAAACTGTAAAGCAACAATATATATTGTGGTAAACTCAAATAGCAAAGAAGCCCCCGGCTTCACACATCGCATCGCAGTAAACCACTGAAAGTGTTACAACACTTATATGAGTACAGAGACTCCATTCCAACAAACACGTAATAATTCATAATTGAGTACGGCGACTCACTCGACCAAACACTCCAGAATAATCCACACACGAGTACAGCGACTCGACTCAACCAGTTCACAATACAGACAAAAGTACAATGACTCAATTATACCAATTCACGACACACAATATGAGCACAACGACTCGTTTCAACAAATCCACCAACATACAACACATAACCACAAAGCATAACCACTGAGCAAAAAGGCGAAACAACGAGAATTATAAACAAGTATAATTTCCCGTCTTTGGCATACAAGCCCAAATAATGTTCGCCTAATGTACGAGCTAATATAGTCATTCGTAATTGTTCAGTCATGCCTAATGACAACGTCTTGTTAGAACGACGCATCTCTAAGTTACCCATCTCCTATGGCGGGTCACCCACGACAGTAGCCACTCCAGCGGTAGAGTCTCCGACCGAAGTACCATCTGTAGTCCGTTAGAAATTTATCTTGATACTTACAGATGCTCACACGGCATCCTAGTATCGTTAGTTGATCACAATACACAGTAAGAGCCACAACCTCTTGATTAACTTATCTATACCATCGCATCGTCTTACTATTTTTGTTCCTGACACAGCAGACTAAGGTCGTTAGTCCAATCCTGAGTATGTCGACTTGGGATCCATTGTTAGATATGAGAGCGGCGTTAAAAAAGCCAATGCTCCGTATATAAGTCTCGGATAATATATATCTTATTATCCTAATGCTACAACGTTTTACTTACGTTCCTTATATTACACATATAAGATAGCATCATTGCCACTAGTTCGTTTTATAATATGTTCATATATACGAACGGTACAGTTATTGTTCAACAGTAATAATAATAAAGTAGCATTATTACACAACTCAAGCATATTAATTCACACAAGTAGACATTCAATCTTAACACAGATTTTCACACAATGTCTGAACTGAGGAAATCCTCAGAGACAATTCAAGCCACATAAATAACATAACGTGCACTGGGATTATAAGACCGTGGAGTATGAATCAGCTAAATTCTCTGGCGATCCTCGAGACGCCTTTAACAATCTATTAATATGCATCACACTATGCATCAGCATCTCATACTAACAATACACTACGGCACCCCGTACCGTTACTAATCCATCCCGGTTTATTCCCCATTGCTAACTGGTAACGTTTGTCGGGTTTTCGGTTTAACTCGGGATTAGGAAAAACGTCATATTTCATGCGTGGTTACGCCGAGTATATTAATATACTTAACTTTAAACGGTTGTTATCGCATGTAATTTAATACTCCTTTGTATATCATATAGTTTATCACTATATTGCATGTATAATCTTAATCATATATTATAAATCTCACCTTAGTATTTATTTCCTAAGGATGGTTTTTCCAAGTGTAATGTTGTATAATTCATATTTGAAAATGCTTTGAAGTATATGATTCCTTATTATTTCATGAACTACATAACATTAGAATTTCCTTATCTAATGTTTATAATTCTTTTTCTTCTTATTCTATATCATTTTAGTTATGATATTATATGTTTATTTGAACCATATTGTATTTTTCACTCCATAACATATATTTATTTATATATATGTATTATGGGACCATTTATTATATGGTAAACCTTTATAATATATTCATTCTCTTTTAATGAATATTTCTTATATTATAAATGTTATAACTTTTATACCATTGAAAACCATATTATAAATTTTTGTTCTAAAATTCTCATTATTTCCGAACAGCACCCTTGTTCTCTTAAAGATTTACAAAATCCACCACATAATTTTTATAATGTTATATTATAGTTATATAACATATATTATGACATTTATGTCATTAAAACAATTATAACCTATAGTTATAAATTGTTATAAAATACCAAATAGCCCTTATTCTTCTCGGTTTTTATCATATTCCACTATACTTCCATAATTTACAAATCAACTCCAATTTATATTCCATTGTCACATTTATAATATATACATTATATTATAATCCATAAATCTTAATATAATTATAACCTATGGTTATAAAGTCCCAAAAAAACCGAACAGACCCTAGGCCTGTCTCAAATTAATTTCCAACCCACCAACTTTCCATATTCACTAAATAACCCCATTTTATAACATATAGTTTCTAATGTCATTAAAACTGAAATACCCCGACCTTAAATATGGCGATTAAGTTATCCTAATAGGTATTTAAGAGCCTAATAATGGTTAAGAAGTATTTGTAAGGGAAAATAAATCCAAAAGAAATAAAGAAACGCTTTAAAAGCGAAAAACGCTAAATAAGCGTTAAATAACCATAGGAGGTGTGAGACCTCGGTTAGCGTATTATAAGGATTCTAAAGGCTTAATTAAGTCTAAATAAATATGAGGGAACAAATCCCGAAGAAAACGGATCCTCAAAATGGATTAAAAACACTAATGAACATTAAAGCGCGTTTTCGAGGTAACCGGGAAAACGTGACTTTAAGCGGGTCAAATAGACTCGTAACAATTTTGGTCAACTAAATGATCATCAATAAATATTAGGGAAGCTTTAGGACCAATAAAATCAATAAAACGAGAAATTTGTAAAAAACGGTCAAAACGGGAACTTGTGGGGTAGAAATATAAATAACACAAACTTATGTGTCCAATAATGTAAAAAGAATTTTTCAAAACCCATGTGGGTCTGTGGGCTGTCCGATTTTTACCCCCCCTCTCTCACACTCACCTATCCTCTTATTAACTAAAGACAAAAGCAATAAAAGAAAACAAAAAGCAACTACATTACCCCACTCACACTCTCTCTCCTCTCCATTCTATCTTCACTCATGTAATACCCTCACCCAGCACCCTCTCTTTCTTCTTCTTCCCCAAGCATGCGACATTAATGGAGAAAGGAAGCAAACAACACAAAACCTCCCTTCTCTCCTTTGTAACTCCCTCAAATCTCTTCCAAAAATTATAAAAATACCACCATTGTCTTCCTCTCATCAAAAGCAACAATTCCCTCTTTCCAAAATTCGAAAACACACATTTTCGCTTTTATGGGTACACCCCATTTGGAGCTTCAAGACTACCATTAGAAGGCCCTCCTTCTCCTAGTTCTTGTAAGGTAAAAACATTCTCAAAAACTCCAACTTTTTCTAGCCTCAAAGGCAAAACGAAATCTGAGCTAAGACTCTTGTTTACTCCTGTGTTCTAGCCGATTTTGACCTCATTGGTGGAGTTGGAATCTTGTTCTTGAGCCACTCCAAGCTTTATTTGCACCCTTGGAAGGTAAAGGAAATTCTAAACCCTAAACCTTACATTTAAACGTAAATAATGTTAGGGTTAGTTTTTGGTATTGAATTTGTGGGTATGTATGGGTTATGATATTAGATTTGTGAAGTACTGTAACCGGGGAGAAAGAGAGGAAGGAAAGAAGAAAGAAGGAAAGGAAGAAAAACAAAACAAAAGCAAAAACGTGAGGTAACAAAACGCCTCTGTATGGATTTAGTATAGTGTATACGTATGTATTTGTTTAGCAAATGTAAACCTACTGAAATGGTATAAGATAGGTTAGCATAATGGTATTGGTAGCATTAGTAAGTTAGGAATCTGTCAAAACAAAAAAAAATGAATGAGCTGCTGAAACGTTGAGCTTGGAACTGATGCCTATGTATATAAACTGTCAAATGCATATGTATAAACTGATGCAGGTTGAAACCGATTTGATTTTTGGATGAATTAGTGTGAGGAGAATGTAAGATTATAGGGGAAACTATGGCAAATTTTACCTAGAAACTATGTCACTTAGGAGCTGTCGGCATTTGTAGAAGAAGAATTAAAATGAATCAGAAGTAGCAGCAGCAACTCGGTAGAACTGCAACAGAAAGGAAAGAAATGAAATAGTGGAAATGGTGAGATAGCAGTAGGTTGGGGGAATTGAGTTTCGGTGATAGATTTAGGTAGGTTAGACATCAAATGAGTAGTTAAGCATGTAATATCAAGATTAGAAACCATTAGGAAGTGATTAGAGGAAGAAGAGAATGAAACAGAGCATGGAAAATATTTCCGTTCGTAGCAGACCATTGTTGGTCCGGGACTTAGGTCTTGTATTAAGTCCCGGACCAACCATCAAAAACTACCCGAGAGTTTCCCAAAACGCCTGGTCCGGGACTTACCCCATGTACAAGGTCCCGGACCATAACTAAAAACCATTCGAGAGTTCTGATCTGTGTTGGTCCGGGACTTAGGACCTGGACAAGGTCCCGGACCAACACCAAATTTCACCCGAGAGGAATTTTAAGTGGGCTGTAAGTTAAGGCTTTGTTTGGGGATGGTTGTATAAATTGCTTAAGACTTAAGTAATCATAGGTAAGAGTCATTAGGAGTATAAACAAGCTAGAATGAGAAGTAAGTAAAGAATGGAAATGAAATTGTACAAGTAAGAATTAGTAAGTATGTAAGGTGGATGAACTAAGGCAATTTGAAGGGCCTAGGTAGTGTTTAAACATGTGAGATTACCTGTAAGAAGATTGGGGAAACAATGGGTGAAGTTGGGAAAGAAAAATAAAATCAGTAGCAAGGTTCTGACTCCGTCTGACCCAGACGGTGAGTCGGACATGGGTCGGACGGGGCTTGAGAAACGAAAACCAAACCTTCTGGAATGGTCCGACCCAGAGCCGTGAGTCGGACATGGGTCGGACATGCAAATTTTACAACGTCGAAGTTTCTGACTTCGTCCGACCCAGACGGTGAGTCGGACGTGGGTCGGACGGAGCTTGGACGACAGGACCAAAACCTTCTGGAATGGTCCGACCCAGAGAGTATGGGTCGGACGGAATAGTGCTGGGTCGGACAGGGTACTTTTCTGGGAACGAACCTTACTGGAATGGTCCGACCCAGGGCTTGGGTCGGACGGTGGGTCGGACGGCCCTATACTTACAAAAAAAAACAGTAAGCTTATAACTAGTATATATACATATATATATATGTGTACCCACCTATACATATGTATATACATGTGTATGTAAATTATGGAACAAGTAATGGAAAGTAAGTAAAATGAAATATAAGTGTAAGGAATGTAAAGGCTTAGTGAATAAGGATTGGTAAACACAAAAGTAGTTGAGTTAAGATTAATAACGGTAGATTAATTATTCGGTTGTATGTATATCATAGGATTTGAATTGTGAATACCGGAGGAACGTTGGGATACAAGTACAACGGTGAAAGGTATGATATCTTCATGCCCTGTATCCTAATCTGGTTACCCCAATTTGTGTGCTTATTTGATCACCTAATAAGATAAATGCATGAATCGGACTATATTGCACCTACTTGTGCTTGTTTACATTGTTCTTGATATTTGTCTTGAACAATAGTTTGTATAATTCATGAATCATATGAATGATGATGAAGTGTATCATACTTGTAGTGTACTTGTATATTGTAATGTATTTGTATGTAAGTGTATATGGGTATTGTATTATTGTGGCTTGGATGTTGACTTGTACTAATTCCTAACTATCTAACTCTAACTTAAGTGAGTAAATTGGAATGAGTACAAGTCCAATATAGCTTCGGCCACGTGTGAGGATGCGGAGTCACAAGAGGTTGGCTGCAAATCCTGACTCTTAAACTGGTCCGCGGCCCAAATCCCTTAAATGGGTAGCATCCCGGATTGGTGAGTCAAGTAAATCCCGAAGGTGGGACGGTGTAGTCCCCAGGGCCGGAGGTC
This sequence comes from Limonium bicolor, assembly GCA_023374045.1. Taxonomy (NCBI): domain Eukaryota; kingdom Viridiplantae; phylum Streptophyta; class Magnoliopsida; order Caryophyllales; family Plumbaginaceae; genus Limonium; species Limonium bicolor. Next base: position 256,210,735 of record CM041782.1, on the reverse strand, counting down.
CCGACGACTTAACTTGAGTAAGAGTAAGAGTAAGTAAGTATGGATCCGTAAGTAAGTATGAGTATGAGTATGTATGTGTATGAAGTAACGAGTAAAAGAGTCAACTCCACCCGATTAACCCGGGTGGACCAATGAAGCTAACAAGAACTGTACTTGTGTATGTACTGAGTATGTGTATTCGGAAGAAAGGTTGCAGAAGGTTATTTTCTGAGTGGTTAAACTGGTGTAAAATTTAAAGAAAAGAAATTTAAAAACTCAAATTAAACGTCGGGCTGCAAACAAATCCCGGTCGTAGTTAGTAAAACAAGTGTCGTATCCACAGGGAGGTTGTTCAATTTATCCTAGTCTTGGTAGTTACTTAAAAACTGTAAAAAAGGGTTTAGCCGGAGGCAAGCTTGATTTGTTGTTGGATCAGTGCAAATATAATAAAAACAGTAAAAAGGTGAATTAAGTGATGTGAATGGAAAAATGTATCCTAGGATAGCGGGGGAACTTCCTAAATTACTTAAACATATTTATAACCCTGTCTCAATTATTTATTGCCTATTAGAGTTAATAATTGTCAGTTACGAACTCTTAATAATAGCCTTAAATTTTCCTGCTCAGTCCGGAGTGTAAATACTAAGATTAATTCCTTTGTGGTACCTAGACTATCTCAAAATCATATGTTGATAGTTACCAAATAAATGCAGTCGTTTGTCGCGCAAAGCATTTAGCAATTTAGTTGAAAGGAATTAAAACAAGTTAAAATAAGAGAGACAGGTGATAAATATTAATTTACGTAATATTAGAAATAAACCCCCATCCTACGATACAAATGAAAATTACTTAGACATTAACGGAGATAAGAAGATTACACAGATAGATTTTGACATTAATTCAGAGGAAGAACTGGTCTGCTCTCGCTCTCACTGCTGCTCTTCTATTTCTTTTGTTACTGCGTGAGTGTGGAATGTTGTGGTGTTACGGGAGGAAAATAAGTGGAAGGGAATGGATGAGTGTGGTGAGCGAATTCTTCAGACTCCCGTCGTGCGTGGTGTATTTTTGGTGCTGTTGGAGTGAGTTTATATAGAGGCAGAGGAGAAGAAGATCCGTACGAATTTGATTGCCGGTTGATTGCTCTCGTTGATTGCTTCATTTATTGCAGGGGACACAGCCGAAACGCATGAGCAGATATTGTGAGTTGCAGATGAGAGTTGCAGAGTCGGCGCGAAGAAGAAACTGTGTGCGCGACTGAGTTTTAGTCACGACCGCCTTGATGTCCGCCTAAGGACAGGCGGTTTCTTATGTGGTGTCCGCCTTCACTACCGCCCAAAGCCAGGCGGTTCTTCTTGGTTTGTCCGCCCATGGTTCCGCCACATACTAGGCGGTTGCAAAGGATACACGTCCGCCTCTTCTTGGGCGGTTGCAGCCTCTCACGTCCGCCTCTTCTTGGGCGGTTGCAGCTCACGTCCGCCTCTTCTTGGGCGGTTGCAAGGCATATGCGGTTGTAGCTTGTGGTCGTGACTTAATTTCTTCAAACTTCGACCGGCTCTAGACTCTTCGTTTGGACTCCGTTTTTCGAGCCGTTTGCGTCTATGTGTTCGTCTCTTCATGTACTTTGCTCCTAGCTTGGTTTTTCCTCATGTTTAAACCAATAAATTTGTGAGATAATCAATAAAACATAAACTAGAGGAAAAACATACGATAAGTGAGAAATGAGCAGAAAAGTGCTGATATGATATATGAAATACACCTATAAAACATGCTCATTTAGACACTTATCACACCCCCACACTTACCTTTTGCTTGTCCTCAAGCAAAACCATGTACCCAAACAAGTAGGGAATGCTCAATATTAACAAATACTATTACGAAGGGTAGGATAAAGAAGTCAATAGTACATGATCTTAAACTTTTTAGGGGAGTGTGATCCATCACCTACTGGTGGCATAGGTGTACTCAGGGCAAAAATAAAGATTAGAGTTTCGGGGTATGATCCGGAGTACTTCAATGCTTCTTGATTTAAGGTGACTTTGAGAACTTTTACCATGGCCAACTTCTCTCAAGAATGGGCATTGAGGAGAAAACAAAAGGAAAAATAGAATTATGCATTTGTTTCACTTTTGCATAAGAGATGAGAAGATAATATGTAGGCATTAAGCCTTTGTTTTTAAGAACACTCAACTCTCTTTGTTGGTTACCAATGGTGTCTCGCAAGTCCCTTATTTATTATTATTTTTTTATTTTTTTGACAGAGAAGCACCCCTTAGCAATCCCTAAGAAAGAAGACAGAAAGAACCCCTGAGTAATAAAAATCCATCCATTTCAGATCATTTGGTCACACCGCATAAAAATGCTCCTCAAAAGTAATCAAAATTTTTAAAATTTTTGTACATTTTATACCATTTATCCCACAATTCATAACAGTATTTATTCTTAAAGAGAACAACCCACATATAAAGGGTCCACGATATTGAGTTTGAACAAACGCAAGATAAGCAGATAGATTAGGCATTTTAGCATAAAATGTCACCGAAAAGGGCACACTTCACCCCCACACTTAAATTGAACAATGTCCTCATTGTTCACCAGAAAAACAAGGGAAAGTTTCAGAAGGCCTTTTCGGTAAGTAGATAAAATAGAGAGAACACGAAGCTCACGTAAAACCATTTAAGCACATAAATTCTCCTCTGCATGATTTATTTAAATAAAAGCAAGGTTAAAGAAACTGGTACTCCCCTGATATTATTTTTGCTTGCTGTTAAAGGACTTCCCCCACACTTGAGCTTCAGCCTCAAGTAGCGTAGCTTGGTTGCGGTGTAGTCATGAAATTGCACCTGCATAAGACACTAGAAGCAACCATACTAAAAACGGGGTTAAGAGTTAGCAAAAATAAAATTTAAAGGGAACCTGAAAATTAAAACAACATAAAAGCATATAGAAGATAAGTTCGTCCGGGTTGCCTCCTGGAAAGCTGCCCTTCTTTAACGTCTTTGGCTAGACGCTTTGTCGTTAGATCGATCCTCGGGGGTGGTTATGAGGAGGAGATCCAAAGCATGACTCGATAGTATTTTTGAGTGTCCACCGGGATGCATGTTTTCTTTTCTTATCCCGCTTTTCGTCCGGGATTGGTGGTGGTATCTCTGTAATAGACATTCTGTCTGGAAGAGTAATAAACAAAAGTGGGGATGATGGTGATTGAGTATCCCTTACGAACTTGAGATCCTTGGATTTGCTATCTGGAGATCTTCCTGATGCAAACTCCAGCTTTTCGTTATAAGCTTGAAGGGTGATTTTCCCCTGGGCTACCCAAATGTGCACATTGGTTGTGGCAAGGAATGGTCGTCCAAGGATGAGAGGTGTAGTGGAGTTCTCTTCGATGTCTAGAATGACAAAATCGCATGGGAAGTATAAGTGTTCCACTTTGATGATAACATCCTCCACCACTCCGCTTGGGTAAGTTACCGAACCATCTGCCAGTTGCAGGGTCATCTTGGTCTTTTTCATCTCTCCAATTCCCAGCTTTTTGAAAGTGGAGAGGGGCATCAAATTTATGGAGGCACCCAGATCGCATAGGGAGTATGGAAATGAGGTGCTACCAATTGTGACTGGAATAGTGAAGCTGCCCGGATCATTGCATTTTGAAGGTAGTGGTTGTTGCAGAATAGCTGAGCAAGCTACATTGAGAGGTACCGTACCGACTTCGGCCAATTTAGTTTTGTTGGATATGAGGTGTTTGAGGAATTTGGCATAGTTTGGCATTTTGGTAATGAGGTTGACAAACTGTATGTTGACGTTTAGTTGCTTCAGCATTGCCAGAAACTTACCATATTCATTATCCAATTTCTGCATTTGGAGTCGGTGGGGAAATGGTATAGGCGGTTCTGGTGAAGATGGTTTTGAAGCTGGTGGAATAGTGAGGATGGTAGGAGATGTTTTTTCTACTGGGGCCTCAGCTTTTTCTTCACTATCCTCTTTGGATTCTTCTGATCTTTGCGGGATGTGAATCTTGTCGGTTTTCTTACCGCTTCTCAAGGTTATCCCTTAACCTCTTCTTCTTCTTCTTCTTCAAAGTCGAGCTTTTCATTTTCATAACCGGCCACCAAGTGCTCAAGGTAGGTATTCTCAGATTGAATACGATTATTATAGACTTTGGCGGTGCTTTCAAGTTCAGCTACATTCCTTTTGGAAGTTTCGATAGCTACAACCCACTCTTGGAGGGAAGGGTGTAGTTCTGGAATCGTAACTGTTTTAGCCACCTCCATCTTTTCTTCATCGTGCTCCTTCACATAGATGCACTTGGCTTGCTCTCTTGGATTTGGTTCATTTTGGCTGGGGGGAGCCCCTGGCGGTCTTCGAGCAAGATGTTCTGCAAGTTGATTGAATTTACCTTCGATTTTCTGGTTGAAGGCTTCTTGTGCAGAGAGCTGGTTCTGAGTTATGGACATGAATCCTTTCATCATCTCTTTGAGTTCTGCGTTTGGATCAACAGAGGATGAAGATGGTTGTTGTTGTTGCTGTTGTTGGAAACCTGGAGGGGCACCTAGTGCTCTATAACCCATATTAGAGTTTGGTTGGGGTCGGTTTCCCTGATAGGTATTGGAATTGTTGTTCTGCCCTCCTTGGTTCTGATCATTATTTTTCCATGAGAAATTCGGGTGATTTCTCCATGGGTAGTTGTTGTTGATGTTATTGTTGTAGGAATTACCGGGGCAGTTTCCTATGAATTGTACTTCCTCGTACTGGCCTTTGCCTTCGCATTGATGAGTTTCATGAGGACCGGCGCATATGACACATCCTTCTGTAGGTGGAACTGGTGGTGAACTTGTAGGTGGGGAAGCTATTGTTTTTACGATTTCGTTTTGAGATGTTGTTAACTTTTCCACCATCTTTGCAAGGGACGAGATCTGGGCTGATAAATGATCCGTAGGCTCAACGTGGAGTAGGCCTGCTGCTCATGGCGTTCTTCCTTTGGATCTCGTCCACTGTCTGGTATTGCTCGTCATGGTTTCGAGAAGGTCCATTCCTTCTTTAGGAGATTTCATCATGAAACTTCCTCCTGCAGAGGAATTGACGAGTAGTCGGTTTCCATCATCTAGACCATTGAAAAATGACAGGCAGAGGGATTGATCGTCAAGACCATGGTGGGAACACTTCATTAGCATATCCTTGAATCTGTCCCAAGCGTCGTACAACGTTTCTCCTGGTTCCTGACAGAATGTGTTGATTTCACCGATCAATTGCCTCGTTCTACTGGTTGGGTAGTATTTGGCAAGGAATTTCTGGGCCATTTGCAGCCATGTGGTGATTGATCGGGAGGGAAGACTTCGGTATCACCTGTTTGCTGAATCCGACAATGAGTGAGGAAATAGTTGTAGACGGATTCTTTCTTTGACGTTGCCGGTCTGACCAAAGGAATTGCAGAAGTCTAGGAAGAGACTCAGATGATTTGGGGCTTCATCTGGGTTCGCTCCACTAAACTTGCCTAGATCCCGGACGGCGGTGATGTAGTGAGTTTTGAAAACCCATCGTCCGGCTTCTTCTGGTGTTAGTTCAGGGAGAACTATGGCTGATGCTCTTCCTTCGGTATTCGGTTGGTGGTAGTCAGAGAGAGCACGGTGTTCTGGTTGATTTGCATGGTCAATTTCATTTATAACTTCGTTATTGGCCATGGCTTGATTTCTCAGGTTTCTTTGTGCTTGTAATAAAGTGCGCTCGGGTTCGGGGCTCGGACTGATTGGTGGAGAGCCTCGGGTTCGAGTATTTGGCATGCACAGAAGATAACTTGGGGAGCGTCAGAAACTGTGAAATTAATTAGTAAATAGAATAAGAAAGACAGAGATATTGGTTAGGCTGATAAACGTTAGTTAAAAAACACTGATATATTTTTTTGTTTTTTTTAACAAGAGTAAAATGACAGAATATTAAATGACAAGGGACAGAAATGACAGAAAATTAAAGTTAGGAGTTAGTATACTGGAAATTATAAGTTAGTAGTTAGTATACAGAAATTTGAAGGACAATGGAAATGAAATGTTAAGGACAATGGAAATGAAAAGTTAAGGACAATGGAAATTAAATGTTAAGGACAATGGAAATTAAATGTTAAGGACAATGGAAATGAAAAGTTAAGGACAATGGAAATTAAATGTTAAGGACAATGGAAATTAAATGTTAAGGACAATGGAAAGAGATGACAGGAAATTTTAAGTAAGTAGTTAGGGACAATGGAAAGAAATGACAATGGAAAGAAATGACAGAAATAATAACAATAATATTAAGATGTCCGAAGTTAGATGTCCAAGTCAGATGCCCAAGTCAGATGTCCGAGATTAACAATTTAATAGTATTAACAGATTATTATAATATAGTAAGTGAACTACCGGAAACTAGGGAAATTGATGGAATCAATCTCCCCGGCAACGGCGCCAATTTGCAGAAGGTTTTTTTCTGAGTGGTTAAACTGGTGTAAAATTTAAAGAAAAGAAATTAAAAAACTCAAATTAAACGTCGGGCTGCAAACAAATCCCGGTCGTAGTTAGTAAAACAAGTGTCGTATCCACAGGGAGATTGTTCAATTTATCCTAGTCTTGGTAGTTACTTAAAAACTGTAAAAAGGGGTTTAGCCGGAGGCAAGCTTGATTTGTTGTTGGATCAGTGCAAATATAATAAAAACAGTAAAAAGGTGAATTAAGTGATGTGAATGGAAAAATGTATCCTAGGATAGCGGGGGAAATTCCTAAATTACTTAAACATATTTATAACCCTGTCTCAATTATTTATTGCCTATTAGAGTTAATAATTGTCAGTTATGAACTCTTAATAATAGCCTTAATATTTTCATGCTCAGTCCGGAGTGTAAATACTAAGATTAATTCCTTTGTGGTACCTAGACTATCTCAAAATCATATGTTGATAGTTACCAAATAAATGCAGTCGTTTGTCGCGCAAAGCATTTAGCAATTTAGTTGAAAGGAATTAAAACAAGTTAAAATAAGAGAGACAGGTGATAAATATTAATTTACGTAATATTAGAAATAAACCCCCATCCTAGGATACAAATGAAAATTACTCAGACATTAACGGAGATAAGAAGATTACACAGATAGATTTTGACATTAATTTAGAGGAAGAACTGGTCTGCTCTCGCTCTCACTGCTGCTCTTCTATTTCTTTTTTACTGCGTGAGTGTGGAATGTTGTGGTGTTACGGGAGGAAAATAAGTGGAAGGGAATGGATGAGTGTGGTGAGCGAATTCTTCAGACTCCCGTCGTGCGTGGTGTATTTTTGGTGCTGTTGGAGTGAGTTTATATAGAGGTAGAGGAGAAGAAGATCCGTACGAATTTGATTGCCGGTTGATTGCTCTCGTTGATTGCTTCATTTATTGCAGGGGACACAGCCGAAACGCGTGAGCAGATATTGCGAGTTGCAGATGAGAGTTGCAGAGTCGGCGCGAAGAAGAAACTGTGTGCGCGACTGAGTTTTAGTCACGACCGCCTTGATGTCCGCCTAAGGACAGGCGGTTTCTTATGTGGTGTCCGCCTTCACTACCGCCCAAAGCCAGGCGGTTCTTCTTGGTTGTGTCCGCCCATGGTTCCGCCACATACTAGGTGGTTGCAAAGGATACACGTCCGCCTCTTCTTGGGCGGTTGCAGCCTCTCACGTCCGCCTCTTCTTGGGCGGTTGCAGCTCACGTCCGCCTCTTCTTGGGCGGTTGCAAGGCATATGCGGTTGTAGCTTGTGGTCGTGACTTAATTTCTTCAAACTTCGACCGGCTCTAGACTCTTCGTTTGGACTCCGTTTTTCGAGCCGTTTGCGTCTATGCGTTCGTCTCTTCATGTACTTTGCTCCTAGCTTGGTTTTTCCTCATGTTTAAACCAATAAATTTGTGAGATAATCAATAAAACATAAACTAGAGGAAAAACATACGATAAGTGAGAAATGAGCAGAAAAGTGCTGATATGATATATGAAATACACCTATAAAACATGCTCATTTAGACACTTATCAAAGGTAAGTATGTATTGGATGGTTATATTGTATTCCTTGTATGCAATGAAGTGTATGTATGTATGCTTGCGTAAGTATTCTTGTATTGTGTATAAGAGCATGTATGCATGTATGTTTGTATGTAATAAACCGCATGTATACGACCAAGTGGTCGGCGTACCCTCACTAGTACGCGGGGTATGCGGTTATCATGCTCGGCGAAAGCTGACCCCTTCGGGGGACATTTTTTAGTGTGCAGGTACCCGAAGCGAATATGGTCAAGGAAGAGACCGGAGGCACACCCTTGTACTTAGAAAGTAAGTAGTTGTGAGAAAATGGGTAGATGTAGACTCTTAGAGAGTATGTATGAACTTGGAAGAGATATTACACTTGTATAAGGATCTTAGTAAACTCGGTATGTAGATTATATTGTATTGTACTTGGAGTATTGTATTTAAGGAAGATTGTAGTAGTATTTGGTAAATGGAGAATGTATTGTAGATTTGTAGTACTCGGAATTCCGGTCCATCAGACCGATGCTGTAAACAGTAGTAGTAGCCTTGTTAGCCACGTGGGTGGTTAACGGCATTGTATCACCCATAGTATGTAAGTAAGTATCCGCTGCGTGTATCTGACGTGTAAGGAGATTGGACGGTAAGCATGTATTAATGGTAGGGGTGTTACAAAAAGTGGTATCAGAGCGAAGTATCGCTCTGATGACTGGAAATACCGAGCTTAGGAATACCGAGTTAGGAATTAGAAGCTTAGGGCTAAGGGCTGAGTGTTAGCATTAGAGATATGCTAGTTAGGAACTACCGGTGAGTACCGGATACCTACAATACCAGTCCCGCCCGCCGCAAACTCCACTGTATAACTTGGGAAGGGACGCCAGAGAGAAGAAAAGTCTTCTCATACTCGGGGAAACCCGATCTGGCAGTTGTGAAGCAATCACACAATAAACAAGAACCGACACATGGTAGATTCCAAGAACTGGAAGTCCCGGAGATGGATCCCGGTTGAACCACAACACCGCACGTAATAGCGGTAGGATGGGCACTCCAACCACGAGGAGGCTACAACATGCAACAGCATGGGGCGACGTGCTTAGCAGTCGCGAAACCTAGCTAGTCAACCAACAGCAGGACAAAAGCACTAACTGTGCAACGGAATGAAAAAGGGAGCAGTAACGGAACCCGAGACACAAGTCTACGGGATAGTAATACTTGAATAATGCCACTAACGGTATGCTAGCCGACTAAGGACATAGTCAGAAGCAGTTAACTCCAGAATTACAACGCCACTAAGGTTGCAATACCTGGCCAATATAGCTCAGACAACTACAAGGACAACCATGAGATACAATCTTATAGGACTACAAGCGTAGTACCTAAACGAGGTTGGCTCAGCAACCACCACAAAGGTATGGGAACGGGCCACAAGGAACGACACTAAACCAAATAGAACGGGAACCTCCAAGGAGTGGAGGAGTACCCAGATCTACGACAGCCATGTCTAGACCACCAAGAAGCGACCTAAAGGAGCGAGTATACCAATTATAGATCAATAAGATCGAGGGAAGCGTCAACAAGACTAACAAACACAAATGGAAACCATACCGTGATCGGTATAGGATTACTCAAAAACCACCAGTACCACGCACTTGCCACGGCAAGTGCAGTAAGGACAAGAACACGCGGAGAAACCCCAACATGTCACAAGCACATAGGAACGTGCTGTGACTGTAATGAGGCGACTACAGGAATAAATATCCCAAAACAGGAGGAATGAAACCATGGGAAGGCCTGACGGCCCGACCGCTGTACTTAGTACATACCAGTCAGCGAGAAGCTAGACTTGGTCAAGACCTCAAACATGGCTATGCCATGGGAGATTCCTTTTAACCCCGAACCATTGTTTCAAAACCCAAAATTTTCCTTTCAAAACCACAACCCTCTTTTAAAAACCTTGGATTTTAAAACCAGATCAACAGCATTATGGTGAGTATCATAGGATGATACAAGAGGAGTTGGCAACAGAATACTTCACCTAGGCGTGTGACGAACACTACGAGTATACCCGTTACGGGATGTGGGACAACCGCACTCCGAAGGAGCTTGTGGGCCCGACATATAGTTGGGTAAGTGGTAACGTATCAACATGGTACCCCACGTATGTATACATGTAGTGTACGACACACGGGAAGTAGTCAACTCCATTCTACGGACCATCAGTAAGTTCAACCAAAGACAGCTGGACACCTCAGAGGATCAAGCATAAAGGAACTCAGAGAATCCATCTGAAGATGAGGAATAAGAACTAGGAAGTGCAAAGAGCACATGCTAGTAAGTATAGACATTGGATATGTCTCAAATAATCCAAGCAATTACCTGACAGCTGGATGGAATGCCCAGCCTAAACACATTAAGGGGAATGCCTAACGTGAACCTAACAATACTCAACAAGCGGGGCGGAATTCCCAAGAGCAATCACAAAATTACTACGAAGCACAATCCATAATCGGAGAGGATATTCAAACCTAGTCTCAAGTACTAGGAACAAGCATAAACAGTCTACCCAAGGACGGGAGACGTCATGACCCAAAAAGGGACAACTCAAGAACGATACCACAAGATGGTACAGTGGACAACATATCATAACCATCAGCCGGAAGTAACGACATAATTTAACAACACCAGGAGCAATCCTTGAGGGTGACTAGATGGACAACAGTCGAACAACAGCGACATGATAAAAGCACGAAAGTTAGAACGAACACTCGGTTGGGACCCGAAGGGATTTCACTTAACAGGAAATGCCCTAAGATATTGAGAGACACCTATTAACATCAGATTACCTAAAGGGTCTCCTATGAACGGAAGCGTGATGTCACGACTTACCATGGAGCCCAATAATACCTCCAACCTATGACGGTATACAAGGAGTGGAAACATGCATAAGCCGCTTGCAAAGAGCATAGCTCGCAGCAGTACGGCTTAAAAGCCATCAACCAACTACGCGTGTAACCTTAAACGGTTGCAAAACCCAACACTCTGAGTGGCTTGGAGTAATGGCCAACTCAATGTCACTGTCACTAGAGCATCAACCTAGTATACAATTGACGGAGTTCTTAATTACCGCCATGCCTTCTGTAGCAGTGGTAGCACAGAGGCATGAGAATCATGGTAATGCCAACATTGGCCTAGTCCACACTTGGACACTACGAGAAACCCAAGGGAAGGTACCCCTCGTTAACCAAAGACCACTAATGCGGTGATGATATGAACCCTTAGAAAGGCTTCCATCTACTATAATAATAAAACCACGCAATAAATATTGCCAAGGGATGATGGGATAAGGAAATGATATTTCCAAACCATTACGACTTAAGGGAGTAAGCATACTCCATATACACCCAAACATATAGTGGACCATTGTGTAAACACCAACATAGCAAACCTTGTCATTAGACCTATGAGTGGAGACAAACCCCTCAACAAGAACTTTCATTATCAATGACAGAGTAAACTACACAGCTAGAGCCTATCATTAGTGCTCAGCACTGGAAAGACAGTAATTGTCAAAACAATCAATGTGAATACACATTGAAAACCTTGAATGACCAACACTCAAGAGAGCTAGTAACCCGATAAATTACTTCAACCATTGTCAACCAAGACACTCGGTAAATTGTATCACAAATGATGATAGAATGTGAGGTAAGCTAACCTACACATGAAACCTAATTGGAAACAGAACATCTCCACAATGGGAAGATGATAACGTGCAATATTCTACGACAACCGTCATACACACGAACACTAGGAACCTCCTAGTGTATTTACACCATAAGGAAATGGTGCCAACGACAATGGCAATGAGTAAAGACGAACTACCACAGTAACAGAAACAGTAAAGACAATGTTGTACAGTGAGTAAGAACACGGTGCGCAACAAGCGACCGCTATGAGGAAGTAGCAGATAATGACACGGAGTATAAGTATGGAACGACAGACAAAAATATTCTTTCCTATCACATAAGTGACTTACTGCCAAGCGTTTACGCCTCTGCACTCTGTATGACTGAGTGTTTTGGCATTGCACTTGTTCAGCTAATGATCTAATGAGATGGTTAGGGGTATAGAGAATGTAAACCGTAGTAAATCCTTCCTTTCACCATAAACATGGCATAAGCCAGTCAAGCAAGCTTAGCAACATACAGTGCGGCCTAAGGCCAAAGAAGCACGAAGAGTGTATAACACACTAGTAATCACAAGATGTGAATTCCATTGGAATGTAAGGTGAAAGGAGATACAGGAAAGTCACTAGGACCGACGCATAGAAATGCAAGGTCATACAAGTAAAGAACACTTGTACTGAACCAGGAGAACTGGTATGATTTAAAAGCTAGTGACAACAGAGGAAGCACTACAGCTAAGTGGTGACTTAACCTCGCCTGACAATAAGTCGGAGGAACTTAACGAATAATCGTAGAAGCACGAATAACATGTACAGCAGATTACCAGAGAGCTGGTTATAAATCCTAAACTCGCTGAGTTCAAGCACGGTAAAAGAATACCGCAGTTGTTTAGTAAACCTTATTCCCATAATAGCCGAATGAGAAGGTAATGTATAGCACATTAAGGATAACAAGAAGGGTGAATAACCCAAGCTATCAGGGTCGCGCAGCAGAAGCTAGTGGGCCCTAGCTAGGAGATTAATATACCTAGTAAGTATGGCAAAATGGCTATTAATGCCTTGAAGCCGATTAAGCTAGAATCGAATTACATATGAGTTAAATAAACCCATATAGGAACTCTTGGTGCAAAGACTAAACCATTGGTATGGTTAAGACCCTTTGACCAGAGCGTACTCTATAGTATACCGTAGTGAAGCTAAACGCTTCAATTTGCCCGAACTGATTAAACCGATGTTTAATAATAATATATGGTAGATTACGTGGGCGTAATCCCTTTTAAGGGGGGTAGAGCGAAAACCGCTTAATGTAAGTTTTATGAATAAAACACTTAAACCATAATGTGCATAGCACAAATGAGAACCAAATTAATGATTGATACTATGTTAAACAAACATAAGTACTCATTCACACTGTAATTATGGTAATTAGGCATTAGACATGCAAATACCATATGAGGAGTATACCCATCTTGTAACATCAATGTAAGAGTATTAGTAAAAGAAAAGTAATGAGTAGTGGATGGAGCTCCACAAGTATCGTAACCTTTGAAGAAGTAGTACGAAATGAACGAGGATAGTAGATGAATGAAGTTTATGAGTAGTGGAATCGTAAGTAAAATATTTGAAACAATTGTAGTCAACTAAATCTTATAAAGGTAGTATTCCTTAGTTAGAATATAGGATATGATGGGGAGTAATGGATGGAAGTAGTGAAGGTTGAGGAAATGAGCATTAGGATTGAACCATGGAGTAAAGCATTTGGGAAATAGAGTAAGCATGATTGATGGACTGATTCCATCCTTTGGAGATGTATGAATGACTAGGAAGAGTAAAAAGATAAAACATGAAAATAATTGAATTAATTGCTTGTTTGAAACTGATGTGGGAAGTCGAACTTGATCCTGATCAGATCAAGGGAAACCGAACACAAATTGGGGTGGAAAGATAGTTCAACACTGATGCTGATCACATCAGGGTCGAATGATTCTCGAAGCTCCCCTCAAGTGGTCACAAGAATCACACATAGGATAGAAGTAATGAATATAAATTGGAACTTGGAGTTGGATGCTTTAGAAAGATTTCTAATTAGCTGTTGGGAAGGATTTTTCCTTAGACTGAGAATAAGGATTTGGCTAGAAGCTTATACCGGAGAAGATAGTAGTGTAACATATGGTATTATTCCAAGGGCAGCAGGACATAGAGGAGTCCTGTGTCGAGATGACCTGAGTGCCTGCGGGATTGTAACGTGTATTGCATTGCTTTGGGGATAGCTTTGCACTGTACGTGTGTATAAATTTGATAATGAGGAACCGGATGGTTAGTAGTAGTGTGGATTGGAGTAATTATAGTACATTTGTAGGGTATGGAATGTAGAGACTGTGAGTAGTGGATTTGGGAACTGTAAGGAGGAAGAATGTGTGACTTTTGGTATTAGACATGTAAGGATGAGTAAGCATTGTAAACCTATAACCTCGAACAACTTTGAGGATAAAGTTCTTAAGGGGGGTAGATTGAAATACTCCGACCTTAAATATGGCGATTAAATTATCCTAATAGGTATTTAAGAGCCTAATAATGGTTAAGAAGTATTTGTAAGGGAAAATAAATCCAAAAGAAATAAAGAAACACTTTAAAAGCGAAAAACGCTAAATAAGCGTTAAATAACCATAGGAGGTGTGAGACCTCGGTTAGCGTATTATAAGGATTCTAAAGGCTTAATTAAGTCTAAATAAATATGAGGGAACAAATCCCGAAGAAAACGGATCCTCAAAATGGATTAAAAACACTAATGAACATTAAAGCGCGTTTTCGAGGTAACCGGGAAAACGTGACTTTAAGCGGGTCAAATAGACTCGTAACAATTTTGGTCAACTAAATGATCATCAATAAATATTAGGGAAGCTTTAGGACCAATAAAATCAATAAACGAGAAATTAGTAAAAACGGTCAAAAACGGGAACTTGTGGGGTAGAAATATAAATAACACAAACTTATGTGTCCAATAATGTAAAAAGAATTTTTCAAAACCCATGTGGGTCTGTGGGCTGTCCGATTTTTACCCCCCCCCCCCTCTCTCACACTCACCTATCCTCTTATTAACTAAAGACAAAAGCAATAAAAGAAAACAAAAAGCAACTACATTACCCCACTCACCACTCTCTCTCCTCTCCATTCTATCTTCACTCACGTAATACCCTCACCCAGCACCCTCTCTTTCTTCTTATTCCCCAAGCATGCGACATTAATGGAGAAAGGAAGCAAACAACACAAAACCTCCCTTCTCTCCTTTGTAACTCCTCAAATCTCTTCCAAAAATTATAAAAATACCACCATTGTCTTCCTCTCATCAAGAGCAACAATTCCCTCTTTCCAAAAATCGAAAACACACATTTTCGTTTTTATGGGTACACCCCATTTGGAGCTTCAATACTACCATTAGAAGGCCCTCCTTCTCCTAGTTCTTGTAAGGTAAAAACATTCTCAAAAACTCCAACTTTTTCTAGCCTCAAAGGCAAAACGAAATCTGAGCTAAGACTCTTGTTTACTCCTTGTGTTCTAGCCGATTTTTGACCTCATTGGTGGAGTTGGAATCTTGTTCTTGAGCCACTCCAAGCTTTATTTGCACCCTTGGAAGGTAAAGGAAATTCTAAACCCTAAACCTTACATTTAAACGTAAATAATGTTAGGGTTAGTTTTTGGTATTGAATTTGTGGGTATGTATGGGTTATGATATTAGATTTGTGAAGTAATATAACCGGGGAGAAAGAGAGGAAGGAAGAAGAAAGAAGGAAAGGAAGAAAAACAAAACAAAAGCAAAAATGTGAGGTAACAAAACGCCTCTGTATGGATTTAGTATAGTGTATACGTATGTATTTGTTTAGCAAATGTAAACCTACTGAAATGGTATAAGATAGGTTAGCATAATGGTATTGGTAGCATTAGTAAGTTAGGAATCTGTCAAAAAAAAAAAAAATGAATGAGCTGCTGAAACGTTGAGCTTGGAACTGATGCATATATATATAAACTGTCAAATGCATATGTATAAACTGATGCAGGTTGAAACCGATTTGATTTTTGGATGAACTAGTGTGAGGAGAATGTAAGATTATAGGGGAAACTATGACAAATTTTACCTAGAAACTATGTCAGTTAGGAGCTGTCGGCATTTGTAGAAGAAGAATGAAAATGAATCAGAAGTAGCAGCAGCAACTCGGTAGAACTGCAACAGAAAGGAAAGAAATGAAATAGTGGAAATGGTGAGATAGCAGTAGGTTGGGGGAATTGAGTTTCGGTGATAGATTTAGGTAGGTTAGACATCAAATGAGTAGTTAAGCATGTAATATCAAGATTAGAAACCATTAGGAAGTGATTAGAGGAAGAAGAGAATGAAACAGAGCATGGAAAATATTTCCGTTCGTAGCAGACCATTGTTGGTCCGGGACTTAGGTCTTGTATTAAGTCCCGGACCAACCATCTAAAACTACCCGAGAGTTTCCCAAAATGCCTGGTCCGGGACTTACCCTATGTACAAGGTCCCGGACCATAACTAAAAACCATTCGAGAGTTCTGATCTGTGTTGGTCCGGGACTTAGGACCTGGACAAGGTCCCGGACCAACACCAAATTTCACCCGAGAGGAATTTTAAGTGGGCTGTAAGTTAAGGCTTTGTTTGGGGATGGTTGTATAAATTGCTTAAGACTTAAGTAATCATATGTAAGAGTCATTAGGAGTATAAACAAGCTAGAATGAGAATGAGAAGTAAGTAAAGAATGGAAATGAAATTATACAAGTAAGAATTAGTAAGTATGTAAGGTGGATGAACTAAGGCAATTTGAAGGGCCTAGGTAGTGTTTAAACATGTGAGATTACCTGTAAGAAGATTGGGGAAACAATGGGTGAAAAATAAAATCAGTAGCAAGGTTCTGACTCCGTCCGACCCAGACGGTGAGTCAGACGTGGGTCGGACGGGGCTTGAGAAACGAAAACCAAACCTTCTGGAATGGTCCGACCCAGAGCCGTGAGTCGGACATGGGTTGGACATGCAAATTTTTACAACGTCGAAGTTTCTGACTTCGTCCGACCCAGACGGTGAGTCGGACGTGGGTCGGACGGAGCTTGGACGACAGGACCAAAACCTTCTGGAATGGTCCGACCCAGAGAGTATGGGTCGGACGGAATAGTGCTGGGTCGGACAGGGTACTTTTCTGGGAACGAACCTTACTGGAATGGTCCGACCCAGGGCTTGGGTCGGACGGTGGGTCGGACGGCCCTATACTTACAAAAAAAAAAACAGTAAGCTTATAACTAGTATATATACATATATATATATATGAGTACCCACCTATACATATGTATATACATGTGTATGTAAATTATGGAACAAGTAATGGAAAGTAAGTAAAATGAAATATAAGTGTAAGGAATGTAAAGGCTTAGTGAATAAGGATTGGTAAACACAAAAGTAGTTGAGTTAAGATTAATAACGGTAGATTAATTATTCGGTTGTATGTATATCATAGGATTTGAATTGTGAATACCGGAGGAACGTTGGGATACAAGTACAACGGTGAAAGGTATGATTTCTTCATGCCCTGTATCCTAATCTGGTTACCCCGATTTGTGTGCTTATTTGATCACCTAATAAGATAAATGCATGAATCGGACTATATTGCACCTACTTGTTCTTGTTTACATTGTTCTTGATATTTGTCTTGAACAATAGTTTGTATAATTTATGAAACATATGAATGATGATGAAGTGTATCATACTTGTAGTGTACTTGTATATTGTAATGTATTTGTATGTAAGTGTATATGGGTATTGTATTATTGTGGCTTGGATGTTGACTTGTACTAATTCCTAACTATCTAACTCCAAACGTAAGTGAGTAAATTGGAATGAGTACAAGTCCGATATAGCTTCGGCCACGCGTGAGGATGCGGAGTCACAAGAGGTTGGCTGCAAATCCTGACTCTTAAACTGGTCCGCGGCCCAAATCCCTTAAATGGGTAGCATCCCGGATTGGTGAGTCAAGTAAATCCCGGAGGTGGGACGGTGTAGTCCCCAGGGCCGGAGGTCCCGACGACTTAACTTGAGTAAGAGTAAGAGTAAGTAAGTATGGATCCGTAAGTAAGTATGAGTATGAGTATGTATGTGTATGAAGTAACGAGTAAAAGAGTCAACTCCACCCGATTAACCCGGGTGGACCAATGAAGCTAACAAGAACTGTACTTGTGTATGTACTGAGTATGTGTATTCAGAAGAAGGTAAGTATGTATTGGATGGTTATATTGTATTCCTTGTATGCAATGAAGTGTATGTATGTATGCTTGCGTAAGTATTCTTGTATTGTGTATAAGAGCTGTATGCATGTATGTTTGAATGTAATAAACCGCATGTATACGACCAAGTGGTCGGCGTACCCTCACTAGTACACGGGGTATGCGGTTATCATGCTCGGCGAAAGATGACCCCTTCGGGGGACATTTTTTAGTGTGCAGGTACCCGAAGCGAATATGGTCAAGGAAGAGACCGGAGGCACACCCTTGTACTTAGAAAGTAAGTAGTTGTGAGAAAATGGTAGATGTAGACTCTTAGAGAGTATGTATGAACTTGGAAGAGATATTACACTTGTATAAGGATCTTAGTAAACTCGGTATGTAGATTATATTGTATTGTACTTGGAGTATTGTATTTAAGGAAGATTGTAGTAGTATTTGGTAAATGGAGAATGTATTGTAGATTTGTAGTACTCGGAATTCCGGTCCATCAGACCGATGCTGTAAACAGTAGTAGTAGCCTTGTTAGCCACGTGGGTGGTTAACGGCATTGTATCACCCATAGTATGTAAGTAAGTATCCGCTGCGTGTATCTGACGTGTAAGGAGATTGGACGGTAAGCATGTATTAATGGTAGGGGTGTTACAAAAACTATATATCATACATATATCTTAATAAAACCTTATATATAACTCCAAAAATTACCAAACTATACCAAAAGGTTATAAATATCATTCCTAACCTTATACTTTCCATTTTTACGGTTTCTACCACAAATGTTACCTATATGTAACAATGATATAAAACATCATATATTATACTTATATAATCCATATTAACTCCAAATTTAACCAAATAAATTCCTAAAAATTCTAAATAAGTGATAACCCATAGGTGTATAAAATACCATTTTATACCCAAAACATTCGGTAATCACCTATATACCCATGTGTTATATAATTTTTACATTTTAATACATAACTTAGTATAATTTGATAATTAAATTAATAAATCATCAAATCTGGTCAAAGTCTTTTGCTTGGTCAATGTTTGACTTCCAAACATCATTTTGACCTCACTTTCTCGGTAATTACAATTTTAAAATATTTACAATTTCACCTAAACTTAAATATTTAAAATAATTACATAGATTACCCCAAACTTTCCAATATTTATAATTTCACCCAAAAAATTTATAAAATCTTATAATGTTTATTTAAATACATTTTAAATCCCAATTTTCAGCTATATTCACCTATAGCCCTCTAATGTTTGATTATTTATGGCTTGGACCCCTTACTTAATAGTAAGTGCATAAAATAAATTAATTAAGCTTTTAAACTTAAATAAAATGGCCTAATGGCATGGACTTATTACAACTTGGCTTTATAACTGAAATACCCCAAACCTTGGTATGTTGTTTAAATGTTTAAATATGTTATCTAAAGGCTAAAAAGTGCCTTAGGAACATCAGTGTATAGTTTAAACCATAGTTAAAACACAATAAAACACTAAGACACGGTTTGAGCAAAAACATGCTCTAAGCTTGGAGTGAACTTGGTTAGGACCCAAGGAGCCTACCAAGACATAATAATGTTTAATTATGATTTTATAAGGCTAATTAAGTTCTTAGGAAACCTTGGTAGACAATGAAACCAAACAAAACATAAATAAATGCCTTAAGGTCAATATGGGCTAAAAGTGCTCTAAGCTTGGGATAAATTTGTATAAGACCTAATGGTCATACCTATATCTTATAAATATGTTAATGAACATATTAAATCAACTACCAAAGAAAACCAAGCTTGAAAACAAGTTAAAAACAAAATGTGCTTTAAGGAATCTTATAGCACGTTTTTGAAAAATTGTCTTGTAAATGAGTTTTGAATGGCTAAATGTCCATCATTACTCTTAAACATATATGTGTACTATATAGTATCACATTTGGATGTCTATATCAATGGGAAACCAAAAATTTCACTTCTATGTGCCTTGTTTTTGTGAATAGTGATTTTTATAAGCTAGTTTGTAACATATATTGTTTAGTAATTAAATTGACCAACAAAGACTATAATACCCTTAGTGATATAAAGGGGGCCGGTTTTTGTAGTAATGAGTCACCAAACATGTTAACTTGTTAAGTAAATAAAGATGACTCATAGGTTACTATTTGCTTTAAGTTATAAATATCTTCAAAAAGCAAAACCAATCTCATTTCTCTCATTCCCTTCTCATTTCACACGGTTCTAACCTTCTTCTTCCTCCCTTCTTGCTGTTCTCTCACGTTAATACAGCACCACCACCATGGAAGTCCACCTTTGATCTCTTGTAAAATCTTGCTCACTTAACCAAATCAAAAACAAACACCACCATTCTCTTCCTCTATCAAGCTCTTTATTCTATCTTCTCAAAACTTCAAAAGCCCCATTTCGGTGCCATGGAGTTCCACCATTGAGGGAGCTTGAGCTTGTCTTTCCACATATTATTGATCTCCTTTGCTTCTAGGTAAGGAATCTCAAAGAAAAATCAAGTTTCCTCCATGTTTTGTGTGTGACCGAAAATACTCATTGATGGAGCTCTTTGTGTGACTTTGTTCTAGCTTCATTCCAATCTCTTATGGACTAGGTGGAGTCCTCTCTTCATAGATATTCAAACTCCCTTCAAAGATCAAGGTAAAACAACTACATTAATGTTTTTGAAATAATGTAAACCTAGGGTTTACAATGAGATGAAGCATAAAGCTTATATACTCATTTCAATGTTGGTATATTGTTTAGTAGTTGACAAGGAAAGAAATGCCTTACCAGTTTATAAGGAAACAAGAAAGAAGTTTGAGTGGAAAAGAGGTAAATATGCTATCTCAATGTGGTTTAATGCCTTAGGAGAAATGAGCTTATGATGCTTGTTAAAACTACCTAAAGGAAATGGTGAATGACTTAGTAAGGTGTTCTCAAGGAGACTAGTAAAGGAACATATGTCTTAGTGTGTGTAATTGCAGGTCAAAGGCTTATATATTGTGGAAATTCAGTGTTTAAGGTTTATGCAATTTAAGGGCCTAAGAGCCATGTTATTTAAGGGCCTAAGTGCCAAGCAATTTAAGTTATGCACTATTGTGATGTAGTGCTAAATGTGTGAAGTTTGTGTATAAAAATGTGTTTGATGGATTTTAGGTGTTTTTGAATGAAATAAGGTAAAAACCTAAGTGTTTGGATGTGAGTATATGCAAGAGAAGCTATGGCAAAATTTGGAAAATGTGCAAGAAGTTCTAAGTGTTTTAAGAAAGTTTTGGTGAACTAGGAAGTTGTTTAAGGTTTAGGTAATGTTGATATCCAAGGAATAAGTGATGTTTAGGTAAGATGTGAAAAAGGAGGTTTAGTTAGTAAGAAAAGAAGCTTGAGAGATGATGTAAGGTGTAGAGGAAACACCTTGGTATAGTGGTCATTATAGGTAAAATACCACTTAGAAATCTTAAGGAGAAAACAATATAAGTGTTAGGAATTTTGGTAAGAAGAGAGTAAGTGTTTAAGGAGTTATAAAATGAGTTTTACGGATGTTATATGAAGGGTTAAGGGTGCCAAATGATGTTAGAACACATTAGGAGGCTTGAGGAAAAGTTTGGAGAAAGTTTGACAAGTTTTGGACAACTTCTGATGTTGTCCGACCAGTGGTCCGACCAGGGTGGGTCGGACAGCCTCTGTTAAGTTACCCGTTGATGTTTCTGGAATGGTCCGACCCAGATGGTTGGGTCGGACATGGGTCGGACATGTGTGCTCTAAGTCTGGAATGGTCCGACCCAGATGGTTGGGTCGGACATGGGTCGGACATGAGTATTTAGCAGACGGGAAAAGTTTCTGGAATGGTCCGACCCAGCTGTGGGTCGGACGGTGGGTCGGACGGCCCAAAATTAAAAAAAAAAGACAATGTTGTAAAGAGAATCAAAGTGATATTTTGGTATTAGAATATGCCTAAGTTTATGTATGAAGTTTGGGTAATCAATGGATGAAGAGAATAGATGAAACAAGACTTGAAAATGTCATATTTGGGATTCTGTTACAGTGGTCCGGGACCTAGGTAGTGGATGATGTCCCGGACCATACACAAAAAGGGCCGAGAGTTTCACCAATGTTCTGGTCCGGGACTTGGGGGTAGTACAAGGTCCTGGACCAGTCTGTAAAATCACCCGAGAGTTTCATTAAGTGTTGGTCCGGGACTTAAGGTAAGGACCAAGTCCCGGACCACTCTAAAATTGTTGTTTTAGGTTATTAAAAGATGTCTAATGACGGGGATTGATGGGTAATGGTGTTATAAGGTTGTGTAGGACATGTCAGGTGAGTTATAGTCACAATTTGGTGGGTGGAAAGTGTATTAAAATGTGAGAGTAAAACAAGTTAAAAATGTTAAGTTATTTAACTAAGTTAACGGGGAAAAATTATAAGCATTAGACATTAAATAATCAAGCAACCTCGATGTTAATAAAAACACATGTGATGTTAACAGTTGTTCGAGAATTGCTCGAGGAACATAAATGGACGTGGTAAAGTGGACTCCGGTGACAGGTATGGTTTCTTGCAACCTGTGTCCTACCGGATTACACCGGCTTGTATGCCAATGTGTTTTTCTGAGTGTTTGCCACCTTGTAAGATTAAAACATGTAATGAGTTTATAGTAATTCATTTATGTGGCGAATTTGGCCTCCGATACCATTTAACCTCAAATATGTGTTAGACCTTAGCAAACCAAATCTAAGAACACACGAGTGATCGGTATACGGAGTTAACGGCCCAAACTTTGGGAACGTTCTAACCACGGCTATGTGTGAGTTAGATGGATATTGTTGTTGTATGCAAGTGTGTGAACCTCCCTTGTGTGTAACTCGGTTATGATACCGTAGGTGTGTGGATGTGGTAGGCTCCATAATGGATCTCTAACTACTTATTTATAAGTATATATGTACTAATGGGGGGGTGAGGAGTCCGGTCATGTTCCGGCCACGCGTGTGATGGATGGGGGTCGATGTCTATCCGGTTCGACTCTCTTGGTGTTGTATAGGTTGTATTCCAATTTGGTTTCAACCTTCCCTTAGCTTATCCAAAGCTAGTTACTGACTCACGTTGGGCCACAGGGGCATACGAATGTTATTTTCGGTGTGCTTGGGATTACTATATCCGACACACCTTGGGTATAAGTTAACCGTTCGATATAACTGGACGGTAACAGGTTGGTAACGAGCTAGCATGAGATTGGCAATAATCTCTAGGCTCACTATGTATACTAACTATGGTGGAGGGTTCCTTGTGTGAACCAATCTTATGGTGTTATGAGTTGTTATTGTGCTAGGCAATTTCCCTTGCTATGCTATGATATGTTTATGTTAGATGTTTAAAATGAACTCGATGTTAACATGTGTACGTCGAAACGAGAAAAGTGTTGTTGTGTTTGCTATGTGAGGAATGTGATAAGTTGTAAGATATGGAGTGTGTGGATCATGGAAATGAATCCCAGTTTGTGACAAGAGGCGTTTAAGGATAACCTGATTAATGGGTACGTGTCGTTCATTAAGGAAGTAGCTCCGTTTTAGAGGAGAGCCACTCTAGGGTTAAAGGAATCATTGGATGATTTGTTAAGTGTGGAGTGTTTGGTATATGTTGAGCCCTATGTTGGGTGTATGCAAGTGGTTGTGATGGTTTGGTATGCATGATTAAATATAATCAACTGCATGCTAAGACGACAATTAGTGTGCGTGGCCGGTATCATGTGGCTGCGGGATACCATACCAGCAAAGGTGCTGAGCCCCTTGGGGGGCACCCTCCCTTTCTATTTCAGTACAAGGAGCTGGAAGCCAGTTCGAGAGTAGGACGGGTAGTGTTTAACGGGGTAGCCATTTAAATGGCGTAAGCATGTAGGCGTAGTAAGACCGAAATTGTTATCGGCATTAGTTGAAATACTCGGTACAGTGGGAATGTATGTATATAAAATGTTGGAAATGGAATAAGGATTGTTGTGTAGTGCTCGGGAATCTAGTCCATCAGACCGATACAATGTACATGTATTAGCCTTGTTAGCCACGTGGGTGGTTAACGGCGTGTAACACCATTGAATTAAGTAATGTGATGAGTTGGATTTCCGCTGCAGTTTGAGGTTAAGTGTACGGTGGTGGGGTGGTGTTACAAAAGTGGTATCAGAGTGAAGTATCGCTCTGATGACTGAATTACCGAGCTTAGGAAGAAGTACGAGTTAGGATTTTAGTACTTGGGTTAAGGGTTGAGGTGATAGCGTGAGAGATACGCTAGTAAGGAACTACCAGTGAATCTGGAAACCTACTATATCCTTCCGCCCTCCACAATCCCGTTTTATAACTTGGGAAAACGCCAGAGAGATGGAGTCCTCTCTTACTCGGGAAAACCCGATCTGGCTAGGTTTAAGTACTAACTGTGAGTACGGAGAACCTGTCATACGGTAGATCCCGAAAACTGGGAATCCCGAGACGGTTTCCATCTGAACAATGTTAACCGCATTTAATGGCGAAGAATGAGGAATTTGTGTATGGAGAATAGAATTTACGGCAACCTGGGTCGACATGCAGAGCAGTCGAGATTAACCAGCTTGCAACGCACCGACCGTGCAACAGGCAAGAAGTGGATTAATGAAACCCGAGACGAGTGTCTACGGAACCACAGTTGATAAATAATACACCAACGGTATGTCAACCGATTAAGGAACGACCGTAGTACACAAGAGGATACAATACTAAGGAAAAGGGGTCTCCCAGAGTGGGAAACACCCTAGTGATGATTATCATGTAGAGCGGCGAGAAGTACTTAGAAGATTTTTGTCAAGGCAGTAAGATCAGTGAGGGCCAACAAGGCCACTGATGACAATATGGGTAAAACAATACCACAAACGGTATGTGTTAAACCGATAGCCAGTTAGCATGGAGCACTTGCCATAGCAAGTGCTGCTATAACAGGGCTGTTCGGAAATTATAACTACTACAAGTACTTGGTAAAGTACTAGAAAGTTAAATGTGATCGTCATAACAGTGAAGGGCCTGTTAGCCAACCTCTGTAATTGGAATACACCAGTCAGCAAGAAGCTAGACTTGGCTAAGGTAAGAAGATGTTTGAAACCATGAAAATTTTCTTTCAAACCCAAATTTATTCAAACCCTTTCTTTTCAAAACAGATTTTCTTTCAAACCAACACTTCTTTCCAACCTTCTTTTAAACCAAACCAGTGAAACCAGGGGCAGTTGACAAGGATACAACAGTGGATAAACTTCCCTCGATTAAGTTCGGGAAGCAAGGAATGAATATTGTCACGGGATAATATAAGGGAGTTGACAACAGAATACTTCACTTAGGCGTGTGACGGACACTACAAGTGTACCAACTGTGTTGTGGGACGACCGCACTCCGCTCGGAGCATGTGGGCCTGACAGACCTACTTATAGGTTAGTTGGGTAGGTAGTAAATGTATAGTATGATACCCCATATATGTATACGAGTAGAGTCCAGAACACGGAAGTAGTCGACTCCGTTCTACGGTCAGCAGTGTAAGTCAAACAAGAGCTAAGGATTACCATGAATGGTTGAAGTAAAGGAACCCAGCTAAATTAAAGAGACTGAGGAATCAGTGAATGTGTGCAAGGAAATATTTAAGATACAGGAGGTGCGAAGTACACCTGTGTATATAAAGACATTGGAAAAGGCGTAGTTTACTGAAAGTACCCATAAGTGCAAGCCAAATGTAATGGCATATTTTGATAACACCCAGGAGCAATCCTTGAGGGGTATTTGGATTAAACATCGTTGGATGAAGCAATATAATTGAAACGCAAGAGTTGAAGCAATTACCGGATTAAACACTGAAGGTACCCACTTAACAGTAGGACCCTAAGTTGCCGAAGAGATAACTTGGAAGGAATCGTGACAGTAAGGCTTATAAGCCACAACAACTTGTGTTATGTAAATTGATCAGTTGTAGAAGTATATGCTCTACAAGTAAATAGAGCGGAGAACGAACCACTGCATTAAGAGTGGGGATACCTCTGAATATTGTGAAACCGCAGGAGCGGTAGCTATATGAACCAAGTTCAAGGAATATGTTAAGGGTTGACCATGTTTTATTACCCCAGAACGATTTGAATAAGAATAATACGAAAGGAAATGTTGTACCAGTTGTGTAGACAGGAAGAGTGATAAGTTGGATAGCAACCACCATAGGTGGTCATGCTAAAGAGTAGCGAACACACGCTCAAGGAACATAAAGGCTCGAGAAAAAGTGTATTCAAATAAACCAGCCAGATAAGTGGCCAAACCCAGCGTAATAGCGGAAGCTACTATAAGAGCGGATGTAGTGGTAGTTGATGTTGTAATAATGAAGAGGATACGACGTGCAATAAGCGACCGTCGTATAATGTTGTTAAGTGATAGTATGACAAATAAGCGGAATTATGAGTTAAACCCAGCAGAGATACATGGTAGGTGTTGGCAAATGAACTAGGCAGTAAGCCAGTAGCCATTATTATGTGATAAGGACTCCAGTAAACACAGTGTAAATTCCTATGGCAATCGCATAAGAGATTTACTGTCAAGAGTTTACGCCTCTGCCCTCTGTATGACTGAGTGTTTTGGTATTGCACTTGCGCAGTAATGATCAAGTGGGATAGCTAGGATTTGGGAAATGTTAATTGTGGTGGATTAGAAAGAAACCTTAATAATACTAATGATCAATGCATAGGAAATGCAAGGTCATACCAATGAATAGTGCTTGTACGAAACCAAATGTGGAGGTATGATTAAGAATAAGTGATAACAGTTGCGCTAAATCCAAATGTCGGTATGAAATATACCCCAGTGTGGGAAATAACCGAGAGAGCACTACACATTAGGTAGTAGCTCAATCTCACCCGACAGTAAGTCGGTAGAAGCAAGTCAATCATTGTGAAATACATAGTTGTATACACAGTAAATTGTTATGGAAGTGGATGGAAAGTTGTGAAACTCACCGAATTCGCTCACGGTAAGAGATACCGTGCGTCGGTTGAGAAACCATTATACCAAGATTAGGGTAATACATTGGAGATGTACGATACAGCAACGTAACGAATGGGGCAAACTAGCTCTATAATTATCAAGAGTTGCGCCAACAAGGCCAGTGAGCCCATGCGTCAGATACCGGATATACATTGTGAATATGAATGGATGGCTAGTCATCAATGCCTAGAAGCCTCACAGGCCAGGACCGAAACCGGTTATGAGTTAGATAAACTCCTAGGAAAATTCTTGGTTTAAGGACTAAACCGCCGATATGGTTAAGATCCTCTAACCAGAACGCATTGTATAGCAGACCGCGTGGAAGTTAAAATACTTCACGACGGCAGAACATTTTAAGCCAATGTCCAGTGGTTGATTACGTGGGCGTAATCCCTTTTAAGGGGGGTAGAGCGTAAAGCCTCTTAGTGTGTTTTACCGTACAAGTGTACGTGAACTATGTTGTGCATAGCACAAAAAAATGATTTGCTATGATGGTTGGCGCGTGTGTTATATAAACATACGCATTCATTCGTGGTTAAATTGTGGTAATTGCGCACAGAGGATGCGAATACCATTGTGGGAAGTGTGTTTATTTTGTTAATAGTGGTGTGTGAGAGTACAAGTGGAAGGGAGTAAAGAAACTCCCGGGGAACTAAAACCCCGATAGTGCATAAATGTAAACCGTGTATTGTATTTTGATAAAAAAATATGTATATATATACAGTGTTGTGATTTATGAAGGGTTATGAGACCGACATAGAACCTAGTGAGAATTAAATTCCCTAGGTAACTTGAATTAAGTTGGATTTGGATGATGATTGATAGACGGAGTTCTATCCCTTGGAGATGTAATGATTATGACTAGAAGGATTTAAAGATAGAAAATGGGATACGCTTGAATTAGTTGTTGGTTGAAAAAGAAGTGGGAGGTGAAACTTGATTATCATGAGATCAAGGGAAGCCGAACACAAATTGGGGTGGAAAGATAGTTCAACACTGATGCTGATCACATCAGGGTTGGATGACTCTTGAAGCTCCCTGTAAGTGGTCACAAACAACCATGTTAAGAAAAATACAAGGAGCATAAATTGGACTTGGAGTTGTGTTGTGTTTTTCAAAAGGATTTTCAATTGGTGTTTTCAAACAATCAATTAATATTTTGAATAAAGGATTCTCTTATACTTAACCTAGTAAAGAATATTTTTGTAGTACTTGCTCACGAGCTGAGGATGCATGAGCCTTTGTCTTCGGACCGGTGACATGAGAAGTATATATGTTAAAAATTAAGTGAATGTTTTGATCTCCCAAAGAAACGGGGACCAGAAGGTGTCCATCACGACCGGGTTCTGCGGGATCACTGTGTATATGTACTCAACATGGGACTGGAGCCCATGGAGAGATGGAAAAAGGTATTTCTGTTTGATATACATGCTAAGACATGTTGTGTGGAATAAGTAATAAATATTATTTTAGACCTTGAGTTCTAATGTGGGTGGGTTCTGAATTGATTGTGTTACCCGGGCCTACGAGTCCAGCCAGACCTAAGAGTCTGAGGGATATTATGTAGGTGCAAGTGTGGTGAAGGTACCCGGACCATTAAGTCCGAGGTTACCATGTGAGTATGATATTTTATGTATAATGTGGATATGTTGCCCGGACCATTAAGTCCGAGGTTGGATGTAAAGGGTGGTTGGTAATGGAAGTTTTATGGCTATAAGTAATTCCCGTATTCTAATCCAATGATGCGAGGAAATGTGAACTTCGAGGACGAAGTTCTCTTAAGGGGGGTAGATTGAAATACCCCAAACCTTGGTATGTTGTTTAAATGTTTAAATATGTTATCTAATGGCTAAAAAGTGCCTTAGGAACATCAGTGTATAGTTTAAACCATAGTTAAAACACAATAAAACACTAAGACACGGTTTGAGCAAAAACATGCTCTAAGCTTGGAGTGAACTTGGTTAGGACCCAAGGAGCCTACCAAGACATAATAATGTTTAATTATGATTTTATAAGGCTAATTAAGTCCTTAGGAAACCTTGGTAGACAATGAAACCAAACAAAACATAAATAAATGCCTTAAGGTCAATATGGGCTAAAAGTGCTCTAAGCTTGGGATAAATTTGTATAAGACCTAATGGTCATACCTATATCTTATAAATATGTTAATGAACATATTAAATCAACTACCAAAGAAAACCAAGCTTGAAAACAAGTTAAAACACAAAATGTGCTTTAAGGAATCTTAAAGCACGTTTTTGAAAAATTGTCTTGTAAATGAGTTTTGAATGGCTAAATGTCCATCATTACTCTTAAATATATATGTGTACTATATAGTATCACATTGGATGTCTATATCAATGGGAAATCAAAAATTTCACTTCTATGTGCCTTGTTTTTGTGAATAGTGATTTTTATAAGCTAGTTTGTAACATATGTTGTTATAAGTAATTAAATTGACCAACAAAGACTATAATACCCTTAGTGATATAAAGGGGGCCGGTTTTTGTAGTAATGAGTCACCAAACATGTTAACTTGTTAAGTAAATAAAGATGACTCATAGGTTACTATTTGCTTTAAGTTATAAATATCTTCAAAAAGCAAAACCAATCTCATTTCTCTCATTCCCTTCTCATTTCACACGGTTCTAACCTTCTTCTTCCTCCCTTCTTGCTGTTCTCTCACGTTAATACAGCACCACCACCATGGAAGTCCACCTTTGATCTCTTGTAAAATCTTGCTCACTTAACCAAATCAAAAACAAACACCACCATTCTCTTCCTCTCATCAAGCTCTTCATTTCTATCTTCTCAAAACTTCAAAAGCCCCATTTCGGTGCCATGGAGTTCCACCATTGAGGGAGCTTGAGCTTGTCTTTCCACATATTATTGATCTCCTTTGCTTCTAGGTAAGGAATCTCAAAGAAAAATCAAGTTTCCTCCATGTTTTGTGTGTGACCGAAAATACTCATTGATGGAGCTCTTTGTGTGACTTTGTTCTAGCTTCATTCCAATCTCTTATGGACTAGGTGGAGTCCTCTCTTCATAGATATTCAAACTCCCTTCAAAGATCAAGGTAAAACAACTACATTAATGTTTTTGAAATAATGTAAACCTAGGGTTTACAATGAGATGAAGCATAAAGCTTATATACTCATTTCAATGTTGGTATATTGTTTAGTAGTTGACAAGGAAATAAATGCCTTACCGGTTTATAAGGAAACAAGAAAGAAGTTTGAGTGGAAAAGAGGTAAATATGCTATCTCAATGTGGTTTAATGCCTTAGGAGAAATGAGCTTATGATGCTTGTTAAAACTACCTAAAGAGCAAATGGTGAATGACTTAGTAAGGTGTTCTCAAGGAGACTAGTAAAGGAACATATGTCTTAGTTTGTGTAATTGCAGGTCAAAGGCTTATATATTGTGGAAATTCAGTGTTTAAGGTTTATGCAATTTAAGGGCCTAAGAGCCATGTTATTTAAGGGCCTAAGTGCCAAGCAATTTAAGTTATGCACTATATTGTGATGTAGTGCTAAATGTGTGAATTTGTGTATAAAAATGTGTTTGATGGATTTTAGGTGTTTTTGAATGAAATAAGGTAAAAACCTAAGTGTTTGGATGTGAGTATATGCAAGAGAAGCTATGGCAAAATTTGGAAAATGTGCAAGAAGTTCTAAGTGTTTTAAGAAAGTTTTGGTGAACTAGGAAGTTGTTTAAGGTTTAGGTAATGTTGATATCCAAGGAATAAGTGATGTTTAGGTAAGATGTGAAAAAGGAGGTTTAGTTAGTAAGAAAAGAAGCTTGAGAGATGATGTTAAGGTGTAGAGGAAACACCTTGGTATAGTGGTCATTATAGGTAAAATACCACTTAGAAATCTTAAGGAGAAAACAATATAAGTGTTAGGAATTTTGGTAAGAAGAGAGTAAGTGTTTAAGGAGTTATAAAATGAGTTTTATGGATGTTATATGAAGGGTTAAGGGTGCCAAATGATGTTAGAACACATTAGGAGGCTTGAGGAAAAGTTTGGAGAAAGTTTGACAAGTTTTGGACAACTTCTGATGTTGTCCGACCCAGTGGTCCGACCCAGGATGGGTCGGACAGCCTCTGTTAAGTTACTCGTTGATGTTTCTGGAGTCCGACCCAGATGGTTGGGTCGGATATGGGTCGGCCATGTGTGCTCTAAGTCTCTGGAATGGTCCGACCCAGATGGTTGGGTCGGACATGGGTCAGACATGAGTATTTAGCAGACGGGAAAAGTTTCTGGAATGGTCCGACCCAGCTGTGGGTCGGACGGTGGGTCGGACGGCCCAAAATTAAAAAAAAAGACAATGTTGTAAAGAGAATCAAAGTGATATTTTGGTATTAGAATATGCCTAAGTTTATGTATGAAGTTTGGGTAATCACCAATGTTCTGGTCCGGGACTTGGGGGCAGTACAAGGTCCCGGACCAGTCTGTAAAATCACCCGAGAGTTTCATTAAGTGTTGGTCCGGGACTTAAGGTAAGGACCAAGTCCCAGACCACTCTAAAATTGTTGTTTTAGGTTATTAAAAGATGTCTAATGACGGGGATTGATGGGTAATGATGTTATAAGGTTGTGTAGGACATGTCAGGTGAGTTATAGTCACAATTTGGTGGGTGGAAAGTGTATTAAAATGTGAGAGTAAAACAAGTTAAAAATGTCAAGTTATTTAACTAAGTTAACGGGGAAAAATTATAAGCATTAGACATTAAATAATCAAGCAACCCCGATGTTAATAAAAACACATGTGATGTTAACAGTTGTTCGAGAATTGCTCGAGGAACATAAGTGGACGTGGTAAAGTGGACTCCGGTGACAGGTATGGTTTCTTGCAACCTGTGTCCTACCGGATTACACCGGCTTGTATGCCAATGTGTTTTTCTGAGTGTTTGCCACCTTGTAAGATTAAAACATGTAATGAGTTTATAGTAATTCATTTATGTGGCGAATTTGGCCTCCGATACCATTTAACCTCAAATATGTGTTAGACCTTAGCTAACCAAATCTAAGAACACACGAGTGATCGGTATACGGAGTTAACGGCCCAAACCTTGGGAACGTTCTAACCACGGCTATGTGTGAGTTAGATGGATATTGTTGTTGTATGCAAGTGTGTGAACCTCCCTTGTGTGCTTAACTCGGTTATGATACCGTATGGTGTGTGGATGTGGTAGGCTCCATAATGGATCTCTAACTACTTATTTATAAGATATATGTACTAATGGGGGGTGAGGAGTCCGGTCATGTTCCGGCCACGCGTGTGATGGATGGGGGTCGATGTCTATCCGGTTCGACTCTCTTGGTGTATGTATAGGTTGTATTCCAATTTGGTTTCAACCTTCCCTTAGCTTATCCAAAGCTAGTTACTGACTCACGTCGGGCCACAGGGGCATACGAATGTTATTTTCGGTGTGCTTGGGATTACTATATCCGACACACCTTGGGTATAAGTTAACCGTTCGATATAACTGGACGGTAACGAGGTTGGTAACGAGCTTAGCATGAGATTGGCAATAATCTCTAGGCTCACTATGTATACTAACTATGGTGGAGGGTTCCTTGTGTGAACCCATCTTATGGTGTTATGAGTTGTTATTGTGCTAGGCAATTTCCCTTGCTATGCTATGATATGTTTATGTTAGATGTTTAAAATGAACTCGATGTTAACATGTGTACGTCGAAACGAGAAAAGTGTTGTTGTGTTTGCTATGTGAGGAATGTGATATGTTGTAAGATATGGAGTGTGTGGATCATGGAAACAAATCCCAGTTTGTGACAAGAGGCGTTTAAGGATAACCTGATTAATGGGTACGTGTCGTTCATTAAGGAAGTAGCTCCGTTTTAGAGGAGAGCCACTCTAGGGTTAAAGGAATCATTGGATGATTTGTTAAGTGTGGATGTGTTGGATATATGTTGAGCCCTATTGTTGGGTGTATGCAAAGTGTTGTGTGTTTATGGTTTGTATGCATGATTTAAATATAATCAACTGCATGCTAAGACGACAATTAGTTGTGCGTGGCCCGGTATCATGTGGGCTGCGGGATTACCATACCAGCAAAGGTGCTGAGCCCCTTGGGGGGCACCCTTTCTCTCCTTTTCTATTTCAGGTACAAGGAGCTGGAAGCCGTTCGAGAGTAGGACGGGGTAGATGTTTATAAATGGGTAGCCATTTAAATGACGTAAGCATTGTAGGCGTAGTAAGACCGAAATTGTTATCGGCATTAGTTGTAAATACTCGGTACAGTGGGAATGTATGTATATAATAAATGTTGGAAATGGAATAAGGATTGTATTGTGTAGTTGCTCGGGAATCTAGTCCATCAGACCGATACAATGTACATGTATTAGCCTTGTTAGCCACGTGGGTGGTTAACGGCGTGTAACACCATTGAATTAAGTAATGTGATGAGTTGAGATTTCCGCTGCAGTTTGAGGTTAAGTGTACAGTGGTGGTTGGGGTGTTACAATAACATAAAATTACACATAAATAGCTCAAAATATAATATAAGCTCTCGGCCTTACTGTACTTTATTTATTTTTCCACATAATATCATAATTTGACCATTATGTTAAATAAACAACTTAAATGACTAGCTTAATTTATCTAAGTCATTTTTTTCCATACTTAGGTTAAAATCACCCATATAAATACCTCCACTCTCGGCACATAATTTATATAAGCTAAGAAATCATAGTAACATAAGTTTAAGGTGTTTATACCTTGATTTATGTACTTAAAGCCCTTATATCCATTCGGCAGCTTGGAGGAAAAATCACCACAACACTCACACATGTTTAATACACCAAAATAAGATTTGGTTACACTCCAAGCATGAGCTAACCATGAAGAACAATTAAATGTATGATTTAAGGCAAAAAATCACCTTAAAAATTCAAGGTAGTCTCCAAAGGGTTTCGGCCTGAATTGAACACACCACATGGTGTTAAATTCACCATTAAAACATGGGGAATAACTAGACAACAAAAAGCTGCTATGGTAATAGGTTTTACCTTGGCAAAATGCCTTAAAGAATGACCTTTCCCTTGTTTTTCGGCCACCCTTGCTCCAAATGGTTAACCCACTGAATCAACATGAAAATATGAAGATTATGAGTGAATAAACTCATATAAATCAGAAGAAGAAAACCGGATGGAGAGTAGAAATCCTTAAGGTATGTTTTCACCTTATAATGTAAATTTTGACCACCTTGGTCCCAAAGCTTGCTTCAGCCAAGATTCTTTGTTGTTCAAGTTTTAAAACACTGAGAATGAGAAATGGAAAGTGATATATTATAAGCTCCATGTGTAGGTAATGAAGAGATGAAGAAAAAGAGCTAAAATATGCCTTAAACCATTACCTTAGGTGCAAAAGGGATTGATTTGCCTTGAATGCTCAAGAACACAGCTTGAGAGGTTTAGAGAATACTAATGGCTCGTCTGGAATGGGACAAGAGGAAAGAGAATGAAAGAAAATGTGTTTTAATGAATGAAAAGTAGAAAATGGAATAGTAAATGGTGATTCACCAAATTGGCTAGATATTTTGTATTAAAGTTGAATGTGATGTCCTCCTTGCTCCATGATTCCGACTTACTAAGGGTAAGGATGAGTAATGTATTGACTATTGACTATACTTAGTCAATTTTGCTTAAAAATGCACTATTTGGATTACTATTCACAAATGAATGCCATATTTCGGATTTTTTTGAACTCTTGGATTTAGACCTTCTAATGTGGTACATTATAGTACATTAGTATTACAAGGTCTAATCCAATGCCTAACATTACTCACAACCCACTCAGAAAGTCAATTTTCTCAAAAACGTGCTTTAAGGAATTTTAAAGCACATTTTGTGTTAGAACATGTTTTAGAGAATGGTTTCCTTTGAGAATGGTTTTATAATGTTCATTACTTCATTATAATACTTAGGAATCCACTTTGGATCCTATTTGAGGTCATACAATCTCTATGGTGCCTTAAAGCACATTTTTGGCTTTACCGATCTTAAGGCATGTTTTGCCTTGTTGAGATCTTTAGATTGTTCCCAAATGGTATTAAGATGTTTATTAATCTTCTTAGATCATTAATAGATCATTTAATTATGTTTTTAAGGTTAACGGTATTTCATATAGGCTATTTCCTATCAGTTTAATCTATAAAACCATAATCAGCGCCTTCAATCACACAACCATTATCTTAACTTAACCCAAAAGTCAGCACCAATAATCGCACAACCATTATAAACCAATAATCCCAAATTAGAATTTATTTCATCATCACTTATCAGCTGGAACCAACCACTATTCCTCATTAAAACCCAAAATACAAATACCCATGCCACCAAAACATCATTTTATTATTAAAGGACCTTTAATTACCGAGCCTTTTTAAATTTAAGATTAACCTATAATTCATTTAACAAACAAATCTTGACTAAATTAATAACCAAGCCAAGATTAACCATTATGGTTTCACCTCTGATTAGGGTCTCAATTCCTTCTTGATTTAACTCAACCAACAACTTCCCATCAGAATATGCAGAATTTGAAACCAGCAGCAAGGTTACATATTAACTTACCACACAAAGAAACCTTAAACTTGTTAAAATTTTCTTTTATTCCTATTCGGTCTTGTCCATATACCTATTAGAATCGAATACCATAGAGATTTCAAATATCATTTATTTAAGTTATATTATTAATTAATATATTTATATAATTTCAAACCAAGTGTAACTATTTGTCGTAATGCACAATCCCATCAGACTAACTAAATTAAAACAAAAAATATACTAGATTATGAACGTTATCCTAGCACTAGTAACCCCACATTACCCAATCTTTACGTTAAACATTAAAACCATAAGAAAAATGACAGGTTAGCACATTTTATTCATTTCAGTTACACCAAACCTAGAGGTTAAGGGTTTTTATGATGTTTTATTTATTTATTTCTTTTTTTTTTGTAAACACACATTCTATACATTAATCAAACAGAAAGAAAAACATTATCAAAATCCTTAAATAAGCATATAAGGCTTATTTTCATTTTTCTTTGACGTTTAAAGATTAAGGTTAATCACCTTAGGGTTGCTTTTGTCTATGCTTAACCGTTCACAATTTCAGACCCAAAACAATTGAGATTTCACACACAGATTTGGACCACCTAGCGGATGTTCCAGACCAACAAGGAAAACCTGTTCGGTTTCCTACAAAACTCCTTAAAGTCTGCACTTTTCAACATGAAGGGAAGGAAGAAAACAGAGAAGAAGGTCAGGGCATATGTGAAGCGAATATCCAACCAAATCGCAAGGAATAAAGCTCTTACCACCAATCCTTTCAGTTTAGACAAAGGATGCACCACCTCCAATTTTTGTTCTTGGTTTCCGGTTTCCTTTTAACCGGTTTACAAAGAGAAGAAGGAGAAAGGGGAAAGATTGGGGTAGAGCTCGGTTTAGATCTGAAGTCAAAATAAGAGAAATCGCCAAGAAGGAAAAACAGAGAACATTGAACCATTACCTCAAATTTCCAGTTTGGACACACCCCTTTTCTTTCTATTCGCCCACTCGTATAACCACCAACCTCACTCTGAAATCGGACTCAAAGCAACGTTGGTTCATAAATCTACAGCCGGTAGTGGAATCACCCAGATCTGGTGAGACATTTAGAGAAAAAAAATCGGGGTTACAAGTGGGGTGGGTTCTTGGTTTGTTCAGAAGGACAGAAGAGAACTCTTCAAGGAGACTGGGTTGTTTTTTTTTTACATGAGGGAAGGAGATGAAAATGGCGATGCAGCTTACTCGTAGAAGCTGTCGCTTGAATATAAGAAAGATATGAAGAATTAAGTTTTCCTAAATTAAAATAAGACACGACATTCTCATTTTGCCAGGCACTGGGGTAATAAAGTGTGGTGTGATTGTTTTTTTTAAAGGCTCTCATTTTGTCTGTCCGTTTTTTCTGTCACACAAGAGAATTTGTGGGCCTATTTTACCCTTTTTAAATACTTCCAAGGCATTTACAATTAAATTAGTATATTCACTAATTCTCACATACCTTAACATGTTAATTCATGTTATTATTTCATGTAATACTGTATATTACAGGTT
The DNA here is from genome assembly GCA_023374045.1 of Limonium bicolor. Taxonomy (NCBI): domain Eukaryota; kingdom Viridiplantae; phylum Streptophyta; class Magnoliopsida; order Caryophyllales; family Plumbaginaceae; genus Limonium; species Limonium bicolor. The sequence continues at coordinate 256,173,630 of CM041782.1, read as the reverse complement.
ATACATCGTTTTATTATTTAATTTACTCCTTATATATATATATACCCTTAAATTTGAAAGTATATAACTTATTATAATCAATTAGCCCTTTATTTGATTATTTATATTTTTCTCCTTTCCTCTAAATTATTTATATAAGCTTTGGATTTAATAAACCCTAATTGAACCATACAATTATTTAGTATAAATGTAGTTAAGGTTCCCTGAATCCTTAATAATTTATGACTCATTATCCTTAATAGTTATATAATAAATCCTTAATTATTTTCTTAATTATCAAGGATATTTCAATCTACCCCCCTTAAAAGGACTTCGTCCCGAAATCGTCTTTCTTAAATAGGTATATAATATATATCTACCCATAATTCCCATAATGTACATCTATGTGATGTACCATTCACGCATAATGTATTGTGCTCATATTGCACATATCCCTCAAGTGTGGCGTTAATTCAAGTATATGGATATAGGTGATCCATCAGCACCATCGTTATCAGTTCTAACCATCTTGACAACCTCCCCGAGGTGTCCATAACATTCTATATTCCACGTTCCATCTCTATGATTCAATCCGTATCTATGTGTTTGGTATCTAAACGATACAACATAACTGAATTCGTAAGATAGTATACACATATATTTCATCCAACAAGTTCATACATACAAACACAACTGGGTATCACATAGGATACTTACATACATGTACACAAACATACATAAGTGCGCAATGCGCATACAAACAACCAACAAAACAACGTATGCCCCGCATACAAAAACGCAAAAACTAGTGCAAGGCAAATAAGGCTTATATAAGCTTCTGCGCTTCTTCTCAAAGAACCAGTCACACCTTAAATCACTCAGGTACGGTCTAGCCAAAGACCATAAAGATGGGCAGCTTGGTAGGAGGCACCCTACTATCTATCTTTTTAATCTGTATTGTGTTTATATTTTGTATTTTATTTTATGAAAAAAATAGTGAAATAAAAAGAAAGAAGAGAGAATGAGGAGAATTGACTTGAGTTCTTCTAGCTGTTTAGAATATTTGTTTCAGGTACATCTTGCGCATTCTTACAGCTGAACTCAAGTGTGGGGGAGCTATACTACATATTCTGTATAACTCTAGGGAGTACACTATCCATACCTTGCTCTTTAAATTTAAATATCTCTTATTACCATGCTTTTTGATCATTACCGTGGTAGTTTGCATGCCCTGTTATTTTAAATCTTTCTATGCAATGAGGGCATTGCTTTGGCTCAAGTGTGGGGGAGGTATAATAATCAAAAGCTTGCTCTTAAGTTGGTCTTTTTTTTTCGACACTGTGTTTAAATTTGTTAAGAGATTAATAATCAAAGAAGAAGCCATAGAGGGAGTAATGCCGGTATTAACAGGTTTAAAGGGTACAAAAAAAAACACTCTGCTCCTTACTCAAAAAAAAAAATTCTGAGGAAATTATCATTTGAATTTTGTTTTGATTTTGAGCCTGGGTTTGATTTGGAAAGAAATGGTGGAAAAAGAACAAGGCAAGGTACTCCTCTGATCCAAACAGGCATATTCTGATCCTAAACAGGCCTCGTCCACTCGGTTATTAAGTTCTTAGGGGTGCTTCATCACCCGACTACCTAAGGTACTCGGTATCTGGGATAGTAGACCCAAAACCGCTACAAGGGTGGAGAGAAAAGTCTGAGGTAAAAGAAAAATGAACTTCAAAATTGAAGTATCTTTGCATTCTGCACCAAAATGATAAACACTTCTTCATTATGGATCATGAGTATGTGGCATTGAAAGGTATAATGGAATAAGATTTTACTTCATGCCCCTTGTCGTTCAAGGAAATGTGAAAGAAAATGGTGGATTGGCTCAGGGTTAAAAGCAGAATTCTCATGGTACTACTTCTCTTTCTTTTGTAGGACTTCAGAGTTATTCTCAAAAATGGAGAAATATACCTAATAAATTTAATGTTTTTAGTACCCTTTTTAAAATCTGAAAAGATTGGCAATTACCTTTTCTCTGCTCTCCTTACTTGATTATTGTCTGTTTAACTTGTTTAAACATTATGTCAGAAAGATTTGCGTGAGGACAAGCAAAAGATAAGTGTGGGGGAGTTTGATACGTGAGAAATACATAGACATTTAGGGGTTTAATTTACTTTATACTTACTTACTTTCAGGATAATATTACTCACTTATCGTATGTTTTTCCTCTAGTTATGTTTTATTGATTATCTTACAAATTTATTGGTTAAACATAAGGAAAACCAAGCTAAGAGCAAAGAACACAAAGAGACGAACACGTGGGCGAAAACGGGGATCAAATCGGAGCTAAAACGAACATTTTAGAGGCAAAAGACCCTTGGTCCGGACTAGTGTCCGGATCACCTGGTCCGGACAAAGACACGCCAGCGCACCCGAGAAGAAAATCGACATGTCCGGACCAGTCTGGTCCGGACGGTGGTCCGGACATGTCGATTTTGCCAGCATACAGGGCGCAACAGCAGTAGTGTGAAGAGATAAAATCATTATCTCTTCACACGTTAACACCACCGCCTTACCTCCCCCTTTTACCTATATTTCTCTATAAATACACCTACAACCCTCCATTAATCCATATCTCATTCCACCTCCAAACTTATGCCATTTTTCCTCCATAAAATCTCCATTTTCTCTCCAAAAATCATACATCTCATCTACATAATCTCCACATAAATCCTCACGTCATCTCATCCCATAAAAACATTCCATTTTTCATACCGTTGTTCTGTCCAACCTCCGTCCAAATATTATCAGTTAAATCTATTCAGTTTTAATGTCTGTCGTACTTACGCTGTTTGTTTTTGTAATTATGTGTGAGTAATAACTTTAGCCTCCCGGGTTGGAAAGCAAGCTTATTTTATACAATCGTGTTACGTATATTTTCTACTATAATCTGTTCAAGCAATATTTTGATTCTCCTCCTTAATGCGCTTTAATCTTTAGGCCAATTATTAAAGTGATATTTGTAGTTTCTTGTTAAAATGCAGTGCTGAGACAAGATTCTAGACAAGAGAAGTCAAAACAGGTTAACGACTAGAAGTGAGTTTTCGCCTATAGGTTAACCAGTCTCCAATAGGAATTGTTAATAATGCGAATAATTTATTAATAACTTGAAAAAGGGATTACGCTTGTTGTTTAAATTAATCAGGGTTTATTAGACAGAGAACGGTCAATAAACTAATTAAGATTCCTGAGTTTATTGTTAAAATGGTAGAAGTTTATAGTGATATAATTGGATAAAATAGGTGAGCAGAACAACCCAGGGTGCTTCTTAAAAACAAAAGAGTTTTATAAATCGCTATTATTATTCTGTTCTAATTAATTGTTCTTTTACTGTTTTTATTTACATTAAGTGTTGAACCACAACCTTCCTAAAAAATGATGAGTTTCTATTCAACAGTCTAATTAGAATTCTCAGTTAATTTACACTATCAGTTAAACCACAGCAAGGTCCCCAAGAGTTCGACACCCCACAATTCCACTATTCCGCAAAACGATTAGGTACACTGCCTAAGTGGTAGAAGTAGTCACATATTTCTCCAACAATATTTTGGATTGCTAGTGTGCAATATAATTCAAGTCGTTATTATCTTCACTCGTTGGTATAATGTTGAGATGAAGTATGATGTTAATTATTATTTATGCTCAGTGGCGTTTTGCACTAGTGTCTATTGTTTGTTCAAGACATATGGTTATAACTGCACGAGGATAATTTTTGTAATCCCGTGTCTCCCGGTTGTTTTGTTGCGGAGTGAAATATTTGTTTGTAATATTTGTTATGCATTTCATGTTGGTATATATAGAGCTTCCCGTGTGGCGGTTTTGCAACATTCATTGTATGGTTTACCCCGTTTATTAAGGGAATCCACTGTTATAATCACATTTGTGTTATGAATTTTGTAACAGCCCGTGGGATATGTTTTGGTAGTTGAGGTATTTTCCTCCAGTATATTAGTATCATTGTATTCTCACATTGTTTACAAGGATTGTAATTGTATTTATTATTTATAAGTTCCTCAGTGAGTTATAGTTTTGAACTAAGTGTTATTTTGGAGCATGTCCATTAACTGTTTACTCGTTTATGTTTGGAAAAGTATTCATTCATATTGTAGTTTGTAATGGTCGCTTTTGCGCGCACCATATTTCTGTCAATTAGACGGTTGTATATTTATTGAAATACCCCAAACCTTAATAAGTTGTATAAACATTAAACTATGATATATTAAGACTAAAAAAGTGTCTTAGAAATGTTAGTAAACAATTTAAACCATAGAAAAGACAAGTAAATACCTTAAAGTCAATATGGGCAAAAATGTGCTCTAAGCTTGGTTAAGACCTAATGAGCTTACCAAGACCTTATTTATATGTTAATTAACATATTACACCAATTACCAAAGAAAACCAAGATTGAAAACAAGTTAAAACACAAAATGTGCTTTAAGGAGTCTTAAAGCACATTTTTGAAAAATTGTCTTGTAAATGGGTTTTGAGTGGCAAAATGTCCATCATTACTCTTTAATTAATATGTGTACTACTTAGTATCACATTAGGAAGTCTAAATCAATGGGAAATCGAAAATTTCACAATTATGTGCCTTGTTTTGTAAATAGTAACTAAATTAAGCAAGTTTATAACATAAGTCAATATAAGTAAGTTAATTGGTCAACACCCTTATTACCTAATGGGGGCCGGCTTTTGCAAGGAATGAGTCATCCCCCTTATTAGTTTAATAAGAAAGCAAATTTGATAAAGTAAGTTACTATTTACTTTTCTACTTAAATATCTTAAACTAGCTAGACATCTTCATTCTCTTCCTTCTCTTTGCATTCCCACCGTCTTCAACCTTGCTTCTCCCTCTCATTTTCGGTTTTGCTATAGTACCACACACACCACCATCTTCCATTGCCTATATCTCCTAGCTCCATTAACCAAATCAAATTCTAAGACCACCATTCTTCTAGTCTCATCAAGCTCTTCAACCTTGTCTTCTCAAAATTCCAAGAGCTCCATTTTGGTGCCAAGAGGAATCTCCATGGGAGGAGCTTGAGCTCACCTTTTTACATTTCATTGTTCTCCTTTGTTCAAGGTGAGGAAACTTAAAGAAAAACAACATTTCCTTCATGATTTAGTGTTGACCGAAAATCACCTCTTCATGGTGTTTTATCTTGCCTTGTTCTAGCTTCATTTCAATCATTCAAGGACTTGGTGGAGTCCTCTCTTGCTACCTATTCAAACTCTCTTCCATTTCCAAGGTAAAACAACTATCTTAATGTTTTAAGACAATATATAAACTAGGGTTTACAATGAGATTAAGCATGAAACTTGAATACTCATTACATTGCTTGTATATTGATTAGAAGTTGACAAGAAACTAAAGCCTTGCCGATTTTAGTCAAGGAAATAAGAAAGAAGTTTGTGAGGAAAAGAGGTAAATGAGCTAACCTAATGTAGTTCGATGCATTAGGAAAAAATGAGCTTATGTTGCTTATTAAAACTACTTAAGGAGCTAATGGTAAATGAGTTAGTAAAATGCTCTCAAGGAGTTTATTAAGGGCATATGTATTGTTGGGTGTATTTGTAGGTCAAAGGCAAATATAATGTGGGAAATTCAGTGTTTATGGTTTATGCAATTTAAGGGCCTAAGTGCCAAACAATTTAAATTATGCACTATATTGTGATGTAGTGTTAAATAGGTGAAGTTTTGTGTATAAGAATGTTCTTGATAGATTTAAGTGTTCTTGGATGTTTAATGGTGAAAACTATGTGTTTGGTGTAACAAGATGTTAGTAGAACCCATGTCAAAATTTAGGTAATGTGAAGTTCTAGGTGTTTAAAATGAGCTTTGGTGAACTAGGAAGTGCTAGGAATGACTAAGTGTTTTACTAGGGAAAAAGTTGTGCTAAGTGATTCGGTGTGGCTTAAAGGAGTTGTGGTTAGTAAGAAAAGATGCTTGGGAGATGATTTTATAGTGGTGAGGAAACATTTTGGCATAGGGGTTATTATAGGTATGAAACACCACTTAGAGACCTAGTGAAAATGTTACAAGTGTTAACTTTTTATAAGAACTTGTGTAATACTTGAGGTGGATTTTAGTGGATGATTTAAGGAGTTTAATGGAGGTCTTAAGGTGTGGTTGAGGAGCCCAAATGAGGTTAGAACATACTAGGTGATGTAAGGTGACGTTTAGTGGCAAAATCTGCATTTATAAACAAGGGTCTGGAGCAGACCGACCTTGGGGACCGAACCTGCAAGGTCGGTGGAGCCCGGTTTACCCTGCGAGAAATGGTCTCTAGAATGGACCGACCTTGGGGACCGGACTTGCAAGGTCGGTCGGGCTTGGATTTTTAGTACGGATTAAGTCTCTGGAATAGACCAACCTTGGGACCGAACTTACAAGGTCGGTCATGCCTAAATCTTTGTACGTAAGTTGGTCTCTAGGATCGTGTAAATTTTCAACCCGTAAGTCACTGGAATGGACCGACCTTGAGTAAGGTCAGTCGACCCAAAACTTATAAAAAAAATAGAAAAGAATATGGCTTATGTAGTTAACCCTAGAGGGTATAATAAAGGTAATCAAGGGTAAGTTTGGGCAGTAAAACATGTCATATAATCATGTAAACCACTTAGTAAAATTCGAAGTTAAGTAAGTTAATTAACCGACCTTATTAATTATGTATAGGAGTGGCCTACGGTGGAAACAAATTGAAGCAAGGACCAAGGTATGGTTTCTTGCAGTCTGTTGCCTACCGGTTTACACCGGCTTGTGTGTTGTTTGTTTTTCTGTGTGTTATGACCTTGTAAGACTTAAGTCATGTAATGAGTTTACAGTTGTTAAAATTTATTATGTTGTTAAGAGCGACTCATTTCCCTTGTGTGTGTCTAACTAGACCTAAACACCTGCTTGTGAATTTATTTATCAAGTTCAATGTGAACTTCTAACAAGTGCTAACCGGGGAGTGAGGAGTCCGGTAGTTCCGGCCACGTGTGTGAGTATGGGTGTCGATGTCATAACTGGTTCGATTCTCTTTGTATGTTATGGTTGTTCTCCATTTTGGTTTCAACCTACCCTTTAGCTTATCCAATGCTATTACTGACTCACGTCGGGCCACAGGGACATACTATGTTTGTTCGGTGCTTGGATCACTATATCCGACGCACCTTGGGATTAAGTTATCTGTTCGATCTAACAGGATGGTAACGATTTATGTAACGAGCTTAGCATGAGTTTGGCAACATTTTCTAGGCTCTCCATGTGATCTGACTATGTTGGTCTGGTTCCTAAAGTGAACCGTTCTTGTTATGTTATGTGGTTATTGTGCTATGCAATATCCTTGCTATGCTATTTATGTTGTTGGTTTAAAATCAATGCCATGTTATCATGACAAATAATTGCGCGTATCCCGGTAGCCGGTGGGCTGCGCGTTAACCATACCAGCCAAGGGTTGCTGACCCCCTCGGGGGCTCCATATTTATATTTGCAGGATGAGGATCTAAGAAGCAGAGTGGCTGTAGATCCTAGGTTATGAATACTTTTGTTATTTTGGATGTTGAGCCCTAGATGCGCCTGTGCTCCCGTGGCGTTATATTTTGGCACCGTTATTTTTGACAGTGACGGTGGTTGACAGATTACAGTGGCAGTTTAAGGTTTACAGTTACAGTGACGTTGTGATGTAAATACTCGGTATTGTTGGTTATGTACATATATATGGATGTTCGTACCTAATGCTCTGGAGTCTGATCATCAGACCGGTACACTTGTATTTATTCTGCCTTGTTAACCACGTGTGTGGTTAACGACATTGTAGCACCGAACCGTATAGTTATTATTTAGTTGTTTATTTCCGCTACGATTTTCGGTTAGTTGTTAAGTGCGTAGAAAAGTGGTATCAGAGCGAAGTATCGCTCTGATGACAAGAATACTGAGCTTAGGAATATACTGAGTTAGGAAATCTAACTATAGTTATGGAGTGAGCAGTTATGGATAGGTTAACCACTAACTAAGTGTGGAAATACCTTATAATCGGGAAGGCGTTACAACCGTTGGAACTGATAAGTGTGCAAGCATAATGCTAACACATGTTCATGTAAATTCAGATGTCAGGTAGACCAAGAGGTAGAGGCTGCGGGCGCGGTGTTGGAGATATGGGTGACCAGGGTGAGAACACTACAACTCAGGTTATGGCTGAGGCAGTAGCAGCCGCCGTAGCCCAGATGGTTCCCCAGTTAGTGGCTGTGATGCAGCAGCAGCAAGGCGGTGCGGACCAACAAGGGCCACAACCGCAACCACAGCCGCGCGAGACCAACTGGGTCAAGGCGTTGGCGGATTTGAGACCCCTGTCGTTTAGTGGGGAGATCGATCCTAGTAAGCTGGAGGCGTACATCTCCGAGATGGAGACCGCCTTCGAGACCTTGGCGGTGCCTGCTGGTGCCAAGGTTCGACTTGCCGCTTACTACTTAAAGGGTTCGGCACAAAGTTGGTGGAAGCTGGTACGGGAGGCGAGAGTTGCTGATCCTACCTTCCAGTGGAGGGAGTACACGGCCCTGCTGCGAGCCAAGTACTACCCGATACACGTGCAAGAGGCCAAGCGCCTAGAGTTGGACAACCTGAGACAAGGGGATAAGATGACGGTAGATGAGTACTACTCCGCCTTCATCGGACTTATCCACCTACTACTAGATCTGGGTTACTCAGACCGGATTCTAGTGAACCGTTTCTACAACGGACTGAGCTACCGCCTACGCTATGGTATGGGGCCAACCGGATACACTACTTTGCAGGTAATGAACAACAGTGGGATGTGAATAAGTACGCACAGTGAGTGAATGTAATTGTGAGTTTGTTTTGTGGGGCATAACTAACACCCTAAATATAGGAGTGCTATCATGCCGCTGCTATAGTGGAGATCACCGTCCGTCTGAGGGACGAGGAGAATGCGCTCAAGCGCAAGGCCACAAGCGAGGGTCAAAGCACGCAAGGGTACGGGGGAGGGAAGAAGAAAAAGCCATACCCCTAGTCCCAGAAAGGACAGCAACAGGGTGGCAAGGGCCAAGCTCAGACCACCACTGCTGAGGAGCCGTTGCAGCTCACCTATGCATACGCGGCTAAGCCCCTGCGCTCTCAACCATTCAAGGGTAACCAATTAGTTCTGAATACCGAGTTTAAGTGTGTGATGTTATAATGTGGAGTGTACTGAATGTACAATGTGTTAACAGCTAGCAGGGATCTGGATCCGATCGCCACTACTACTGCAAGTGGTGTAACGGAGACCACCCCGGCAAGGACTGCAAGGGCAACGATGTGCAGTGCCGATTCTGCAGGAAGATGGGGCATCGTGACTACGAGTGCTTCCAGAACCCGAATGGCAGAAGCTACAGGCCTAAGGGGCAGTGAAGGGTAAAGCCGCCGCGACTACCGATGGCCCGAAGACGGCTAACCAGCCACCCACAGATCAGAGATACACTGATTCCCAGAAGGGGAAGGGGTCGGTATCCGGCATGGCTGCCCTGAATGTGGTGGACCGGCTGAGGCACCAGGACCCTCTTCTAGACCAGGTACCGCCTAAACCGTTGAATGAAATAAGTGATTTCATACCGCATTTCATGCATGTGTGTTAGTGAGTCTAAGTGTACAACCATGTAAGTAAAGAGCTAAAATATAATGTGAAAGTCACCTAAATTAGGTATATTGAAAAGTTAGGAACCTTCAATATTTGCTATCCAATCCCCACACCAAACCCGGAAGAAACCACCATCAGCATCACCGACTTTCCAATGTAGCAATGTCAGGTCATCCAACCAGGTATGATACTTTTAAATGGATACCTGACACCTGATGCACAAATCCACATCATCCGACGATGCGACGAACTGGGATCAGAACCTGGAGGTTTCTACACACCCGAGTACCCGAGCGGGTCAAGGATGAAGTTGAAGATGATGTGCATGGGTAAGGACTGGAATCATTACACCAAGTCATATCAAGACGTGCGAGCAAAAGACGGAGCAACTGTACCTGGTATACCTGAGGAGTTCCTTGCGGTCGTTAACCACACCGTGGGAATTGCTCAACAAGTTGAAACGGATTCAATACCAAGTGTTAAAGCAGATTTATGTATTGTGAACTTCTACCATAATGGTGGACGGTTAGGGTTACACCAAGATAAGGACTATTCACCCGAGTCTCTAAGTAAGGGAGTACCCGTGGTGTCTTGGTCCATTGGTGATACCGCAGTGTTTATATATGGCGAGCAGAAACATGCTGATCTCGCAAGGAAGTTAGTGTTGAAGTCAGGAGATGTGTTAATCATGGGTGGGCAGTCAAGGATGTTTAATGGTGAAAACTATGTGTTTGTTGTAACAAGATGTTAGTAGAACCCATGTCAAAATTTAGGTAATGTGCAAGAAGTTCTAGGTGTTTAAATTGAGCTTTGGTGAACTAGGAAGTGCAAGGAATGACTAAGTGTTTTACTAGGGGAAAAGTTGTGTTAAGTGATTCGGTGTGGCTTAAAGGAGTTGTGGTTAGTAAGAAAAGATGCTTGGGAGATGATGTTATAGTGGTGAGGAAACATTTTGGCATAGGGGTTATTATAGGTATGAAACACCACTTAGAAACATAGTGAAAAATGTTACAAGTGTTAACTTTTTACAAGAACTTGTGTAATACTTGAGGTGGATTTTAGTGGATGATTTAAGGTGTTTAATGGAGGTCTTAAGGTGTGGTTGAGGTGCCCAAATGAGGTTAGAACATACTAGGTGATGTAAGGTGAAGTTTAGTGGCAAAATCTGCATTTATAATAAGGGTCTGGAGCAGACCGACCTTGGGGACCGAACCTGTAAGGTCGGTCGAGCCCAGTTTACCCTGCGAGAAATGGTCTCTGGAATGGACCAACCTTGGGGACCGGACTTGCAAGGTCGGTCGGGCTTGGATTTTTAGTATGGATTAAGTCTCTAGATTAGACCGACCTTGGGACCGAACTTACAATGTCAGTCATGCCTAAATCTTTGTACGTAAGTTGGTCTCTGGGATCGACCGATCTTGGGACCGAACTTGCCAAGATCGGTCGGGCCTGAATTTCCAAAGGGGGAAAACTCTCGGGAATAGACCGACCTTGTGGACCGAACTTGCAAGGTCGGTCGGGGTAGAATTTTCTAACGGTAATGTGTTCTGGAATGGACCGAACTTAGCAAGGTCGGTCGTAGTGTAAATTTTCAACCCGTAAGTCACTGGAATGGACCGACCTTGAGTAAGGTCGGTCGACCCAAAACTTATAAAAAAATAGAAAAGAATATGACTTATGTAGTTAACCCTAAAGGGTATAATGAAGGTAATCAAGGGTAAGTTTGGGCAGTAAAACATGTCATATAATCATGTAAAACACTTAGTAAAATTCGAAGTTAAGTAAGTTAATTAACCGACGTTATTAATTATGTATAGGAGTGGCCTACGGTGGAAACAAATCGAAGCAAGGACCAAGGTATGTTTTTCTTGAAGTCTGTTGCCTACCGGTTTACACCGGCTTGTGTGTTGTTTTTTTTCGTGTGTTTATGACCTTGTAAGACTTAAGTCATGTAATGAGTTTACAGTTGTTAAAATTTATTATGTTTTTAAGATGCGACTCATTTCCCTTGTGTGTGTCTAACTAGACCTAAACACCTACTTGTGAATTTATGTATCAAGTTCAATGTGAACTTCTAACAAGTGCTAACTGGGGAGTGAGGAGTCTGGTAGTTCCGGCCACGCGTGTGAGTATGGGAGTCGATGTCATAAGCGGTTCGATTCTCTTTGTATGTTATGGTTGCTCTCCATTTTGCTTTCAACCTACCCTTTAGCTTATCCAAAGCTATTTTACTGACTCACGTCGGGCCACAGGGGCATACTATGTTTGTTCGGTGTGCTTGGATCACTATATCCGACGCACCTTGGGATTAAGTTATCCGTTCAATCTAACAGGACGGTAATGAGTTATGTAACGAGCTTAGCATGAGTTTGGCAACATTCTCTAGGTTCTCCATGTGATTTGACAATGTTGGTCTGGTTCCTAAAGTGAACCGTTCTTGTTATGTTATGTGTGTTATTGTGCTATGCAATATCCTTGCTATGCTATTTATGTTGTTGGTTTAAAATCAATGCCATGTTATCATGACAAATAGTTGCGCGTATCCCGGTAGCCGATGGGCTGCGCGTTAACCATACCAACCAAGGGTTGCTGACCCCCTCAGGGGCTCCATATTTATATTTGCAGGATGAGGATCGAAGAAGCAGAGTGGCTGTAGATCCTAGGTTATGAATACTTTTGTTATTTTTGGATGTTGAGCCCGGGATGCGCCTGTGCTCCCGTGGCGTTATATTTTGGCACCGTTATTTTTGACAGTGGCGGTGGTTGATAGATTACAGTGGCAGTTTATGGTTTACAGTGATGTTGTGATGTAAATACTCGGTATTGTTGTTTATGTATATATATATGGATGTTAGTACCTAATGCTCGGGAGTCTGATCATCAGACCGGTACACTTGTATTTATTTTGCCTTGTTAACCACGTGGGTGGTTAACAGCGTTGTAGCACCGAACCGTATAGTTATTGTTTAGTTGTTTATTTCCGCTGCGATTTTCGGTTAGTTGTTAAGTGCGTAGTAGGGGTGTTACATTTATTGTGGTATTCACTTTTAAGTTCAGGGCATCCGCTAGTGTACTAGCTTCGCCTTTACTGTATAATAGACAATGATGTACCTGTGTTTAACCTTTTCCTGGTTAAGAATGTACCACTGTCCTTAATTTGGACATACATAATTATCATACCCTTTGGTATCGTTGTATATATTTATGTTTGGAGAGTAGCTCTCTCCTTCCCCTGTTTACGGGTAATAATTAGAATCATTAAATGGTTGTTTCTCAGTATTGCTTATTGTTAATTTAAGCGGCTATTGAGCCTCTTTGTGTAATATATTCTCATTCGCCCATTTGTTGGGTCCTCTTGCTTGTCATTTAATTAACTATGAATTCTACTCCAATGTTGGGAGGTTTTCCTTTTAGGGTCACTGTGTTTAAGCCCTTCCTTTACGGAGTTATGGCTTGGTCACATTATATTCAAGGTTGTTAGTTCTATTCACTTCGTTAATTAAACTGGGCTTTTATTTGTTAATTTATTCTAGGCGGTATCCATACTGGTCTGGGTTTACATTTCTGACCTTCGTGTGGAGTTGACTACTCCCAGTGTTCCTTTCACCACAAGTCTACGTGTATGGGGTACCGTACTGATACATTGCTACTTACTCGACTAACTCAGGAATGAGTCTGTCGAGCCCACAAGCTCCCGTGGAGTGTGGTCGTCCCATAACTCGTTTATAGACTCGTAGTGTTCGTCACACGTTCGTGAAGTATTCTATTGTCAATCTCCTTTCTTGTTAATATTGGGGGTCTCCCGTGGGAATGTTCGGTTCCCCGGGTTTCCTGCCGAATGGCTATGGGTTCATGCATTTGATTGTAGCGGGTGTTCGTTAATTATTTATTTTTATAGGTATGGGTCGTACTGTAATAATGGAAGATGGTTGTTCTCCTCTTGCTGTTGAGTATATTGTTGATAACGGTTCGTCGATTTCCTTAAGAGCAGTCATAAGTTCTTGTATTCGTAAGTTTGTTGTTATTTATTGTTTAGTGATAGTTATTTTTAACTGCTGTTATTTATATTTCAAATGCGTGGTTGGCGTCTATTAATTAATTATCAAGTTATTCACGTTGCTTACGGTATGTACCGTAGTTCCCTTAACTTCGTTGTATTAACTTAGACGTTGTTATCTTAGTAATATACCTCGAAAGGTAATTGGAGTCGGTGTTCCCAATCTCCTGGGCTTATGCCCTTTATTAGTACATTAGGTACTTGCTTACTTGAGCTTTTTAGCGGTTTGGGTGTTTTGTATTATCAATTAGGCTGTTTGCCATTGTTTTAATTTACACATTTATTCATCACTGACAGTCGTCACAATAGTAAACGACATGTCTTTATCACATATTAATACTTATCCTTTTTACATGGAAGAACGCCAATGGCGGTAGCCATTCCTTTACTTAGAACTTGTCTAATGATCGATATGATCAATAATAATATACATGGGACTTAATCTTGATGTTTGCTCATTCAAAGTCATTTATGACACTCCTTGGTAAAGGTAGTGCCCAGGGGTGGTTATTATTCATGCGTTCAACATAGATTCGCGTTTATTATTGCGAATTGTATTTGTAGTAACTGTGTTACGGTATAGTTGTTCTTTTCAATTTTTGGTCCAACTGTGGACTGATATGTTCTACAATTTTTCTGGTGTGCATCACATGTTGTCGTAAGCTTTATGGTTTAACATTGGCATTGTTCGTTAATTGTTCATATTTCCTCGACAATTCCCGATGCATGTTGTACGGGTGCGAGTTGTTACTCACAAGTATTCTCATTTAAGAATTTATTGTTAACTTGTTGTTAGCTGTTGTAGCTAGTATGTTGTAGTTCTTGTTTAGTATTACTGTAATTAGTTGTGGCAACTTGTGAAGAGTCTCAAGAATCACCCGATCCTGGTGTGATCAGCACCAGTGTCGAGCTATCCTTCCACTCCAATTTGTGGTTAGCTTCCCTTGATCCCCGGGAATCAAGTTTCACCTTCCACGTCTAATTCAGCCATTAAAAGGTTTGATAATTGAATTATGTTATCTTGGCTCTTTAGCCGGTGTCATTTAACTCGTTCTTGTTTTATGGATGTAGTTCGTTATGGGCTGGTGTTCCCCCTTTATTTTTATTGCGTTGGTCGGACTCGTCGGGTCCTTCAGAGGTTATAACTTATCAGTTATGTTTTCGTATTCAAGTGGTACGATTACTGGGCGGTTATTGGTAGCCATGGTGTTATACCACTATTCTACAGAGTTTACAGGATTTATTTACAGCGATAGGAGTGATTGTAGTTACAGTCATAGCGTTAACAGCACTTGCTTTATCAAGTGCGTGGGGTAAACGGAATTGATAGTACGCTGCCTGTTATAGCACTTGCTGTGGCAAGTGCGCCATGCAGGTTGAGTATCTGGTTTTAGGAACTGTTTATTTACCAACGCTTCGTTTACTCAAGCGTGGTTCAGGCGAATCTGACAATAAAGTTAATATTATGATTATTTATGGTTCGAAAAGGTATGAAGTCTACTTGACAACGCTGTTATCGGAATAACTAATTATATCTCACACACGTTTCGTAGTACTGAAACGTTTAAAACACATCGGTATTTACATGAGGCCATATCAAGGTTTCAGTGTTACAGTAGCGTGTACACATAACCGGCCGAGAATTTGATTACAACAAAAGTGAGTGAACTAGCGACACAAGGTACAACATAGTTTCACTCTAGAGTTTGGTTCTCGCAACATCGCATAATCATAGACAAAAGTCCTTCACAAGTGGCGGAGGTCTCGAGGAGCTCAGTGTGCTCCCGATCCGCTCGTCGGGGTGCTCTGGGTGGTCCGCGGTGGCTTGTAATTTCTGCCCTCCGTTTACTCTTGCACTCAAAGTCTTTGTGTCCCATTTTCTTACAGTACCGACACTCGACCTTGCACCCACTACAATCGACCCCTGGATGGTCTCTACCACAACGCATGCAGTAGTAGTGGCACCCGGGCTGTCTGGTAGTCTTAGAAGGTGTAGGTCTCTGCGGCGCTTTCGGGCCGACAGATGGAGTGGTTTGGTTGGCACTTGGATCATGATAGGTTCTACCCTCGGGGTTGCTGTAGCACTCATAGTCCCGGTGGCCTTCTTTCTTACAAAAACGGCACACCACCTTCCGGCATTTACAGTCAATTCCCGGGTGATCCCTTCCGCACCTATTACAGTAGTAATGGTGCTCGTGCTTGGCGGTCCCTATTGGTATGACTCTTGGTTATTAAAGAAGGGTATGATTTTTGGATTTCGTAAACATTAAAAGAGTAGGAATTTATACCCCCAATATGGAGTCATTTAGGAGGTTTGTCGGGCTTGCTAGCCCCTTTTCTTTATCCCGGGATTTGTGTTTTCCAGTTTCTTCAATCTCATTAGGCTGTGGCGGGAGGGGTACCATTGGCGGTAGTCCAAGCTGGACTTCCATGTGAAAGCGGACTGTCGCCAACATACTCGCGACGTTCGGTATGTCTCCTCCTGATTGAACTTTTAGCCGGTCCATGACAGCCGAGACAATCTCGTGCCCCTGACCAGCTTCTTCGACATCGCCACCAGACATCTGAATTACAGTTCGTGAGTTCGTTACTCGATAACTTACCGGATTACGGTCAAACACATTGGTGTGCCCCTAGGGCTAACACTTGCAAGCCAAGGGCGTTGTTAACACATAAATTCATTTAATGAAGACATTTCGTACCTCACAAATGTTTCCCGTATTACCTAATCCTTGGCTCACTGTCTTAAATCCTATTATCTCGTCATCAGAGCGGTAATCCGCTCTGACACCACTTTTTGTAACACCCCACTCAAAATCACGTAATAATCACTCACGTATCATTAATAAACAACGTCTCACAGCAGAACTCTCACAGCAATTAAATCTCACTCGGGTGTCACATGCCATTACTCGCCCATACGAGTAAAGAAGCATAAGTAATTTAAATACGAAACAACACTGGTAATAAATATATAACCACAGTGATAACGAGATACTAACCTATACATCAATCTAAATCAACTGTAACTTTAACGACAAGTGAGCATCTAGGTATTCCCAAATGTATACCACGTTATTAACTCATTAACTCGTACTCATCCTAATACAACACCAAGTCTCGTGCGGTAGCTAAAATCCTAACTACCCGGGTCCCGCTCTCCGGCTTCCGTGATAATCGTCACCTGCAGCAATGCCATAAAGGCTCAGCGATAAACACTGAGTATGCGGAGCCTGGACCCTATTGGTCACTTAATAGTCATGGTCGCCATTATTAAGTTTGTTACATGCTTTACCGGTGTACAGGTATGATAAGCAGTAAACTCATGAATGGCAGTAATTTAAATAATTAAAGCAACCACTGCAATCCACACCCAACAGTCATTTCAATTATACAAGCACCATAACAATACAACAGATAATTCAACAAAGGCGTTAATTCACACACGTTATTAATTATCTCATACCACATCGGTCGGCCCCCCGGGCCCCCACATAACTCTTTAATTGGTTAGCACTGTCGGGCGTCAGTTAGGACAACCCGAAATAAACTCACTTGGACGGTAATCCCATATGCACACGTGGTGCCCATTCACTTTGCCTTTTTAAAAGCGTCCATATTTTGCCTTTTTAAAGGCGCCCATGTTATCACCATACCTGTCGATCTATCTAGGCTCGATCATGTTAAACCAGAGTAAGCCCAATCCGGGTTAACTTAAGAGATCTCAACGCACGCCCAGATGCCAATGACTAACTGGATTAAGGTAAACCATCCACTCATACACTCTCTAATATTTGACTTAGTCAGTCAGTTACCCTGTTACGGTTATAGGTATGGAGAATATTATTTATTTGTTGGCTGCCCTATGGGTCTTACGTATGCATAGAAGTCGTCTAGTTAAAATTCATATTAGGCCGTGCATTAGAGACCGACAATGTCGTGTCTCATACCTAAGTAAATAACTTAGGTTAACACATATATATCCCATCATAATATTTGGTGTGTTATATCAATTAACCACAATCACATCACGTTAAATGTATATGTGTTTTATATAAGTCGATCTATAGTCAACGTAGTATTAGTCCCGAAGGTCGTTCGCGCACAATTAATGATGCGAGAATTTAAACAATTACCATCACATAACACACATCCACACATGCATCACACTCGTTATACAACACACATATCCGAGCCTGAAGAAGTCCTCAGGACATCTCGGATCAGACCCCTTTACATACCGTTCACCAATGACCTTGGTTACGCAGTAAACCACTAGCTCGTCAAGCGCCTTCGTCGGTGATACGATCTAAATAACAAACACGCTATAAGTCAATCCATATGACTTAGTTAAGTTCGGTAAATCTGAACAGCACAAATAATCCCGACATTACATCCCTGAATTTCAACTGTCATTTGTTAAGTTACCGTTATACGAGACTCGTTAATCGTAGTATGTATTAACTATCAATGCCCGGGTTTATTTAAGTGTAACACCCCAAATAAAAACATCACTTATAACAACAAATCGCAGCGGAAAACTTAACCCATCACAATACTAAACTCAATGGTGTTACACGCCGTTAGCCACCCACGTGGCTAACAAGGCTAATACATATCCATTGTATCGGTCTGATGGACTAGATTCCCGAGCAACTACACATTATTATCCTTTTCTGTTAACAACAACCAAAATGCATATACATTCCAACTGTACCGAGTATTCACAACTAATGCCGATAACAATTTCGGACTTACTACACCTACCATAGATACACAATTTAAACGGATACCCATGTATTAACAACTACCCCGTCCTACTCTCGAACGGCTTCCAGCTCCTTGTACCTGAAATAGAAAGGAAGAAAAGGGTGGCCCCCAAGGGGCTCAGCACCTTTGCTGGTATGGTAATCCCGCAGCCTGCATGCTACCGGGCCACGCACAACTAATTCTCGTCTTAGCATGCGGTTGATTATATTTAAATCGGGCATGTAAACTATAAACACACACAACACATTGCAAACTACAACAAGGTCTCAACAATTACAGACAATACATCTACACTTAATAAATCACTCTTGTGTTCTTTGACCCTAGAGTGTTTCTCCTCTAATGGAGCTATTTCCTCAATAGACGACACTTACCCACTAGTCGGGTTATCCATAAACGTCTCTTTTGTAAATTGGGATTCATATCCGTATCCACATACTTCACATAACAACTCATTCCACATTTTTCACATACATATACCGCCGCATCGTAATAAGAATTGCAGCGCAACAATAACACATAACATAACAGTGATGGTTCTCTTTACGAGCGGACCTAAGCATAGTTAGTTAACTTGGAAGCCCAGAGAATGAATATACTCTCATGATAAGCCTTTTACATCACTCATTACCGTCCTGTTAGTCGGACGAGTAACTTAACATAAAGATGGATCGGATATAGTGATCCGAACACACCGTACATAATCCCCAACAGACGTGAGTCAAGAGCCTTGGTTAAGCTCAGGGGTGATTGAAGACCAATGAAGGAAAACAACCAACAGAGAGGAAGCTGAAGAAACTGTATACATCAACTCCCAAACAACGCGTGACCGGAACTACCGGATTCCTCACCCCCCATAATATAGACATAAACATAGTTAAGGGCTCCACTATGGAACCTATCACATTCTTACACCTTACAGTATTACAATTGGGTTAGACACACATGAGTAATGTACATATTAACACGCACAAACATCACATAACTAACTCACGCATAGCCGGGGTTAGAACGTTCCCATGGTTTGGGTCGATAAATCCAAATACCGATCTGTTATGTAATTCTAGAGTCGGTTAGTTAAGTTTAGCACATATTTAAAGCTAAACGGTATCGGAAGTACGCACGCCACATAAATAAACAACTGTAAACTCATTACATGTTTTTATCTTAAAAGGTGGCAAACATTCAGAAAAACACATTGGCATACAAGCCGGTGTAATCCGGTAGGACACAGGTTGCAAGAAAACCATACCTTACACCATGGGTTACTCTACCGTGTTCCCGAGGGTTCACTCCAACGCGTCATCTCACGCTCCCCGGGTAGTTTTTGAACAACTGATATTATTTCAAATGTTTTATTAACAACAAAGTCTTACGGTATGTAAACTTCTATTACTCCCGTACTTACCCCGTTATCCCGTTGTTTCGGTTTAACTTAGTGTACATAATTCCTTAACTTACTCACTCACTTCCAACACTTGTTTATACTTCTTAGGACCTTTATAAGTCACCAAACAACTCCTAAACATCATCCAAAGCCAATACCATTCAATCCCCCATGTTTAGAACCCTTAAAAACACTTCCTAGGCAAATCTGTGGGTGGTCCGGGACTTGGTCCTCACCCAAGGTCCCGGACCAATCAAAGAACACTCTCTCGGCCATTTTTCATACACTGGTCCGGGACTTGGGCCTGGACTAAGGTCCCGGACCACCACCTGTTTTGAGTCTCGAACTGATTTTTAATGCGGTCCGGGACTTGGTACATATCCTAAGTCCCGGACCCTGCTAAAAACTGCTATTAAGGTCATTTTTCAACCCCTAATCAACCCTTAAACCACTCTCAAATTTTCCCTAATCTTTCCACAAGTTTTCTACATAATTAATCACCTCAAAACATGCTCTAAACCTCTACAAATCTTTGGTTTAATCCACCACCCAATTCTTGCTCAAATTCAACAAACTCACTTTTCACATTCTTGCATTTTGCACACTTGTGCATTTCTATTTCCTTTTGATAGTTCTTACCTCCTACCAAACTTACCAAATCCATCAATGACCATTACCAATCATTCCTACATAAATGTGCTTCTAAAACCCACATTCACTCCTTGTTTCACAAGTTACAAACACCAACTCTTTTTCTTGAGATTCCAAGTTACCAAGCATCATTATGCTACAGATTTTGTACTCTCCTATCTCCATTCTCCATCTATCATTATAAGGCCATTAATCCACTCTACTCAACACTATAACATCAAGGTTCTCCCATTCACCAAGCCATCATCAAAACACTCATTTTCTACCAAAATTTCGCCATAACCTCCCCATAAATTTAACATCTCCCAAACCATCAATTCACATCAATGTACATCCCTAATCTAGCCACACCCATAAGGGTCCTCCCAGCACACAATATCAATCCAAAATTCACCAAACAACATTATAGCTCTAAAATCTCAATCCACCACAATATAACTACAAACTCAAATCCTTTGGGTCCAAGGCCCCCAATTCAAACCAATAATTCACAAGATCTCTCAAATCAACTAAAACATTATTTGTCCATATTTTGGGGTTCATTATTCAATTTTACCCATCCCAAATTCTTAAACAACCAAGATAGTATTAAGGTAGTTTTCTTACCTTAAATTCACAAGTCTCTCCATAATTCTCCTCTTGCTCCTCATCTCCTCAAAATCTGTCAAGAGGGAATGGAGTTTCCAAACTCCATCCCAACATTCAGGAAACACAAAATACATTCTATTAATTATCTAAACCCTTAGGAAATCTCAATTCAACAAAAAGGGCTTAGAGTACAAGTTAGGGTTTTACCTTTGGAGATTTTTGAGAGGAGTTCTCACCCTTGAATCAAGAAGGGAATTACTCCACCATTGGAGGGTTGAAATGGAGCTCAAAACCAAGAAGAAAAACAAGGTAAGAGAGAGAGGAAAAATCGGCTACCACTACAAGATGGGGAAAATGAGGTTTTTCTTGGAGATTTTTACCTTAGGAGAGAGAGGAGACTCCAAGCTTCAAAAATATGCCATTTTCTCTTCAAATGGGAAAAACCCATGGAGATGAAGTTCATCCTTTTGAAATTCCGAAAAGAGAGGAAGATAGAGGATGATGAGAGGAAGAAGAATATGTATTTTATTTTGCATTTGGAGCATCGAGTTGGCTAGAGCATGTGAGGAAGATGAGAAGCCATGGAAGGAGGGGGAAGAACTTCACAATCGGCTGCAACCAGGAGGGAGAAGGAACAAATCGCAGAGAAGAAAGGAAAGGGAGAAGAGAAGAGAAGAGGGGAAAAAGAAATAAAGGAGGAGAGAGATGGAAAAAGGGGTAATTGTACCCTTTTTGCTCTTCGGCTCTTTTGACTTATTTAATTAGCTAACTAGTCATGTGTGAGGGGGTAGTCTACATTAATAAAAACCGGCCCACTATTATATAAATAGTGGAGCGTTTTTCTGTCTTTTACAGAAAACGCTCGTTTATTTACCCGGTTTGGCACTATTCACTAACCGGGCCCGTTTTCCGGAATTTTCTCGTTTATTTAATTTTAATGGTTATTATACTCCCATTAATGTTTATTTATAGTTATATGATCAACTATAATTTTTACGGGGCCATTTGACTGCTTAAAGTCACGTTTTCGGGTTTCCTCGAAAAACGCGCTTTAGACTCCGTTAGCGTTTTAACGCATTATTTGGATCCGTTTTCTTCCGGAATTTTTTCCCACATGTTATTAGTATGTAATTAGGGTATAAAAATATATCTGTAACCCTAGTGAAGGTTATATACCTCCTAAAATAATTAAAACGCTTTTTCACGTTTTGTGACTTTTACGCATTTTCTTTTTCTTTTTGGTTTTTATTTCTCCATCAATGATCTTAAGGACTTAATTAGCCTTAGAAAATCATAATTACGTAATTAATTAACATATTAAGGTTTGGGGTATTTCAATCTACCCCCTTAAAAGAACTTCGTCCTCGGAGTTCACACTTCCCACGCATCATTTGGATTAGAACACGGGGATTACTTTCAAAATAAACTCCTATAACCAACATAACTTATATCACAACCCCGGACTTAACGGTCCGGGTAACACATCCACATCCATTCATAACAAACATACTCACATAATAACCTCGGACTTAACGGTCCGGGTACCTTAACAACATTTGCACTTGCATACACAACCCTTAGACTCTCAGGTCTGGGTAACATAACAACATTTAGACACATAGGTCTGGGCAACATAATCACATTTAGACACATAGGTCTGGGTAACATAACAACTTTCGGAACTCAACCGCATTAAGAGTCAAGGTCAAAATAATATTTATCACACATACCACCCAACATGTCATAGCATGTATAGCAATCAAAATACATTTTATATACATTATCCCTCAGATTCCTTTGGGAGATCAAATCAATCACTTAAGTATAAGAAATTTCTTTATTTAAAGTATCTATCGAAGGTTTTGAAAATACCACTGAAAATCCTTTTGAAACCGCATAACGGACTCCAAGGTAAACTTATGCTGCTTCTTTTCTTAGCGTGGTTATTTGTGACCACTTATAGGGAGCTTCAAGAATCATCCAACCCTGATGTGACCAGCATCAGTGTTGAACTATCCTTCCACCCCAATTTGTGTTTGGCTTCCCTTGATCACATGCAAATCAAGTTCCACCTCCCACTTCATTTTCAAGCATCAAATAATACACTCATTTCCAATTTCCTATCTTTTTGTCATTCTAGTCATAATCATTACATCTCCAAGGGATAGAACTCCGTCTATCAGTTATCTCCATTCACTTTTAATCAATTTCCTAGGGAATTTAATTCTTAATAGGTTCTATATCGGTTTCATACCCCTTCATAACTCACAATACTGTATATATACATATATTTTTATCAAAATACAACACACGGTTTTACATTTATACATTGTTGGGGTTTTAGTTCCCTGGAAGTTTCTTTACTCCCTTACACTTGTGCTCTCACACATAACTTGTTAACAAAATAAACACACTTATCACAATGGTGTTCGCATCACCTGTGCGCAATTACCATAATTAAACCATGAATGAATGCGTATGTTTATATAGCACACGCACCAATCATCATAACAAATTATTTTGTGCTATGCACAACATAGTTCACGTACACCTGTACGGTAAAACACACTAAGCGGTTTTAGGCTTTACCCCCCCTTAAAAAGGATTACGCCCACGTAATCAACCATTGAATATTGGTTTAAAAGTTCTACCATCATGAAGTGTTTCAACTTTCACGCGGTCTGTTATACAATGTGTTCTGGTTAGGGGATCTTAACCATATTGGCGGTTTAGTCCCTAAACCAAAAATTCTTATTGGAGTTTATTTAACTCATAACTGGTTTCGATTCTGGCCTGTCACTCTTCTAGGCGTTTGATAATTAGCCATTTGCTCATATTCATTATGCACATTCCACATTTGAATCACGGGTCTACTAGCTTCTGTTGCGCGACCCTGATAACTTTAGAGCTTAGTTTGCCTCATTCGTTATTTTTACTATATTGTACATTTCCCATTTATCACCTTTATCTTGGTAATAATGGTTTCTCAACCGACGCGTGGTACCTCTTACCGTGCGCAAATTCGGTGAATTTTACCCCTCTTTATATGGTTACCACATCATATTATATGGTTACCACACGTATTCACTTATACAGTAGTATTTCATAAGTTATACCCTTATATCATACGTTACAATTTTACCCCTCTTTATATGGTTACCACATCATATTATCTAATTCTTCACACTCCATATATTCATATAAGTCTATATGAATTTTAGAATTCATTATATAAGTGATATTCCTTGTCATTTCACATGAAACACTTAATTCTCTTATTGTGTTATCCCTCGCAAACGGCATCAAGGCTGTACTCTTAGTATTACATAATGTTATATAATACCTTATATTAAACTCCAAACTTTATTTAGTTCCCCGCCTAGTCTTATCATTTCCATTTCCAAAATACCCACATTATTTTAATGTGAACTATATAATTCCTTACCTTATGTTCATATCCACCACAATGAGTATTAGTACATTATAATTAATGTAACATTTACATCATTTCCAACCATACACCAAAAATTCATCCCCATTTAAATATATTCTACACTAACCTCAGTAAGAAACCTTAACTTGTAATTGGAGCCTTAGTCCATATAATTAATATCTCGTAATATTTGTGATTGTGATCCCAAAGTTCATCTTGTGATATTCGTGTCTTATAATATATAAGTATATTTATCTATATACACACACTTACACAATAGTACCAAGACTAACAATTTTGTTGTATACAGAAACAAGTTTGTTCTAGTTCATTTTTCTAACTTTAACCCTTAATAGGTAGTTCAGTTGCAATCCAATTTAATCAACTTATTATATCATTAAACTTATGATTTCATTACTCATTTATCAACCAATATATTTAATTTATCAACTTAGAAACTAAATTCTTTACTCTCACTTACTAGTTTATTAATCATTTCATCCTATTTTCTTAAGCTTAGATAGGCAATACTTTGAATTGAATCCAATGTGTAATACTACCGAGTAGTATTTATATTCGTGCGATGAAACTGTAATTTGTTCACCCTTGTCAAGGCTGAATATCAATTTATATATATATATGTGTAACACCCCCGGATAACCCAACGAGATGACGATAAGACGAAGCAGCGGACTCTCAACTCTTACTCGGGTATCATAGACGCCAACCACCCACGCGGTCGACACATCATCTCTATTAACAACAAGCTACGGTCTGAATGACGGGAATTAAACCATAAACAATCCTAAACACCAACAGTAGATACAAACCGAGTACCGAGAGTCTTCAACATAAGTTCTTAATTAAATTACACAAACCGAAACATAAACAAAGGTCTAGTGGTACATCATCTTAATCCATACATTCAAACATACTACATAAAAGCCTTGCCCATATGGACTACCCCTAAGGTAGTCACCCCGCCTACTCTCCGCCCGCTTCCTGTTTCATACCTGTAAAAATAAAGGACTCAACAAAACTATGCCGAGTATGAACGTGTGTAGCCCGCATGTTACCGGGCCACACGACTACTTGCTCGAATATGATTAAGTCCAGATTGCATGATATAGTAAAGCGATAAGATCCAACATACGACATTAACATAGCACCTCCAATATACCACATCAACATAGCAACACCCAACATACAATGTCAACATAGCAACACCCAACATATTAGGCATAGAGTTAACAACAAGCAGCACAAGCATTGTAAAACAAGTCGAGCTTATGAGAGAATTTGAATAGTGATGATCCTCACAGTGGGATCATTCAACGTGGAGTGTTTTCATTTCTTTTTCCTTTGTTTTCATCATGTGTACTTCTCTTTCTCCTTCTTGCACCAGGTCTAGGGATGTGGGTTAGTTCCCGTGACCATATAGTATAGGTGCTTATCTCTTCTTACTTCTTTATGGATTAATTGTGAGTTCCCATATTACCGCACGTTAGAGGACGTCTCCTCCTGAGTTCATACCTCCATTCCCGGCGTCGTACATCGAGAATGAGGGGTCGTCTTTAGACCCCAGGTTATGCTCTCCAATTAGCTGATCCTCCAATCCCGACGTCAGGTCGAGAAAGAGGGGTCATCTCTAGACCCCAGGTCATGCTTCCCAAATTGCCAATCTTCCAATCCCGGAGTCGTTCGTCGAGAAAGAGGGGTCATCTTTAGACCCCAAGATGTGCTCCACAATGGTCGGTCGAAGGATCTGATGCAGATACCAACTCCCGATATATATTCAATACCGCGCGGCCCGATGTTGTCTTCCCGGGTTATCTTCATGTTCCTCCAGTTGATATTTACTCTTTATTCTCATAATGAATATACACCATAGTGGGTGTCATGGTACGTCCTCCATGGTTAAGGAGGAGTTCCCTTTAATAGTATTTTCTTTGTTTTCATAGTTCTCAGTGTTTCATCTCAAATTCCATAAACGCGAAGGGGCTAAACTACTGTGTGCGCGCAAATAACATACAACAATGATATAGCAATCATACAACACAATAAGTAAGCAATTCAGTTTCATGCTTTAATCTTATAGTCTTTTCACACAGAGCACACAGCACACAAGCTGTGTAACACAGCAACATACGAACCACACATGTCCATACCTTATTCGAAGTACGAGTCGTCTTACACTCGAAGTCCCGGTCGGAGCTCGCTACGGTCCTAGAGGTAATTAAAATAGGGTGTATATCGTACGTTTTTCCCTTGGTATGTTGTTACATGCTTAGTTTAGATTGACTCTTAGAATTTCACATGCATGAATCCTAGGCTTAACTTACTCCTAGGATAGTTCATATCTTTATTTACATGTTAACTAAGCCCTTTTTCCTTAGTTAATGTTTTAGGGCGTTTTAAGAGGTAATTATGTAACAAGTTTATATAGTATAGGTTTAACATGTCTAATGTGTATTCCCTTCTTAGGTAAGTAGGTGAGCAACATTTTAACTCTTGTGTGGTGATAATATAGGCCATAGAATAACCCTAAAACTTCTTTATACAGAAACCCATCAGCTTCCAAAACTAAAACACCATTTCCATGGAATACCTTAACTAACTTTACGGTTAATGTAATAGTTGGTGTATAACTTTCTCCACATGCTTTGGTATTCTAGTTATGTTCATTAGCTGTTATTGAGTTCATTAGTAAACTGGAATATCACTAATAATACCCTTGAAATCTGGTTATACAAAAACTATAACCTCACTGAAACTGAACACAACCTACACATTCTTTCTTGGCTAGGGTTGTTAGTTAGTTTAGTATGTTTACCTCTTCCCTGCAGTGCTTACACAACTAATCATAGGTGTTAACCTTGGTTTAAATTCAAGACTATACTCATAGGGCACTCACGGATCATCTGTAACCAATTAAACAGAATAAATACAGAAGACAATCAAGAAAACTGAAACTGAAAATCATGAGACTAGATGCCTATTCCTTGATTCTTTTCGGTTTAATCACAGCTTCTTTCTTTCAAATCTCTCCCCAGGGCTTACCTATCTAGTTGAGTGTGATAACACAAGTTTAAACTCGAACTACTCCAGTAATACACACACTAAATCTGCTGTACAGAAACAGAAACAAGATCTGTATCAGAGACTGAAACTGCTGACCCTCTCTCTATTCTCTTTCTGCTAGCCCATGAATCTGTCCCTCAATTCATCCCCATGTACTTCTTATCCAATTACTTGCTTTATCTCCATTTTAAACTCAAACTTCACAAATATACATTCACCTAATCCTTTTTACAGAAACGGAAACAATCCTCCAGAAACAATACATGAAAACTGAAAGGTTGCGTTTCTGCTAGATTTTCTTTTATTCCTTTCCTTTCCATTTTTCATCAGTTGTTTTGCTTCCCAAATTCCCACGTGATTCTGTAAACTCAATTTACCTCTTTAATAACATTTCTAACTCATACCCAAGACACCATAACCCTTCTAACATCCCAGTGAATCTGTTATAGAATGTAATTTTTCAGAAACCCATAACACCCACCTGGTGTATCAATTCCTGTTATCATTCTTTTGGTTACCTCCTGTTACAGATTAGAGTTTCCTTTCTTCTTGTCTTTTTTTGTTTTCCCTCTCATATGATAATCTAACTACCTAGTTGACGGTCCTAATATAGCTCTAATCCCCCAACAGACCCCAACTGACAGAAGCCTAAGACTAAACTCGACAAACTGACACCGCAAGTAAGATCTGCTGTGGCTTCTCATTCATTATTTTCTGTGAATTTTACCAACCTATCTTTCAAACTTCTCCCCTATGTATTTATTTCCCAGCCAAATGTTTCATCTCTATTTTTAACCCAAAAATTTCACCAATACACATACACTAGTTCCTCTGTACAGAACAGAAACAACTCTCCAGAATCAAGTATGAAACTGAAAACAGAAACTGATTTGATTATCTATATTTTCCCAGCTTCGCTACACCTTGGTTATGTGCTAAAAAAATCCTAGACTGGAAACTAGTCCCAAAACCACATGGAACAACTCCTCTGAACATCCTTGTACAGAACTTAATGAAACTGAAATTGAAACAGAAAACAAAACCTGCAACTTAAACCTGGAAGACTGATATCCCTCTTTGTCTTTCTTTTCTGTTCTTTAATCTAGTTTCAGCATTCTCACCCTACTCACTCATTTAACTAGGTTGTCTATACAGTTTTGACTCAAAACACCCCAAAACAACAAGGGCTACATTCTCGGTGATCTGTTGCACAGACTAAAGGAAAGAAACTGGAGTGGGTGTATTTTTTTTTCTGTTTTCGGTGTCTTCTGTTCTCCTGAATTTAATCTCTAGTTTCCTGAGTTATTTTCCCCATTCCATTAAGTGTTTGATCAAGTCTTGAATTTTTTTCTTCAAACTGAACCCACGATGATATGGTGTTACTGAACTTCATGAATTTAAAATTATCGACATCAGAAACATAAACTGAAGCATGAGCAGTTTCTTTTCCTTCTATGTCCACCTTCTGTTATGTTTCTAGTTTTTCTTTTTCCTAGTACCCTAGTTGCTTAACTAAAATCTTAACACGGTTTACACTCTCAGAGCTAATCCAAACAAAACCCCAGACACATATATTTACCACTGAATCTATAACAGGAACATGGGGTGTATAAATATATGGACTGTTACATTGTTGTATTATCCTTTTAAGATGCCATCGGTTTCTATTTCTTTTTTCTTTCCTCTCTACTGAGGTAATAGTTAAGTTGCACCCTAAACAACCCAACACCAGGACAACATTACTTCTAGGCATCTAGCAACCAGAGAACCATGTTGCAGAATTTGAACTCGATAGTACTCTTGTGATCTGTAACAGGTTAAGGAGTTTACCTGGAATCTGCAGTTCAGGCTCACAAGTGCTGCTAGGTTGTTGAGGGGTTTCCTGCCTGATCATTTGGGAGAGGAGCAGTATTGTCATGCGGGTCTATAACCTAGAAAGATAAAGGCAATGCAGCTGGGTTTGTTGTGAGTTACCTGAGACTGGTCTTATCAGCCTTTCTTTCTCTTTTCATTTTCCTTGGAAGAGGATCCCAGCTTACAAGGAAGCTCTGTTACCCTGAGGGAGTGGCGGTTTGATCAGGGCAGGAACAGGAGTACGTTAGAGAAAACTGCTGCAGAAACTCTACGGGTAAGACCAAATAGAGGGTGCGTGTTTATTTAAGCTTCACCTGTTAGTTGGTTGGACTGAGTTGATCCAGCCTTCTTCAAGAGTCGAGCCCCAGGTCGATCAGACAGACAGAGAAGGATCAAGGGGTTGGGAGTTCACTGATCAACAAGGAAAATGCAAGAGTGATGTGGCAGGTTTCTTCCTAAGCTGACATCACAAA
The DNA here is from genome assembly GCA_023374045.1 of Limonium bicolor. Classification (NCBI taxonomy): domain Eukaryota; kingdom Viridiplantae; phylum Streptophyta; class Magnoliopsida; order Caryophyllales; family Plumbaginaceae; genus Limonium; species Limonium bicolor. Next base: position 256,143,689 of record CM041782.1, on the reverse strand, counting down.
GCACGACTGGTTCAGGAATGCCATGGAGGCTTGGCTTACCTTCAAGCATGGAAACGGCAGAGTCTATGAGTTGTGACTGGCATGAACATGCAGTGGGGAGGTAAACTGACTGAGGTGGAGTATTAATCAGATACAGGACACTGACACGGGGGACAATGGGTTGCTGGTGGTGGTAAGTTCCAATGTAGTGTCGTGTGGGAGTTTGGAAGGAGGGCAGGTTCTGTAGCCTTTGTGGGTTCCTTGTGTCTCTGAGTTTGCACACCGTGCAGTAATTAATAGAGAGTTATGGGTTAGATTAGCTCATTAGTTGCAGGGATTCATGGGGAGTATAAATCACAGTTTAAGGTCGTGGGAGTTAGAGAAAGGAGTTCCTTTGAGGCGTACACTTGGCTCAAGTTAGTTAGTTTGTTTTCTTTTTGGTTGTTCCCGTACAAAACCAAGTAGTATGGGCATCCGAATAGATTTAGGAGGTGTGCCTGAGAGTTTGGAGATTCTCAATCTCTGTTTTTTTTTTATTCTAGTTCGATCTGTAGTTACATCGAGGAAGGAGAAGGAGGGAGCGATGCGGTTGGTTCTTTCCTCTCTTTCTTTTTTCTGTACTTAACTCGTTGATCGGTACTAGCTTTAATTAGCGCGGGTTAGATACCGAATATGAGCATAGCTCAGCCGGTTAAGCACTCGGGGAAAGTACGGGAGGCCACACGTATTTGGTGAATTTTACCCCTCTTTATATGGTTACCACACGTATTCACTTATACAGTAGTATTTCATAAGTTATACCCTTATATCATACGTTAAAATTTTACCCCTCTTTATATGGTTACCACATCATATTATATAATTCTTCACACTCCATATATTCATATAAGTCTATATGAATTTTAGAATTCATTATATAAGTGATATTCCTTGTCATTTCACATGAAACACTTAATTCTCTTATTGTGTTATCCCTCGCAAACGGCATCAAGGCTGTACTCTTAGTATTACATAATGTTATATAATACCTTATATTAAACTCCAAACTTTATTTAGTTCCCCGCCTAGTCTTATCATTTCCATTTCCAAAATACCCACATTATTTTAATGTGAACTATATAATTCCTTACCTTATGTTCATATATACCACAATGAGTATTAGTACATTATAATTAATGTAACATTTACATCATTTCCAACCATACACCAAAAATTCATCCCCATTTAAATATATTCTACACTAACCTCAGTAAGAACCCTTAACTTCTAATTGGAGCCTTAGTCCATATAATTAATATCTCGTAATATTTGTGATTGTGATCCCAAAGTTCATCTTGTGATATTCGTGTCTTATAATATATATGTATATTTATCTATATACACACACTTACACAATAGTACCAAGACTAACAATTTTGTTGTATATAGAAACAAGTTTGTTCTAGTTCATTTTTCTAACTTTAACCCTTAATAGGTAGTTCAGTTGCAATCCAATTTAATCAACTTATTCTATCATTAAACTTATGATTTCATTACTCATTTATCAACCAATCTATTTAATTTATCAACTTAGAAACTAAATTCTTTACTCTCACTTACTAGTTTATAAATCATTTCATCCTATTTTATTAAGCTTAGATAGGCAATACTTTGAATTGAATCCAATGTGCAATACTACCGAGTAGTGTAACACCCCAACCGTTAATCTCGTCGTTACCTCTTAAACCGTTACTAATTACTCCTACTCACGCAGCGGAACTCTAATTACAACGAGGGGTAAAACAACGCCGTTAGCCACCCATGTGGCTAACCAGGCCTTTCTTACATACCGTACCGGTCTGATGAACTGGAATAACCGAATACACAATACAAATACTTTACTCGAATCATTTCTTTACTATACCGAGTCTACAATATATGGATGCCGACAACATATTCGGTCTTACACCTCTTTCAATACATAAGTAATTAAATCTAACTACCCATGCAAACCACCGACCCCGTCCTACTCTCGAAAGGTAACATCTTCGGTGTACCTGAAAATAAAAACGTTGCCCCTAGGTGCTCAGCTTAACGCTGCATATGAAATTCGCATACCCCGAGCGCTAACCGGGGTACGCCGACCACTTTGTCGGATATACATGGAGTTCATTTTAGTCAAACAACATGCATCATAGCAATACAATAAGTACGTGTAATACTCAAGGAATCTACATCCAATCACGGAACACAATTCCTAACTAACATAACAAGGTTGTTAGTTGTATTATTTCACTCTTAGGCCTTGAGGGTTATACCTCACTTGCCTTGGTTACTCATTCAATAACTTGCCCGCTCCCTCGGGTTACTTATTTATATACACTCCCATTCTCTTGGGATACTCATTCTATACTCACCCATTCTCTTGGGTTGTTATACTCATTATCTCACCCACGCTCTCGGGTTATATTACTCAAGCTCTTGTAGATTCTCGAGACCTACAGGTCTCCTACGTCACGCTGATTACTCTTAATACATACTCGAGCCAAAACTCATGGCTCTCGAGCAAAGTCTTACTTCCCCGGTTTCGACCCTACTCTGGGTCTAGCATGGTGGGAAGGTTCAACTAGCTCCCAGAACTCTCTCTTAGTTCCTATCTCTTTTTACTTAGGTCCGTCTACTCTCGGACTACTTATATTCCCATGCACTCCTCTCTCGGAGTTATAATAATATTATGTATATTAATCTAGAAGCACCACTCTCGATGTTTCTAATGACGTTGGGAACATTACTTAAGTTCGGTAAATCTTAGGTTTTAGGAGTTACCCGTACATTATACTTACTCATACTTTCGGTTATTTCTTATATCGGGTAAAATCCTCATATAGGAGGTCGACCATGTCTCAAGGGAGCTACTAATCCCTTAGGTCTCTTTTACCTTCTTTACTAGTTCACATCTTTGAACTATCTTTAATCCTCTTGAAGTAGGTTCACTTATCTTCCCACTCTCATTTGTTTCGTGGATTGTGTCGTTATGGTTTACTAACCGTTATCGGGAAATTACTCAACCCGTACATCTCCTCACATTCTAGGGAGTTCACTTGTTTGCATTATCATTATACTTTAACGGATAGTTTGTGAGTTTGCACGTTTTCGTTGTCCGAAGCATCGACCCGATCTATGGGTCTCTAGCCAAACGTTACTCACTATGAGTCGGTCTTTACTCTATGCTAGACCACACCGGCATACAAGTACGTTAGCTCATTCTACATACAACAAGACATACATAATCAAACTAGGGATTATTTTCATGCTTTAATCTTGATTAAGCCGGCACACAAACACACAAATCAACGTAACTCGGTTAGCACGCGGAGTATGAGAAAATCATACCTTTCACCGGGGTTCTTTTACTTTTACCATGTCATCTCACCATGCTCGGGTCACGCACGACTCTCTGATAATGTTTCAAACATTATTATTAATACTAGGCTCATACAAAACATAATTAAATGCTACTCCCGTACTTACCCCCCCGTTATCCCGTTATCTCGGTTTTACTCTTGTTAATTTGAGTTCTCACTCCTTAATCACTTCTAACACTTTCTTACACTTCCTATGGCCTTTACATGTCACCAAACAAGGCCTTAACATCTTATAACATCATTAACATTCAAACCCCAACATTAGAAACCCTTAAAATGCTCTATGTAGGTTTCTGGGGGTGGTCCGGGACTTGGTCCTTACCTAAGGTCCCGGACCAATTGTTTTCCTAACTATCGGCTGATTTTTGATGGTGGTCCGGGACCTTGTCCCAATCTTAAGTCCCCGACCAAGGTGAGCAAGGAACTCTCGGCGCAAAATTAAGGGTGGTCCGGGACTTGGGCATGGACTTAAGTCCCGGACCAGGCAGGTTGTGCACACTCGGGGGTAAAATCAGGGGTGGTCCGGGACTTGGTCCTGGACCTAAGTCCCGGACCCTACTACAGATTTTGCAAACTTTGCATTTTCCAATTCTGTTCAAGGTATTCTCTTAGTCCCTTAATTACCCAATCTTCCCCACTTATAATCTACATAATTTAGCACCTAATTACCCACCTAAACCACCTTAAACCAAGCACCAAGTGCACTCACAAACTCTAGTTAATTTCACTTAAAATTCACTTACACTTTCAAAACTAGTTTCCTTGTTTTCTATAACTCTTGTAACAGATTTTGGTTTCTTCATTATACCATTCAAGCTTCCCTCACCAATCATTCTTAGCACTCAAATGACATTATTTTTACTCCTAACACACTCTTCTTCATAGTTTGGTTTTCCAAACCATTAACCACTCACTTAAACCTCTTAAACACACCTAGTCTCTTCCATTAATGAAACACTCAAGTTCATAATCTCCAAGGAAATTTTCACAGCACTTGCCTATTTCTTTAGTATATTCACCACAATGAATCAACTCATATACACTCTCCATCATCCCTGTTTAATGAAGCATCAACAACTACAATACATCAAATTCCACTTGTTCACATATGTATTAATTTAGACTCAAGCTTATTTCCCCCACTTAAACCGCTTATAAAATTCTCATTCCACTCAGTATTGTAGTACCAAGACTACACCAATCCAAGATCATTAATTGAACTCTAAAATCTATTTCACAAGCCAAATAAAACTAACTCAAGGTGAGCTTTTACCTTGTTTATTTTCGGTTCACTTTCTCTTCTTCCTCTTCCTTTGCTCCATCTTTCTCTTCTTGTTTTCACAACACACAAGGGGGTCTAGATTTCCATCTACAACCATATCCCCATACACACATTTCAAGCTTATTAATTCAATTTTTCCACACAAAAGCTAGTATTTCAAGAACTGGTTTTTAGGCTCTAGCTGAGATATTACCTTAGAGTATTCAAAAGGAGAGCTTGGCTGTAACACCCCTAATCCTAAACCTGTAACGACGTCGCGATTCGTAGCATAATAAATAACAATTCGCAGCGGAAAATAAAACTAACTACCTTGGTGTTACACGCCGTTACTCACTCTTGTGAGCAACAAGGCAACTTTACTCTTTCCAACAATACAACTCCTTACGCTGTGATGAACGGATACTGAGCACTCTAATTATTACAAACCCAATCCAACTAAATGAGCAACTAACTGAATACAACAATTTCTTTATTACAACACAAAAGAAAACCAGCGGTGTTGTTGAAAACACTTCAGCTACCCCCGTGTCCCGCACTCCGGCTTGAGTCTTCTTTAATAAGCTAGAATGTTTGGCCCATTGAAGGGCTCAACAATCGAAATGCTGGTATGCTAAATGTGATCTTAAGTCATCTAGATTCCTTTAGTCGTTTTAGCCATCTTGATATTAGATTCTTTACATAAAATACCGGTTTACAAAGATAACAGAAATAACTGTAAACACATAACAACCCTCCTGTAAACACCAGTGTACAATAGTACACAACACCTATAACCACACAACAATAACCAATAATCACACATTAGTAAACCATAACAATAATCAAACAAGATACACGTATTAAACTGTACTTGTTAGTTAGTCACTTGGCTCTTATCCTTTAAACCAATCATTTAACCTTTTCCAAATAATTTTACCTCAGGCGTCCTGTCAAGACAACCCTTAATAACCTGTGGAAATAGACAGTGTGTCCACTGGGTTACAAAGGAACCGTTACCAGTTGACCTTATGGCCCTGGATAAATATATGTATTGACCGATCCAGTCGAACCTGTGCACCAACGACAGTGCATTCCGCCATCCCCGAATGTGGCTGATGGATTTCGAGTGACTCCATTATAGTCTCTCGTAGTGATCACAATGCGCAACCAGAAAGTCGAAACGATCTGGATTCCTCTCTTTATAAATTAGTCCTTTTTGTCAGTGGCATAATAGCCAATATTCAAATTAAGACCATGACAGTTGACCATCAGTTCGGTTCAATAATACCCTTAGGTCAGTTAGTCTTGTTCCAGTTCAACTGTATGAACTTCCAGTCATAAAACATTCGGGTATAAAATACAACGCAACAGTTTAAACAATACAGTACACCATATCAATCACATAAAATCATAGATATCGCTCTTGATAATTAAACATAAAATGTCTGGACCTTAGGTTAATCCTTAGGACATTCAGACCACACAATTAACATACCGTTCACCTTGACAACAGCTAGCTTGACAGTTCACGCTCTAGTAACCTTTCCCGTACGCTGTTATTTATACATACAATAACGGGTAATATTAATACGACTGTCCACTAAATATTAGTACTGTCTATACGGAGTTTATGCTCGTTGTATATTAACTATGTATGTTACTTATTTTCCCCTGTTATTTTAACAGTGGTTCTAGATAACCTACCAGTTCATTATTTTATGTGAAGCTCACATGTGATAATGAATTATCATTTATACGGTATATCTTTACCCCATTAAATACATACTCAAAATTATTTATACTTGTTCATTATATTATATCCCTTGGTCATTTTTATTATAACCAAAATTGTTTTATAAACTTTATATTATAATCCTTAATATACCATAATACATTATATTACCTAGTTTCACTTCCTTTCCTTATTAAATTACAAAACCAACCTTATTAATTCTGTATTTATATATTATACCCAACAACTTAATAAATTACTAAATAACCACATATAATTTCCGGTAATCATATTTGATCCCCTTAGCTTTTACAACTTACCAAATAACCATATACCTTTATAATTTACTAAATACCCATATCAATTTCGGAGATTGTAAAACAATTATATTAACTTCTATAAATTGCTAAATAACCTTATAATTTTTATAATCCACTAATTAACCATATTAACCTTTGTAACTATTAATTAACCACCTTACTTTTACAAATCACCAAATACTCTTACTATTTCGGTAATTACAAATTAATACCACCAACTTTTCTACATTACCAATCAAGCCCATAAGCTCTTCGGTTTAATCATATAGTTTTCTTTATTAACACCCTTAACCCCAAAACTTTACATAAGTTACATATTAACTTATAAACCATAGTTTTAATATTTAATTTCTTTAAATGACCAAAGTAACCCATATCTTTTCTTAAATTACATATCCGCCCATATTAAATTCTATTCTTCATATATACTTCCATAATTAACATATTCACCCCCAAAACTTTTATAAACTTAATATTTTATGTCATAAATCATTTTATCCCAAAGTTTTTGGTCAACACTTTGACCAAGACTTAATTTCATAATTAATACTTTAATATGACCATAAATCATATGTAATTCGGTTTCACTCCCAAACTTCTCAATAATTACAAAATAGTCCCAAAACTTTATAAATTGCTATTTAAACACTTAAACACTTATTTAAATTCACCAAAATTCATAATATTAATTCCAACCTTATATTATAATATAAATATAACAAACAGCTCCTTATGTTCTCGGTTTTTATTATTTGTTGTAACACCCCATCCAAACAACATACACACTTAACAACAAACTGCAGCGGAAAACAAACTTCAACACATTACTTAACTTCTTGGTGTTACACGCCGTTAACCACCCACGTGGCTAACAAGGCTAATACATATACATTGTACCGGTCTGATGGGCTAAATTCCCGAGCGACTACACATTATTATCCCTTTCCATTAACAACAACAACAACATACACCTTTCAACTGTACCGAGTATTCACAAACTGATGCCGATAACAGTTTCGGTCTTACTACGCCTACTGTATATATACACTTAAATGATTACCCATGTACAACGACTACCCGTCCTACTCTCGAACGGCTTCCAGCACTTCGTACCTGAAATAAGAAAATAAGAGAAAGGGTGGCCCCCAAGGGGCTCAGCACCTTTGCTGGTATGGTAATCCCGCAGCCCACATGCTACCGGGCCACGCACAACTATTTGTCGTCTTAGCATGCGATTGATTGTATTTAAACCATGCATGCAACTGTAAACACACAACACATAACATTTCGCCTCAATGGGCTCAACGAACGGATAATACATCCTTATTTGATAAGTCACTCATGGTATTCATTATCCCTAGAGTGTTTCTCCTCTAATGGAGCTACTTCCTTAATAGACGACAACTACCCATTAATCGGGTTATCCTTAAACGCCTCTTATCACAAACTGGGATTCATATCCATGATCCACATACTCCACATTTTACAACATATAACATGCATCCCATAACAACACATAACAACACTTTCACGTTTCAACGTGCACATAATAACATCGCAATAGAAATTGCATTACAACAACATCACATAACATAACGGGAACGGTTCTCTTAGGAACCGACCCAAACATTGTTAATACACTGGTGAGCCTAGAGAATGTTGTCAGTCTCATGATAAGCTCGTTACATAACTCGTTACCGTCTCGTTATATGAACGGATAACTTAGCACAAGGTGTCTCGGATATAGTGATCCAAGCACACCGAACAAACATAACATAGTATGCCCCTGTGGCCCGACGTGAGTCAGTAATAGCCTTGGTTAAGCTAAAGGGAAGGTTGAAAACCAAATGGGAAAACAACCATAACATACGGAGAGGATCGAACCTGATATGACAACGACCCCCATACTCACACGCGTGGCCGGAACAGACCGGACTCCTCACTTTCCCCGTTAGCACTTGTTAGAAGTTCAACATTGAACTTTATTAAACAATCACAAACATTGGGTTAAGTCTTGTTAGACATACACAAGGGAAGAGAGAGTCACACGTTCACACACAAACATTACACACAAACATCACATGACTAACTCACGCATAGCCGTGGTTAGAACGTTCCTTAGGTCGGAAACGTTATCACCGGATACCATTCTCTTACGTTCGAGGTTACCGGTATTGGTACGCAAACATACAACAACAATAACGACTGTAAACTCATTTCATGATTTATCTTATAACGTGGCAAACACACAGAAAAACACATTGGCATACAAGCCGGTGTAATCCGGTAGGACACAGGTTGCAAGAAAACCATACCTGTCACCGGAGTCCCCTTTATCATGTCCACTTATGTTCCTCGAGAAATTCTCGAACAACTGGTAACATTACATGTATTTTTATTAACATCGGGGTAACATGATTGTTTAAAGTCTAATGCTTATAACTTTTCCCCGTTAACTTAGTTAAATAACTTCACATTTTAACTTATTTTACCTTAACATTTTAATACAACTTTTCACCTACTTGATTGTCATTATAACCCACCTAATATGTCTTAAACAACCTTATAACATCATTACCTAACAATCCCCTCGTTACATTTCATTTTATGACCTTAAACATTTAAATCATCTTACTTAACTTAATCTCTTAAGTCCTTTTATAATTATTTTTCTAATCATCAATACTCTCTTAATGGCATACCACTTAACATTCTTAAAATTTAATTTAATTTTTTTTTTTTTACAAAGGCCGACCGACCCACCGACCGACCCACCCCCAGGGTAGGTCGGCTGCAGAGAACATCCAACTTCACAGTTTCAGCCTGACCGACCCAGACTGGGGTCGGTCCCCTGGGTAGGTCGGCTGCAGAAACTTCCCATACATTGTCAAACTTTCTCCAAATTTTTCCTCAAGCCTCATAATGTGTTCTAACATCATTTGGCACATCAAACACACCTTTAGCCATGTACTAAACTCTTTAAATCATACACCAAAACTGTAACGACCCCCAAAACCGGCCTAGGAGTTAGGGCCGTTACACGCCGCGAGTCTACTACCTAACGTCGCAAGGCTCTAAGCAAACGAATCCCAAAACCGAAAAAGAAACTTGTATAAATACCAAAGAGTTTACAAGATCCAAAAGCTTACAAGTCAAATACAAAGAGAGAGGCCCGAAGGCTACACAAAGTACTAAAACGTCCAAAGCGCAAGCAAACAAAGTCTAAAGGCACATAAAATAAACAAGCTCCAGAAGGGGACGAGGAGAGAAGATCCCACGAGCTCAATCTGCAACAAAGTAAAGGGGTGAGCTAAACAGCCCAGCAAGCAGAAGACTTCCTCAAGGAAGCCCACTCAAAACAGAAGCAGAAGAATACTTATAAACAGAGAGGATAGCGGAGTCAATATAAATAGACCGAATGAAACCACAAAACAGAGGCAGAGCATAACGGAATATCACTTCAAAACACAGTCGGACCTTCAGATCAGAAACAGAAGAATGGGACACTAGAAACAAGCTAACACAACAGAAGGACACACATAAGGTCCTATGGATCCGAGGATCCCACAACAGAAGCCGTAGAGACAGCTAACAGACCCGTCGGTCAAATAACGTCCTAAGGGAGACCCTAAGGAGTATAAACAGAAGGAATTCCTGCGCAGCATGCTACGGGACAGCCCGACCCGACTATCCAAGGCTCAGAAGCAAAGTAACTAGGTCCCAAAACCAAAAGCTCACAAAACAAATCTTAAGCGCATAAAAATGCATATAAACAGCATAGGAAGCTTGTACAAAGATAGGGGAATCCAACCCCGCAAACGGAACTCAAAACGGAGCTAAAACGGAGAAGTTATGCCCAAAACAGTGGCATGTCCGAACTTGCGTCCGACCTTGCAAGTTCGGACAGAGGCCGAGAGTCAGAAGTCGCGGAGACACAAATGTCCGAACTTACGTCCGAACGTCAAAGTTCGGACGTAAGTCGAGAGTTAAAAGCCAGCACCATCTTAGTGTCCGAACTTGCGTCCGACCTTGCAAGTTCGGACACACGTCGAAACTTTACGAAAAATTCATCCTCACGTCAGGTCCGAACTTTGAAGTTCGGACCGATATTCGGACACTTCAAAACCTTCAAAAACAAAACGCGCCCGATGCACTGTCCGAACTTACAAGTTCGGACAGACGTTCGGACAGCGCAAAACTGACGAAAACCAGAGCGATCAGATGAGCAGAAATCAGCCAAAAATCACCATAACTCACACAAAACTCACAGAACGGTAAATCAGTACCCTCGGGGGCTTAGCCAAATGATGAACAACGCAAAATCAAGAAGAAACACACAAAGCCACACCATTCACAAATCAGAAAACGAAATCAAAGTCCATCCCCGAGGGTGAGCAAACTACCCCGATTCCATCCCCCACTTACATCAATTCGCAGAGGAGATTACACCGGTCTGCAGCAGCGAACGATCCCGACAACGCAGCGATCCCCAAACAGCAAAACAACCACTGAATTCGCAAAGAACGAGCACCAACAATCAGAACACGTTCTTCCCAAAAACTGAGATAACTAATACCAAAAGCTCACCCGACCAACCTGAATTCGCAGAAAACGAAACCCGAACTGTAGCAGTAGAGAAACGACGCAGAAATCTGGAAGAAAAAGCAACAATCCACACCAGAATTCACCAAGCATACACAGAGGAGCAGAGAGGAAGGACGCAGAAACTGTCGAGAGAGAGAGCGCTCCTCAAAATAGATCGTGAATTGGAAATGCAAAAATAAGAGACTTAACTTCCTTAATTAAGCCTTACCAAATAAAAGAGAGGGGAAAGACCTCCTTGCCCTCATCCTTTAATTAATTGCCTCCGACGTCCCAATTACTAAACACGGCACCACATAACATAATTAATATCACAAACCAGAATGTTATGTAACGAAATCTGAAAAACGAAAATACGGAGTATTACATCACTCCCCCTTAAAAGGAATTTCGTCTCGAAATTCAACATACTCACTGCTCGAAAAGGGACGGAAACTTAGCACGCAACTCCTCCTCGAGTTCCCATGTTGCCTCACGCTCGGACTGATCAGACCACTGCACCTTAACCATAGGCAGTGTCTTGCTACGAAGCCGACGAACATCCCGTGCTAAAATACGAACCGGAACTGCCTCATAGGTGAAATCATCTCTGAGTCGAAGCTGACCATAGTCAATCACATGCGAAGGATCATGTAGATACTTCCTGAGCATCGACACATGGAACACGTCATGCATCCTGCTAGAGCTGGTGGCAATGCCAATCTGTAAGCCACCGGCCCAACCTTCCCAAGCACCTCAAAAGGCCCTACGAACGAGGACTCAGCTTGCCCCGCTTCCCAAAACGAACTACACCCCAACTGAGAGATCTTTAGATACACATGGTCTCCCACCTGAAACTCAGCGGACGGCGTCTCTGATCTGCATAACTCTTCTGCCGCTCTGGGCAACCAAACGCTCCCTGATAGTCTTAACTTTGTCCACAGCTCCCTGCACCAACTCAGACCTACAATCGCCCTATCCCGCAGGTCATCCCAACAAATAGGAGATCTATAGCGCATACCATACAACGCCTCGTATGGGGCCATCCCAATGCTCGATTGAAAACTATTATTGTAGGCGAACTCAATCAAGGTCACATGCTGATCCCAACTGCCCCCGAAGTCGAGCACACAAGCCCTCAACATGTCCTCCAAAATCTGATTCGTCCTCTCCGTCTGCCCATCGGTCTGAGGATGATAAGCCGAACTGAAAGCCAAATTCGTCCCTAACGCCTTATGTAGGCTTCGCCAGAAGCGAGATACAAATCTCGGATCTCTGTCCGAAACGATCGTCGCCGGCACACCGTGCAACCTCACAATCTCATCGATATACAGCCGAGCCAGGCGCTCCAGGCTAAAGGTCTTCCTCACAGGCAAGAAATGAGCTGACTTCGTCAACCGGTCCACAATCACCCATAGCGCATCGTACCCAGAAGATGTCCTAGGCAACCCCACAATAAAATCCATGCCAACACTCTCCCATTTCCACTCAGGAACGGGAAGGGGCTGCAGAAGACCCGCAGGTCGCTGATGCTCAGCCTTCACCTGCTGACAGGTTTGGCAACGAGCTACAAAATCAGAGATCTCCCTCTTCATATTCACCCACCAAAAGGATTCCCGGAGATCCGGTACATCTTCACCCCTCCTGGGTGCACAGAATAAGGAGCTCCATGAGCCTCCTGCATAATCTCCCGCCGAAGGTCGCCTCCACTAGGCACACAAACTCTGCCCCTGAAGCAAAGACAATCATCGCTGGACATAGAAAACTCTGACTCCTGCTCATCTGCCAACTTCTCTCTGATCTTACACAACTCAGCATCAGCCTTCTGACCCTCTCTGATCCGCTCAATCAAAGTAGACTGGACCTGAATCGAAGCAATCATCCCGGCACGGTCTGACCGAACAACCCAAATCCCCATACGCTGAAGCTCAAAGCAGACCTCTGAACCCCTGACAACGAACAAGCAAGTCCAGGAGCACCCCTACGGCTCAAGGCATCAGCCACCACATTCGCTCTACCCGGATGGTAGAGGATCTCCAGGTCGTAGTCATGTAACAGCTCCAACCAGCGCCGCTGTCTCAAATTCAATTCCTTCTGCGTGAACAGATATTTGAGACTCTTGTGATCCGTGTAGACCTTACACGTCACCCCATACAAATAGTGCCGCCAGATCTTCAGAGCGAAGACCACAGCAGCTAGCTCCAAGTCATGGGTAGGATAATTCTTCTCATACGGCTTCAACTGTCGTGACCCATACGCTACCACCTTTCCCTGCTGCATCAGAACACACCCCAACCCTCTGTGGGAAGCGTCACAGAACACCTCAAAGCCCTCTGTCCCAGAAGGCAACGTCAAAATCGGAGCCGAAGTCAACCTCTTCTTCAACTCCTGGAAGCTCTCCTGACACGCCTCACTCCAATCAAACTTGACATCCTTCCTAAGAAGACGAGTCAAGGGAGATACGATCTTAGAAAAGCCCTCCACGAACTTCCTATAATACCCAGCCAATCCCAGAAAACTGCGCACCTCAGACACACTAGTGGGCTTCGCCCACTCCATAACTGCCTTAATCTTCTCTGGGTCCACTGATATGCCATCCTTCGAAACCACGTGGCCAAGAAACACCACTCTATCCAACCAGAACTCACACTTCTTCAATTTAGCATACAACTCCTTCTCCTTCAACGTCTGTAGAACCAACCTCAGATGCTCCTCATGATCCTCACACTCTTGGAGTACACCAAGATGTCGTCAATAAACACAACTACAAAAGAATCCAAGAAAGGTTTGAAGACTCTGTTCATCATATCCATGAAGAACGACGGGGCATTGGTCAAACCAAAAGGCATGACCAAGAACTCATAATGCCCATACCGGGTCCTAAATGCAGACTTAGACACATCCTCGGCCTTAATCTTCAGCTGATGATATCCAGAACGCAAGTCGATCTTCGAGAAGACTGTCGCCCCTGCTAACTGGTCAAAGAGATCATCAATGCGGGGAAGAGGATACCGATTCTTGATGGTAACCTTTCAATTCCCTGTAATCAATGCACAATCTGAAGGAGCCATCCTTCTTCTTCACGAACAACACAGGTGCTCCCCATGGAGACACGCTAGGGCGAATGAAGCCCTTATCCAGAAGATCCTGCAGCTGCACCTTCAGCTCCTTAAGCTCTGCCGGACTCATGCGATAGGGAGCCTTAGAGATAGGCTGAGTCCCTGGCGCTAACTCAATAGAAAACTCCACCTCACGATCAGGTGGTAGTCCTGGCACATCGTCCTGGAACACCTCAGGAAACTCCACACAATGGGGATCTCCTCCAACCGGGATCCCTCCTTAACCTCAGGTACAAAGCAGAGAAACCCCTGGCAGCCCTTCCTCAAGGAACGGACTGCCTGCATAGCAGACACCAACACAGGAGCACAAGGAATGGAATTCCCCACAAAAGCAAAACGGGTCTCACCCGGTCTATCAAACACAACTCTCCTAGCTGCACAATCTATATGGGCATGGTGCTCTGCTAGCCAGTCCATGCCCAAAATCACATCGAAGCAAGACATACGCATAGGGATCAAATCAGCAGACAAGTTCCTATCCATAATCACTACCGGAACCGACTTACACACAGAATCAAGTACACAAGCAGGTACGCCACTCAGCGGGCTAGAAATACACAAATCCACATCACAAGGCACAGCAGACAACCCGAGACTACCCACTAAATCAGCAGACACAAAGGAGTGGGTAGCTCCTGAATCAAACAAGCAGAAAACTGGCTGAGAAGAGATCTGAAGAATACCTGACACAACCGGCCTGAGTCACGGTCTCGCTCACCAGCTAGAGCGTACACACGAGCCTGGGTCTGGGGCTTCTTCTGATCAGTCTTCTGCCCGGACCCTGAACCAGCTCCTCGGCCCTCAGAACCGCCACTGCTACCTCCACCTCTAGCCTGTGGACACTGGGCAATGCGATGGTCTAGCGAACCACACTTGAAGCAGCCCCGGACTTCCTGTAGCACTCCCGCCCAGGATGGAAACGGTCACACTCCGCACACTTCTCCACAGCAGGAGATGCTGATGAAGAAGAACCCCGGTCTCCTCTATACTTCTTCTTCTGAGAAGAAGTCTGCTCACGCCTCTCGGGCTCCTCCACACGACCCTTCCTCTTCTGGTCCTTGCCCTTATCGGGCCTCTGGTCCCTCTTCTCAACCGCTGCCTAGCCTGCAGCTCAGACTCCACCACTAACGCCACATCGGCCACATCCCTGAAGTCTTGTGGCGAAAAGGTGCCACAGCAGCTCGAATGTCACCCCTCAACCAGCCTCAAACTTCCTAGCCTTCCGGTTATCATCGGCTCAGGCACAAACTTCGAAAGGGAAATAAACTTCCTCACATAGTCGTCACTGACATCCTTCGTCTGGCGAAGCCTCCCATACTCTACAATCTTCTGATCCCTGAAGACATCGGGATAGAACTGCTGATTGAAGCAGCCCCTGAACTGCTCCCATGTCCATGGGTGGGGGTACTTCCCTTCGACCGACTTCCACCACTCCTTCGCCTCCGACTGAAACATGAAGGTAGCAAATCCGACTTTCTGATCCTCCTCACATCCCATGACCCGCAGAAGGTCCTCAATGGCAGTGATCCAGTGACTCGCCTCCTGTGGGTCACCACTAGCATCAAAAGAAGGTGGCTTCAGCTTCAGAAACTCCTGAAGCGCCTTCATTGTTGCCCCCCGCGTTACCGGCTCCTGCCGCCTGACCAGCAGTGGCCCCTACAGTCTGCAGCACCTGGGTCACCACCTGCTGCACAATCTCTGCAATGTCCCCCTGGGGAGCATCGCCTGCAGCTGCACCACGTCCTGAACGTCGGGGAGGCATACTGAAGATACAACATCAAAATTTATCAGAAACCAACAAGCAGCAAACAGCAGACCTTTCAGACACCCACACATGCAGACAAAACCCCACAGACACCAAAGAACGAGCAACCTGGCTCTGATACCACTAAATGTAACGACCCCAAAACCGGCCTAGGAGTTAGGGCCGTTACACGCCGCGAGTCTACTACCTAACGTCGCAAGGCTCTAAGCAAACGAATCCCAAAACCGAAAAGAAACTTGTATAAATACCAAAGAGTTTACAAGATCCAAAAGCTTACAAGTCAAATACAAAGAGAGAGGCCCGAAGGCTACACAAAGTACTAAAGCGTCCAAAGCGCAAGCAAACAAAGTCTAAAGGCACATAAAATAAACAAGCTCCAGAAGGGGACGAGGAGAGAAGATCCCACGAGCTCAATCTGCAACAAAGTAAAGGGGTGAGCTAAACAGCCCAGCAAGCAGAAGACTTCCTCAAGGAAGCCCACTCAAAACAGAAGCAGAAGAATACTTATAAACAGAGAGGATAGCGGAGTCAATATAAATAGACCGAATGAAACCACAAAACAGAGGCAGAGCAGAACGGAATATCACTTCAAAACACAGTCGGACCTTCAGATCAGAAACAGAAGAATGGGACACTAGAAACAAGCTAACACAACAGAAGGACACACATAAGGTCCTATGGATCCGAGGATCCCACAACAGAAGCCGTAGAGACAGCTAACAGACCCGTCGGTCAAATAACGTCCTAAGGGAGACCCTAAGGAGTATAAACAGAAGGAATTCCTGCGCAGCATGCTACGGGACAGCCCGACCCGACTATCCAAGGCTCAGAAGCAAAGTAACTAGGTCCCAAAACCAAAAGCTCACAAAACAGATCTTAAGCGCATAAAAATGCATATAAACAGCATAGGAAGCTTGTACACAGATAGGGGAATCCAACCCCGCAAACGGAACTCAAAACGGAGCTAAAACGGAGAAGTTATGCTCAAAACAGTGGCATGTCCGAACTTGCGTCCGACCTTGCAAGTTCGGACAGAGGCCGAGAGAAGGTCGCGGAGATACAAATGTCCGAACTTACGTCCGAACGTCAAAGTTCGGACGTAAGTCGAGAGTTGAAAGCCAGAACCATCTTAGTGTCCGAACTTGCGTCCGACCTTGCAAGTTCGGACACACGTCGAAACTTTACGAAAAATTCATCCTCGTCAGGTCCGAACTTTGAAGTTCGGACCGATGTTCGGACACTTCAAAACCTTCAAAAACAAAACGCGCCCGATGCACTGTCCGAACTACAAGTTCGGACAGACGTTCGGACAGCGCGAAACTGACGAAATCCAGAGCGACAGACGAGCAGAAATCACCAAAATCACCAAACTCAAAACTCACAGAATGGTAAATCAGTACCCTCGGGGGTTTAGCCAACGATGAACAACGCAAAATCAAGAAGAAACAACAAAGCACACCATTCACAAATCAGAAAACGAAATCAAAGTCCATCCCCGAGGGTGAGCAAACTACCCCGATTCCATCCCCCACTTACATCAATTCGCAGAGGAGATTACACCGGTCTGCAGCAGCGAACGATCCCGACAACGCAGCGATCCCCAAACAGCAAAAAACCACTGAATTCGCAAAGAACGAGCACCAACAATCAGAACACGTTCTTCCCAAAAACTGAGATAACTAATACCAAAAGCTCACCCGACCAACCTGAATTCGCAGAAAACGAAACCCGAACTGTAGCAGTGAGAAACGACGCAGAAATCTGGAAGAAGCAGCAACAATCCACACCAGAATTCACCAAGCATACACAGAGGAGCAGAGAGGAAGGACGCAGAAACTGTCGAGAGAGAGAGCGCTCCTCAAAATAGATCGTGAATTGGAAATGCAAAAATAAGAGACTTAACTTCCTTAATTAAGCCTTACCAAATAAAAGAGAGGGGAAAGACCTCCTTGCCCTCATCCTTTAATTAATTGCCTCCGACGTCCCAATTACTAAACACGGCACCACATAACATAATTAATATCACAAACCAGAATGTTATGTAACGAAATCTGAAAAACGAAAATACGGAGTATTACAAAAACCATCTTATCATTCACAAATTCCTTACAAAATTCCTAGCACTTTGAATGTTTTCTCCTTAAGATTTCTAGGTGGTATTTCATCTATAATGACCACTATACCAAGGTGTTTCCTCTACACCTTAACATCATCTCTCAAACTTCTTTTCTTACTAATTAAATCTCCTTTTCATAACTTCTTAAAATTCCTTGCTCACAATCCTTACCTAAACATCATTCCCTCCTTAATCATCAACATTACCTAAACCTTAAACAAACTTCTCCAAGACTTTATTACATCCCAAAACACTCATTGAATTCCTAGAACTTCCAAGACAACTCCAAAGTCCTTGTAGCACTTTAGAACACCTTAAAACATGTTTTCTTTCTTAGTAAAACATTTATCCTTTCCTAACATATCCTAGTTCACCAAAGTTCATTTAAGCACTTAAACCTCCTTATACATTATACAAATTTTGCCATAGCTTCTCTTGTATATACTCACATCCAAACACTTAGGTTTTTACCTTATTTCATTCCAGAACACCTAAAATCCGTCAAACACATTTTATACACAAACTTCACACATTTAGCACTACATCACAATATAGTGCATAAGCTTAAATTGCTTGGCACTTAGGCCCTTAAATAACATGGCTCTTAGGCCCTTAAATTGCATAAACCTTAAACACTGAATTTCCACAATATATAAGCCTTTGACCTGCAAATACACACAATAAGACATATGTCCTTTTACTAGTCTCCTTGAGAACATTTTCCTAAGTCATGTACCATTAGCTCTTTAGGTAGTTTTAACAAGCATTATAAGCTCATTTCTACTAAGGCATTAAACCACATTGAGATAGCATATTTACCTCTTTTCCTCACAAACTTCTTTCTTGTTTCCTTGTTTAAAAATCGGCTAAGCTTAGTTGCTTGTCAACTTCTAAACATTACACAAACAATGTGATGAGTATTCAAGCTCCAAGCTTAATCTCATTGTAAACCCTAGGTTTTACATTGTTCAAAGAGCATTAAGATAGTTGTTTTACCTTGGTCTTTGAAGGGAATTGGAATATCTATCAAGAGAGGACTCCACCAAGTCCTTGAAAGATTGAAATGGAGCTAGAACAAAGCAACACAATGAGCACCATTAATGGTGATTTTCGGACATCACACAAACATGAAGGAAATGTCATTTTTCTTTGAGTTTCCTTACCTTGAAGCAAAGGAGAACAATAATATGTGAAAAGGTGAGCTCAAGCTCCTCCCATGGAGATTCCTCTTGGCACCGAAATGGAGCTCTTGGAATTTTGAAAGGATAGAATTGAAGAGCTTGATGAGACAAAGAGAATGGTGGTGTTTGTTTTTTATTTGGTTAAGTGAGCTAGGAAATATTGGCAATGGAAGATGGCATTTGGTGCTGTTGCTGTAGCATCACCGTGAGAAAAGAAAAAAGAAAGGTAGAAGAAAGCTTAGAGGCGTGTGAAATGAAGGAGGAAGGGAGAAATGAAGATAAGTTCTACTTTTAGAAGATATTAAGTAGTAAAGTAGAATAGTACTTTACTTTATGCTTTTCCCTTCTTCAATTGATTTGCAAATGGTGATGACTCACCTTACAAAAACCGGCCCCCTTATTTTACTTAGGGGTAGTTTGGTCTTTGTTGACCAATTTAATTACTTATAACAACATATGTTACAAACTAGCTTATTAAAGTTACTATTCACTAAAACAAGGCACATAGATGTGAAATTTTCGATTTTCCATTGATATAGACTTCCAAATGTGATACTATATAGTACACATGTTAATTAAAGAGTAATGATGGACATTTAGCCATTCAAACCTCATTTACAAGACAATTTTTCAAAAACGTGCTTTAAGACTCCTTAAAGCACTTTTTGTGTTTTAACTTGTTTTCAAGCTTGGTTTTCTATGGTAATTGATTTAATATGTTCATTAACATATTTATAAGGCATAGGTATGACCATTAGGTCTTATACAAATTTATCCCAAGCTTACAGCACATTTTAGCCCATATTGACCTTAAGGTATTTATTTGTGTTTTGTTTGGTTTCATTGTCTACCAAGGTTTCCTAAGGACTTAATTAGCCTTATAAAATCAGAATTAAATATTATTAAGTCTTGGTAGGCTCCTTGGGTCCTAACCAAGCTCACTCCAAGCTTAGAGCATGATTTTGCTCAAACCGTGTCTTAGTGTTTTGTTGTGTTTTACCATGGTTTAAATGGTTCATTGATGTTCCTAAGGCATTTTTTTTGCCTTTAAATACCATAGTTTAATATTTAAACCACATATCAAGGTTTGGGGTATTTCAATCTACCCCCCTTTAAAAAAACTTCATCCTCGAAGTTCACACTTCCCACACAACATTAGATTAGAACACAGGAGTCACTTGGAAATAAACTTCCATAACCAAACATACTTTACATCACAATCTCGGACTTAACGGTCCGGGTACACATACACATCCATACATAACATAACATACTCACTTGATAACCTCGGATTCAATGGTCCGGGTATCTTAACAACATTTACACACACATAACAACCCTTAGACTCTCTGGTCTTGGGTAACATAACAACATTTAGACACATAGGTCTTGATAACATAACAGCCTTTAGACACATATGTCTATGTAACACAACACATTTAGACTCATAGGTCTTAATAGCATACACTTTAGGAACTCAAGGTCAAAATAATATTTATTACACATACCACACAACATGTCATAGCATGTATAGCAATAAAAAATATCTTTGATATACACTGTGATCCCGCAGAACCCGGTCGTGATGGACACCTTCCGTCCCCGTGTCTTTGGGAGATCAAAACAGTCACTTAAGTTTAAAATTTCCTTGTGAGGTTATGTAAGAGAACTTTAATTATGTAAAGTATCTATCGACGTTTTATAAATACCAATTCAAAATCCTTTTGAAACACATACAACTCCAAGTCCAACTTATGCTCTTTGCTTCTTTTCTTAGTGTGGTTATTTGTGACCACTTATATGGAGCTTCAAGAATCATCCAACCCTGATGTGATCAGCATCAGTGTTGAACTATCCTTCCACCCCAATTTGTGTTCGGCTTCCCTTGATCTCATGATAATCAAGTTTCACCTCCCTCTTCAATTTCAAGCATCAAATAAATCACTCATTTCCAATTTTCTATCTTTTCAAATC
Source organism: Limonium bicolor (assembly GCA_023374045.1). NCBI lineage: Eukaryota > Viridiplantae > Streptophyta > Magnoliopsida > Caryophyllales > Plumbaginaceae > Limonium > Limonium bicolor. Next base: position 256,122,257 of record CM041782.1, on the reverse strand, counting down.
ATTCTAGCCATGATCATAACATCTCCAAGGGATAGAACTTCGTCTATCATTTATTTCCATACACTTTGATGTTGTTACCTAGGGAATCTTATTCTCACTAGGTTCTATGTCGGTATCATGCCCTTTCATGAATCACTATATAATATATATATACACATATATTTTATCAAAATACAACACATAGTTTCACATTTATACACTGTCGGGGTTTGTTCCCCGGGAGTTTCTCTACTCCGCACTTGTACTATCACACACAACTGTTAATAAATCAACACTTATCACAATGGTATTCGCATCTTCTGTCCGCAATTACCACAATTAAACGATGAATGAATGCGTATGTTTACATAACACACACACCAATCATCAAAACAATTTATTTTGTGCTATGCACAACATAAATCACGTACACTTGTATGGTAATACACACTAAGTGGTTTTGCGCTCTACCCCCCTTAAAAGGGATTACGCCCACGTAATCAATCACTAAACGTTGGCTTAAAATGTTCTGCCGTCGTGAAGTGTTTTAACTTCCATGTGGTCTATTACACAATGGATTCTGATTAGAGGATCTTAACCATATTGGCGGTTTAGTTCCTAAACCAAGAATTCTCATTGGAGTTTGTTTAAACTCTTAGTTGGTTTCGATTTTGGCCTGTTAGGCTTCTAGGCGTTAATAATTAGCCATTCACTCATGTTCACCATGTACATTCAACACATGAATCACTGGCTCACTAGTTTCTGCTGCGAAACTCTAATAATTGTAGAGCTTAATTGCCCCATTTGTTATTCTTACTGTATTGTACATCCCCAATTGTCACCTTCATCTTGGTAACAATGGTTTCTCAACCGACGCGTGGTATCTCTTACCGTTAGCGAATTCGGTGAGTTATAAACTTCCATATCAATTTACTGTGTATACAGTTATGTATTTCACACTGATTGACTTGTTCTCTTCCGACTTACTGTCGGTTGAGATTGAGCTACTACCTAGTGTGTAGTGCTCTCTCAGCTATTTACAACATTTGGGGTATATTCCATACCGATATTTGGCAGTTAGTGCTACTGTAGTCACTTACTGTTAATCATGTCTCCACATTTGGTTTTGTACAAGTACTCTTTTATTGGTGCGGCCTTGCATTTCCTATGCATCGACCATTATAACATTATTCCTCCACAATTAACATGTTTCCAATTCCTAGCTATCCCACTTGATCATTACTGCGCAAGTGCAATACCAAAACACTCAGTCATACAGAGTGCAGAGGCGTAAACTCTTGACAGCAAATCTCTCATGTGATTCGCACGGAATTCACACTGTGTTTCACTGAGATTCTGATCTCGTAATACTGGCTACTAGCTTACTGCCTAGTTTGTTTGGTATCACTTATCGGTTAACAATACTTATACAACGGTCGCTTGCTGCGCACCGTGCCCCTACTCATTGCATAACACTAACTTGCATGTCTATTTACTGTCACATTAACTTCCACACATATACTTACATTATTCACATTATGGTTCGTCATCATTTGGATGACTACCCAGTGCTCGTTGAGCGTTGTCCATGACACATTTAGCGTCCCACACGTACGGTGGTTGCTATTAGACTTATTACCCTTCCGGTCTTCCCAAGTGGTAGTAACCATGTCGGTCCACCCTTAACGTATTTCTTGAGCTTGGTTCACATAACTACCGCTCCAGCGGTTTCACAGTATCGAGAGGTATCCCCACTCTTAATGCAGTGGTTCGTTTACCACTCTATTTACTTGTATAACATAAAGTCCTGCAATTGATCAAACTTACATAACACATTTTGCTTGTGGCTTATAAGCCTTACTGCCTCGAGCTCGGCTCATTGTAGGCTACTCATACACATTTACTTCCCTGTATATCATTACATGGTTTGGATATCATATTGAGCTCCATGACAAGGTCGTTGCATTCTGTTTCCTTTCATGGGATGCCCCTTAGGATTGTCAGTCCGTCTCCTGACAACTTATGTCTAAACTGGGTGTTAATTTCAACCCTTGTGTTTCTGTCATCTCATTTCGTTCAACTATCGTTGATGTGAACATCCTTCAAGGATTGCTCCTGGGTGTTGCTAAGTTATGCCATTACATCTGGTTCGCACTTATTGGTATATTCAGTTAGCCACGCCGTTTGCGTTCTTAACTGGTTTATTATCTTCCTCTGTGAAGATCAACATTTCCTTGTAGTGTAGGTACTCATTCTGGGAGTTTCATCCCGTTCATTGCACACTAATGTGTCCACATTAGGCATCTGCTTAGCCATGGACAGGCTGGGTCACCGTTCCAGCTAACATGTTTATCCCTGAGGATCCTTAAGACATATGCGATGTCTTTACATTACAGTTAGTGCACTTCGCACCTCCTGACTCTTAAACATTTCCTTGAAATGAATTCACTAATTCCTTTAGTCTCGTTAACTTGACCAGGTTTCTTTACTTCAACCATTCATGGTAATGCGTCGCTCTTGTTTAACTCACACTGCTGACCGTAGTACGGAGTCGACTACTTCCCGTGTTTCGGACTCTACTCGTATACATATGTGGGGTACCCTACTGATACATTACTACTTACCCAACTAACCTATAAGTAGGTCTGTCAGGCCCACAAGCTCCTATCGGAGTGCGGTCATCCCACATTACAGTTGGTACACTCGTAGTGTCCGTCACACGCCTAGGTGAAGTATTCTGTTGTCAACTCCCTTATATTGTCCCGTGACAATATTCATTCCGTGCTTCCCGAATTTAATCGAGGGAAAGTTTATCCATTGTTGATTTCTTATCAATTACCCTTGGTTTTACTGGTTTGGTTTAGAAGAAGTATTGGTTTGAGAGAAAATCTGGTTTTGAAGGAAAAGAGTTTAAATAAATCTGGGTTTGAAAGAAAATTTTCATGGTTTCACAACATCTTCTTGCCTTAACCAAATCTAGCTTCTTGCTGACCGGTGTACTTCTAATTACAAAGGTTAGGCTGTTAAGCCCTTCCATGGTCATAATGATCACACTTAACTTCGTGGTACTTTACCAAGTACTTTGAAGTTATTAAAACTTCCTCGAACAGCCCTGTTATAGCAGCACTTGCCATGGCAAGTGCGCCATGTTAACTGGCTATCAGTTCAACACATACCGGTTGTGGTATTGTTTTTACCCGCACTGTCATCAGTGGCCTTGTTGGCCCTCACTTGATCTTACAGTCTTGATAATAATTCCTCCGGGTAACTCTTCACTGTATTCATATGGTAATTATCAACTGGGGTGTCTCCCACTCTTGGAGTCCCCCTTTACTTAGTATCGTATCCTCTTTATAGCCCGTTCCACGCACTTGTCGTGGTTACTGAGACTTGTCTCTTGTTGGGCACCATGTTGTAGTTCCTTTGTCGGTTGGTATACCGTTGGTGTATTATTTATCAACTGTGGTCCCGTAGACACTCGTCTCGGGTTTTATTAATCCACTTCTTGCCTTTTGCACGGTCAGTGCGTTGCAAGCTGGTTATTCTCGACTGCTCGGCATGTCGACCCAGGTTGCCGGAAATTCTATTCTTCTATACACAAGATTCTTCATTCTTCGCTATTACATGCGGTTAACATTGTTCAGATGGAGACCGTCTCCGGGATTCCCAGTTTTTGGAATCTACCATATGACAGGTTCTCCGTACCTTTAGAGGTATTTAATAACAGCCAGATCGGGTATTCTCGAGTAAGAGAGGACTTACATCTCTCTGGCATTGTTTCCCAAGTTATAAAACAGGGTTTGTGGAGGGCGGGAAGGATATTGTAGGTTTCCAATACACACCGGTTACTCCTAACTAGCGTATCTCTCACGCTATCACACAACCCTTAACCCAAAGTACTAAAATCCTAACTCGGTACTTCCTAAGCTCGGTAATTCAGTCATCAGAGCGATACTTCACTCTGATACCACTTTTGTAACACCCCATCCAAACAACATACACACTTAACAACAAACTGCAGCGGAAAACAAACTTCAACACATTACTTAACTTCTTGGTGTTACACGCTGTTAACCACCCACGTGGCTAACAAGGCTAATACATATACATTGTACCGGTCTGATGGGCTAATTCCCGAGCGACTACACATTATTATCCCTTTCCATTAACAACAACAACAACATACACCTTTCAACTGTACTGAGTATTCACAAACTGATGCCGATAACAGTTTCGGTCTTACTACGCCTACTGTATATATACACTTAAATGATTACCCATGTACAACGACTACCCGTCCTACTCTCGAACGGCTTCCAGCAATTCGTACCTGAAATAAGAAAAGAAGAGAAAGGGTGGCCCCCAAGGGGCTCAGCACCTTTGCTGGTATGGTAATCCCGCAGCCCACATGCTACCAGGCCACGCACAACTATTTGTCGTCTTAGCATGCGATTGATTGTATTTAAACCATGCATGCAACTGTAAACACACAACACATAACATTTCGCCTCAATGGGCTCAACGAACGGATAATACATCCTTATTTGATAAGTCACTCATGGTATTCATTATCCTTAGAGTGTTTCTCCTCTAATGGAGCTACTTCCTTAATAGACGACAACTACCCATTAATCGGGTTATCCTTAAACGCCTCTTATCACAAACTGGGATTCATATCCATGATCCACATACTCCACATTTTACAACATATAACATGCATCCCATAACAACACATAACAACACTTTCACGTTTCAACGTGCACATAATAACATCGCAATAGAAATTGCATTACAACAACATCACATAACATAACGGGAACGGTTCTCTTAGGAACCGACCCAAACATTGTTAATACACTGGTGAGCCTAGAGAATGTTGCCAGTCTCATGATAAGCTCGTTACATAACTCGTTACCGTCTCGTTAAATGAACGGATAACTTAGCACAAGGTGTCTCGGATATAGTGATCCAAGCACACCGAACAAACATAACATAGTATGCCCCTGTGGCCCGATGTGAGTCAGTAATAGCCTAGGTTAAGCTAAAGGGAAGGTTGGAAACCAAATTGGAAAACAACCATAACATACGGAGAGGATCGAACCTGATATGACAACGACCCCCATACTCACACGCGTGGCCGGAACAGACCGGACTCCTCACTTCCCCCGTTAGCACTTGTTAGAAGTTCAACATTGAACTTTATTAAACAATCACAAACATTGGGTTAAGTCTTGTTAGACATACACAAGGGAAGAGAGAGTCACACGTTCACACACAAACATTACACACAAACATCACATGACTAACTCACGCATAGCCGTGGTCGGAAACGTTATCACCGGATACCGTTCTCTTACGTTCACCTAATGGTGGTTAACTAGCCCTTCAAGCGCATTCGAGGTTACCGGTATCGGTACGCAAACATACAACAACAATAACGACTGTAAACTCATTTCATGATTTATCTTATAACGTGGCAAACACATAGAAAAACACATTGGCATACAAGCCGGTGTAATCCGGTAGGACACAGGTTGCAAGAAAACCATACCTGTCACCAGAGTCCACTTTATCATGTCCACTTATGTTCCTCGAGCAATTCTCCAACAACTGATAACATTACATGTATTTTTATTAACATCGGGGTAACATGATTGTTTAAAGTCTAATGCTTATAACTTTTCCCCGTTAACTTAGTTAAATAACTTCACATTTTAACTTATTTTACCTTAACATTTAATACAACTTTTCACCTACTTGATTGTCATTAAACCCACCTAATATGTCTTAAACAACCTTATAACATCATTACCTAACAATCCCCTCATTACATTTCATTTTATGACCTTAAACATTTAAATCATCTTACTTAACTTAATCTCTTAAGTCCTTTTATAATTATTTTTCTAATCATCAATACTCTCTTAATGGCATACCACTTAACATTCTTAAAATTTAATTTAATTTTTTTTTTTTACAAAGGCCGACCGACCCACCGACCGACCCACCCCCTGGGTAGGTCGGCTGCAGAGAACATCCAACTTCACAGTTTCAGCCCGACCGACCCTGACTGGGGTCGGTCCCCTGGGTAGGTCGGCTGCAGAAACTTCCCATACATTGTCAAACTTTCTCCAAATTTTTCCTCAAGCCTCCTAATGTGTTCTAACATCATTTGGCACATCAAACACACCTTTATCCATGTACTAAACTCTTTAAATCACACACCAAAACCATCTTATCATTCACAAATTCCTTACAAAATTCCTAGCACTTGGAATGTTTTCTCCTTAAGATTTCTAGGTGGTATTTCATCTATAATGACCACTATACCAAGGTGTTTCCTCTACACCTTAACATCATCTCTCAAACTTCTTTTCTTACTAATTAAATCTCCTTTTCACAACTTCTTAAAATTCCTTGCTCATAATCCTTACCTAAACATCATTCCCTCCTTAATCATCAACATTACCTAAACCTTAAACAAACTTCTCCAAGACTTTGTTAAATCCCAAAACACTCATTGAATTCCTAGAACTTCCAAGACAACTCCAAAGTCCTTGTAGCACTTTAGAACACCTTAAAACATGTTTTCTTTCTTAGTAAAACATTTATCCTTTCCTAACATATCCTAGTTCACCAAAGTTCATTTAAGCACTTAAACCTCCTTATACATTATACAAATTTTGCCATAGCTTCTCTTGTATATACTCACATCCAAACACTTAGGTTTTTACCTTATTTCATTCCAGAACACCTAAAATCCGTCAAACACATTTTATACACAAACTTCACACATTTAGCACTACATCACAATATAGTGCATAAGCTTAAATTGCTTGGCACTTAGGCCCTTAAATAACATGGCTCTTAGGCCCTTAAATTGCATAAACCTTAAACACTGAATTTCCACAATATATAAGCCTTTGACCTGCAAATACACACAATAAGACATATGTCCTTTTACTAGTCTCCTTGTGAACATTTTCCTAAGTCATGTACCATTAGCTCTTTAGGTAGTTTTAACAAGCATTATAAGCTCATTTCTACTAAGGCATTAAATGAAATACCCCTAACATTATAATAGTTTGATTAAGGGAGATAATCCCGTAATCAATAAATTAAGGCACTTAAAAATAATTAGGGAGACATATAACTCCTAAAAGATTTAAGCAACATATAATAAGTTTCTAAATTAAAAAGAAAACAATAGTCCGTGACCCCGGACACGTTAAAAATTTAGGATTTTTTAATGCGGTTTAAGGGGAAATTGGAAGATGATCGAAAATGGACATATGGACTCATAGATAGTAAAAAAAACATTATTACATGTTCTAAATTTAATATGAGAGGTAATACATTATTACATGTTCTAAATTTAATATGAGAGGTAATACATTATTACATGTGTTAAATAACACTAGCATACCTTAATAATTGTGTAAATATTTTATATGCCCAAAAACAATCATAAGCACAATATATACTCATATACACATCTATGTCAAAAAAAATTAATAATGATGATAATATAATAATAATAAGTCACCACCTAGTACATGACTATAGTTACACATGTACAAGTTATGTAATAATACTAGCTAATGAAAACATTTTGAATTCCCTCCAAAAAAAAAATTATGCTAATCGATTATCTGCACAGGCAAAAGAAGATAAATGACATCAGTACACAAAATAAATAACAAATTAACAAGTACATATGCAAAGTACATATAACCCCACCTATCTTACCTCCCTATCTATCCGACTGCTCAATGTCAATAGCTCCCGTCACTTTTCTTCTTCCTGCACACGACAGCTTTCCCAATCCCCTCTTCTCTTCTTCCTTTTCACGCATCCCTAGCTCCTCTCTTCTGCCTGCTCTCGGACAAGCAATGGAGTAGACCACAACATAAAACAGACACTCCTCTATAGCAAATACTTCCCACCCTCCATCCTTTTCTCGGCTGAATGAACAAGGAGCACCAACCACCCATTCCTTCCCTAATTTCAGAAGCTCTACACACACAGGAGCATGTGCTGTTGCAACTGAAACAACCAGAACCTTGTAAAAATACTCTCTCTGCAAACCCAGGCAATAGATTTAGAGCGAGCAGTAAACCGGTGGACTGGTTGGCAAGCAGCTGTTGTGCGCAGCGAGGACGCCCAATAGTCAGACCGGAGAAGCTAAATCATCAAAAAAAAAACTGAAACAACAAAAAAAACATGTGAGTAAGCAAGCTTTTCTTCCTTCCTTCCACGGTTCCATCCATTTCCTTTCCTCCTGACTCATGCCAGTTTCTTTCTGTTCCTGTTATGCTAATACCACCTTGCCTCCCTGTCCCACGCTGGAATGACAACCCGAAGAACAACAAGTTGCAAACAGCAATAACTACAAGGGTGAGCTCTCTGTTTTTCCTTCCTTATTTTCATACCGTTTTTCTCAGCATGTTCCCATCAGTTTCCTGCCATTCGTGAGGTACAACAACCACATATGAAAGCTCTATTTTAATACCCTTTTCCTGCCTGTATAAGGTCACGAACAGTGGCTCTTTCCAGCCCCTCCACTAAGCAAAAACGACACCACAAGACTTCACCATGCATGGACTGTAGCAGGAGGTAAAACTGAGACTTCTAGGCTGTTAAACATTGTTTTCCCCTATAGTTTTCTTGCTCAAAAACTGAGCTTATTCTCTCTGTGTCTAGCTGCCAAAAACCACCGTAAGAAGCCTTCAAAAAAGAAACCAATGTAAAAATCAACATGGACATGGATATTGAAGCTGCCCTTCTCCTTCATGTTTCATACAAAAAAAAATACTGAAGTAGTCCCTTGTTTTTGGCTGACCGAGAGCACATCCAAACCCCTGCAAAACAGCAAGGTAATCACCCCCTCCTTATGTTTAAAAACCATGTCAAAAACCTACCTTTAAACTCCTTAACTTACTACTTACGACTGGTCACTAACTAGCTGGTTGTCATGGTGGAAACAATCAAACAAAAAAGGGTATGAATTCACCCACAGATTGCCGACAAGGTTGTGAGTCTTTGCTGAGAGGAGGCATCAAGTTTAGAAGGTAAAAATCTAACTAAAGCCTTGAGATTTATATGCATGATCAAGCTTAAATTTGGTACAAAAAAATGTGTGTAACCGTAGCGATATACATATATATAGGCTGAGGAAAGGAGCTTTTAGCTGGTGAGAAAGTGTTGTGAAGCTGGGAAATCTCCTTGGTGATTATATTAAGGTAAAAAAAATGCTTAACATCCTTTTATGCCTTGGGGTTTACTAATTTATAAACCTGTACACAGCCGGGAGAACATGGTATGAAAGTGTGGATTAAACTGTAAATATATGTGGGAATTAATGGCTAAATATGTGACTAGTGAAGCTATATGCTAGCAGTTTATTAAGGGAGTGGTTATATACAATGATGAGGGAAAATAATAAATTAAATAGGTTAAGTACATAACCTGCTGCTTGAACCGCAAAAACAGGTAGCAATTAACGGTGGAGAAATCCTTGGAGATCAAAACAAGGAAAAAAAAAATTACGTAAACCATATTTGGTTTTTTTTTTGGATTATGAGTTTATAAAGGAAATTAGTGCCGATAGTATTTGTATATAAGTTTTGTTAAGTCCTAAATGTGTAGAAATTAATAGTTAAATAATTGATTAGGGAGACTAAGTGCTAATGGTTTATTTACGGCTATTTTTAAGGCCATGGAATTAGGTTATGTTAATATGCATATTTTGAGCTTTAAATGGTTATTATTAAATTTATAAATTGATTTAAAAAGGGTGTATACATTTCTGGTGCATACTCAAATGTTGGTATATTTACAAGCTTTAAAATGGTTTAAATGAATTTAAAACCTTATAAAATATTTAGTAAATAAATGATTTGTATATGGGGTCAAAACATAATTAAAAAGAAATATAGAACATTAAATATAAATAGAAACCGAGAGGGATGATCTTAGGAAGTTTATAAATATAAAATGTGAATTTTATGAGATTGGGGGTTGGAATATATAGAATTTAAATGACCTTGAGGGTATGTATGTAATTTGGAGAAATTATGAGTTGGATTTGTGATTAATTTAATTAAGGAGTATAACATATAGTTTAAGTATTGAAATGTAACATTTTATAAAACTTATGGGCTACTCGATGAATAACTGAAAGTTTGGGTGGAAATGGGAATTAGAACAACCTTTGGGACAGTTCAAATATTTGGGGAAAATGTTGGTGGGCTTTTGGAATTAAATAAACCAATGTGTATAATATAAAGTTGTGAAATTAAATTGTAACCTTATGCAATAAGTATGTGCCAAGATGTAAATAATGAAAGATAAAGGTTAAGGAGCATTAAATCGAACAGAGGGGACTGTTTAGAATTAAGGGAAAACATTGGGTTAGTTTTTATATTTAAAATAATTAAGGTGTATATTATAAAGTTTTAAGTATTACAATTAAAAGTTACAAAACAAGGGAGTTATAGTGTAAATAACTGAAATATAGGGGTGGATAAATAAATTTGGGTAGCAGGTCGGGACTGTTCAATAATATATATATTTATATGTGCACATGTATATTATAAGGTTTAAATACCTTAGGTTATAAGCTAATAAGGTTAATAATGTAACAGGTATAATATATGGGATAATTTTTGTAAATAATCAAAACATGGGGGAATGATATAGGGATTCCGAAAACAGTAGGTGTGTTCGGAATTATACATAATACACGTGTATATGATAATGTTTGAAAACCTTAAATTAAATAATTAATAAGGTTATAAATATAGTGGTTATAATATATGGGCTGATTTGGGAATGGTTAATACGTGGATATAATATATAATGAGGTTGGGATAGTATAATTTGACATAATGTTGAAGTATAAGAGGATACATATTATAAGGAAGTTATTAAGGAATAAATATGCATTATAAACTTTACATAACATGATGGGGTAAGTTAGAAAGTTGGTGGAAGTACATTGTAAGGTTGGAAACTTTGTCATAAGAGGAACTCTATAATTCATATGATAGGAATTTACAATGCGTTTAACAAATCACATAAAAAGGGGTTATACAATTACATGTAGAACGTTAATATAACAACGACTGCGTTATACATACATACAAGTATATAGCACTTTAATATGCGTGTGAAAAGTGCGTAAGCAATAAAGTATAACAACAATTATAATATATACATACCTAGGTATATATATAAATGTCAGCACATGTTCGTAAGCATAACTACGTAAATTATCTCGTATAACGAAATGTTTAGGCAACATGCATGCGCGCACGTAAACGTTATTTCCACACGCATGCATCTCGACAATTACATGAACCATTCGAGAATGTAACTTCCATGTAATTGAAATACCCCAAACCTTAGTATGTTGTGTAAATGTTAAACTATGGTATTTAAAGGCTAAAAAGTGCCTTAGAAACATAAATGAATCATTTAAACCATGGTAAAACACAATAAAACACTAAGACACGCTTTGAGCAAAAACATGCTCTAAGCTTGGAGTGAACTTGGTTAGGACCCAAAGAGCCTACCAAGACTTGATAATGTTTAATTATGACTTTATAAGGCTAATTAAGTCCTTAGGAAACTTTGGTAGACAATGAAACCAAACAAAACACAAATAAACCTTAAGGTCAATATGGGCCAAAATGTGCTCTAAGCTTGGGATAAAGGTGTATAAGACCTAATGGTCATACCTATGCCTTATTTATATGTTAATGAACATATTAAATCAATTACTAAAGAAAACCAAGCTTGAAAACAAGTTAAAACAAAAATGTGCTTTAAGGAGTCTTAAAGCACGTTTTTGAAAAATTGTCTTGTAAATGAGTTTTGAATGGCTAAATGTCCATCATTACTCTTTAATTAACATGTGTACTATATAGTATCACATTTGGGTGGCTATATCAATGGGAAATCAAAAATTTCACTTCTATGTGCCTTGTTTTTGGTGAATAGTGATTTTTATAACTAGTTGTAACATATAATGTTATAAGTGAGACAATTGACTAATAAAGTCTAAAATACCCCCTTGCTACTATTTGGGGCCGGTTTCCTCATAAGGGAATGAGTCATCCCTTTGTTAAATTGATAAGATAGAAATTGATAAAGTAAAACACTATTACTTTACTTAAATATCTAAAACTAACAAAGCAAACCCATTTCCTCATTCTCTCATTCCTTTCTTCATTTCCCACGGTGGCTACCTTCTTCCTCCTCTCTCCATCGGTTTCCAACAGAACATGTCATTCTTCACCTTCTTCTTCACTTGTAACTTATGACTCCATGCTCCGAATTTAATTCCGAGACTACCGTTCTCTTAGTTGGAGCAAGTTCTTCATTCCTATCTTTTCAAATCATCAAAACCACCATTTCGGTGCCAAGGAGAACTTCCATGGAAGGAGCTTGAGCTAATATTTTTATGCCTTGTTGATCACCTTTGCTTCAAGGTAAGGAAAAACCAAAGAAAACTCCATTTCCTTCACTTTTGGTGTTGACCGAAAATGCACCTTGTAATGGTGTCTTCTTCTTGTCTTGTTTTAGCTTCATTTAAATCTTCCAAGGGCTAGGAGGAGTCCTCTCTTGATACTCATTCAAGCTCTCTTTCCATTCAAAGGTAAAACAATTACCTTGATGTGTTAAAACAATATATGTAACTAGGGTTTACAATGAGATAAAGCTTAAAGCTTATATACTCATTTCAATGTTGGTATATTGTTTAGTTGTTGGCAAGGAACCAAATGCCTTACCGGTTTAGTAAGGAAACAAGAAAGAAATTTGGGAGGAAAAGAGGTAAATATGCTATCTTAATGTGGTTTAATGCCTTAGGAGAAATAAGCTTATAATGCTTGTTAAAACTACCTAAAGAGCAAATGGGGAATGACCTAGTAAAGTGTTCTCAAGGAGACTAGTAAAAGAACATATGTATTGGTGTATGTATTTGCAGGTCAAAGGCATTATTTATGTGGGAAATTCAGTGTTTAAGGATTATGCAATTTAAGGGCCTAAGAGCCATGTTATTTAAGGGCCTAAGTGCCAAGCAAGTTTAATTATGCACTATATTGTGATGTAGTGTAAAGTTGGTGAAATTTTGTGAGTGTTGTTCTTGATGGATTTAGGTGCTCTTGAGTGTTTAATGATGAAAACTATGAGTTTTGGAATGATGATGTGCTAAGAGAACCCATGGCGAAATTTGTAAAATGTATAAGGAATTCTAAGTGCTTAAATGAACTTGGGTGAACTAGGAATGGACGCATGCTTCACTAAGGAAGAACACATGCATTAAGGTGCTATAAGGATTTAGGTGTTATCTTGGAAGTTCTAGGAATCCCATGTGTGTTTTGAGAATGCATTAAAGTCTTGGAGGAGTTTGTTTAAGGTTTAGGTTATGATAATGTGCAAGGTGGGAATGATGTTTAGGTAAGGTTTTGAGAAAGGAATTCAAGAAGTTGTGAAAAGAGGATTTGGTTAGCAAGAGGAGATGCTTGGGAGATGATGTTATGAAGGTGAGGAGGCATTTTAGTGTAGTAGCCATTTATAGGTGAAACACCACTTAGGAAACCAAATAGAAAATGTTACAAGTGCTAAGAGATTTGGTAAGAAAATTGGGTAACAGTTGGTTGATGTTATAAGGTGAATCAAAGGGATATTTTGGCATTAGAATATACCTAGGAACATTTGGTAAAGTTATACAATTAATGGAGGTGGAGAACTAAGGCAACAACACTTGAAAAATGCAATTTTGACAATTCTGTAGCTTTGGTCCGGGACCTAGGTCATGGTTCAAGACCCGGACCAAGCTTTTAAAATGGCCGAGAGTTGTAACATGTTGTGGTCCGGGACTTAAGGGAAGTACAAGGTCCCGGACCACCCTATTAAAATCGCCCGAGAGTTTTCTAATGTGTTGGTCCGGGACTTAAGGTAAAGACCAAGTCCCGGACCACTCTAAAAATGTTGTTTAAGGTTGGAAATTGATGTCTAATGATGGGGATTGATGGTTAATGATGTTATGAGGTTGTTAAGGACATGTTAGGTGAGTTTTAATGACAATTAAGTGGGTGAAAAGTTATAATAAAATGTGAAAGTAAAACAAGTTAAAAAAATGTAAAGTTATGTAACTAAGTTAACGGGGAAAGTTAAGCATTAGACATTAAATAAACATGCTACCCCGATGTTAATAAAAATACCTGTAATGTTATCAGTTGTTCGAGAATTGCTCGAGGAACATAGGTGGACGTGGTAAAGTGGACTCCGGTGACAGGTATGGTTTTCTTGCAACCTGTGTCCTACCGGATTACACCGGCTTGTATGCCAATATGTTTTTCTGAGTGTTTGCCACCTTGTAAGATTAAAACATGTAATGAGTTTATAGTAATTCATTTATGTGGCGAATTTGGCCTCCGATACCATTTAACCTCAAATATGTGTTAAACCTTAGCTAACCAAAACTAGGAACACGTGAGTGATCGGTATTCGGAGTTGACGGCCCAAACCTTGGGAACGCGCTAACCACGGCTATGTGTGAGTTAGTTGGATATTGTTTGTTGTATGCAGTGTGTGAACCTCCCTTGTGTGCTTAACTCGGTTATGATACCGTATGGTGTGTGGATGTGGTAGGCTCCATAATGGATCTCTAACTACTTATTTATAAGTGTGTATGTACTAATGGGGGGTGAGGAGTCGGTTGTTCCGGCCACGCGTGTGATGGACGGGAGTCGATGTCATATCCGGTTCGGCTCCTTGGTGTATGTATAGGTGGTATTCCAATTTGGTTTCTACCTTCCCTTAGCTTATCCAAAGCTAGTTACTGACTCACGTCGGGCCACAGGGGCATACGAATGTTATTTCGGTGTGCTTGGGATTACTATATCCGACACACCTTGGGTATAAGTTAACCGTTCTATATAACCGGACGTAACGAGGTTGGTAACGAGCTTAACATGGGATTGGTAATAATCTCTAGGCTCACTATGAATACTAACTATGGTGGAAGGTTCCTTGTGTGAACCGATTTTATGGTATTATGTAATGTTATGGTGCTATGCAAATTCCCTTGCTATGCTATGGTATATATATATACATATTGGATGTTTAAAATGATGGTGATGTTATCATGTGTACGTCGAAACAAGAAAGGTTGTTATGTTTTGTTATATGAGGAATGAGATATGTTGTAGGATATGGAGTGTGTGGATCATGGAAATGAATCCCAGTTGTGACAAGAGGCGTTTAAGGAAAACCCGATTAATGGGTACATGTCGTTCGTTAAGGAAGTAACTCCGTTTTAGAGGAGAGCCACTCTAGGGTTTAAGGAATCATTGGATGGTTGGTTAAGTGTGGATGTGTTGGTTATTGGTTGAGCCCATTGAGGCGAAATATTGTGTGTTGTATGTTATGGCTTGTATGCATGATTTAAATATAATCAACTGCATGCTAAGACGATAATTAGTTGTGCGTGGCCCGGTAGCATGTGGGCTGCGGGATTACCATACCAGCAAAGGTGCTGAGCCCCTTGGGGGCCACCCTTTCTCTCCTTTTCTATTTCAGGTACAAGGTGCTGGAAGCCGTTCGAGAGTAGGACGGGGTAGATGTTATACACGGGTAGCCATTTAAATGGCGTAGGCATTATAAGCGTAGTAAGACCGAATTTGTTATCGGCATTAGTTTTTGGATACTCTGTACAGTGGGAATGTATGTATATAATAAATGTTGAAAATGGAATGAGGACTGTATTGTGTAGTTGCTCGGGAATCTAGTCCATCAGACCGATACAAATGTATATGTATTAGCCTTGTTAGCCTCGTGGGTGGTTAACGGCGTGTAACACCATTGAAATAAGTAATGTGATGGGTTGAGTTTCCGCTGCAGATTGTTGTTATTTGTTTGTTGTTGGATGGGGTGTTACAAAAAGTGGTATCAGAGCGAAGTATCGCTCTGATGACTGAATTACCGAGCTTAGGGAATACCGAGTTAGGATTTAAGTACTTTGGGTTAAGGGTTGAGTGATAGCGTGAGAGATACGCTAGATAGGAACTACCAGTGAATACTGGAAACCTACAATATCCTTCCCGCCCTCCCCAACCCCTGTTTTATAACTTGGGAAACAACGCCAGAGAGATGAAAGTCCTCTCATACTCGGGAATACCCGATCTGGCTGTTATTAAATACCTTTAGGGTACGGAGAACCTGTCATACGGTAGATCCTGAAAACTGGGAATCCCGGAGACGGTCTCCATCTGAACAATGTTAACCGCATTAAATAGCGAAGAATGAAGGATTTTGTGTATAAGAGAATAGAATTTCCGACAATCTGGGTCGACATGCAGAGCAGTCGAGAATAACCAGCTTGCAGCGCACCTACCGTGCAACAGGCAAGAAATGGATTAATAACACCCGAGACAAGTGTCTACGGAACCACAGTTGATAAATAAAACACCAATGGTGTGCCAACCGGCAAGGGAACTACAACGTAGTGCCCAAATATGTGGAACGGGCTACAAGAGGATACAATACTAAGAAAAAGGGGTCTCCCAGAATGGGAAACACCCTAGTTAATGATTATCATGTGAAAACAGTGAGAAGTTACCTAGAGGAGTATTTATCAAGGCAGTAAGATCAGTGAGGGCCAACAAGACCACTGATGACAATATGGGTCAAAACAATACCACAATCGGTATGTGTCAAACCAATAGCCAGTTAGCATGGCGCACTTGCCATAGCAAGTGCTGCTATAACAGGGCTGTTCGGGAAATTCATAACCACTACAAAGTACTTGGGAAAGTACCATAAAGTTAAATGTGAATGTCATAACAGTGGAAGGGCCTGTTAGCCTAACCTCTGCAATTGGAAACACACCAGTCAGCAAGAAGCTAGACTTGGCTAAGGTAAGAAGATGTTGTGAAACCATGAAAAATTTTCTTTCAAACTCATATTTACTCAAACCCTCTTTCTTTAAAAACCAAAATTTTCTTTCAAACCAACACTTCTTTCCAACCTTCTTTTACACCAAACCAGTAAAACCAAGGGCAGATGATAGGATACAATAGTGGATAAACTTTCCTTCGATTAAGTTCGGGAAGCACGGGACGCATATTGTCAAGGGACAATATAAGGGAGTTGACAACAGAATACTTCACCTAGGCGTTGTGACGGACTACGAGTGTACCAACTGTGTTGTGGGACGACGCATCCGATAGGAGCATGTGGGCCTGACAGACCTACTTATAGGTTAGTTGGTAAGTAGCAAGTATCAAATGATACCCCATGTATGTATACGAGTAGAGCCCAGAACACGGGAAGTAGTCGACTCCATACTACGGTCAGCAGTAAAAGTCAAGTAAGAGCTAAGGATTACCATGAATGGTTGGAGTAAAGGAACCCAGTTAAGTTAAAAGGACTAAAGGAACTAGTGAGTTTATTTCAAGGAAATGTATAGAGTCAAGAAGTGCGAAGAGCACGGACTGTTATGTAAAGACATCACATTGTCTTAATAAGCCTGAGGATAAAACATGATAGCTGGAACAAATACCCAGCTAAGAACATAGGAAGGTGTAGTTTTACTGAATTTACCCATAGATGCAAGCCAAATGTAGGTGGATACCTTAACAATACCCAGGAGCAATCCATGAGGGGTATTTGGATTAAACATTGTTGGATGAAGCAATATAATTGAAACGCAAGAGTCGAAACAATTACCGGATTAAACACTGAAGGTAAACCCACTTAACAGGAGGACCCTAAGTTGCCAAGTAGATAACTTGGAAGGAATCGTGACAGTAAGGCTTATAAGCCACAACAACTTGGTTATGTAAATTGATCAGTTGCAGAAGTATATGCTCTATAAGTAAATAGAGCGGAGAACGAACCACTGCATTAAGAGTGGGGATACTCTGGATATTGTGGACCGCAGAAGCGGTAGCTTATGAACCAAGTTCAAGGAATATGTTAAGGGTTGACCACGTTGTTATACCCCAGGATGATTTGAATAAAATAATACGAAAAGAAGTGCTCATACCAGTTGTGTACACAGGAAGAGTAGTAAGTCTGATAGCCTCACCATAGGCGTGTGAAGCTAAATGTGTAGCGAGCAACGCTCAAAAAACATAAAGGCTCAAGAAAAATAGTAGTATATTCAAAAATCAGCCAATAAGTGGCCAGATAAACCCAGCGTAATAGCGGAAGCTAATATATAGCGAATGCAGTATAAGTTGATGTTGTAATGAGTAAGGATACGGTGCGCAATATAAGCGACCGTGGGTGAGTATTGTTAGATGATAAAATGGGGAGTGAGCAGAGTTATGAGTTAAACCCAGTGGAGGCACAACAGTGAATGATAGCAAACGAACCGAGCAGTAAGCCGGTGACAAGTATCATGTGGTAAGAATTTCAGTAAAACACAGTGTAAATTCCTATCGCAATCGCATGAGAGATTTACTGTCAAGAGTTTACGCCTCTGCACTCTGTATGACTGAGTGTTTTGGTATTGCACTTGCGCAGTAATGATCGAGTGGGATAGCTAGGAATCAGAAGCATGGTAATTGTGGAGGAATAATGTTGTAATGGCCGATGCATAGGAAATGCAAGGTCATACCAATGGAAGAGTACTTGTACGAAACCAAAGGTGGAGGTATAGTTAAGAATAAGTGATAACAGTGGCACTAAATGCCAAATATCGGTATGGAATATACCCCAAATGTTGTAATTAGCTGAGAGAGCACTACACACTAGGTAGTAGCTCAATCTCAACCGACAGTAAGTCGGTAGAAGCAAGTCAATCATTGTGAATTACATAGTAGTTTACGCTGTAAGCTACTGGAGAAGTGGATGGAAAATCGTGAAACTCACCGAATTCGCTCAGGGTAAGAGATACCATGCGTCGGTTGAGAAACCATTCTTCCCAAGATAATGGTAATACATTGGAGATGTACAATACTGTAACAGTAACGAATGGGGCAAACTAGCCCTATAATTACCAGAATGGCGCAGCAGAGGCCAGTGAGCCCATGCGTCAGGTACCGGGTATACGTTGTGAATATGAATGGATGGCTAGTCATCAATGCCTAAAAGCCTCACAGGCCAGGACCGAAACCGGTTATGAGTTAGAACTCCAATGCGAATTCTTGGTTTAGGGACTAAACCGCCAATATGGTTAAGATCCTCTAATCAGAATCCATTGTGTAATAGACCGCGTGGAAGTCAAAACACTTCACGACGGCAGAACATTTTAAGCCAAGGTTTAGTGATTGATTACGTGGGCGTAATCCCTTTTAAGGGGGGTAGAGCGCAAAACCACTTAGTGTGTTTTACCGTACAAGTGTACATGAACTATGTTGTGCATAGCACAAAATGATTTGTTATGATGGTTGGCGCGTGTGTTATATAAACATACGCATTTATTTGTGGTTAAATTGTGGTAATTGCGCACAGAAGATGCGAATACCATTGTGGGAAGTGTGTTTATTTTGTTAACAGTGGTGTGTGAGAGTACAAGTGGAAGGGAGTAAATAAACTCCCGGGGAACTAAAACCCCGATGGTGCATAAATGTAAGCCATGTATTGTATTTTGAAAAAAAAATATATGTATATATATACAGTGTTGTGATTTATGAAGGGATATGAGACCGACATAGAACCTAGTGAGAATTAAATTCCCTAGGTAACTTGAATTAAGCTGGATTTGGGTGATGATTGATAGACGGAGTTCTATCCCTTGGAGATGTAATGATTATGACTAGAAGGATTTAAAGATAGAAAATGGGACATGCTTGAATTAGTTGTTGGTTGAAAATGAAGTGGGAGGTGAAACTTGATTATCATGAGATCAAGGGAAGCCGAACACAAATTGGGGTGGAAAGATAGTTCAACACTGATGCTGATCACATCAGGGTTGGATGACTCTTGAAGCTCCCTGTAAGTGGTCACAAACAACCACGTTAAGAAATGCAAAGAGCATAAACTGGACTTGGAGTTGTGTTGTGTTTTCAAAAAGGATTTTCAATGAGTATTTCCAAAACAATCGATTAATATTTTGAATAAAAGATCTTCTTATACTTAACCTAGTAAAGAATATTTTTGTAGTACTTGCTCACGAGCTGAGGACGTATGAGCCTTTGTCTTCGGACCGGTGACATGAGAAGTACATATGTTAAAAAAATTAAGTGAATGTTTTGATCTCCCAAAGGAACGGGGACCAGAAGGTGTCCATCGCGACCGGGTTCTGCGGGATCACAGTGTATATGTGCTCAACGTGGGATTCGAACCCATGGAGAGATGGAAAAGGTATTTCTGTTTGGTATACATGCGAAGACATGTTGTGTGGAGTAAGTAATAAATATTATTTAGACCATGAGTTCTAATGTGGGTGGGTTCTGAATTGATTGTGTTACCCGGGCCTATGAGTCCAAATGTGGTTATGTCACCCAGACCTAAGAGTCTGAGGGATATTATGTAAGTGCTAGTGTGGTGAAGGTACCCGGACCATTAAGTCCGAGGTTACCATGTGAGTATGATATTTTATGTATAATGTGGATATGTTGCCCGGACCATTAAGTCCGAGGTTGGATGTAAAGGGTGGTTGGTAATGGAAGTCTTATGGCTATAGGTAATTCCTGTATTCTAATCCAATGATGCGAGGAAATGTGAACTTCGAGGACGAAGTTCTTTTAAGGGGGGTAGATTGAAATACCCCAAACCTTAGTATGTTGTGTAAATGTTAAACTATGGTATTTAAAGGCTAAAAAGTGCCTTAGAAACATAAATGAATCATTTAAACCATGGTAAAACACAATAAAACACTAAGACACGCTTTGAGCAAAAACATGCTCTAAGCTTGGAGTGAACTTGGTTAGGACCCAAAGAGCCTACCAAGACTTGATAATGTTTAATTATGACTTTATAAGGCTAATTAAGTCCTTAGGAAACTTTGGTAGACAATGAAACCAAACAAAACACAAATAAATACCTTAAGGTCAATATGGGCCAAATGTGCTCTAAGCTTGGGATAAAGGTGTATAAGACCTAATGGTCATACCTATGCCTTATTTATATGTTAATGAACATATTAAATCAATTACTAAAGAAAACCAAGCTTGAAAACAAGTTAAAACGCAAAATGTGCTTTAAGGAGTCTTAAAGCACGTTTTTGAAAAATTGTCTTGTAAATGAGTTTGAATGGATAAATGTCCATCATTACTCTTTAATTAACATGTGTACTATATAGTATCACATCTGGGTGGCTATATCAATGGGAAATCAAAAATTTCACTTCTATGTGCCTTGTTTTTGGTGAATAGTGATTTTTATAACTAGTTTGTAACATATAATGTTATAAGTGAGACAATTGACTAATAAAGTCTAAAATACCCCCTTGCTACTATTTGGGGCCGGTTTCCTCATAAGGGAATGAGTCATCCCTTTGTTAAATTGATAAGATAGAAATTGATAAAGTAAAACACTATTTACTTTACTTAAATATCTAAAACTAACAAAGCAAACCCATTTCCTCATTCTCTCATTCCTTTCTTCATTTCCCACGGTGGCTACCTTCTTCCTCCTCTCTCCATCGGTTTCCAACAGAACCATGTCATTCTTCACCCTTCTTCACTTGTAACTTATGACTCCATGCTCCGAATTTAATTCCGAGACTACCGTTCTCTTAGTTGGAGCAAGTTCTTCATTCCTATCTTTTCAAATCATCAAAACCACCATTTCGGTGCCAAGGAGAACTTCCATGGAAGGAGCTTGAGCTAATATTTTTATGCCTTGTTGATCACCTTTGCTTCAAGGTAAGGAAAAACCAAAGAAAACTCCATTTCCTTCACTTTTGGTGTTGACCGAAAATGCACCTTGTAATGGTGTCTTCTCTTGTCTTGTTTTAGCTTCATTTAAATCTTCCAAGGGCTAGGAGGAGTCCTCTCTTGATACTCATTCAAGCTCTCTTTCCATTCAAAGGTAAAACAATTACCTTGATGTGTTAAAACAATATATGTAACTAGGGTTTACAATGAGATAAAGCTTAAAGCTTATATACTCATTTCAATGTTGGTATATTGTTTAGTTGTTGGCAAGGAACCAAATGCCTTACCGGTTTAGTAAGGAAACAAGAAAGAAATTTGGGAGGAAAAGAGGTAAATATGCTATCTTAATGTGGTTTAATGCCTTAGGAGAAATAAGCTTATAATGCTTGTTAAAACTACCTAAAGAGCAAATGGGGAATGACCTAGTAAAGTGTTCTCAAGGAGACTAGTAAAAGAACATATGTATTGGTGTATGTATTTGCAGGTCAAAGGCATTATTTATGTGGGAAATTCAGTGTTTAAGGATTATGCAATTTAAGGGCCTAAGAGCCATGTTATTTAAGGGCCTAAGTGCCAAGCAAGTTTAATTATGCACTATATTGTGATGTAGTGTAAAGTTGGTGAAATTTTGTGAGTGATAATGTTCTTGATGGATTTAGGTGCTCTTGAGTGTTTAATGATGAAAACTATGAGTTTTGGAATGATGATGTGCTAAGAGAACCCATGGCGAAATTTGTAAAATGTATAAGGAATTCTAAGTGCTTAAATGAACTTGGGTGAACTAGGAATGGACGCATGCTTCACTAAGGAAGAACACATGCATTAAGGTGCTATAAGGATTTAGGTGTTATCTTGGAAGTTCTAGGAATCCCATGTGTGTTTTGAGAATGCATTAAAGTCTTGGAGGAGTTTGTTTAAGGTTTAGGTTATGATAATGTGCAAGGTGGGAATGATGTTTAGGTAAGGTTTTGAGAAAGGAATTCAAGAAGTTGTGAAAAGAGGATTTGGTTAGCAAGAGGAGATGCTTGGGAGATGATGTTATGAAGGTGAGGAGGCATTTTAGTGTAGTAGCCATTTATAGGTGAAACACCACTTAGGAAACCAAATAGAAAATGTTACAAGTGCTAAGAGATTTGGTAAGAAAATTGGGTAACAAGTTGGTTGATGTTATAAGGTGAATCAAAGGGATATTTTGGCATTAGAATATACCTAGGAACATTTGGTAAAGTTATACAATTAATGGAGGTGGAGAACTAAGGCAACAACACTTGAAAAATGCAATTTTGACAATTCTATAGCTTTGGTCCGGGACCTAGGTCATGGTTCAAGACCCGGACCAAGCTTTTAAAATGGCCGAGAGTTGTAACATGTTGTGGTCCGGGACTTAAGGGAAGTACAAGGTCCCGGACCACCCTATTAAAATCGCCTGAGAGTTTTCTAATGTGTCGGTCCGGGACTTAAGGTAAGGACCAAGTCCTGGACCACTCTAAAAATGTTGTTTAAGGTTGGAAAATGATGTCTAATGATGGGGATTGATGGTTAATGATGTTATGAGGTTGTTAAGGACATGTTAGGTGAGTTTTAATGACAATTAAGTGGGTGAAAAGTTATAATAAAATGTGAAAGTAAAACAAGTTAAAAAAATGTAAAGTTATGTAACTAAGTTAACGGGGAAAGTTAAGCATTAGACATTAAATAAACATGCTACCCCGATGTTAATAAAAATACCTGTAATGTTATCAGTTGTTCGAGAATTGCTCGAGGAACATAGGTGGACGTGGTAAAGTGGACTCCGGTGACATGTATGGTTTTCTTGCAACCTGTGTCCTACCGGATTACACCGGCTTGTATGCCAATATGTTTTTCTGAGTGTTTGCCACCTTGTAAGATTAAAACATGTAATGAGTTTATAGTAATTCATTTATGTGGCGAATTTGGCCTCCGATACCATTTAACCTCAAATATGTGTTAAACCTTAGCTAACCAAAACTAGGAACACGTGAGTGATCGGTATTCGGAGTTGACGGCCCAAACCTTGGGAACGCGCTAACCACGGCTATGTGTGAGTTAGTTGGATATTGTTGTTGTATGCAAGTGTGTGAACCTCCCTTGTGTGCTTAACTCGGTTATGATACCGTATGGTGTGTGGATGTGGTAGGCTCCATAATGGATCTCTAACTACTTATTTATAAGTGTGTATGTACTAATGGGGGGTGAGGAGTCCGGTTGTTCCGGCCACGCGTGTGATGGACGGGAGTCGATGTCATATCCGGTTCGGCTCCCTTGGTGTATGTATAGGTGGTATTCCAATTTGGTTTCTACCTTCCCTTAGCTTATCCAAAGCTAGTTACTGACTCACGTCGGGCCACAGGGGCATACGAATGTTATTTCGGTGTGCTTGGGATTACTATATCCGACACACCTTGGGTATAAGTTAACCGTTCTATATAACCGGACGGTAACGAGGTTGGTAACGAGCTTAACATGGGATTGGTAATAATCTCTAGGCTCACTATGAATACTAACTATGGTGGAAGGTTCCTTGTGAGAACCGATTTTATGGTATTATGTAATGTTATGGTGCTATGCAAATTCCCTTGCTATGCTATGGTATATATATATACATATTGGATGTTTAAAATGATGGTGATGTTATCATGTGTACGTCGAAACAAGAAAGGTTGTTATGTTTTGTTATATGAGGAATGAGATATGTTGTAGGATATGGAGTGTGTGGATCATGGAAATGAATCCCAGTTGTGACAAGAGGCGTTTAAGGAAAACCCGATTAATGGGTACATGTCGTTCGTTAAGGAAGTAACTCCGTTTTAGAGGAGAGCCACTCTAGGGTTTAAGGAATCATTGGATGGTTGGTTAAGTGTGGATGTGTTGGTTATTGGTTGAGCCCATTGAGGCGAAATATTGTGTGTTGTATGTTATGGCTTGTATGCATGATTTAAATATAATCAACTGCATGCTAAGACGACAATTAGTTGTGCGTGGCCCGGTAGCATGTGGGCTGCGGGATTACCATACCAGCAAAGGTGCTGAGCCCCTTGGGGGCCACCATTTCTCCCCTTTTCTATTTCAGGTACAAGGAGCTGGAAGCCGTTCGAGAGTAGGACGGGGTAGATGTTATACACGGGTAGCCATTTAAATGGCGTAGGCATTATAAGCGTAGTAAGACCGAATTTGTTATCGGCATTAGTTTTTGGATACTCTGTACAGTGGGAATGTATGTATATAATAAATGTTGAAAATGGAATGAGGACTGTATTGTGTAGTTGCTCGGGAATCTAGTCCATCAGACCGATACAAATGTATATGTATTGGCCTTGTTATCCTCGTGGGTGGTTAACGGTGTGTAACACCATTGAAATAAGTAATGTGATGGGTTGAGTTTCCGCTGCAGATTGTTGTTATTTGTTTGTTGTTGGATGGGGTGTTACAGTAATAAATATTATTACCGTAGCAATTATTACATACACATAGACTATAACGAGTAGTTGGAATCTAAAACCCTAAGGTTAACGAACATCAAGTTGAACAAAAGAGCAATTAGGGGTAGCTATGGGATGGAAGTAAGGGTTTAGTCAAGGATGGTTAAGTAGGTTCAAGTTATATAAATATATGTATACTGATATTAGAACCACGTGTATACCAGAGGTGCGAGTGGGTAGACACGAGCATTGTGAGCGCTAGAGACTACGCGGGAATTGTCACGCGAACGTTCGACGGTGTACGGTATGTTTATTGTGTGGTCTGAACCTCTGAGGGAAGCCTCGGTTCGGGTATTGGTTGACTATGTGACAAGAGCGATATGTTTGCTATGCATGACTGTGTGGATTATTTATAAGGTTGGTAAGCGATTATTATCGTGCGTGACGTCTTCGGACAATATCATTATGATTGTTTATGTTGTTGGAATACTAATATTCGGGAACTTTATCCTAACTGACCTAAGTAAAACACTTAGGAACGAGACTCGGGATCCCCAGTCTCTAGAGCTTGATATTCGAACATGGTTATAACCTAGATTATTTCTAGGGAAGTACATCGGACTTCAAAGGTAATAAATGGTAAAGACTTCTCCTAGACCTAAGAAATTACTTAGGGTAGTTGATTAAGGATTAATCACATACTGGAGAGTGTTGGTTATGGTACAAGGTATAGGAATCCAATTAGTCTCGACTAGTTGGTTGCGCATTGGTGATCACCGGAGTATAACGTCCGTATCGGACCGACTCCCTCTATATTCCGACGGGCCTAGATAGACTGTTGGACCAGGGTGCCGACTTTGGCACACGGCTTCGGCCATTCATGGACGCCTTTATTAGGCAAGTGGAAGTTCCGGGATTGAATGATCCTTGGCAATGAGCACTTCGTGTGTACGGAAGGACTACTGTCCAGTGAGGTTATTTACGGGTTGTCCTAACACGACACCCATGGATAATGAGAGTAAGACTTAATGGTGGCTAACATAATTTTAAGGAAAAACTACTAACATCTCGATGGAAGTATCTACGCATTTGTATTAATGTTTACAGTACATTGTATGATCTTTTATAACACATGGTACCTGGTATGTTGTGGATTGTATGTAATATTGTATGGGTTGTCAGTCGATGGATTACTGTATGCTTATGCATGTTATATACTGCTGTTATATAAATTGTAAAATGAACCAGCATGTAATCAACCTCATGTTCAGACGGCTAATTGACCTAAAGGGGTCTAGGATTACACTTTAGCATACCAGCATATAGTTTGCTGAGCCCCTTTTGGGGCCAACACATTTCAGGTTGTGGATCGGGACGTGAAGCCGGAGTGCGGGAATATGGGTAGACGACCTCGACTTTTATTAATCGCATGTTTAATATTAAATCAGTTAGCACGTTGAAATTCTGGGAACTCTTTAAATGCTCACATGTCATAGGTATTGGTTTGTATATAGGATAATGTAATCAATATCTCGTTCATCACTGCGGTTAGTTGTTGTTGTTCATTGCTAGATTACGGTCATGCTTCTTTACTCGCATGGGCGAGTAATGGCATGTGACACCCAAGTGAGGATTAATGTAGTTTAACTTCCGCTGTGAGACGTCTCTAATTATGCTACGTGAGTGATTATACGAGAGTGATTATTACGAGATTAGCGAGTGGGGTGTTACATTAAACCACATTGAGATAACATATTTACCTCTTTTCCTCACAAACTTCTTTCTTGTTTCCTTGTTTAAAAATCGGCTAAGCTTAGTTGCTTGTCAACTTCTAAACATTACACAAACAATGTGATGAGTATTCAAGCTCCAAGCTTAATCTCATTGTAAACCCTAGGTTTTACATTGTTCAAAGAGCATTAAGATAGTTGTTTTACCTTGGTCTTTGAAGGGAATTGGAATATCTATCAAGAGAGGACTCCACCAAGTCCTTGAAAGATTCAAATGGACCTAGAACAAAGCAACACAATGAACACCATTAATGGTGATTTTCGGACATCACACAAACATGAAGGAAATGTCATTTTTCTTTGAGTTTCCTTACCTTGAAGCAAAGGAGAACAATAATATGTGAAAAGGTGAGCTCAAGCTCCTCCCATGGAGATTCCTCTTAGCACCGAAATGGAGCTCTTGGAATTTTGAAAGGATAGAATTGAAGAGCTTGATGAGACAAAGAGAATGGTGGTGTTTGTTTTTTATTTGGTTAAGTGAGCTATGAAATATTGGCAATGGAAGATGGCATTTGGTGCTGTTGCTGTAGCATCACCGTGAGAAAAGAAAGAAGAGAGGTAGAAGAGAGCTTAGAGGCGTGTGAAATGAAGGAGGAAGGGAGAAATGAAGATAAGTTCTACTTTTAGAAGATATTAAGTAGTAAAGTAGAATAGTACTTTACTTTATGCTTTTCCCTTCTTAAATTGATTTGCAAATGGTGATGACTCACCTTACAAAAACCAGCCCCCTTATGTTACTTAGGGGTAGTTTGGTCTTTGTTGACCAATTTAATTACTTATAACAACATATGTTACAAACTAGCTTATTAAAGTTACTATTCACTAAAACAAGGTACATAGATGTGAAATTTTTGATTTTCCATTGATATAGACTTCCAAATGTGATACTATATAGTACACATGTTAATTAAAGAGTAATTATGGACATTTAGCCATTCAAAACTCATTTACAAGACAATTTTTCAAAAACGTGCTTTAAGACTCCTTAAAGCACTTTTTGTGTTTTAACTTGTTTTCAAGCTTGGTTTTCTTTGGTAATTGATTTAATATGTTCATTAACATATTTATAAGGCATAGGTATGACCATTAGGTCTTATACAAATTTATCCCAAGCTTAGAGCACATTTTAGCCCATATTGACCTTAAGGTATTTATTTGTGTTTTGTTTGGTTTCATTGTCTACCAAGGTTTCCTAAGGACTTAATTAGCCTTATAAAATCATAATTAAATATTACTAAGTCTCGGTAGGCTCCTTGGGTCCTAACCAAGCTCACTCCAAGCTTAGAGCATGTTTTTGCTCAAACCGTGTCTTAGTGTTTTATTGTGTTTTACCATGGTTTAAATGGTTCATTGATGTTCCTAAGGCATTTTTTTTGCCTTTAAATACCATAGTTTAATATTTAAACCACATATCAAGGTTTGGGGTATTTCATTTGTACTCCAAACTTTTCAAAATTTACATTTTAACCACATAACTTTATAAACTAGCCATATAAATACTTGTAGCTATTTTTAATATCCCATAATTTATAATATAAGTTAATACACTTATATATTTTCGAAAATTAGTAAATAGTATATTTCATTCTCGGCTTTAATTTTATTTTACTATATAGTTTTAAAACTTGCTTTAAACCTTATAATAAATACATATAAATGTATATAAGCCATATAACACTTCTAAAAATTATGCTAATGACTTAGAATGATTATAATCTCAAAATAGAACAAATAACCCTTAGATAATTCGATTTGTATTTATGTGCATCTTAATTAATTTTTGTGACACATATTTATACCTTAAGGTAATAATCTTACCTTATATGTTATAAATTATTTCCTTGGTATTCTAACTCAATAATTTTCAGCCTTAATATTAACATGGCCTAAACATAATTTTTATACCAAAGTTTGAAGCTTAAATTAAGCTTAAACTTAATAAACCTTAATTATATATACTTACCCCTTAAATCAAGACAATTCTTGTACTTGATTTCTCCTTGAATTCCAAGCTCTCCAAATGCTATTTTCAAATAGAGAATTCGGCCACCTTACATATATTTAGGAGATCTATTTGTTAGACTTCTAACAAGAGTTTATAAATAATATTTGTAGTAATTTTACAAGAGTTTACCTTAGGAATTTAACAAGGCATTTTTGATACACCTTGTGATGATTGTAGATCCAAGTTTCCTTCATGAAATAATGAAGAGAACATATGTTTAGAAGTTCTTATATTTTCGAAAATTGACTAAGGAATTTTCTTAAGATTTTCAACATGAAATATACCTTAACTTGATCTTGTTGTTCCTTATGTTGTTATTGAATCAAGAAACCTCCTTGGAGCATATATGCTTGGCGATTTCCTTGTAGATTTGCTAGGATGTTTTCTTGCCTCAAGACTTGATAGAATTAACTAGGCAATTATATTAAAATGGTGTTAGGATTTAATTTACCATTAATGGAGCTTAGAGCTCTTAAGGAATTAGCTAACAATGGAAGAAGAAAAGAGAGAAGGGAGAATAGCTTACCTTCGGCCATGGTGAAGGCAAGAGGAAATGAGGGCTGCGTGAGTTCTTAAGGTAAGAATGGCCAAGAATCAAGTTGAATTATTTGACATAATTATTGTCTAATTAATTAGCCTCTCTTTTATTTAATTAATTGCTGTTTGGCTCAAGACAATAGTCTTATTATTGAGCACTCACGGATGATTGATGAGGAATAATGAGAATTGATTGTCCATTAACATAAGATGACAAAAGCTAAATTAGGTAAGTGTCTTCTTTGATTTTCTTAAGCTTGTGACATGTTATAATTGTCTTGTTTTATCCTTGTTTGTTTCGGTAATGCATGGAGCATATAGGCAACGATTTTTCTTTGTTTTTAAGACATAAGCTCATGCTATGTTTGCTAGGTAATTAGGTAGTGCATTTCTTTAACCTTTCCATGCTTGATTAATTGAACTAATCTTGTCTTCTATCTTGTAGGTAACAGGCTGTAATGGAGCAAAGCAGCTCCTAGTCTCCTTGTAGTGCTACGGTAATGGAATTCCATGGTGACCACTTGCTTGTATTAATTGCCAACATAAAGATCATGTATTCAACTATATTTAATTGAGCTAATCTACTAAATTCAATCTTGTCTTGCTGTAGGTGTGATCGGCTGGATTAGAATGGAGGAGCAGGTCCATTTGTTTGCAACTTACGTAATGGAATATAGGTGCTAGGTTTTGTATGTTTTTAATTGGTCACTAGCAACACTAACTCTTGTTTATTTATGTAGGTTGATCGGCTGTAATGTAATTGGAGCAAGTAGGCAGCTCCACCTTTGTAGGCTTACGGCTGAAAGGGAGTATAGGAGCTAGTTGATTTTGTTAATTGTCTTGCTAAAAGCTAGTTCTAGTTTATGTCATTAATTCAACTTACTAACCTTCTTGTCTTTTCTTTTGCAGGTTATACGGTGAGGAAGGCCTCCATTAATTGATTACACATGTCTAGTGTATGGTGGGTGCCAAGATGACTCATTCAATCGACACCAATACAACTAAACTAGCCAATTTTATTATAAACTCAAGCATAACATAGGTCTCAATTGAGACTTATTTTTCATTTAATTTTTGCTACAATATATTGTACTAAGACCATACTAATATGTGTAATAGGTTCCAGCATTTAATTGGTACATTTTTATTATGATAAAAGGTGAAAGTTTTAAGGTAAAAATGCTGATTTTAGGTATCTTTTTTACCTAAAAATCGCCCCTATTTATACTATGAGTTTAGTACTGCCATCAATTGATTTAGATGGTAATTTTATCCACTTTTAATTTTATCAACTCGTGGCTTGTTAGAAACTTCAAGTCAATTGTGTAAAATGCATTTTCGTGACACCCAAGGTGCGTTTTTGTGCTTTAAGGATCTTTCTGGGAATTAGTTAGTCGCTATGACTTCCAAGTGTTTATTGACATTTTTTATAGTCAATAATAATACATTAAGGTGTTACATTGAGTTATATGGGGTTATACTAACTCAGAACACAATTCTCGGGCTACCCGGGCAAAAAGGAGCGTTAAGAAATCCTCCCGGGTATTTTGTCTTTAACTGATAATTTATCTTGAGAACTTTATCTTAAATGTTCATTAAGGTACTATTATGCATTTAGAATGAGGTGTAATGCTTTACTTTATTTGATAAGGTATTTCCGGGACTTTCGGGCCTTAAGGGGCCTTTAAGAGAATTCCCGAGCATATTGTATTTTCATTCAATTTTAGATGAAGTCCTGTGTTCTGGGGATCATATAATGATCCTTGGTTAACTTCATGTGAAGTTTATAGCTTATATAACTTGTTTACTTAAGGTCGGGCTTTAACGCACGTTTTTGACCTTAAGGAGTTTAAGTGCGTTATCTAACACCTGAGTGTTTATATACCCTCTTAGGGTTTCATAATCCCCCAAATAATATTTATAATTCCAAAAATAATATTTGTTTACTTATATTTAATTATTTAAATGTTAGGGGTATTTCATTGGCAATCAAATGAGGGCATTTCCAACACTCCACAAGGGCAAGGTGCAACCGGCTGAAATAGGGGGAATTTTTCAACATGGGGAAATTTTCCCAAATTACAAGAACAAGCTAGAAATGAGCAAAACTCTAGCTTATAATTACCTTGAGGCATCAAGGAGGTGAATGAGAGTCAAAAGCACCCTTTTAAGCTTCAAAAGGCTCAACACCCATGGAAGTGAAGGTGGAGGAATCAAGATTTTGAGGGGTGGAAAATGTAGCCCTCGCCGATACGAATCTAACGGTACAATTTTTGTGTGATTTGGTGAAGAAATGGGTAAGTTAATGGAGGAAGAAGATAGGGGTTATGTGCTGTTTGGAATCGCCAGCTTACAGAGGTAGAAGAAGATGTTAACAGAGAGCTGGGAAAGAAAACACGAAATGAGGGAAGGAAAAGAAGGTGAGAGAGTAAGTAGTCCCTTTTTACTATTTCACCCTTTTTGCTTTATTTATTTATCTTGTCATCTTATTACCAAATACTAGCAAGCTTATTAATGTGTGTGTACACACTAATTAAAACCGGCCATATGCATTAGTAGCCAGGGTCGTTTTTCGTCATTTTGAATTAAACGCGTTTCGTCTCCCGGTTTTGTCACTATTCACTTACCGGGTCCGTTTTCTGGAATTTTCTCATTTAATTAATTTTAATGGTCATTAAGCTTCCATTAATATTTAATTATAGTTATTTAATCAACTATAATTTTTACGGGTCCGTTTGACCACTAAAAGTCACGTTCTCGGGTTCTCTCGAGAAACGTGCTTTAAAACTCCGTTAGCGTTTTAATCAATTATTTGGATCCGTTTTCTTCGGGAATCATTCCCGTATACTAATTAGGCCTAACTAAGCCTTAGGAATCCATCTCGGACCCTTACGAGATCATATATCTCTTATTTAAATTTAATGCGCATTTTAGCGTTTTTCGCGTTTAACACATTTTCTCTTTTCTTTTGGTTTATTCCTTTTACCAATACTCTCTAGGCACCATTAGGCCCTTAATAATCATATTAGAGCAATTTAATCGCCATTTTTAGATCCGGGGTATTAAAATCTACCCCCCTTAAGGAACTTTGTCCTCAAAGTTGGTGAATCTTATATCGTTGGTCTCATGGCATTCTATGCCAGGGTTATAATACATGTATAACCTTACAGACTCCATAAGTCGGTCTCATTTCACACTACACATACCACACACATATCACAGCATGTATAGCAATAAAAAATACTCTTTGTACTCTCTCCATGGAATCGGTCCGAAGACAAGAAGGCACTACAGTCCTCGAATCCATATCGAGTAGTACACTACTGATCCCTTAGGTACCGGTCACGTTGAACACTTACTCTTTCTAGTTCACGGCCGTTTCATGACAAATGGGCACTTACTCTCTCTGGCCCACGGTCCCTTCGGTTCTGATCAAAACGTTACACATATACATATCCTCAGGCACTCTGGTTGACTCACTCAACACAGGATCGTCTCAGGGTACTCTCCCCGTCCCGCTGCCTTTGGAAAAATCACACACTGTCACCGCCCCAACCGGTCACTTAGGACCGCCGCACGTACGGTGCAACCGGTCATCAAGACTTAAGGCCACAGCCATCGGCGGGTGATAGCGGTTTCAAAACCAGTTTTCATTTCCATCTTCATACTTGAAGAAAATTCCTTTGAAAATTCCATTTGAAAATTCTTTTAAAACATCACACAACTCCAAATCTGGTTTATGGTAGCTGTATCTTTTCTTAGCGTGATTACTTGTGACCACTTATAGGGAGCTTCAAGAATCATCCAACCCTGATGTGATCAGCATCAATGTTGAACTATCCTTCCACCCCAATTTGTGTTCGGTTTCCCTTGATCGCTAGCAGATCAAGTACCACCTCCCACGTCAATTTCAAACAATCAGATAGTCAAACATTTTCGTTTTCTATCTTTTACTCTTTCTAGTCATATTCATTAAACAATCAATTTTAATTTCTCTTAGTTATGGAACTAAAGTCATCCATAATTCTCAATTTATTTCACTTCCTTACCTAGGTACTCAGTACTCATGGCGTCATTAGTCAAATTATTACTCAAATAAAAAACACAACATGCAACTCCATGGGATGGAACTCACTCCATCAATCATTCTCAAATGCAATCACCTAGGGAACTCACTCCAATCTAGGTTACACATCGGTTTCATACCGATTCATACTCATAATGTCTCATGTCTAATCTCACTAGACATATACTAAAGGGATTCTCATTCCCCAGGAGTCTCTCTACTCTTCTTTTCATAAATATTATATACTCGTTACTTGCATCTCTCATGCACAATAATCATAATTACATAATGAATGGATACACATGTTTATGTAACATGTGTTCCAATCATCAAAACAATTACTTTTGTGCTATGCACGTAGTAGTTTACGCACCTATACGTAAAACATACTCTAAGCGGTTTCTCGCCCTACCCACCTTAAAAGGGGTTACGCCTGCGTAACAGACCATATGTTATCACTGAACATTGGTTCACTAATTCAAGCATCATGAAGTGTTTTAACTTCGATACGGTTAATTAACTCATAACCGGGTTCGGTTCTAGCCTCTAAGGCTTCAGGTGTTTATGATTAGCCAGTTACTCGCTTTCCTAGGTATACTTAACCTTCAATCACGGCCCACAAGCTTCTGCTGTGTGACCTAATAACTAGAGCTTGACTCGCCCTCTAGGTATTCTCAATGCATTATTCAGTCCCTTTTTATCCTTTTCTGTCTTGGAACTAAAGGTTTCTCAATCGTCGCCTGGTATCTCTTATCGTATGCGAATTCGATGAGTTATAGATTTTCTCTCCAGTTCTCTGGAAATCTATTCCGTATAACTCCGTATACCTTCGTGATTATTCAATTACTTTTCCCGACTTGTTGTCGGTTGAGGTCAAGCTACTACTTAGTATGTAGTGCTTGCTTGTTTAATAATGGCTTTTGAATCGTGTTTGTTTATTTGTTTCTGTACAAGAATTCCTCATTCATACTACTCTGCATTTACCATTCATCGGTCCTGGGACCTGTGGGTTACTGCCCACGTTCTTCGTGCATCTTTGGCCAACGGCTGCACGGTTATTACTTTAGATTCTCACTCAACAGTCTTCGTTGACATTCCTCAATTCCTGGCTCTCCCACTCGATCATTACCGCACAAGTGCAATACCAAAACACTCAGTCATACAGAGTGCAGAAGCGTAAACCCTTGACAGTAAATCTCTCATTAGATAGGAATGATCATGTCTCCTTTACCACAATTCCTCATCAACTTCATATCATTAACTGATTATACTCTTACAATGGTCGCTTACTGCATACCATGTTCTTACTCATCACAGCATTGTTTACATGGCATCCGCTACTGCTTTAGCTTCCGCTCATGTATTGTCGCCATTTCCACTATGGCTTTCCATTCACTTGGCTCAATAGAATACACTACTCTATTAAAATTTTCTTGCGCTCCTTGCGCCTTGTTTACTCTGCAATTCATTTTGCACACATACTGTGTTTACAACTCATCCGATTACTCTGTCGGTTTCCTTCTACTGCTATCAAGGCTTCTTACATACTATCCCTGTTCGAATTACTCCTTGGCAATAAACACATGCTCAAGTATCACCATGCCGCTCTAGCAGTTTCGCATTACATTCTTATGTGGTAGCCCTTCGCTGGAGGATTCACGTACTTGCCACTCCATAGGCCCCAAAATAACCAGTGGTATCCCCACTGTAAGGTAGTGGTTCGTTCTCCATAATTCCTTTTATGCCTTTATGCATAAGTTTGCAATGTTTAAATCTACGAATGGTAGTTGGTTTACTGGCTTACGAGCCATCTTGCCTCGAGCCATGCTCTGTGCGGCTGTTTATACAAGTTTCTTCTTCTCCGTACACCATTCAATGGTTTGGAGGTATTACTGGGCTCTTTGTTATGGTTGTCTCATCACACTTCCATACATGGAAGTCCCTTAAACATCTTGATATTAAATCATGCCCGCTGACAATCTAGGGTATCCCGTGTTACGTGGGATCCCTTCGGGTTCTACCCGAGTGTTCGCCTAAACACTTGTGTTCTCAACATGATATCTGGTTCAACTACTGTTGATTCTGGTACCCTTCACGGATTGCTCCTGGGTGTTACTGAGTTGTGCCATTACATCTGGCTTGAACTCATGGGTATGTTCAGTTACTTGCTCCGCCTTGCGGTTATGTATATTTTGAACTATCCCATTTTGGGTTGTAATGTCCCCCGTTATTGGGTAGATCATTGGTACTACCTTTACCTTCTTGGTCAGGTCGTCATCCTCTCCAGTGAGGTATACTGTGGGAACTTTATCCCGTTCACCAAACACTGACGTTTCATTTTAGGCATTTGTCGTATTGTTTATACTGGGTATTCGTTGGTGTTATTATGTATTTCCTTCAGGATTCCTGAGACATGTTCAATGTCTATGCTTAATACTTCGTGCTCCCAGCACTTATTAACGCTACCTATTTAAGTCCATCGTCTTACAGTGTTCTTCTCCTTTAGCCTTGTAAGCTTTTCTATGTCCTTGGGTCATTCAAGGTGTCCAACTGTCTTGGTTTGAATTGGCTCTTTCGTCCGTAGTATGCAGTGGGCTACTTCCCGTGTTCCGTACCATACTTGTATACATACATGGAGTATCTTATTGATACGTTACCACTTACCCGACTAACTCATAACTGGTCTGTCAGGCCCGCAAGCTCCTTCGGAGTGCGCTCTTTCCATGTCTCGTTTCTGTACACTTGTAGTGTCAGTCGCACGCCTAGGTGAAGTATTTTGTTGTCAACTCCTCTTATATCGGCCTATGATAACTTACCGTGGTTCTTCTGGTTTAGTTTAAAAATTTTGGGGGCTTTTGAAAAATTTTGCGTTTTGAAAGAAAAATATGGAGTTTTGAAAATAAAGATCTTCATGGCATTTCAATGCCGGTTACCTCTTACCAGGTCTAGCCTATTGCTGACCGGTATATTCTTCAATACAATGGTCAGGCCGTTAGGCCTTTCCAAATTTTCAGTTCAAAATTCTTAGGGCTGTCTTGCCATATTGGCTTCTCTCGCCGTTTTGCTACTTGCTAAGTACTGGTCGCTTGTCAAGCTCTTCTTAATAGTCCCGTTAATACTGCACTTGCCGTGGCAAGTGCGCAGTACAGACGGTTTTTGGAATAACTCATACCGGTCGTGGTATTGTTCACATTATATTTGGTAGCCTTGTCGGCTCTTCCTTGATCCTTTAGTGGGATAACTACTCCTTAGAGCTGCTTCATATTCATCTTGACATGACTGTCATTCATGTAGGTGCTTCTCCACTCTCGGAGTTCCTTAATTACTTAGTTCTTTGTTCTACCTCGTTGCTCGTTCCCACGTCTTTACTGTGGTTACCGAGGTTAAAGTCATTTAGGCACTACTTCTGTAGTCCTATTCGGGTATATCCCGTAGTTATGCTCGTAGCTGACTAAGCTATATCAGTGAGTAAGACTAAGCTCGGTATTTCCAGTCATCAGAGCGATACTTCGCTCTGATACCATTTTTGTAACACCCCAACCATTAATCTCATCGTTACCTCTTAAACCGTTACTAATTACTCCTACTTACCCAGCGGAACTCTTATTACAACGAGGGGTGAAACAACACCGTTAGCCACCCATGTGGCTAACCAGGCCTTTCTTACATACCGTAGCGGTCTGATGAACTGGAATAACCGAATACACAATACAAATACTTTACTCGAATCATTTCTTTACTACACTGAGTCTACAATATATGGATGCCGACAACATATTCGGTCTTACACCTCTTTCAATACATAAGTAATTAAATCTAACTACCCATGCAAACCACCGACCCCGTCCTACTCTCGAACGGTAACATCTTCGGTGTACCTGAAAAATAAAAACGTTGGCCCTAGGGGCTCAGCTTAACGCTGCATATGAAATTCGCATACCCCGAGCGCTAACCGGGGTACGCCGACCACTTTGTCAGATATACATGGAGTTCATTTTAGTCAAACAACATGCATCATAGCAATACAATAAGTACGTGTAATACTCAAGGAATCTACATCCAATCACGGAACACAATTCCTAACTAACATAACAAGGTTGTTAGTTGTATTATTTCACTCTTAGGCCTTGAGGGTTATACCTCACTTGCCTTGGTTACTCATTCAATAAATTGCCCGCTCCCTCGGGTTACTTATTTATATACACTCCCACTCTCTTGGGATACTCATTCTATACTCACCCATTCTCTTGGGTTGTTATACTCATTATCTCACCCACGCTCTCGGGTTATATTACTCAAGCTCTTGTAGATTCTCGAGACACTACAGGTCTCCTATGTCACGCTGATTACTCTTAATACATACTCGGGCCAAAACTCATGGCTCTCGAGCAAAGTCTTACTTCCCCAGTTTCGACCCTACTCTGGGTCTAGCATGGTGGGAAGGTTCAACTAGCTCCCGGAACTCTCTCTTAGTTCCTATCTCTTTTTACTTAGGTCCGTCTACTCTTGGACTACTTATATTCCCATGCACTCCTCTCTCGGAGTTATAATAATATTATGTATATTAATCTAGAAGCACCACTCTCGATGTTTCTAATGACGTTGGGAACATTACTTAAGTTCGGTAAATCTTAGGTTTTAGGAGTTACCCGTACATTATACTTACTCATACTTTCGGTTATTTTCTTATATCGGGTAAAATCCTCATATAGGAGGTCGACCATGTCTCAAGGGAGCTACTAATCCCTTAGGTCTCTTTTACCTTCTTTACTAGTTCACATCTTTGAACTATCTTTAATCCTCTTGAAGTAGGTTCACTTATCTTCCCACTCTTATTTGTTTCGTGGATTGTGTCGTTATGGTTTACTAACCGTTATCGGGAAATTACTCAACCCGTACATCTCCTCACATTCTAGGGAGTTCATTTGTTTGCATTATCGTTATACTTTAACGGATAGTTTGTGTGTTTGCACGTTTTCGTTGTCCAAAGCATCGACCCGATCTATGGGTCTCTAGCCAAACGTTACTCACTATGAGTCGGTCTTTACTCTATGCTAGACCACACCGGCATACAAGTACGTTAGATCATTCAACATACAACAAGACATACATAATCAAACTAGGGATTATTTTCATGCTTTAATCTTGATTAAGCCGACACACAAACACACAAATCAACATAACTCGGTTAGCACGCGGAGTATGAGAAAATCATACCTTTCACCGGGGTTCTTTTACTTTTACCGTGTCATCTCACCATGCTCGGGTCACGCACGACTCTCTGATAATGTTTCAAACATTATTATTAATACTAAGCTCATACGGAACATAATTAAATGCTACTCCAGTACTTACCCCGTTATCCCGTTATCCCGTTATCTCGGTTTTACTCTTGTTAATTTGAGTTCTCACTCCTCAATCACTTCTAACACTTTCTTACACTTCCTATGGCCTTTACATGTCACCAAACAAGGCCTTAACATCTTATAACATCATTAACATTCAAACCCCCATCATTAGAAACCTTTAAAATGCTCTATGTAGGTTTCTGGGGGGTGGTCCGGTACTTGGTCCTTACCTAAGGTCCCGGACCAATTGTTTTCCTAACTCTCGGCTGATTTTTGATGGTGGTCCGGGACCTTGTCCCAATCTTAAGTCCCGGACCAAGGTGAGCAAGGAACTCTCGGCGCTAAATTAAGGGTGGTCCCGGACCAGGCAGGTTGTGCACACTCGGGGGTAAAATCAGGGGTGGTCCGGGACTTGGTCCTGGACCTAAGTCCCGGACCCTGCTACATATTTTGCAAACTTTGCATTTTCCAATTCTGTTCAAGGTATTCTCTTAGTCCCTTAATTACCCAATCATCCCCACTTATAATCCACATAATTTAGCACCTAATTACCCACCTAAACCACCTTAAACCAAGCACCAAGTGCACTCACAAACTCTAGTTAATTTCACTTAAAATTCACTTACACTTTCAAAACTAGTTTCCTTGTTTTCTATGACTCTTGTAACAGATTTTGGTTTCTTCATTATACCATTCAAGCTTCCCTCACCAATGTCATTCTTAGCACTCAAATGACATTATTTTTACTCCTAACACACTCTTCTTCATAGTTTGGTTTTCCAAACCTTTAACCACTCACTTAAGCCTCTTAAAGACACCTAGTCTCTTCCATTAATGAAACACTCAAGTTCATAATCTCCAAGGAAATTTTGACAGCACTCGCCTATTTCTTTAGTATATTCACCACAATGAATCAACTCATATACACTCCATCATCCCTGTTTAATGAAGCATCAACAACTACAATACATCAAATTCCACTTGTTCACACATATGTATTAGTTTAGACTCAAGCTTATTTCCCCCACTCAAACCGCTTATAAAATTCTCATTCCACTCAGTATTGTAGTACCAAGACTACACCAATCCAAGAGCATTAATTCAACTCTAAAATCTGTTTCACAAGACAAATAAAACTAACTCAAGGTGAGCTTTTACCTTGTTTATTTTCGGTTCACTTTCTCTTCTTCCTCTTCCTTTTGCTCCATCTTTCTCTTCTTGTTTTCACAACACACAAGGGGGTCTAGATTTCCATCTACAACCATATCCCCATACACACATTTCAAGCTTATTAATTTAATTTTTCCACACAAAAACTAGTATTTCAAGAACTAGTTTTTAGGCTCTAGCTTAGATATTACCTTAGAGTATTCAAAAGGAGAGCTTGGCAATCAAATGAGGGCATTTCCAACACTCCACAAGGGCAAGGTGCAACCGGCTGAAATGGAGGGAATTTTTCAACGTGGGGAAATTTTCCCAAATTACAAGAACAAGCTAGAAATGAGCAAAACTCTAGCTTATAATTACCTTGAGGCATCAAGGAGGTGAATGAGAGTCAAAAGCACCATTTTAACCTTCAAAAGGCCCAACACCCATGGAAGTGAAGGTGGAGGAATCAAGATTTTGAGGGGTGGAAAATGTAGCCCTCACCGATACGAATCTAGTGGTACAATTTTTGTGTGATTTGGTGAAGAAATGGGTAAGTTAATGGAGGAAGAAGATAGGGGCTGTGTGCTGTTTGGAATCGCCAGCTTACAGAGGAAGAAGAAGATGTTAACAGAGAGCTGGGAAAGAAAACGCGAAATGAGGGAAGGAAAGGAAGGTGAGAGAGTAAGTAGTCCCTTTTTACTATTTCACCCTTTTTGCTTTATTTATTTATCTTGTCATCTTATTACCAAATACTAGCAAGCTTATTAATGTGTGTGTACACACTAATTAAAACCGGCCATATGCATTAGTAGCCCGGGTCGTTTTTCATCTTTTTGAATTAAACGCGTTTCGTCTCCCGGTTTCGTCACTATTCACTTACCGGGTCCGTTTTCCGGAATTTTCTCGTTTAATTATTTTAATGGTCATTAAGCTTCCATTAATACTTAATTATAGTTATTTAATCAACTATAATTTTTACGGGTCCATTTGACCACTTAAAGTCACGTTCTCGGGTTCTCTCGAGAAACGTGCTTTAAAACTCCGTTAGCGTTTTAATCCATTATTTGGATCCGTTTTCTTCGGGAATCATTCCCGTATACTAATTAGGCCTAACTAAGCCTTAGGAATCCATCTCGGACCCTTACGAGATCATATATCTCTTATTTAAATTTAATGCGCATTTTAGCGTTTTTCGCGTTTAACGCACTTTCTCTTTTCTTTTGGTTTATTCTTTTTACCAATACTCTCTAGGCACCATTAGGCCCTTAATAATCATATTAGAGCAATTTAATTGCCATTTTTAGATCCGCGGTATTAAAAGTAGTATTTATATTCGTGCGATGAAACCGTAATTTGTTCACCCTTGTAAAGGCTGAATATCAATTTATATATATATATATATATGTAACACCCCCGGATAACCCAACGAGATCACGATAAGATGAAGCAGCGGACTCTCAACTCTTACTCGGGTGTCACAGACGCCAACCACCCACGCGGTCGACACATCAACACTATTAACAACAAGCTACGGTCTGAATGACTGGAATTAAACCATAAACAATCCTAAACACCAACAGTAGATACAAACCGAGTACCGAGAGTCTTCAACATAAGTTCTTAATTAAATTACACAAACCGAAACATAAACAAAGGTCTAATGGTACATCATCTTAATCCATACATTTAAACATACTACATAAAAGCCTTGCCCATATGGACTACCCCTAAGGTAGTCACCCTGCCTTCTCTCCGCCCGCTTCCTGTTTCATACCTGTAAAAATAAAGGACTCAGCAAAACTATGCCTAGTATGAACGTGTGTAGCCCGCATGTTACCGGGCCACACGACTACTTGGTCGAATATGATTAAGTCCAGATTGCATGATATAGTAAAGCGATAACATCCAACATACGACATTAACATAGCACCTCCAATATACCACATCAACATAGCAACACCCAACATACAATGTCAACATAGAACCACCCAACATATTAGGCATAGAGTTAACAACAAGCACCACAAGCATTGTAAAACAAGTCAAGCTTATGAGAGAATTTGAATAGTGATGATCCTCACAGTGGGATCATTCAACGTGGAGTGTTTTCATTTCTTTTTCCTTTGTTTTCATCATGTGCACTTCTCTTTCTCCTTCTTGCACCAGGTATAGGGATGTGGGTTAGTTCCCGTGACCATATAGTATAGGTGCTTATCTCTTCTTACTTCTTTATGGATTAATTGTGAGTTCCCTTATTACCACACGTTAGAGGACGTCTCCTCCTTAGTTCATACCTCCATTCCCGGCATCGTACGTCGAGAAAGAGGGGTCGTCTTTAGACCCCAGGTTATGCTCTCCAATTAGCTGATCCTCTAATCCCGACGTCAGGTCGAGAAAGAGGGGTCATCGCTAGACCCCAGGTCATGCTTCCCAAATTGCCAATCTTCCAATCCCGGAGTCGTTCGTCGAGAAAGAGGGGTCGTCTTTAGACCCCAAGATGTGCTCCACAATGGTCGGTCGAAGGATCTGATGCAGATACCAACTCCCGAATATATATTCAATACCGTGCGGCCCGAGATGTTGTCTTCCCGGGTTGTCTTCATGTTCCTCCAGTTGATATTTACTCTTTATTCTCATAATGAATAGACACCATAGTGGGTGTCATGGTACGTCCTTCATGGTTAAGGAGGAGTTCCCTTTAATAGTATTTTCTTTGTTTTCATAGTTCTCAGTGTTTCATCTCAAATTCCATAAACGCGAAGGGACTAAACTACTGTGTGCGCGCAAGTAAAATACAACAATGATATAGCAATCATACAACACAATAAGTAAGCAATCCAGTTTCATGGTTTAATCTTATTGTCTTTTCACACAGAGCACATAGCACACAAGCCGTGTAACACGGCAACATACGAACCACACATGTCCATACCTTATTCGAAGTACGAGTCGTCTTACACTCGAAGTCCCGGTCGGAGCTCGCTACGGTCCTAGAGGTAATTAAAATAGTGTGTATATCGTACGTTTTTCCCTTGGTATGTTGTTACATGCTTAGTTTAGATTGACTCTTAGAATTTCACATGCATTAATCCTAGGCTTAACTTACTCCTAGGATAGTTCATATCTTTATTTACATGTTAACTAAGCCCTTTTTCCTTAGTTAATGTTTTAGGGCGTTTTAAGAGGTAATTATGTAACAAGTTTATATAGTATAGGTTTAACATGTCTAATGTGTATTCCCTTCTTAGGTAAGTAGGTGAGAAACATTTTAACTCTTGTGTGGTGATAATATAGGCCATAGAATAACCCTAAAACTTCTTTATACAGAAACCCATCAGCTTCCAAAACTAAAACACCATTTCCATGGAATACCTTAACTAACTTTACGGTTAATGTAATAGTTGGTGTATAACTTTCTCCACATGCTTTGGTATTCTAGTTATGTTCATTAGCTATTATTGAGTTCATTAGTAAACTGGAATATCACTGATAATACCCTTGAAATCTGGTTATACAGAAACTATAACCTCACTGAAACTGAACACAACCTACACATTCTTTCTTGGCTAGGGTTGTTAGTTAGTTTAGTATGCTTACCTCTTCCTTGCAGTGCTTACACAACTAATCATAGGTGTTAACCTTGGTTTAAATTCAAGACTATACTCATAGGGCACTCACGGATCATCTGTAACCAGTTACACAGAATAAATACAGAAGACAATCAAGAAAACTGAAACTGAAAATCATGAGACTAGATGCCTATTCCTTGATTCTTTTCGGTTTAATCACAGCTTATTTCTTTCAAATCTCTCCCCAGGGCTTACCTATCTAGTTGAGTGTGATAACACAAGTTTAAACTAGAACTTCTCCA
The DNA here is from genome assembly GCA_023374045.1 of Limonium bicolor. Taxonomy (NCBI): domain Eukaryota; kingdom Viridiplantae; phylum Streptophyta; class Magnoliopsida; order Caryophyllales; family Plumbaginaceae; genus Limonium; species Limonium bicolor. Next base: position 256,078,233 of record CM041782.1, on the reverse strand, counting down.
GTAATACACACACTAAATCTGCTGTACAGAAACAGAAACAAGATCTGTAACAGAGACTGAAACTGCTGACCATCTCTTTGTTCTCTTTCTGCTAGCACATGAATTTGTCCCTCAATTCATCCCCATGTACTTCTTATCCAATTACTTGCTTTATCTCCATTTTAAACTCAAACTTCACAAATATACATTCAACTAATCCTTTATACAGAAACGGAAACAATCCTCCAGAAACAAGACATCAAAACTGAAAGGTTGGGTTTCTACTAGATTTTCTTTTATTCATTTGCTTTCCGTTTTTCATCAGTTGTTTGGCTTCCCAAATTCCCACGTGATTCTGTCAACTCAATTTACCTCTTTAATAACATTTCTAACTCATACCCAAGACACCATAACCCTTCTAACATCCCAGTGAATCTGTTACAGAAAGTAATTTTTCAGAAACCTAAAACACCCACCTGTTGTATCAATTCCTGTTATCATTCTTTTGGTTACCTCCTGTTACAGATTAGAGTTTCCTTTCTTCTTGTCTTTTTTTTGTTTTCCCTCTCACATGATAATCTAACTACCTAGTTGACGGTCCTAATATAGCTCTAATCCCCCAACAGACCCCAACTGACAGAAGCCTAAGACTAAACTCGACAAACTGACACCGCAAGTAAGATCTGCTGTGGCTTCTCATTCATTCTTTTCTGTGAATTTTACCAACCTATCTTTCAAACTTCTCCCCTATGTATTTATTTCCTAGCCAAACGTTTCATCTCTATTTTAAACCCAAAAATTTCACCAATACACATACACTAGTTCCTCTGTACAGAACAGAAACAACTCTCCAGAATCAAGTATGAAACTGAAAACAGAAACTGATTTGATTATCTATATTTTCCCAACTTCGCTACACCTTGGTTATGTGTTAACAAGATCCTAGACTGGTAACTAGTCCCAAAACCACATGGAACAACTCCTCTGAACATCCTTGTACAGAACTTAATGAAACTGAAATTGAAACAGAAAACAAAACCTGCAACTTAAAACTGGAAGACTGATATCCCTCTTTGTCTTTCTTTTTTGTTCTTTAATCTAGTTTCAGCTTCCTCACCCTGCTCACTCATTTAACTAGGTTGTCTATACAGTTTTGACTCAAAACACACCCCAAAACAACAAGGGCTACATTCTCGGTGATCTGTTGCACAGACTAAAGGAACAGAAACTGGAGTGGGTGTATTTTTTTTTCTGTTTTCGGTGTCTTCTGTTCTCTTGAATTTGATCTCTAGTTTCCCAAGTTATTTTCCCCATTCCATTAAGTGTTTGATCAAGTCTTGAATTTTTTTCTTCAAACTGAACCCACGATGATATGGTGTTACTGAACTTCATGAATTTAAAATTATCAACATCAGAAACATAAACTGAAGCATGAGCAGTTTCTTTTCCTTCTATGTCCACCTTCTGTTTTGTTTCTGGTTTTTCTTTTTCCAAGTACCCTAGTTGCTTAACTAAAATCTTAACATGGTTTACACTCTCAGAGCTAATCCAAACAAAACCCCAGACACATATATTTACCACTGAATCTATAACAGGAACATGGGGTGTATAAATATATGGACTGTTACATTGTTGTATTATCCTTTTAAGATGCCATCGGTTTCTATTTCTTTTTTCTTTCCTCTCTACTGAGGTAATAGTTAAGTTGCACCCTAAACAACCCAACACTAGGACTGCATTACTTCTAGGCATCTAGCAACCAGAGAACCATGTTGCAGAATTCGAACTCGATAGTACTCTTGTGATTTGTAACATGTTAAGGAGTTTACCTGGAATCTACAGTTCAGGCTCACAAGTGCTGCTAGGTTGTTGAGGGGTTTCCTGCCTGATCATTTGGGAGAGGAGCAGTATTGTCTTGTGGGTCTATAACCCAGAAAGATAAAGGCAATGCAGCTGGGTTTGTTGTGAGTTACCTGAGACTGATCTTATCAGTCTTTCTTTCTCTTTTCTTTTTCCTTAGAAGAGCCGCTTACAAGGAAGCTCATTACCCTGAGGGAGTGGCGGTTTGATCAGGACAGGAACAGGAGTACGTTAGAGAAAACTGCTGCAGAAAATCTACGGGTAAGACCAAATAGAGGGTGCGTGTTTATTTAAGCTTCACCTGTTAGTTGGTTGGACTGAGTTGATCCAGCCTTCTTCAAGAGTCGAGCCCCAGGTCGATCAGACAGACAGAGAAGGATCAAGGGGTTGGGATTCACTGATCAACAAGGAAAATGCAAGAGTGATTGCAGGTTTTTTCTCCTAAGCTGACTTCACAAAGCACGACTGGTTCAAGAATGCCATGGAGGCTTGGCTTACCTTCAGCATGGAAACGGCAGAGTCTCTGAGTTGTGACTGGCATGAACATGCAGTGGGGAGGTAAACTGACTGAGGTAGAGTATTAATCAGATACAACACTGACACGGGGGACAATGGGTTGTTGGTGGTGGTAAGTTCCATGTAGTGTCGTGTGGGAGTTTGGAAGGAGGGCAGTTCTGTAGCCTTTGTGGGTTCCTTGTGTCTCTGAGTTTGCACCCCGTGCAGTAATTAATAGAGAGTTATGGTTAGATTAGCTCATTAGTTGCAGGGATTCATGGGGATATAAATCACAGTTTAAGGTCGTGGGAGTTAGCGAAAGGAGTTCCTTTGAGCGTACACTTGGCTCAGTTAGTTAGTTTGTTTTCTTTTTGGTTTGTTCCCATACAAACCAAGTAGTATGGCATCAATAGATTTAGGAGGTGGCCTGAGAGTTTGGAGATCTCAATCTCTGTTTTTTTTTATTCTAGTTCGATCTGTAGTTACATCGAGGAAGGAGAAGGAGGGAGCGATGCGGTTGGTTCTTTCCTCTCTTTCTTTTTTCTGTACTTAACTCTTGATCGGTACTAGCTTTAATTAGCGCGGGTTAGATACCGAATACGAGCATAGTTCAGCCGGTTAAGCACTCGGGGAAAGTACGGGAGGCCTTAGGTTCAAAACTCAGCGGGAGTGTCTTTGCTCCCCCTCTTTTTTTTTTCTTAAAATCAATACACATTTTTATTTTTATATTTATGTGACTATACATTATATCGTGTTATTATTATTATCATTATTATTATTTTGTTACGAAGTTACGTGACGACATTGCTACTTATTCACGACGTCACAAACGTAATGTTACGTACATGTACTTTCGTTTTCGTACATATATATATGTACTAGATTTAATTGTTCGTACGTTATTTTATGTCCATATTATAAAACGTGTTATGATTCTATACGTTTAATATTTAGGGGTATTTCAGCTTACCCCCTTAAAGGAGACTTCGTCCCGAAGTCTTACTTCCTTAACTTATATTTTCCACTCCTAGTAGTCCTAGGGATCCAGTCCCGCATTCATTCACGATACACAAATGATTAAGTTCATAATTAAAATTCTCAGCGCTTATAAGCACCATGCCACATCGGTGGCTTCACCCGAGTTCTCATGGTAAACCAAGATGCTAGCAATGTATATAACATGCTAAAGTGCAAGCCCAGGCACACAACATTCATTCATACTGAGCATATAATATGCTAAGGTGCAAACCATGGCACACAACATTCGTTCATACAGAGCATACATGTACGTACATAACATTTTCACACACAAGTCTACCAACCATCAACGTGTGGTTGTAGAATTACAATACAGTGACACAAGCAAAAACGTCCAAAACGAAACGTGCTTACCCCCCTTAAAAGAGGGGTACGCCCTCGTACCCTATAATAAACCGAAGTATCGTTGAAAAGATGGGGGTACATATCTCTCATTTTATCTTCCAACTCCCATGTGGCTTCCTCTATATCTTGGTTTGACCATAACACCTTCACTAGTCTAATTGACTTGTTCCGGGTCTCCCGGGTCTTAGTGTCTAGAATTCGGAGAGGTGTCTCCACTGATCTCAATGTGGGCTCTAGGGCTAGCCTCTCGGGCTGTAGTACATGTGAGGGATCGGGCATGTATTTCTTTAGCTGAGAGAAGTGGAATATATCATGAACTCGTCCCAACTCTGAGGGTAGATCAAGTTGATAAGCAACTGGGCTCACACACTCTCTAGTACTGTAGGGGCCTACGAATTTCGGGCTCAACTTCCCTTTTTCCCCAAATCTGAAGATTCCTTTCATCGGTGACACTTTCAAGAACACCTGGTCGCCTACGGAGAACTCCAGGTCTCGACGTCTGTTATATGCATATGCTTTCTGTCTATCCTGTGCGGCCTTTATGTTCTTTCTGATCTGCTGAACCTTTGCCTGAACCTGCTGCAAATAGTCTGGGCCTATGATAAAAGCTTCACTGGACTCGTCCCAGCACAACGGTGTACGGCAAGGTCTACCATATAACGCCTAAAAGGGTGGCATCTTGATTGAGGCGTGATAACTGTTATTATATGCAAACTCGATGAGGTGCAACTTATCCAACCAACTGCCCTGGAAGTCCAAGGCACATGCTCTAAGCATGTCCTCTAGGGTCTGGATAGTTCTCTCTGTCTGGCCATCAGTCTGCAGGTGAAAAACAGTGCTAAGCCTGAGCTCGGTGCCTAACGCTTCTCGTGAATCCCTCCAATATCTCGAAAGGAATCTCATGTCCCTATCCGACACTATCGTCTTTGGCACTCCATGGTGTCTTAAAATCTCCTTATCAAAAAGCTCGGCTAGTTTCGACACCTTCCATGTGTCCTTCATAGGAATGAATCGTGCTACCTTAGTAAGACGATCAACTTTTACCCATATCATATTCAATCCTCCTCTTGTCGGTGGCAGTCCAACTACAAAATCCATCGATAGATCATAGAATTTCCACTCTAGGATAGGCATTGGCTGCACGGTGCCTCCAGGTTTCCGGTGTTCAAATTTTATTTTCTGACAGGTGAGGCATCTGATAACGAAGTTCAAGACGTCGTTCTTCATGCCAACCCACCAAAAGTATCGCTTCATGTCTTTGTACATTTTTTAAGCTCCAGGGTGAATAGAAGTAGTAGAAGAATCAGACTCTCTCATGATGCGCTCCTTGAGCTCTGCGCTCTCGTGGGGGATACATAGTCTGCCATTCACACGAATCAGGCCATCTTCATGGAGCTGGTAATCATATTTCTTCTTATCCAATGTGCCATCGACTAACTTCCGCCTAATATCAGCCATTACTCTGTCGTTCTGCTAAGCATTACGCACTTCTTCAACTAGGCTGGTGCCTGCTACGAGTGTATGCAATGTGTGAGCTCTGCGGCTGAGTGCATCGGCAACTACATTGGCTTTGCCCTCCTTATACTGAAGGTCGATATCATAATCCTTGAGGAACTCCATCCATCTGCGCTGTCTCATATTCAGTTCTTTTTGGGTGAACACATACTTTAAGCTTTTGTGGTCGGAGTAGATGGTGATCTGTGAACCATAAAGATAATGACGCCAAATTTGAGTGCAAACACTACTGCTCCAAGCTCAAGGTCATGTGTGGGGTAGTGCTCTTCGTGCTTCTTCAACTGACGGGAGGCATAGGCGACAACCTTCCCGTGCTGCATGAGGACACATCCCATACCCATACCGGATGCATCACAGTAGACTTCATATCCATCAGTACCCTCGGGAATCGTGAGAATGGGGGCTGAAGTCAATGCGTCATTCAACTTTTGAAATGCTGCCTCACAGTCTCCTATCTAAGTGAAAGGGGTATCTTTCTTGATGAGGTTTGTCATTGGTTTTGCGATGCGGGAGAAGTCCTTAACAAACCGTCGGTAGTAGCCTGCTAGACCAAGGAAACTTCGTATATCAGTCACGGACTTCGGTCTCGGCCATGTATGTACTGCCTCCACTTTGGCTGGATCAACTGCTATCCCGGCAACAGAAATAATGTGTCCAAGAAATGCTACCTGATCTAACAGAATTCGCACTTAGAGAATTTGGCGTACAACTGGTTGGCTCTAAGAGTCTCGAGTACCTGCTTGAGATGATGCTGATGCTCTTCCTTGGTTCTCGAATATACCAGTATGTCATCAATAAATATCACGACTGTCTTGTCCAACTGATCTCTGAAAACTCGGTGCATCAAGTCCATAAACCTCGCTGGGGCATTAGTCAATCCAAACGGCATAACGGTGAACTCATAGTGGCCGTATCGGGTCCTGAATGCGGTCTTTTTGATGTCACTCTCCTTCACTGGGATCTGATGGTATCCTGATCTGAGGTCGATCTTCGAGAATACTGTCGCTCCTCTGAGCTGGTCAAACAGATCATCTATGTGTGGCAAAGGGTAGCGGTTCTTCACCGTCACTGCATGCAGCTCTCGATAATCAATGCATAGCCAAAGGCCGCCGTCTTTCTTCTTGACAAATAATACGGGTGCGCCCCAAGGGGATACGCTCGGGCGTATGAATCCCTTATCCAACAACTCCTTCAATTGCTCCTTCAACTCCGCCATCTTTGACGGGGCCATTCTGTACGGGACTTTGGCAATAGGTCCTGTCCCGGGTACTAGGTCAATAGTGAACTCAACCTCTCGTGGTGGTGGCATACCGGGAAGCTCCTTAGGGAAGAGGTCTGGAAACTCCCCAACCACTGGTACACCAGGGTTAAACTCCGGGTCTTGCTGGATGTCCTGTACATAACAGAGGTACACCTCCTGCTGCTTCTGAATCTCCCTAGCCATGGTCATGGCTGAAATGATTTTCACATATGGCTGTCGGGGGTGCTGGCGGTAAGATACAGTAACGCCGGACGGGCTCTTTAGCAGTAATCTATGCTCGGCACACAATATACGGCCTCGGTGTTTCTCTAGCCAGTTCATACCCACGATGACGTCAAAACCCAGGCCTCTGAACTCTATCAGGTCCAACGGGAAATCCTCCTCTCGGATTCTGATGGTGGCTCCGCGGAAATACCTGGTACAACAAACTCTTTCTTTAGAAGGTAATGTCACACTGAAGTCTTCTAACTCCGCGGGCTCGAGGTGCAACTGCTCGGCTAACGTCGGGGATACAAAAGTGAGTGAGGCTCCAGAGTCAAATAATACTGAGGCTGGGACTCCATTCACCGGGAAAGTACCCGTGATAATATGGCCGCTGTTGCTGGCCTGAGCCTGTGTGAGAATGCTCAGGGTACCCTCTCTCCAGGGTTCGACACCTATTTCCAGAAATAATGTGTAGAAGTACAATTAGTGACGGTACAAAAAGAGTAGTAGGTAATCATCCTTTCTTTATTCATCTTTCCAACATTACACTTTCATTTCGATTACACAACTTAATGCAAAAGATACATGGCTCAATATTTCCTAAAGGTTAGGTTTAGGCGCCTAGGCTTCATATGGGTAGCGTTTATCACTGTTGAGGGTGCGGTGTTCGGCTTGATTCTCTTAATCCCGTGGTATAGCATTCTCGAGGGGCCGTCCATGATCAATACGTCACCAGATTTTAGCCAGATCTTCATAGCTCGGTCAAGTCTTTTTTCTTCACCATAGAGGAACTCAGCATCATCTCCGATGGACACAGACACTATGGGTATCCCCTGGTCTAGGGTCTCCTGCGTCTCGTCCTTGTCTTGGTGTAATCCAAGTCGGCCTTCCCTCTCGTAGAAGTTGATGATGCAGATGTCGGCTTGTAGGTCGGTACTGGGTGTACTTCGCGTTGTTGTGCAACGCGTAGGGTTGCCGTAATTAGGGATAAAAAGTCTTCAGGAATTGGTGGTGCATGTGCTTCGTCGGTGGAATAGCTCTTTGTATATGGATTCCAAATCTTACCTAGGCACATCATTCTGAGTTTCATCATCTTTCCTCCGGGGTATGTAGGTGTGTAGAACCCGCCTGGTCCCACTCCGATCTTACGACATCTTCGGATAATGGCTACTTGGGCTTCATGTGTTAGATATCCTAGTAGTAGAATCATCCCGGGCTGGATAACTTGGGAGGTTTCACTTGGGTAGTAGGGATTCTCAAGGCTGTACCCGTCGGGTTCGAGTTTTGGATTTATGGGGAAGCACATGTCAAAGGTTTCTACTGCATTTAAGGGTAGTCTAGTTCTTTAGCGGTACTAGTAATTTAGCAAATTTCATGCATAGTCATACAGCTTGGCATACAAGAATTTAAGCATGCTTTTCAAACATTTAGGGTTTCAAGGTTTACCTGCAGCTGTGGGTGAGTCTGGTCCCTCGGTGCGGCCCATGATGTGCAACACCGCCTTCCCTGGCCTCGAGGTAGATGCCTTCTGGGAGTCTCGGGATCCCGCTCCGTGCGTAGGCTGGGTGTGCTGGGCTCCACGCTGGCCTCCAGGTCCCGATCTCTGGTCACCTCTCGCACCATAGCCGGGCCTGTAGTTCTTGCTCTTGGGATTCGCGAAGCACTCAAAGGCCCTGTGTCCGCTCTTCTTGCAGTAAAAGCACTCTACTTTGTTGCCCTGACAATCAACACCAGGGTGGTTCTTCGAGCATCTTCCATAGATATAACGGCGCTCGGTCCACTTGCTCGGACCGGCCCCAGTCCCTAAACAGATTACCTGGTTAGTCAATAATAAGTCATAACAACTGTAAAGATATTTAAGTGCAAGAGTTTGTTTCGTTTTACCCCTAGGTGGGTATGAATGGAGTGGCTTAGCCGCAGTAGCCGGGTGGCTCAGCTGAAGTCTCCTTGTAGGCTTATTCCCCTGGTATTTCGCTCGCTTCCTGGTCGGATAGTACCTGTCCCTTCTCACGCCCTTCTGTGTGCGGTCCTCTGAGTCACCTTCCTTCACCTTCCTTTTCCTAGCAAATTCCTTATCCCGCATCTGGTCGGTAATCTCGACCTGGGACGCTGCATGATAGCAGTCCTGTGCAAAATAGGGTTTAGTAAACTCTTCACAATATAACATTTAATACAAATTCATAGTTCAAGTTCAACCTGGATCGTGGCGTAACGACTAGGTCCCATGCCATATCTGATGCGGTGATTCAGTCCCCCATAGAAGCGCTCCACTAAGATCTCATCAGAATATCCAAAGCTGGGAAGTACACGAAGTAGGGCAGTGAACGCCGAGTACTATTTATCTACTGTCATCCCCTCGGTCTGTCTTAGACTGTCTAGCTCAAGCCGCTTCTTTGTCCGGAGGTGGGCGGGGTAGTACTTAGCCCTCAGTAATGCAGTGTAAGCATCCCATCCAAAAGTGGGGTCGGCTAGGTGAGCATCCTTCACAAGCTTCCACCAATCACTCGCTGACTCTCATAGGTAATAGGCGGCGAGTCTGACCTTAGCCTCTGCAGGGACATTCAAAGTGTCGAAGGCGGTCTCTAAGAGGCTGATGTAGTTCTCCAGGTAGGTGGGGTCCGTCTCTCCTCGGAACTCCGCTGGTCGAAGGTCTGCTAAGCACTTCACCCAGTTCGTCTCTCTAGGTGGGTGAGGTGGTGGTGGCGGTGGTGCCTGCTGGGTCCCTAGCTAGAAGCTCATGTGACCTAGGGCCGCCTCTACTATCCCAGCTATGGTCTGTCCTGCAGCTACGCTGTCTTGCTCCATCTGGCCACGGCCTCGTCCTTGACCTCGTTGTCCAGACATCTTAAAAGGTCGTTGTTAGCTTTGGAACATTCACAAGAACTTACTGCAAGTTATTATCGCCCTTGCTGGTAGTTTAAATTTGGTAAAGTTGTGCCTCACATTGCTAACCCTTAACCTCGTTTCCCAAATTTAGGTTTTCCTATTCTCGGTACTCCTCTGTTCCAGTCATCAGAGCGCAACTACGCTCTGATACCACTTTCTGTAACACCCCCGGATAACCCAACGAGATCACGATAAGACGAAGCAGCGGACTCTCAACTCTTACTCGGGTGTCACAGACGCTAACCACCCACGCGGTCGACACATCAACACTATTAACAACAAGCTACGGTCCGAATGACTGGAATTAAACCATAAACAATCCCAAACACCAGCAGTAGATACAAACCGAGTAACGAGAGCCTTCAACATAAGTTCTTAATTAAATTACACAAACCGAAACATAAACAAAGGTCTAGTGGTACATCATCTCAATCCATACATTCAAACATACTACATAAAAGCCTTGCCCATATGGACTACCCCTAAGGTAGTCACCCTGCCTACTCTCCGCCCGCTTTCTATTTCATACCTGTAAAAATAAAGGACTCAGCAAAACTATACCGAGTATGAACGTGTGTAGCCCACATGTTACCGGGCCACACGACTACTTGGTCGAATATGATTAAGTCCAGATTGCATGCTATAGTAAAGCGATAACATCCAACATACGACATTAACATAGCACCTCCAATATACCACATCAACATACCAACACCCAACATACAATGTCAACATATCAACACCCAACATATTAGGCATAGAGTTAACAACAAGCACCACAAGCATTGTAAAACAAGTCGAGCTTATGAGAGAATTTGAATAGTGATGATCCTCACAGTGGGATCATTCAACGTGGAGTGTTTTCATTTATTTTTCCTTTGTTTTCATCATGTGTACTTCTCTTTCTCCTTCTTGCACCAGGTCTAGGGATGTGGGTTAGTTCCCGTGACCATATAGTATAGGTGCTTATCTCTTCTTACTTCTTTATGGATTAATCCTAGGCTTAACTTACTCCTAGGATAGTTAATATCTTTATTTACATGTTAACTAAGCCCTTTTTCCTTAGTTAATGTTTTAGGGCGTTTAAGAGGTAATTATGTGACAAGTTCATATAGTATAGGTTTAACATGTCTAATGTGTATTCCCTTCTTTTAACTCTTGTGTGGTGATAATATAGGCCATAGAATAACCCTAAAACTTCTTAATACATAAACCCATCAGCTTCCAAAACTAAAACACCATTTCCATGGAATACCTTAACTAACTTTACAGTTAATGTAATAGTTGGTGTATAACTTTCCCCATATGCTTTGGTATTCTATTTATGTTCATTAGCTGTTATTGAGTTCATTAGTAAACTGGAATATCACTGATAATACCCTTGAAATCTGGTTATACAGAAACTATAACCTCACTGAAACTGAACACAGCCTACACATTCTTTCTTGGCTAGGGTTGTTAGTTAGTTTAGTATGTTTACCTCTTCCCTACAGTGCTTACACAACTAATCATAGGTGTTAACCTTGGTTTAAATTCAAGACTATACTCATAGGGCACTCACGGATCATCTGTAACCAGTTACACAGAATAAATACAGAAGACAATCAAGAAAACTAAAACTTAAAATCATGAGACTAGATGCCTATTCCTTGATTCTTTTCAGTTTAATCACAGCTTCTTTCTTTCAAATCTCTCCCCAGGGCTTACCTATCTAGTTGAGTGTGATAACACAAGTTTAAACTCGAACTACTCCAGTAATACACACACTAAATCTACTGTACAGAAACAGAAACAAGATCTGTAACAGAGACTGAAACTGCTGACCTTCTCTCTGTTCTCTTTCTGCTAGCCCATGAATCTGTTCCTCAATTCATCCCTATGTACTTCTTATCCAATTACTTGCTTTATCTCCATTTTAAACTCAAACATCACAAATATACATTCACCTAATCCTTTATACAGAAACGGAAACAATCCTCCAGAAACAAGACATCAAAACTGAAAGGTTCGGTTTCTGCTAGATTTTCTTTTTTTCCTTAACTTTCTGTTTTTCATCAGTTGTTTGGCTTCCCAAATTCCCACGTGATTCTGTCAACTCAATTTACCTCTTTAATAACATTTCTAACTCATACCCAAGACACCATAACCCTTCTAACATCCCAATGAATCTGTTACAGAAAGTAATTTTTCAGAAACCCAAAACACCCACCTGCTGTATCAATTCCTGTTATCATTCTTTTGGTTACCTCTGTTACAGATCAGAGTTTCCTTTCTCCTTGTATTTTTTTCTGTTTTCCATCTCACATGATAATCTTACTACCTAGTTGACGGTCCTAATATAGCTCTAATCCCCCAACAGACCCCAACTGACAGAAGCCTAAGACTAAACTCGACAAACTGACACTGCAAGTAAGATCTGCTGTGGCTTCTCATTCACTCTTTTCTGTAAATTTCACCAACCTATCTTTCAAACTTCTCCCCTATCTTTTAAACTCTCCAGAATCAAGTATGAAACTGAAAACAGAAACTGATTTGATTATCTATATTTTCCCAGCTTCGCTACACCTTGGTTATGTGTTAACAAGATCCTACACTGGAAACTAGTCCCAAAACCACATGGAACAACTCCGCTGAACATCCTTGTACAGAACTTAATGAAACTGAAATTGAAACAGAAAACAAAACCTGCAACTTAAAACTGGAAGACTAATATCCCTCTTTGTCTTTCTTTTCTGTTCTTTAATCTAGTTTCAGCTTTCTCACCCTGCTCACTCATTTAACTAGGTTGTCTATACAGTTTTGACTCAAAACACACCCCAAAACAACAAGGGCTACATTCTCGGGGATATGTTGCACAGACTAAAGGAACAGAAACTGGAGTGGGTGTATTTTTTTTTCTGTTTTCGGTGTCTTCTGTTCTCCTGAATTTGATCTCTAGTTTCCCGAGTTATTTTCCCCATTCCATTAAGTCTTTGATCAACTCTTGAATTTTTTTCTTCAAACTGAACCCACGATGATATGGTGTTACTGAACTTCATGAATTTAAAATTATCGACATCAGAAACATAAACTGAAGCATGAGCAGTTTCTTTTCCTTCTATGTCCACCTTCTGTTTTGTTTCTGGTTTTTCTTTTTCCAAGTACCCTAGTGGCTTAACTAAAATCTTAACACGGCTTACACTCTCAGAGCTAATCCAAACAAAACCCCAGACACATATATTTACCACTGAATCTATAACAGGAACATGGGGTGTATAAATATATGGACTGTTACATTGTTGTATTATCCTTTTAAGATGCCATCGGTTTCTATTTCTTTTTTCTTTCCTCTCTACTGAGGTAATAGTTAAGTTGCACCCTAAACAACCTAACACTAGGACTGCATTTCTTCTAGGCATCTAGCAACCAGAGAACCATGTTGCAGAATTCGAACTCGATAGTACTCTTGGGATCTGTAACAGGTAAAGGAGTTTACCTGGAATCTGCAGTTCAGGCTCACAAGTGCTGCTAGGTTGTTGAGGGGTTTCATGCCTGATCATTTGGGAGAGGAGCAGTATTGTCATGCGGGTTTATAACCCAGAAAGATAAAGGCAATGTAGCTGGGCTTGTTGTGAGTTACCTGAGACTGGTCTTATCAGTCTTTCTTTCTCTTTTCTTTTTCCTTGGAAGAGGATCCTAGCTTACAAGGAAGCTCCGTTACCCAGAGGGAGTGGCGGTTTGATCAGGGAAGGAACAGGAGTACGTTAGAGAAAACTGCTGCAGAAACTCTACGGGTAAGACCAAATAGAGGGTGCGTGTCTATTTAAGCTTCACCTGTTAGTTGGTTGGACTGAGTTGATCCAGCCTTCTTCAAGAGTCGAGCCCCAGGTTGATCAGACAGACAGAGAAGGATCAAGGGGTTGGTAGTTCACTGATCAACAAGGAAAATGCAAGAGTGATGTGGCAGGTTTCTTCCTAAGCTGATATCACAAAGCACGACTGGTTCAAGAATGCCATGGAGGCTTGGCTTACCTTCAAGCATGGAAACGGTAGAGTCTCTGAGTTGTGACTGGCATGAACATGCAGTGGGGAGGTAAACTGACTGAGGTGGAGTATTACTCAGATACAGGACACTGACACGGGGGACAATGGGTTGCTGGTGGTGGTAAGTTCCAATGTAGTGTCGTGTGGGAGTTTGGAAGGAGGGCAGGTTGTGTAGCCTTTGTGGGTTCCTTGTGTCTCTGACTTTGCACACCGTGCAGTAATTAACAGAGAGTTATGGGTTAGATTAGCTCTTTAGTTGCAGGGATTCATGGGGAGTATAAATCGTAGTTTAAGGTCGTGGGAGTTAGAGAAAGGAGTTCCTTTGAGGCGTACACTTGGCTCAGGTTAGTTAGTTTGTTTTCTTTTAGGTTGTTCCCGTACAAAACCAAGTAGTATGGGCATCCGAATAGATTTAAGAGGTGTGCCTGAGAGTTTGGAGATTCTCAATCTCTGTTTTTTTTATTCTAGTTCGATCTGTAGTTACATCGAGGAAGGAGAAGGAGGGAGCGATGCGGTTGGTTCTTTCCTCTCTTTCTTTTTTCTGTACTTAACTCGTTGATCGGTACTAGCTTTAATTAGCGCGGGTTAGATACCGAATATGAGCATAGCTCAGCCGGTTAAGCACTCGGGGAAAGTACGGGAGGCCTCGGGTTCGAAACTCAGCGGGAGTGTCTTTGCTCCCCCTCCTTTTTTTTCTTAAAATAAATACACATTTTTATTTTTATATTTATGTGACTATACATTATATCGTGTTATTATTATTATCATTATTATTATTTTGTTACGAAGTTACGTGACGACATTGCTACTTATTCACGACGTCACAATATCGTAACGTAATGTTACGTACATGTACTTTCGTGTTCGTACATATATATGTACTAGATTTAATTGTTCGTAAGTTATTTTATGTCCATATTATAAAACGTGTTATGATTCTATACGTTTAATATTTAGGGGTATTTCAATATATATGTAACACCCCCGAATAATGCCCAACAAACAAACGACGTGCCAAAAGCTATCACGAGTTATCTACGCAGCGGTTCAAATCTCCATCCGGGTGCTACAGATGCCAACCACCCACGTGGTTGACAGACCACATTACTAACACCATGTTACGGTCTGCATGACTGGAAACAGCCCTCAACGAAACTCATATAAAACATAAGATACAATCCCAAATACCGAGTGTCCACAATATATTTACTAAATCATAAACCGAAAAGTATAACCCGGGTTTAGTAACAACCCATACATTAAACATACTATTCAAATTTCAAAAGTTATACTCAGATAGACTACCCCCATGATAGCCATCCCGCCTACGCTCCGTTATCATCCAGCTCAATACCTGTAAAAATTGGGTTGTAAAGGACTCAGCAAACTACGCTAATTATGAATATGTGTAGCCCGCATGTTGCCGGGCTACACGACTACTTGGTCGAATATTATTAAGTCCAATTAACATGCTATAATAAAGCAGTAAAGCACATCACAACACATCATGGTATCATACACACCTGAAGGTAGAATATCAATATCAACAAGCAACCAAGCACCACTTGCAAGTAGCATAGCAACGTCAAACTCGCCACCCAGCACAATAAGTTGTCAATGTAGCAACAAAAATCAAGTAATTTATAGGACGTGGGCGTAGGTATATTATACCGATGATCCTCACTATGAGATCATTCAAGAGATTACGTATTGTTTTTCTTGTTCTCATTACACAAGTTTACCTTCCTTTTCTTGCACCGAGTCAGGGGATATAGGTTAGATCCCGAGACTTTATTATGTAGGTGCTATTCAGCCCTTGTTTCTTAAAGAATCACATTTGTGAATTTTCTTATTTGCTTGGTCTCGTTCACATGTTTTCCTTTATTTCCATGGTGTGTATTTTCTTTCTCTTTCATTGCACCAGGTCTGGGGATACAGTTTAGATCCCGTGACCTTATCATGTAGGTGCCAATTGTTCCTTATCTCTTTAAGGCTGTGTGTGAATTCTCTTATCACCACAAGATGGAGAACGTCTTCTCCATAGCTAATCCTCCATTCCCGGCGTCATGCGTCGAGGAAGAGGGGTCACCTCTAGACCCCAGGATGTGCTCCACCAATAGTCAGTCGAAGGATATGATGCAGATACCAACTCCCGAGCGTCCCTACCGCGCGGTCCGAGAAGTCATATTCCCGGATTATCCTCATGTTCCACCAGCTGATGTTTTCTTATCATTATCATTAATAACTTGACACCATAGTGGGTGTCGTTAGAAGTCCTCTATAGTTAGAGAGGAGTTTTCTCTTTGTATAGTTCTTTGTTTTGTTTACGTAGTTCATCATGTTCCATCTCAAAGTTCCATAAACGAGAAAGGGACTAAACTACTGTGTGCGCGCAAATAATATGCAACAATGATATAGCAATCGCATAAGCAAGATAAGCAAGCAATCCAATTTCATGCTTTATCTTATGGTCATTTTCACACAAGGCACACAGCAAACAAGCCGTGTAACACAGCAACATACGGACCATACATATCCATACCTCATTTAGACGCAAGAGTTATCCCACACACAAGGTCCCGGTTGGTGTTCGTCACGGCCCTAACGTAATTTAAAATCAACTTGTCAGTTTTTATGATTTCATGCACAAACTTTGGGACATTTTCCCTAGCTTACTTTATGCTAACGTGTGGAGCTCGCTAGGTGGATCTTTAAATGCTTAGTTCATACTAACCCTTAGAAACTTCCCCAATACTAACCTTTGACTTGAATTAACTCTTAGTGCATTTACAACGTCACCTTACACGTTAACTTAGTCCTTTGCTGTAGCTAATGCTTTAGAGTATTATAAGCCCTAACATGTAACAAGTTTATCTAAGATGGATTTTCATTCGCCTAAGATATATCCCTAACTTAGCTAAATAGGTTAGCAATGTTTTAAGCTTGTTATCATAATAATATAGTCTTTATGATGCCCCTAAAACTTGTTTATACTGAAACCCAAAAGTTTCCAAATCTGGAACACAATTTCCCATGCATTACCTTATATATCTTCACTTCTACTGTAGCAACTAATGTTTAACATTCAAGATTTTACTAACCTAACTACATTTATCAGCTATGATTTAGGTTTATTATTAACCCATCACCACAACCCCAGCACTTTGGAAGTTACCATACTGAAACACAAATCCATGAAGCTATGAATTATTGAAATCTGAAATGACACCCCTAACAACTTCCATTTAACCTTGCTGTTTAAGGTATTAAGCTGCTTTCTAACCTCTTCCAAATTGTTTACTTTCTTAGGTATATCTATTAGTAATGGTCTAGTTCATTTCTAGACCCATTCATTACTCACATAGTACTGTAACTTGGTTACACAGAAATAACACTCTAATGAAAAGTCTAAAAAGAAAACAGCATTGGTCCAACTCTTTTTTTTTTTGTCAGGTTAGTAAACTGATTTCAAGCTCCCAAAGGTTTATGCCCACTTAGTACCCTCTGTTAGGAATGTCTGAGGTTCATTTTTAACCCACTACAACCCTCTTACTACTTCTGTAAACCGGGCTCACAGAACACAAGACTGAAACTTTGATTTGTGCACATTCTCAATCCAACCTCTCTTTGGTTGTGGATTACCTGACTTCTAAACTCTCAAACGATTACACTCACCTAACTCACTCTTTTAGCAAGTCTTGGGTTCCATTATTAAGCTATTACAATACACTTAATACTCCTGGGAATCAATTATACAGAACCTAAGTTTTAGGAGCAGAAACTGAAACGTATAACAAATAATCTCTCTTCTGTTTCTTTTCTGTTGGTGGTTAACCTGTCTTTTGATCTTTCCCAAGTACTCATCTATGTAGCTAAGTGTTCTAGCCCTATCTCAACCCAAAACAACGTAAAGCAACCCTGTTTGATCCACTACTGTATTTCACATACTGAACAGGAAGAGAACTGCAAAACTGAAAAACTGATATACCCTCTTAATTTCTTTCTGCTTATTCTCAATTCAGACTTTACATTCTCCCTCAACTTGATTGCCCACCTAACTAAGTGCATTATCCAGTGTCTTTAAATTTGAAACAGTCCTAAAGTACATATCCAGCATCCCTAAAGGTTACTTAGACAGAAAAAGGAAAACTGGAACAGCAATACATGGACTGATAACTTCTCTATATTTTTTTTGTTTGTTCACGAGTTTGTCTTTCAGTTTTCTTCCTAACCTGTCTGCCTATTTAGCTAGGTGTGTAGTCAAACTTTTAAACTCAACACAAGCCAGTACACACTCTTTGTCCATTAGTATTTTAGTCATACCGGTACTTACAGTTTAGGGAACAAAACTGAGACCTGAAACATGAATCTGCTATCTTCTATTCCCTCTCCTCTCCTTATTCTTGCATTTGATTTTCAAATTTTTCCCAAACTCTTCTTACCTAGTTAACCTAAGTGTTTAATCCAGGCTTCCGTGTTAAAGACAGACCCAGGACAAATCTGATATAGCTATTGGAACTTCCTAATACTAAGCTGGGAAGAAAACTAAAAACTACAACTCAAAACTGGCCTCTTCTCTTCTATCTTTCTTTTTATTCATGAATCTGCCTTTAAATTTTTTCCTCGACTTCATTTACATTCTACAACTGACCCTTACTTTCCAAGACGATATGCCCCCCTTAGCTAGGTGTTTTATCAAGATTTAAAACTCCAACATATCCCAGGACAACATAGGCAACCCCTCTGGACATTACCTATACAGAATCGGTAAGTGTTGCAGAAAAACTGAAACATAACTGACCAAAACCTTCTTCTTTTTTTTCTGTTTGTTCATGAGTTTGGTCTCAATTTATCACAAAGCACTTATTTATTTAGTTAAGTGTTTATCATAGCTTTACTCTCAAAAACAGTGAAATACCCCAAACCTTAGTATATTGATGAACTATCTAATTATAATATATTAAAGCTATAATATGCCTTAGAAACATTAGAAAAGAGTTTAAACAACAATTCACACAAAAACATACCTTTAGCTTTTAAACCGAAAACGCACCTTAGAGCACGAAAATGAGCTTTAAGGAGAAATGTGCCTTAAGCATTTATACATGGAACTAAAAGGCTAATGAGCCTAAATACCATTAATAAGTAAGGTAACAACAATAAAATGGTCATAGGAGCCATAGCGTATACACACAAATTAAGTATACAAGTCCACACAAAAACCGGTACTAAACTGACGAAAGTCAAGGAGAAACCACTAAAGACTTGGTTTAAGTTGGAATTAGCAATATGCTATTTCACGAACAATGTTTCTAAAGGTTTTAAATGTACTAATAACACATTTAAACTAGCCAAAACAAATTGCAAAATCAATGTGAACCGGCAAGCACATAAAATGTGTTTTAAGGCATTTTTGGCCTTGTAACATACCTATAACATGGTACAAGTCTTTATGAACGAATTTAATTCATCAAATGTTACATAATATAATAAGAAAAAAAATCAGGTCAAACAAGCCATAGGGCTGCCGATTTGAAGAGGTGAATCATTTGGACAATAATGCCTTACTTTTACTATTTCAACCACCAAGACTTATTTGTATGGCCTTATCATCTTGTCCCCTTAGTGAATGATTACCAGACTCTTACCTATCAAATGAGAGCTTCAAAATTCGGAACTCCTCCTCTCTTTGAAGGAAGAACACAAAAACAAGACATAGTCCACGGTTTTGAACCTTAAAACACACCCTTCCATGTAAGAGTCATAACTTTCTCGTCCTAGCTCCAAATC
The DNA here is from genome assembly GCA_023374045.1 of Limonium bicolor. Taxonomy (NCBI): domain Eukaryota; kingdom Viridiplantae; phylum Streptophyta; class Magnoliopsida; order Caryophyllales; family Plumbaginaceae; genus Limonium; species Limonium bicolor. The sequence continues at coordinate 256,058,837 of CM041782.1, read as the reverse complement.
ACAAGTTCGATAGCTCGTTGGAATCCTCTCTTCAAGAGATTTAAAACCATAGCTTATGAGCCCCAAGATTCGTAGGAAAAACCATTGAAAAGTGCCTTTGATTCTCGAGGCAAAACATTGCCTTCTTGAAAACTTCTTATTCTTTGATTTTCTTCACAGCTGATTGGCATGGGGTACTAACCCATCTTATTCTTCATCTTATTGCGTAATTTTGGGGACAATTCCTTTAGCAAATTGCCGGCCTAATTTCTAAGGAATTAAAGATTAAATATTAAGCTAAAAGGTTAATTCATAAGGTAAACTCTAAAACTACTTATTTCATGGTTCTAAATGTTCATCTATATATGATCTAACCTATCATATACCTTGTTTATTATTACCGAATTTAGTAGGTGTTAGATTTAATTTTTAGCACCTAAAATGTTAATATTTTGTAAATCTAAAATTAGATCTATAATCCTTATGATATAAGCTTTAATATAAGCTATCATAATATATAAGAAAAGTTCATATACTATTATTTGGAGTATGGCCGAAAATTAAGAGACCTTAGGTGAGTTAGAAAAATTATATAAGTTAAATTAAAGGAATTAGTATAATTAAGTGTAATATGTAAAATTGGTGAAGTTTTGGTAATATATTGTAATTGCCGAAAACATATATGAATTATTATGAAATTTATGAAGTTTAAATGATGGGAAAATAATTGTAGAATTAAGTTTACAATTTATAAAGAATTTATAAAGTTTTTGGTATATTTAAAGTTAATAAAAGATACTATATATATACTACAACATTAGATAATTAAATCTGTTGATTTAGAGATGTTTAAAATGATTTTTGGTGTTCAAAAATCTGTAGGAAAATTAGTTATGAAAATTAGAAATTAATTGGAGTTAATTTGGTTAATAAATGAGTTAGGATAAAAGAAAAGACCACAAGGGTAAAATAGTAATTTCCTTGGCCAACATGGTCAAACTTGGTCTATGACAGTTTGTAAAATATTTAGAGAAGCTAAAATAAAATTTGTAGCAAAAGATTAGATATTAAAAGGATAAAGGAATAAAAAGTTAAGTTAAATTAACTTTAGGTGTAATATTGTAAATTATGGAAAGTTAGGGGGTTTGACCATAAAGGGCTGGTCAAACTTGGATATATTTTGATAATTGACCAAAAGTATAAAAGAAATTAATTAAATAAGACTTTAGAAGAAGTTAGAAGAAAAAAATAATAATAACAAGTTTAAAACTTATTATAAGAAAAATAGAGATTAAGAGGAAACTATGGGTAAATAACACATTTTTATGAGTTTAGAAAGTTAAGGAAATTAAATAAAGAATTTAGAAACAAGTTGTAAAGGAAACAGGTCTAAAACAGGGTTAAAGGAGACATGTATATAAGTTAAGGTATACGAGGGGTATACCCGTAATTTAATAAGTATAAGAGAAATTGTTACTTAAGTATTTTTAATGAAAATACAAGTTATATTGGGAAAATAAATAAATACGTATAATACGGAGTATCATACGGGCGTATACAAAAAATTTAGTGTACATGAATAGTACTCGTATACGTGAATAGTATACGTATAAATGAATAGTAAATACGTATACATGAATAGTAAATACGTATACGTGAACAGTAAAAATGTATACGTGAATAGTAACATATGTACACGTGAATAGTAAAATACGTATACGGTGAATAGTAAAATACATATATGGTGAATAGTAACATATGGTGAATAGTAAATACGGTGAATAGTAAAAATGGTGAATAGTAAAATACGGTGAATAGTAAAAATACGAAAAATTAAGTTATTTAACCACGCCGTCCTAATGAACTATAGGAGCGGAGTAGGTGACCAGAATAGTCGAGACGTCATCCAGGAGTGGACAAACGTAGATAGGCTAAGGTATGGGATTCTTGTAGCTTGTTTGCTAACGAGGTCTACCTCGGTTTGTGTGATTTGTGTTATTGTGATACGACCAAACAAGATTAAGCATGAAACCAATTTACTGTATTGTTATTGTGTCCATTGTACACTAACCTTACTTGATTCATAGCTTGTTCATTAACTTTGTTAATTAACAATTGCATAAAGTTATCAACGCCCTATTATTAGTTGGTTAATACCGAGAGAGGTTTAACTAACCAATTGTCAAGAGACTTCAGCTAACTGGAACTTGTGAGGAGAGGAATCCGGGACTGACTCCGGTCATGCATGTTCAGGTTTAGGAAGTCGGCATCTGCATCAGATTTGTCTTCCGCCTAGGGTCGACAAACTGACCCGGCCATCTCGAGTGAACAGTTCGAGATGGGAGGCAACTTCAGGAGGCGCAGGAGGGTCAAGCCTACATCCCTCATAACTTGAGAATTATTGTTTATTAAACCAATGGAGCTAATAACTCATTGGCTAGGGTTACTTTGACCCGACAAAATAAACAATTCAGTTAGAGAACAACCAATTCTCATAGGAGAATGGTTGACACTTATAAGGAATGGTCAAACACGAGAACTAAACAATTCTCAGTCTCAGGATTTAGGAATCTAACTTACTCATTAATGGATGTCCATTACGACGTTCGAATTATTTGAGCTGTGAATGTTTCACATAAATGTATTGTTGTTATTGTACTTCTTATTATTGTTGTATGAATAATCAACTACATGTATACGACAAGTAGTCGTGTGTAGCCTTGATAGCTAGTGGGCTGCACGTTTTCTATACCAGCAATATGCTGAGCCCCTTGGGGCCTGTGATTTAAACTTTGCAGGTAGGTGCCAGACAAGGACCCGGCCTGAGAGTAGGAGTGGGTAGAGCACCGTGGGTTTAATTTACATTACGAGTGTGCCTGTACACTCACTTTATAAACTGTGGTAGTAAGTTGTAATAATAGGAGAGATACTTCAGACTCGGTATTGTATTTGTTTTAAGACTTGTACACACTTATGTTCGGTACACTCGGGTCCATCAGACCGTAGCTTGAGACTGGAATAGGCCTAGTTAGTCACGTGGGTGACTAACGGCGGTAACACCAACTTTTAGTACTTTCTTCCGCTGTGTTGTAAAATTGTTGCAGGTTCATTCGTGATGGTTCAGGTTTAGCAGTTGGGGTGTTACAAACAGACCCAAGGCGACCAGTTACAACTACTGAAAAAAAAAAACATTACGCAGAACCGCATTGTTGCAGAAAGCAGAAAATACAACTGATATAACTTATTCCTTCACCCTTCTTTGTGTGCTACTTTGTTTAGTTTCAGTTTTAGCTCAATTAAGCAGCCTATAACCTTCCTAGAGTGTATACCAACTTAGGTAAGGGTATTAGGAATATCTCGGAACCATTGGCAACTCAATACACTCTTTCTAGCCATCTGTACGCAGTTATACAGGAGTTCAATTTTTTAGAAATACTAGGAACTGACATACCAAAATCTGGGGTTCTTTCTTCCTTTCTTTTCTGTTTGTTTACAAATTTGTCTCTCAAATCTCTCCCAAAGTGTGTACATCTTAAGTGAAGTGTTTAATCAGATTTTTAACTTAAAACCACCTGAAACACACCGATACCCCGCTGAGCTCATTTATACTGAAACCAGAAACTGAAACATAAAGACCGATGGCTTTTCTATTATCTTTCCCTTTTGTTCTTCAATGTCACTTCTAATTCCACCCAAATCTTCTTTTTTTAACTGATTAAATTAGGGGTATTAACTAGGTTTGGATTGTTTTGCAAGCCAGTACTACCCTCTAACTACAGTTGTACAGAAACAACCGTCAAAAGAAAACTTGAAATCTGAAATTGTTGTATCCTCTTCTATGGTTTCCTTTTTGCTCACTAAACTGGTTTCTAGTCCCCCGGTTTTCGGTAACTCTAAAGCACAACTTTTAACTTATTAAGACTTGGTGTTTAGACCACCATTTTCGCCCATATATTAACACACAGCAGTAAGCATTTTTAAGCTCATCATCCAGCCAATACAACATTTATATTGTTTCTGAAATTCGATTTTACAGAGTTGAAAAGTTGTAGAATTTAAACTCTCATTTCTGCACTAGTTCCCTTAGCTAGTTCATATAGATTTTTTCTGAACTATTTACTTGTTGTTTAACTCTAAGGTGGCAAGCCCATTTGGTTACTTAGGGCTCCCGAATTTATTAGCTATTAACCCATAGCAATCCCGTACATAACCGATGCTAGAAAAATCACAGAGTTTCAGCCCAAATGCATTTGCTTCCTTGCTGTTACGAAAGCAGTTCACAACCGGATCTTGTTTTAGTAATTATTAGTTTATTGCCTATGGATCAATTCTACAAGTTTTCAAAATTTCTCGTGTAGGAGCTTAGCATTTGAACCCTACTGTTAATCTACCAGTTTGGCCACACAACTACTCCACAGCACAAAGGAACAACAGTTTACAGTTGTTAGAGTACAGCTTTAAGATATGGATTAAGCATGAGTTTAGACACAACCTTAAGGATTTCAAGCTGGGTTTCCTTGCAGTTTTCACTTGGTTTCTCACACAACCTTCGACCCTAGTTGCCAAGACGTGACAGATCAGTCTCTGTGCATAATTTTTCAAGCTAGTACAGGGGAGACATTCAAGAACTCTCGGTAGGTTTTTATTTTTACCTTGAGTTAGGAGGTGATTTCCCTCGGTCTTCCTAGGCGGTTTTTGTACAGAAGTACTTGGCTTCTTGACGGATCTTGCCCACCAGAAAAGAACCCTCGTAAGTTAATGAATCACTTCCAGAATTCGTTACAGATTTTAGAAATTGCGCATGGACTTAGGGGTCCTTACTTTAGGATGGGTTTAAGGACAGTTTGGACAGATTTTTCCTCACGGAGTTTTCAGGCCCTTCATGCGTGAGATTTCTTGGCAGGATTTTGGTTCGTAGTTTCTTTTCTAGAGGATGCTACTAGGAGGTTGCGTGCAGGGTTCTTGCATGAAACATGCAGATGGTTAGAGCGTAGTTTCTTGGATAGAACAGAACATAGAGAGAAAAACAGAGGAAAAGAGGCATATCGGGGGATTTTACTTTGCGCTAAAACATGTGACGGAATGAAGTGGGTTCCTTGAGGATTCGGTTACTTGCGCTCACCTTCAGGAGCTTTGGAGAGGATTTCGCTCACCGGTTTTCCAGAGAGATGCGTGCATGCGGGGGTTTAGACAAAAAAAAATGTCAACTCACAATTTGGGACAACAAACAAGGAGGGTGGGAAGAATTTATGGAGCCAATGTTACCAGTACTTTGAAGAGGATTCGGCTCACAGATTTCCAGAGGTCCTTGCGCTGTTCCAGGTTCCCACGACCGGTACTTGAGCAGAATTCAGCATGCAAGGGAGGAAATGCAAGGGTTTAAGTTGCAGAAAAAGTGCAACTGATTGATGGACAGCAAGGTTGAATTCTCAACCAGAAACACAAGAAAGATTCGGAGCGTAAGGATGGGGAAGTGGGCTTACCGTGCGCCAATAACAAGAAGGGCTAAAAGGATTCTCTGGCATGCAAGGACCGGTTTGAAATGTGACAGGAAGGAAGAGTTGTGTGGGTTTATTGGTAATACATGCACGAGCAGAGGGGGAAAAGGTCTGGCGTGTAATTACCGATGTGAGTGTGGGTAAGTATAAGGCTGATTATTATTTGACTAAGACTAATGGCTCATGGGAAAAGGTGAGTAATTAAAAATCTGTAGGAGGGTGTTGTCCAAGTATGTTATCAGCACCCATATTCTTTTTGACATGTTATTATATAACATGTTGGTTTTAGTTGCGGTGTAACTTAGCTTATCATCTTATTGTATAGTGTTAGTCAACGCCATGTCCAACTTGCTCAACATTAATTTGGGCGGCTATTGTACCCTTTGCTCACATATTTGTGTCATTACATGTTTCACGAATCATATGTTTGTAATGCTACTTATTAGTATCATATGTCTCTATTTCTTTTGCAACTATATGTATGTCCCTTAGTAACATAGGTCGCTCTCCTTTACCACATATGTATGTCCCTTAGTATCATAGGGAATAGCTATAGGGCAATTGTATTAGTGTGACCGGTTTATTAAACATACCACACATATTCATGATTTTATGCGTTTAGATTATTAGGGGTGTTTCAACCTACCCCCCTAAAGAGACTTCGACCCAAAGTCTTGTCTCGTTAATTAATGTTCGTGTGTTGGCCACTCATGAGGATCAAGTCCCGAATTCGTTCACACTAACAAAGGGATTATTTCCCGCAATTTTCACAGTTCTATTTTACCAGTTGTGCTTATAAGCACCACACCACCTCTGTGGCTTCACCCAGTACTCAATAATATTCCAATGTACCAGTAATATCATATATTGTACTCATATGTATTAAGAAAACAAGCCATTCATACATAACCACAATGCATCCAAAACAATTCGTACACAGTTCACACAAACATAACAACCAAAACAACACATCAAACGCGCAACAACACAGTTGTGAGCCTTGATTTTAAACCCTATCCTATGTTAATTAAGTTGATTGGGATCTAGTCGGGTTTTAGGTCCACTTATAACCTAAGGTTAATAACTATGTCATATAACAATAATTATAAAAACCTAAGCTAGCTCAACTGGAAACTATGTGAGTCGCCACCTAATTTTTGCCTAGATCAAATTAGAAAGGAGAGTTTGGGCGGGGGCTTGATATTCGACTTAATTAGGGTTCAATTACTTTCATTACCCCTAGAATAAGTCATTTTTCCTCTACTTAGTTTGCACGGCTTATTACGAGTCGTTTTAACAAGTGCTCTCGAGTTCTGTTTTTTTGTGTTTCTAGAATTTTTGATAAAAATAAAAGTGAAAATTGAAATTACCTAAACTAGGGTTTCGGAGGCAGAAATTAGGTCAAATTTTGTTCCGTCCGTAGCGCACTGAGACTAATGTCCATAACCACGGACCCTAGTTAACCTATGTGAAAATAAAAGTCGAATTAAATAGAAAACAGAAATTTGAAAAGTCCGGGGCCACGGACAGGATGTCCGTAGGCCCGGACATAGTTTAGCAAAACCTAATTTTTTCAAATTTTAAAATCCCGCCGCCGTCCGTGGGTGTCCGTGGCCACGGACAACCTGTTTGTGGTCCCGGACCATAGGTCCGAGATCCCGGACCACCCACGGACAGGGGTTTTGTGGTGGTTCCCGAAGGTGTTTTTGGCTCAAAATTTATGCACGTGTAGCCTGAAAGGTATACAATTCGTTAGTAATTGACAGATTGCAGTTTGAAGTCGAAATAAGTACGAAACTTGACGAACAAGTAACAAGGCAGAAACAAAAGTAATTAGCAGTACAGAAGCGTAAAAAGGTTAGTTTGAACCCAAAATTTGACAGAGAGTTAATAAGGTCGTGGAGAGTTAGAAAAGTAGAATTGCAACATGTTTTACCTTGGAATTCAGGAGGATTCTTCACGTCGGGATTCTTCAGAGGCTCCGATGGTGCCGGTTCCGGATTGAGTTCGACCCGAGCTTCTGGTTGTTGATTGTTGAAGGTGTTCTTCACGTTTTGGAGGTGGTTTGGTTGATGTTTGATGATTGTTGTTGTGTTGGGAGTAGAAAAATGTGTTTAGATGGTGATTTCGGGGGATTTTCGATGTGATTTTGGTGCTTGGATGTGTAAAAACGTGAAGAGAATGAGACGGCTACCTTCTTTGAAGGTCTAGGGTTCTTGAGGTTCTGATTTGATCATGGGATAAGGTTCCTTATATAGGCTTCCTTAAAGATAGAAAAATCCGGTAAAAACCGAGATTTACGGACGTTTTAGCTCAAGGGCTTCCAAAAGAAATTTGATTACGAAATTTTACACATGGGTAAAGGATGATATTTCTGAATTTTCTAAAGTGGAATCGAATTTTTTGGATGTTGGAATATTTTTAAATTCAATTTCTCGTCAGATTCAATCAGAATTTGCTAGAAATTTATTAGAAATTCGAAAAATCAAAATTCCAACGCCATTATGCTTCAAATGTCATCCTTGGTCATGGGTTAAAATTTCAAAGCATTTTGAATTGATTTGACCCTTATTTGGAGGAGAGAGAAAGCCTATAGGGGGCTTAGGAGCCTTGAAAAATTACGAAAGTGCCCCTGGAGATGACTAAGTTGTCCCTAGTACTCTGAAATGTGCCGATCGAACCGGGAACCCTCGCTACTATCCTATTAGTAGAGACTCTCTTTCGGGGGGGTTGAAATTTTGGGTATAACAGATTGCCCCCCGTCAACTAGACTTTGTAATGGAAATGATAAGGCTAGTTGATGCTTGAGGGATACCCCCAAAATTTTGGACTCCACAAAATCCTCCATGTTGTGCGAAACCGCGTTGATTACGTCCAGCTATTCGGAGGCGCTGACTACCTAAGCAGTAAAATGTTGTCGAGCTATTCTAAGGCGCTGACTACCTATAAGTGAAAATGTTGTCGAGCTATTCTAAGGCGCTGACTACCTATAAGTGAAAATGTGTCAAACTATTCTAAGACACTGACTACCTAGGTGACGAAAATGAAATAATGTCAAGCGGTTCTAAGGTGTCGACTACCTACAATACATGAAATGATGTCAAACTATTCTAAGGCGCTGACTACCTGTAATAAATGAAACAATGCAATGTCAAGCGATTCTAAGGCGTTGACTACCTAGGATGTGAAAACTCTATGCAAATGCAAGAATGCTGAAATGCTAACGATGCTAATGATGCTGATGTTGATGATGATGCTGATGATGCTGATGATGCTGATGATACTCGGATGCTTCTGGGGACCGAAACCTGTGCCAATGCTCCTGGCTGGACCCAATGTGGACTTATTGCCATCGCCCCCCAAGCCGGTGTGCAGGGATAACTCCTGGTAAAAACCCTGGGGACTTATTGCCTTCACCCACCATTCGTTGTTTCCAAAAATAAGTTGACATCGTAAAAGGAGGATTTATTGCCATCACCTCGCCAACTTTCCGTCGCCAGGTCTTGTGACGCGCCTGGATAATGCAACTAGGTCTTATGACGAGAATATATGAATGAGATGAATGCAATGTGTTTGATGAGAGTGGGTAAGCTAAAAGGTAATGCTAAGTCTTACTACGAGCCTAAAGGAATGCAACTAGGTTTTATGACGAGCCTAAAGGTTGGATCTAGGTCTTATGACGAGCCTGCAGGTATGCAACTAGGTCTTACGATGAGCCTAAATGTTGGATCTAGGTCTTATGACGAGCCTAAGGATGGATCTAGCTCTTATGATGAGCCTAAAGGACGGTTCTAGGTCTTATGACAAGCCTAAGGATGGTTCTAGGTCTTATGACGAGCCTAAAGGTTGGATCTAGGTCTTATGACGAGCCTAAAGGTGGATCTAGGTCTTATGACGAGCCTAAGGATGGATCTAAGTGAAAGTAAGTTAAGTGTATGGTGTGTCTCGCGCTAAAAACGGGTTAGAAAGATAATGGTCTCGTGCAAATGCATGTGGTGAAAACCAATTGTAAAAGGGCCAAACATGGAGATTATGAGGTGTATGCAAAAGTTTGTAAAATGCAATCACAGTGCATGTAAGATATTTTTTCAAAGCAAGAAATTGCTGGAAAATGTGCCAAACATGGCAATGATGAGAATTGAAAATTGTTTAAAACAAGAAATTGCTGGAAAATGTGCCAAACATGGGAATGATGAGAATTGAAAAAAATGTTCAAAGCAAGAAATTGCTGGAAAATGTGCCAAACATGGCAATGCTTGAGTAAAATTCTACTGAAAAAGGAAAGTGAAATAATCATTTCCTAACTAAGAATTTTAGATCTGCAATTTGTTTCTTAGCGGATGAACATGCCACTGGTGGGAGTGTGTGGTGTTTGAGTGGTGGTCAGGACTTTTGATGGACTTGTGGTGTATGATGTGAAGGTAAAGGCTTCTGTGGGCCTGAGGTGTTTGATGTGGACGTAAGGGCTTATGTGTGCCTGTGGTGGGATGGTGGTGCTCAAGCTTTGGGCTTCAATTGGTGTTGTCATGGCAATTATTGCAACCAACAATTGTCCCCAGTATTTTTCCTTAGGACAATCTGAGCTAGAGTTCATGGCAATCGATTGGAACAATCGATTGCCCCCAGTATTTTCTTTGACTAAACGCGCGAATGAGTCTCGTCCTCATAGGGTCAAGGCTTATGTTTCGATGTGGTGCTTCCTAACCTACACTCAGCGTGTTCAATGATTGTACTTGTTTCCTGCTTATGGTCACAACTTCAAAACCATTGAATTTGACATTTGGTGGATTTACGCATTCGATCTGTTACTTTCACATGATTAGATACATAACTATCAAGTCGGAAGTCTTTAAAGCTTATAACGTGGCCATAGGGCGTGATGAAAGACGACGGGATCATGGAGGGATATTTGAGGTATGTGGAGCTTAAATGGGTGACCGAAGCTGCAACTTGTGTCCTTTCTCAGATTCATCTTCCTTGTCTTGAAGTTGTCTAGCTACTTCATGTTGACGTTGTTTTTGAGCTTCAGGACCTGGACTTTTGAAGTTGTCCTTTACACAATTTCTCTTTTTGTCATTTGGATTTCTTCGAGGCACTTCGGGTTTGCCTTTTTGTTTTATCCTTTCTTGACTTTGCCTTCGGGGTTCTTGTGTTTCCCGGTTTTGGGCTTCGAGAGCTGTTTTGATGTGAGCTCTTTTGATCCTGTGTCACTCTGGGACCATTTGCGGATCGCTTCGCCATGCTGATAGCGGCATTGCTTCTTTGAACTAATGAGAATGTTATCTGAGAGTCGGGCTCCTCGCTTCCTTTGGTCACCGGGTTGGACATTCATCATTGGCTAGGTTATTTTGTGGAGCTCATAATATCGAAAAGGGATATACGAAAGGCTCAACGGGGGTGCGTAGGGTTTAATGATAGGGTTTACAAGCTTTTGGCTATGTGGTGCTATACCTAGGTGCTTCGTCATTCCTGATAGTTGTGTATCCGTTCTTTGTTACTTTTCGCAGGTCTAAGAGTAAATTTACAAATTATCTCCTTCGGTCAGAGTTATGCCGTTTACCTCACCTTTGAATGTAGCCTCGTCGGAGTCGTGTAAAAATGACACGCTTGTTCACTCATGGTCTTTCCGCTCAAGGCACTCTCACGAAATGTTCACTCAAAGACTTGTTCACATGTTAAAACAAAAATTAAAGATAACAAACCAAACTCATATTGCCCCCAGTATTAATCTAGGGTTTATGACAACAATTTGATAGATATGGATTTGGAACCGCTTTGGGGGTTATTTGGATGTTTTGGGATAAGCTGTGTGGTTTGGTAAGGCATGCTCAAAATTTCAGAAACAAAATACAAGTCTTTGTATTCCATTGTCGGGAAATAATTAATTCATGAACCATTTTCTCAAAAGAAACTTGTGTGAAACAAAACCTTCTTTTTTTTAGTTATCATTTAGACGTGAAAAAGTCATTCATTTGTGAACATGAGGAAGAAGATGATTCAACAAAATCGATGCTTCTTATTAGTGGTTAAAAACGATCATTCTTTGAAAAATATGAGAGGTGCATTTGAAAGATGAGTGTTATGGCAGGTTATGCAGTAGAATGCATGGGAACCCTAAAATTTCAGTTGAATCCAAATCCTGTTGAACCATCTGAAGTCGGCATGCTGAAGACTTGAGCTCTTGACCGCCGGGATGTCGCTAAGATGACTATGATCGTCTTCTTCTTGGACTCTTAGTAGGCTCCACGAAATGCCTATGGAAGATGCATGAGACACTTGGGCCTCAATGTGAGGTGCATGGGTTGAAACGGTTTCAAGAATGTGGATTAGGCACTCGGGCCTGGGTGATTTCATGGATGTGGATAGGCACTCGGGCCTGGATGAATTGAAAGTGAGGCACACATGCCAGAATGATTCATAAGCGGGTTGGCACTTGGGCCGGAATGAGAATGTTACACTAGGGCCAGAATATGTTGTGAGATTGTGGCACTTGGGTCAGATTGTTTAGAATATGTGGCACTTGGGCCAGAAAGTGTTTGAAAGTGTGGCGCTTTGGCCGAAAAGTGTTTTAGGATGTGGCGCTTAGGCCAAAATGTGTTTGGGAGGGTGGCACGTGGGCCGAAATGATTTGGGAATGTGGCGCTTGGGCCAGGAAGTGTTTAGGAATGTGGCACTTTGGCCGGAATGTTTTAGGATTGTGGTTCTTGGGCCGAAATGTTCTGAGAATTTGGTGCTTGGGCCAAGTAATTCTGATTGGGCCTAAAAGATTATACCCATGCCTAGGATTTTGGGTCAAAACCCGAGTGAAAAGTATTCCTAGACTAGAATGAGCCTTGAAATGGAAAGGCCTGATGGATTTTCATGGATTGCTTTAGGTGGATTTGTTTTTCGTGGGCCTAGAACTAAATTGATAATTCAAATTGGGCCAGAAGAGAAATCACCTAAGTCTAAGATTGTGGGCCGAAGCCTGAATGACTCACATATTAAACCAAACAGGACCTCTGGGCCGTAAACAAATAGGGCTGTCAATTCGGGTTGGGCTAGGTTGATGTAGGAGAAATTCCTATCAATCTCTAGACTGGGTAGTGGGCTGATCATACAAGCAAACAAGGCCCACACAAATTCAACGTGTCCTCACTTGATGGTTAAATCAATTTGGGTATGGATCGATCCGGAGAGGTGCTTGGGGCTTGGGCCCAGGTCACCACAAAGGAATAGGGCTTGCACGCTATTCTCTATGGGCTTCCCCACTTTTTTCACATCACCTGAAGGTGTGCGTCTACGGTCGGGTCTTTGACTGACCAAACAATGGGCTAGGTAAGAACACTGCCAGGAAAACGCTTGGGGCTAAGGCCCAGGTATTAAGGGGATGTGGTTAGACGACATCCTCCCCTTTTCCCCCGCTTATTCACATCACCTAAAAGGTGTGAGTCCCTGACAGGGGACCCTAGATGGGTCCCGGGGTGAAACTGGTTTGTGTGGACCCTCGCTCTCATATGATGCAAAAGGTGTAGAAAATTAAAGTGCGCACAAAAGTAAATAAACAAAGAAATAAAGCCATAAATAAACAATTTTCGAGTTAAGCCCTCTTTCTTAAAATTAAGAGTTTGCCCCCAGCGGAGTCGCCAGTCTGTGAGCCTCGATTTTAAACCCTATCCTATGTTGATTAAGTTGAATGGGATCTAGTCGGGTTTTAGGTCCACTTATAACCTAAGGTTAATAACTATGTCATATAACAATAATTATTAAAACCTAAGCTAGCTCACTGGAACCTATTGTGAGTTGCCACCTAATTTTTGCCTAGATCAAAATAGGAAAGGAGAGTTCGGGTTCGGGGGCTTGATATTCGACTTAATTAGGGTTCAATTACTTTCATTACCCCTAGAAGTCGTTTTTCCTGTACTTAGTTTAATTACGGCTTATTACGAGTCGTTTTAACCTAAGTGCGCGAGCTTTTGTTTTTTTGTCTTTTTTAGCATTTTTTGACTGAAAATAAAAGTGAAAATTGAAATTACCTAAACTAGGGTTTCGGAGGCAGAATTAGGTCAAATTTTGTTTCCGTCCGTAGCTACGGACCTAATGTCCGTAACCATGGACCCTAGTTAACCTATGTGAAAATAAAAGTCGAATTAAACAGAAAACAGAAATTTGAAAAGTCCGGGGCCACGGACAGGATGTCCGTAGGCCTGGACATAGTTTAGAAAAACCTAATTTTTTAAAATTTTAAAATCCCGCCGCCGTCCGTGGGTGTCTGTGGCCAGAGACAACCTGTTTGTGGTCCCGGACCATAGGTCCGAGATCCCGGACCACCCACGGACAGGGGTTTTGTGGTGGTTCCCCAAGGTGTTTTTGGCTCAAAATTTATGCACGTGTAGCCTGAAAGGTATACAATTCGTTAGTAATTGACAGATTGCAGTTTGAAGTCGAATTAAGTACGAAACTTGACGAACAAGTAACAAGGCAGAAACAAAAGTAATAAGCAGTACATAAGCGTAAAAAGGTTAGTTTGAACCCAAAATTTGACAGAGAGTTAATAAGGTCGTGGAGAGTTAGAAAAGTAAAATTGCAACCTGTTTTACCTTCGAATTCAGGAGGATTCTTCACGTCGGGATTCTTCGGAGGCTCCGATGGTGCCGGTTCCGGATTGAGTTCGACCCGAGCTTCTGGTTGTTGATTGTTGAAGGTGTTCTTCACGTTTTGGAGGTGGTTTGGTTGATGTTTGATGATTGTTGATGTGTTGGGAGTAGAAAAATGTGTTTAGATGGTGATTTCGGGGGATTTTCGATGTGATTTTGGTGCTTGGATGTGTAAAAACGTGAAGAGAATGAGACGGATACCTTCTTTGTGGGTCTAGGGTTCTTGAGGTTCTGATTTGATCGTGGGATAAGGTTCCTTATATAGGCTTCCTTAAAGATAGAAAAATCCGGTAAAAACCGAGATTTACGGATGTTTTAGCTCAAGGGCTTCCAAAAGGAATTTGATTACGAAATTTTACACATGGGTAAAGGATGATATTTATGAATTTTCTAAAGTGGAATCGAATTTTTTGGATATTGGAATATTTTTAAATTCAATTTCTCGTCAGATTCAATCAGAAATTGCTAGAAATTTATTGAAAATTTGAAAAATCAAAATTCCAACGCCATTATGCTTCAAATGTCATCCTTGGTCATGGGATAAAATTTCAAAGCATTTTGAATTGATTTGACCCTTATTTGGAGGAGAGAGAAAGCCTATAGGGGGCTTAGGAGCCTTGAAAAATTACGAAAGTGCCCCTGGAGATGACTAAGCTGTCCCTAGTACTCTGAAATGTGCCGATCGAACCGGGAACCCTCGCTACTATCCTATTAGTAGTGACTCTCTTCCGGGGGTTGAAATTTTGGGTATAACAGATTGCCCCCCGTCAACTAGACTTGGTAATGGAAATGAAAAGGCTAGTTGATGCTTGAGGGATACCCCCAAAATTTTGGACTCCACAGAATCCTCCATGTTGTGCAAAACCGTGTTGATTACGTCCAGCTATTCGGAGGCGCTGACTACCTAAGCAGAAAAATGTTGTCGAGCTATTCTAAGGCACTGACTACCTATAAGTGAAAATGTTGTCGAGCTATTCTAAGGCGCTGACTACCTATAAGTGAAAATGTGTCAAGCTATTCTAAGGCGCTGACTACCTAGGTGACGAAAATGAAATAATGTCAAGCGGTTTTAAGGCGTCGACTACCTACAATATATGAAATGATGTCAAAATATTTTAAGGCGCTGACTACCTGTAATAAATGAAACAATGCAATGTCAAGCGATTCTAAGGCGTTGACTACCTAGGATGTGAAAACTGTATGCAAATGCAAGAATGCTGAAATGCTAACGATGCTAATGATGCTGATGTTGTTGATGATGTTGATGATGTTGATGATGCTGATGATGCTGATGATGCTCGGATGCTTCTGGGGACCGAAACCCGTGCCAATGCTCCTGGCTGGACCCAATGTGGACTTATTGCCATCGCCCCCAAGCCGGTGTGCAGGGATAACTCCTGGTAAAAACCCTGGGGACTTATTGCCTTCGCCCACCATTCGTTGTTCCCAAAAATAAGTTGACATCACAAAAGGAGGATTTATTGCCATCACCTCGCCAACTTTCTGTCGCCAGGTCTTGTGACGCGCCTGAATAATGCAACTAGGTCTTATGACGAGCCTATATGAATGAGATGAATGCAATGTGTTTGATGAGAGTGGGTAAGTTAAAAGGTAATGCTAGGTCTTACTACGAGCCTAAAGGAATGCAACTAGGTCTTATGACGTGCCTAAAGGTTGGATCTAGGTCTTATGACGAGCCTACAGGTATGCAACTAGGTCTTACGATGAGCCTAAAGGTTGGATCTAGGTCGTATGATGAGCCTAAGGATGGATCTAGGTCTTATGATGAGCCTAAAGGACGGTTCTAGGTCTTATGATGAGCCTAAGGATGGTTCTAGGTCTTATGACGAGCCTAAAGGTTGGATCTAGGTCTTATGACGAGCCTAAAGGTGGATCTAGGTCTTATGACGAGCCTAAGGATGGATCTAAGTGAAAGTGAGTTAAGTGTATGGTGTGTCTCGCGCTAAAAACGGGTTAGAAAGATAATGGTCTCATGCAAATGCATGTGGTGAAAACCAATTGTAAAAGGGCCAAACGTGGAGATTATGAGGTGTATGCAAAAGTTTGTAAAATGCAATCACAGTGCATGTAAGATATTTGTTCAAAGCAAGAAATTGCTGGAAAATGTGCCAAACATGGGAATGATGAGAATTGAAAAAAATGTTCAAAGCAAGAATATGCTGGAAAATGTGCCAAACGTGGCAATGCTTGAGTAAAATTCTACTGAAAAAGGAAAGTGAAATAATCATTTCCTAACTAAGAATTTTAGATCTGCAATTTGTTTCTTAGAGGATGAACATGCCATTGGTGGGAGTGTGTGGTGTTTGAGTGGTGGTCAGGACTTTTGATGGACTAGTGGTGTATGATGTGAAGGTAAAGGCTTATGTGGGCCTGAGGTGTTTGATGTGGACGTAAGGGCTTATGTGTGCCTGTGGTTGGATGGTGGTGCTCAAGCTTTGGGCTTCAATTGGTGTTGTCATGGCAATTATTGCAACCAACAATTGCCCCCTGTATTTTTCCTTAGGACAATCTGAGCTAGAGTTCCGATCGATTGCCCCCAGTATTTTCTTTGACTAAACGCGCGAACGAGTCTCGACCTCATAGGGTCAAGGCTTATGTTTCGATGTGGTGCTTCCTAACCTACACTCAGCGTGTTTGATGATTGTACTTGTTTCCTGCTCACGGTCACAACTTCAAAACCATTGAATTTGACATTTGGTGGATTTACGCATTCGATCTGTTACTTTCACATGATTAGATACACAACTATCAAGTCGGAAGTCTTTAAAGCTTATAACGTGGCCATAGGGCGTGATGAAAGACGATGGGATCATGGAGGGATATTTGAGGTATGTGGAGCTTAAATGGGTGACCGAAGCTGCAACTTGTGTCCTTTCTCAGATTCATCTTCCTTGTCTTGAAGTTGTCTAGCTACTTCATGTTGACGTTGTTTTTGAGCTTCAGGACCTGGACTTTTGAAGTTGTCCTTTACACCATTTCTCTTTTTGTCAATTGGATTTCTTCGAGGCACTTCGGGTTTGCCTTTTTGTTTTATCCTTTCTTGACTTTGCCTTCAGGGTTCTTCTGTTTCCCGGTTTTTGGCTTCAAGAGCTGTTTTGATGTGAGCTCTTTTGATCCTGTGTCACTCTGGGACCATTTGCGGATCGCTTCGCCATGCTGATAGCGGCATTGCTTCTTTGAACTGATGAGAATGTTATCTGAGAGTCGGGCTCCTCGCTTCCTTTGGTCACCGGGTCGGACATTCATCATTGGCTAGGTTATTTTGTGGAGCTCATAATATCGAAAAGGGATATACGAAAGGCTCAACGGGGGTGCGTAGGGTTTAATGATAGGGTTTACAAGCTTTTGGGTATGTGGTGCTATACCTAGGTGCTTCGTCATTCCTGATAGTTGTGTATCCGTTCTTTGTTTCTTTTCGCAGGTCTAAGAGTAAATTTACAAATTATCTCCTTCGGTCAGAGTTATGCCGTTTACCTCACCTTTGAATGTAGCCTCTTCGGAGTCATGTAAAAATGACACGCTCGTTCACTCATGGTCTTTCCGCTCAAGGCACTCTCACGAAATGTTCACTCAAAGACTTGTTCACACGTTAAAACAAAAAATTAAAGATAACAAGCCTAACTCATATTGCCCCCAGTATTAATCTAGGGTTTATGACAACAATTTGATAGATATGGATTTGGAACCGCTTTGGGGGTTATTTGGATGTTTCGGGATAAGCTGTGTGGTTTGGTAAGGCATGCTCAAAATTTCAGAAACAAAATACAAGTCTTTGTATTCCATTGTCGGGAAATAATTAATTCATGAACCATTTTCTCAAAAGAAACTTGGGTGAAACAAAACCTTCTTTTTTTTTAGTTATCATTTAGACTTGAAAGAGTCATTCATTTGTGAACATGAGGAAGAAGATGATTCAACAAAATCGATGCTTCTTATTAGTGGTTAAAAACGATCATTCTTTGAAAAATATGAGAGGTGCATTTGAAAGATGAGTGTTATGGCAGGTTATGCAGTAGAATGCATGGGAACCCTAAAATTTCTGTTGAATCCAAATCCTGTTGAACCATCTGAAGTCGGCATGCTGAAGACTTGAGCTCTTGACCGCCGGGATGTCGCTAAGATGACTATGATCGTCTTCTTGTTGGACTCTTAGTAGGCTCCACGAAATGCCTATGGATGACGCATGAGACACTTGGGCTTGAAAGTGAGGTGCATGGGTTGAAACGGTTTCATGAATGTGGATTAGGCACTCGGGCCTGGGTGATTTCATGGATGTGGATAGGCACTCGAGCCTCGATGAATTGAAAGTGAGGCACACATGCCAGAATGATTCATAAGCGGGTTGGCACTTGGGCCGGAATGAGAATGCGGCACTAGGGCCAGAATATGTTGTGAGATTGTGGCACTTTGGTCGGAATGTTTAGAATATGTGGCACTTGGGCCAGAAAGTGTTTGAAAGTGTGGCGCTTTGGCCGAAAAGTGTTTTAGGATGTGGCGCTTAGGCCAGAATGTGTTTGGGAAGGTGGCACGTGGGCCGAAATGATTTGGGAATGTGGCGCTTGGGCCAGAAAGTGTTTAGGAATGTGGCACTTTGGCCGGAATGTTTTAGGATTGTGGTTCTTTGGCCGAAATGTTCTGAGAATTTGGTGCATGGGCCAAGTAATTCTTATTGGGCCTAAAAGATTATACCCATACCTAGGATGTTGGGTCAAAACCCGAGTGAAAAGTATTCCTAGACTAGAATGAGCCTTGAAATGGAAAGGCCTGATGGATTTTCATGGATTGCTTTAGGTTGATTTGCTTTTCATGGGCCTAGAACTAAATTGATAATTCAAATTGGGCCAGAAGAGAAATCACCTAAGTCTAAGATTGTGGGCCGAAGCCCGAATGACTCACATATTAAACCAAACAGGACCTCTGGGCCGCAAACAAATAGGGCTGCCAATTCAGGTTGGGCTAGGTTGATGTAGGAGAAATTCCTATCAATCTCTAGACTGGGTAGTGGGCCGATCATACAAGCAAACAAGGCCCACACAAATTCAACGTGTCCTCACTTGACGGTTAAATAAATTTGGGAATGGATCGATCCGGAGAGGTGCTTGGGGCTTGGGCCCAGGTCACCACAAAGGAATAGGGCTTGCACGCTATTCTCTTTGGGCTTCCCCACTTTTTTCACATCACCTGAAGGTGTGCGTCTACGGTCGGGTCTTTGACTGACCAAACAATGGGCTAGGTAAGGACACTGCCAGGAAAACGCATGGGGCTAAGGCCCAGGTATTAAGGGGATGTGGTTAAACGACATCCTCCTCTTTTCCCCCGCTTATTCACATCACCTAAAAGGTGTGAGTCCCTGACAGGGGACCCTAGATGGGTCCCGGGGTGAAACTGGTTTGTGTGAACCCTCGCTCTCATATGATGCAAAAGGTGCAAAAAATTAAAGTGCGCACAAAAGTAAATAAACAAAGAAATAAAGCCGTAAATAAACAATTTTCGTGTTAAGCCCTCTTACTTAAAATTAAACAAGTTAAAATTAAGAGTTTGTCCCCAGCGGAGTCGCCAGTCTGTGAGCCTCGATTTTAAACCCTATCCTATGTTGATTAAGTTGAATGGGATCTAGTCGGGTTTTAGGTCCACTTATAACCTAAGGTTAATAACTATGTCATATAACAATAATTATTAAAACCTAAGCTAGCTCATTGGATCCTTTTGTGAGTCGCCACCTAATTTTTGCCTAGATCAAATTAGGAAAGGAGAGTTCGGGTTCGGGGGCTTGATATTCGACTTAATTAGGGTTCAATTACTTTCACTACCCCTAGAAGTCGTTTTTCCTATACTTAGTTTAATTACGGCTTATTACGAGTCGTTTTAACCTAAGTGCGCGAGCTTCTGTTTTTTTGTGTTTTTTAGCATTTTTTGACTGAAAATAAAAGTGAAAATTGAAATTACCTAAACTAGGGTTTCGAAGGCAGAATTAGGTCAAATTTTGTTTCCGTCCGTAGCCACGGACCTAATGTCCGTAACCATGGACCCTAGTTAACCTATGTGAAAATAAAAGTCGAATTAAACAGAAAACAAAAATTTGAAAAGTCCGGGGCCACGGACAGGATGTCTGAAGGCCCGGACATAGTTTAGCAAAACCTAATTTTTTAAAATTTTAAAATCCCGCCGCCGTCCGTGGGTGTCCGTGGCCACGGATAACCCGCCCGTGGTCCCGGACCATAGGTCCGAGATCCCGGACCACCCACGGACAGGGGTTTTGTGGTGGTTCCCGAAGGTGTTTTTGGCTCAAAATTTATGCACGTGTAGCCTGAAAGGTATACAATTTGTTAGGAATTGACATATTACAGTTTGAAGTCGAATTAAGTACGAAACTTGACGAACAAATAACAAGGCAGAAACAAAAGTAATTAGCAATACAGAAGCGTAAAAAGGTTTGTTTGAACCCAAAATTTGACAGAGAGTTAATAAGGTCGTGGAGAGTTAGAAAAGTAAAATTGCAACCTGTTTTACCTTCGAATTCAGGAGGATTCTTCACGTCGGGATTCTTCGGAGGCTCCGATGGTGCTGGTTCCGGATTGAGTTCGACCCGAGCTTCTGGTTGTTGATTGTTGAAGGTGTTCTTCACGTTTTGGAGGTGGTTTGGTTGATGTTTGATGATTGTTGATGTGTTGGGAGTAGAAAAATGTGTTTAGATGGTGATTTCGGGGGATTTTCGATGTGATTTTGGTGCTTGGATGTGTAAAGACGTGAAGAGAATGAGACGGCTGCCTTCTTTGATGGTCTAGGGTTCTGGAGGTTCTGATTTGTTCATGGGATAAGGTTCCTTATATAGGCTTCGTTAAAGATAGCAAAATCCGGTAAAAACCAAGATTTACCGACGTTTTAGCTCAAGGGCTTCCAAAATGAATTTGATTATGAAATTTTACACATGGGTAAAGGATGATATTTCTGAATTTTCTAAAGTGGAATCGAATTTTTTGGATATTAGAATATTTTTAAATTCAATTTCTCGTCAGATTCAATCAGAAATTGCTAGAAATTTATTGGAAATTCAAAAAATCAAAATTCCAACGCCATTATGCTTCAAATGTGATCCTCGGTCATGGGTTAAAATTTCAAAGCATTGTGAATTGATTTGACCCTTATTTGGAGGAGAGAGAAAGCCTATAGGGGGCGTAGGAGCCTTGAAAAATTACGAAAGTGCCCCTAGAGATGACTAAGCTGTCCCTAGTACTCTGAAATGTGCCGATCGAACCGGGAACCCTCGCTACTATCCTATTAGTAGAGACTCTCTTCCAGGGGGGTTGAAATTTTGGGTATAACAGATTGCCCCCCGTCAACTAGACTTTGTAATGGAAATGAAAAGGCTAGTTGATGCTTGAGGGATACCCCCAAAATTTTGGACTCCACAGAATCCTCCATGTTGTGTGAAACCGCGTTGATTACGTCCAGCTATTCAGAGGCGCTGACTACCTAAGTAGTAAAATGTTGTCGAGCTATTCTAAGGCACTGACTACCTATAAGTGAAAATGTTGTCGAGCTATTCTAAGGCGCTGACTACCTATAAGTGAAAATGTGTCAAGCTATTCTAAGGCGCTGACTACCTAGGTGACGAAAATGAAATAATGTCAAGCGGTTCTAAGGCGTCGACTACCTACAATACATGAAATGATGTCAAACTATTCTAAGGCGTTGACTACCTGTAATATATGAAACAATGCAATGTCAAGCGATTCTAAGGCGTTGACTACCTAGGATGTGAAAACTGTATGCAAATGCAAGAATGCTGAAATGCTAACGATGCTAATGATGCTGATGTTGATGATGATGCTGATGATGCTGATGATGCTCGGATGCTTCTGGGGACCGAAACCCGTGCCAATGCTCCTGGCTGGACCTAATGTGGACTTATTGCCATCGCCCCCCAAGCCGGTGTGCAGGGATAACTCCTGGTAAAAACCCTGGGGACTTATTGCCTTCGCCCACCATTCAATGTTCCCAAAAATAATTTGACATCGCAAAAGGAGGATTTATTGCCATCACCTCGCCAACTTTCTGTCGCCAGGTCTTGTGACGTGCCTGAATAATGCAACTAGGTCTTATGACGAGCCTATATGAATGAGATGAATGCAATGTGTTTGATGAGAGTGGGTAAGCTAAAAGGTAATGCTAGGTCTTACTACGAGCCTAAAGGAATGCAACTCGGTCTTATGACGAGCCTAAAGGTTGGATCTAGGTCTTATGACGAGCCTACATGTATGCAACTAGGTCTTACAATGAGCCTAAAGGTTGGATCTCGGTCGTATGACGAGCCTAAGGATGGATCTAGGTCTTATGATGAGCCTAAAGGACGGTTCTAGGTCTTATGATGAGCCTAAGGATGGTTCTAGGTCTTATGACGAGCCTAAAGGTTGGATCTAGGTCTTATGACGAGCCTAAAGGTGGATCTAGGTCTTATGACGAGCCTAAGGATGGATCTAAGTGAAAGTGAGTTAAGTGTATCGTGTGTCTCGCGCTAAAAATGGGTTAGAAAGATAATGGTCTCGTGCAAATGCATGTGGTGAAAACCAATTGTAAAAGGGCCAAACGTGGAGATTATGAGGTGTATGCAAAAGTTTGTAAAATGCAATCACAGTGCATGTAAGATATTTGTTCAAAGCAAGAAATTGTTGGAAAATGTGCCAAACATGGCAATGATGAGAATTGAAAATTGTTTAAAACAAGAAATTGCTGGAAAATGTGCCAAACATGGGAATGATGAGAATTGAAAAAAATGTTCAAAGCAAGAAATTGCTGGAAAATGTGCCAAACGTGGCAATGCTTGAGTAAAATTCTACTGAAAAAGGAAAGTGAAATAATCATTTCCTAACTAAGAATTTTAGATCTGCAATTTGTTTCTTAGAGGATGAACATGCCACTGGTGGGAGTGTGTGGTGTTTGAGTGGTGGTCAGGACTTTTGATGGACTAGTGGTGTATGATGTGAAGGTAAAGGCTTATGTGGGCCTGAGGTGTTTGATGTGGACGTAAGGGCTTATGTGTGCCTGTGGTGGGATGATGGTGCTCAAGCTTTGGGCTTCAATTGGTGTTGTCATGGCAATTATTGCAACCAACAATTGCCCCCAGTATTTTTCCTTAGGACAATCTGAGCTAGAGTTCATGGCAATCGATTGGAACGATCGATTGCCCCCAGTATTTTCTTTGACTAAACGCGCGAACGAGTCTCGTCCTCATAGGGTCAAGGCTTATGTTTCGATGTGGTGCTTCCTAACCTACACTCAGTGTGTTTGATGATTGTACTTGTTTCCTGCTCACGGTCACAACTTCAAAACCATTGAATTTGACATTTGGTGGATTTACGCATTCGATCTGTTACTTTCACATGATTAGATACACAACTATCAAGTCGGAAGTCTTTAAAGATTATAACGTGGCCATAGGGCGTGATGAAAGACGACGGGATCATGGAGGGATATTTGAGGTATGTGGAGCTTAAATGGGTGACCGAAGCTGCAACTTGTGTCCTTTCTCAGATTCATCTTCCTTGTCTTGAAGTTGTCTAGCTACTTCATGTTGACGTTGTTTTTGAGCTTCAGGACCTGGACTTTTGAAGTTGTCCTTTACACCATTTCTCTTTTTGTCATTTGGATTTCTTCGAGGCACTTCGGGTTTGCCTTTTTGTTTTATCCTTTCTTGACTTTGCCTTCGGGGTTCTTCTGTTTCCCGGTTTTGGGCTTCGAGAGCTGTTTTGATGTGAGCTCTTTTGATCCTGTGTCACTCTGGGACCATTTGCGGATCGCTTCGCCATGCTGATAGCGGCATTGCTTCTTTGAACTGATGAGAATGTTATCTGAGAGTCGGGCTCCTCGCTTCCTTTGGTCACCGGGTCGGACATTCATCATTGGCTAGGTTATTTTGTGGAGCTCATAATATCGAAAAGGGATATACGAAAGGCTCAACGGGGGTGCGTAGGGTTTACAAACTTTTGGCTATGTGGTGCTATACCTAGGTGCTTCGTCATTCCTGATAGTTGTGTATCCGTTCTTTGTTTCTTTTCGCAGGTCTAAGAGTAAATTTACAAATTATCTCCTTCGGTCAGAGTTATGCCGTTTACCTCACCTTTGAATGTAGCCTCATCAGAGTCATGTAAAAATGACACGCTCGTTCACTCATGGTCTTTCCGCTCAAGGCACTCTCACGAAATGTTCACTCAAAGACTTGTTCACACGTTAAAACAAAAAATTAAAGATAACAAACCTAACTCATATTGCCCCCAGTATTAATCTAGGGTTTATGACAACAATTTGATAGATATGGATTTGGAACCGCTTTGGGGGTTATTTGGATGTTTCGGGATAAGCTGTGTGGTTTGGTAAGGCATGCTCAAAATTTCAGAAACAAAATACAAGTCTTTGTATTCCATTGTCGGGAAATAATTAATTCATGAACCATTTTCTCAAAAGAAACTTGTGTGAAACAAAACCTTCTTTTTTTTTTAGTTATCATTTAGACTTGAAAAAGTCATTCATTTGTGAACATGAGGAAGAAGATGATTCAACAAAATCGATGCTTCTTATTAGTAGTTAAAAACGATCATTCTTTGAAAAATATGAGAGGTGCATTTGAAAGATGAGTGTTATGGCAGGTTATGCAGTAGAATGCATGGGAACCCTAAAATTTCTATTGAATCCAAATCCTGTTGAACCATCTGAAGTCGGCATGCTGAAGACTTGAGCTCTTGACCACCGGGATGTCGCTAAGATGACTATGATTGTCTTCTTCTTGGACTCTTAGTAGGCTCCACGAAATGCCTATGAATGGCGCATGAGACACTTGGGCTTGAATGTGAGGTGCATGGGTTGAAACGGTTTCATGAATGTGGATTAGGCACTCGGGCCTGGGTGATTTCATGGATGTGGATAGGCACTCGGGCCTGGATGAATTGAAAGTGAGGCACACATGCCAGAATGATTCATAAGCGGGTTGGCACTTGGGCCGGAATGAGAATGCGGCACTAGGGCCAGAATATGTTGTGAGATTGTGGCACTTGGGTCGGAATGTTTAGAATATGTGGCACTTGGGCCAGAAAGTGTTTGAAAGTGTGGCGCTTTGGCCGAAAAGTGTTTTAGGATGTGGCGCTTAGGCCAGAATGTGTTTGGGAAGGTGGCAGGTGGGCCGAAATGATTTGGGAATGTGGCGCTTGGGCCAGAAAGTGTTTAGGAATGTGGCACTTTGGCCGGAATGTTTTAGGATTGTGGTTCTTTGGCCGAAATTTTCTGAGAAGTTGGTGCATAGGCCAAGTAATTCTGATTGGGCCTAAAAGATTATACCCATACCTAGGATTATGGGTCAAAACCCGAGTGAAAAGTATTCCTAGACTAGAATGAGCCTTGAAATGGAAAGGCCTGATGGATTTTCATGGATTGCTTTAGGTGGATTTGTTTTTCATGGGCCTAGAACTAAATTGATAATTCAAATTGGGCCAGAAGAGAAATTACCTAAGTCTAAGATTGTGGGCCGAAGCCTGAATGACTCACATATTAAACCAAACAGGACCTCTGGGCCGCAAACAAATAGGGCTGCCAATTCGGGTTGGGCTAGGCTGATGTAGGAGAAATTCCTATCAATCTCTAGACTGGGTAGTGGGCCAATCATACAAGCAAACAAGGCCTACACAAATTCAACGTGTCCTCACTTGACGGTTAAATCAATTTGGGTATGGATCGATCCGGAGAGGTGCTTGGGGCTTGGGCCCAGGTCACCACAAAGGAATAGGGCTTGCACGCTATTCTCTTTGGGCTTCCCCACTTTTTTCACATCACCTGAAGGTGTGCGTCTACGGTCGGGTCTTTGACTGACCAAACAATGGGCTAGGTAAGGACACTGCTAGGAAAACGCATGGGGCTAAGGCCCAGGTATTAAGGGGATGTGGTTAGACGACATCCTCCTCTTTTCCCCCGCTTATTCACATCACCTAAAAGGTGTGAGTCCCTGACAGAGGACCCTAGATGGGTCCCGGGGTGAAACTGGTTTGTGTGAACCCTCGCTCTCATATGATGCAAAAGGTGCAGAAAATTAAAGTGCGCACAAAAGTAAATAAACAAAGAAATAAAGCCGTAAATAAACAATTTTCGTGTTAAGCCCTCTTTCTTAAAATTAAACAAGTTAAAATTAAGAGTTTGTCCCCAGCGGAGTCGCCAGTCAGTGAGCCTCGATTTTAAACCCTATCCTATGTTGATTAAGTTGAATGGGATCTAGTCGGGTTTTAGGTCCACTTATAACCTAAGGTTAATAACTATGTCATATAACAATAATTATTAAAACCTAAGCTAGCTCACTGGAACCTATTGTGAGTTGCCACCTAATTTTTGCCTAGATCAAATTAGGAAAGGAGAGTTCGGGTTCGGGGGCTTGATATTCGACTTAATTAGGGTTCAATTACTTTCACTACCCCTAGAAGTCGTTTTTTCCTATACTTAGTTTAATTACGGCTTATTACGAGTCGTTTTAACCTAAGTGCGCGAGCTTCTATTTTTTTTGTGTTTTTTAGCATTTTTTGACTGAAAATAAAAGTGAAAATTGAAATTACCTAAACTAGGGTTTCGAAGGCAGAATTAGGTCAAATTTTGTTTCCGTCCGTAGCCACGGACCTAATGTCCGTAACCATGGACCCTAGTTAACCTTTGTGAAAATAAAAGTCGAATTAAACAGAAAACAGAAATTTGAAAAGTCCGGGGCCACGGACAGGATGTCCGTAGGCCCGGACATAGTTTAGCAAAACCTAATTTTTTAAAATTTTAAAATCCCGCCGCCGTCCGTGGGTGTCCGTGGCCACGGACAACCCGTCCGTGGTCCCGGACCATAGGTCCGAGATCCCGGACCACCCACGGACAGGGGTTTTGTGGTGGTTCCCGAAGGTGTTTTTGGCTCAAAATTTATGCACGTCTAGCCTGAAAGGTATACAATTCGTTAGGAATTGACATATTACAGTTTGAAGTCGAATTAAGTACGAAACTTGACGTACAAGTAACAAGGCAGAAACAAAAGTAATTAGCAATACAGA
Source organism: Limonium bicolor (assembly GCA_023374045.1). Lineage (NCBI taxonomy): Eukaryota > Viridiplantae > Streptophyta > Magnoliopsida > Caryophyllales > Plumbaginaceae > Limonium > Limonium bicolor. Next base: position 256,031,642 of record CM041782.1, on the reverse strand, counting down.
AGCGTAAAAAGGTTTGTTGAACCCAAAATTTGACAAGAGTTAATAAGGTCGGAGGTGAGAGTTAGAAAAGTAAAATTGCAACCTGTTTTACCTTCAAATTCAGGAGGATTCTTCACGTCGGGATTCTTCGGAGGCTCCGATGGTGCCGGTTCCGGATTGAGTTCGACCCGAGCTTCTGGTTGTTGATTGTTGAAGGTGTTCTTCACGTTTTGGAGGTGGTTTGGTTGATGTTTGATGATTGTTGATGTGTTGGGAGTAGAAAAATGTGTTTAGATGGTGATTTCGGGGGATTTTCGATGTGATTTTGGTGCTTGGATGTGTAAAAACGTGAAGAGAATGAGACGGCTGCCTTCTTTGAGGGTCTAGGGTTCTGGAGGTTCTGATTTGTTCATGGGATAAGGTTCCTTATATAGGTTTCGTTAAAGATAGCAAAATCCGGTAAAAACCGAGATTTACCGACGTTTTAGCTCAAGGGCTTCCAAAATGAATTTGATTATGAAATTTTACACATGGGTAAAGGATGATATTTCTGAATTTTCTAAAGTGGAATTGAATTTTTTGGATATTAGAATATTTTTAAATTCAATTTCTCGTCAGATTCAATTAGAAATTGCTAGAAATTTATTGGAAATTCGAAAAATCAAAATTCCAACGCCATTATGCTTCAAATGTCATCCTCGGTCATGGGTTAAAATTTCAAAGCATTGTGAATTGATTTGACCCTTATTTGGAGGAGAGAGAAAGCCTATAGGGGGCTTAGGAGCCTTGAAAAATTACGAAAGTGCCCTTGGAGATGACTAAGCTGTCCTTAGTACTCTGAAATGTGCCGATCGAACCGGGAACCCTCGCTACTATCCTATTAGTAGAGACTCTCTTCCGGGGGGTTGAAATTGTGGGTATAACAACAGTAAAAAAAACGCAATGCGCCTACCCCCCTTAAAGATGGATTACGCCCACGTAATCCCCACTATATCATCCTTGAACATTTGTTCAAGATGTTTAAGTCACAAGGAGCGTTCTAGTTTCCATGCAATGTAACTCTCATTATAATGCCATCATAGGTCTTGGCCATGTTAATGGCTGGGTTTCAGTATCAAAAGGCTTTTATTGGTATTTACCGATTTACCAAACGGATTCGGTTTTTGTCTCTTTGGGTCTAAGGTATTGGCTGATAGGTCACTTGTTACTCAACTGGAAGATGTGCGATATGGTCCACCAGCTTCTGCTGTGCGAATCTGATTACCTTCAGGTTTAGTTTTCCCCTCACTATGCCTTCTAAGGTGGTGTATGGCTTAATTGTATCTTTATCATTTAGGAGTAGGGCCATTTGACTGCCATGTGGTATTTTAATTTATACACGGTCTATGTGGCTTGTAATTTGTCTATTAATTTTCCCTGGAGGTCGGATATTCATTCTTTTAGTGCGCTTTTAAGCGTCTACGTTATTCTTTCCAACCGCCCTTAAGGTTTATATTCATACATAGTCTATAGTAACGATTTAGTGTTTAGTGTTCTTCGATGTCAAAATGTGTTGTTGTTACAACGATTTGTTTAGTTTATATTACCGCTCATAATTATGTGTAGATAGCTAGTTTTTCGTCTTTAAGTAATCTTTATTTTTCAGCCCATTTATGGCCTTGACACTACTGGTTGACTTCACTTAGTTTCAGTCAAAGGTTACCTAATTATATATGTTAGAAGTTTCCATGATTGTTAACCATTTAACATAGGATATCTAGTTTCCTTATCATCATCATTGTTCTTATGATTGTATCAAGTAGCAGTGTAATACTCCGTATTTTTACGTTTTCAGATTTCATGACATAACGTTCCGGTTTATGTCATTACTTATGTTTGTGTGATGCTTTGTTTAGTTGATGGGACGTTCGAGGTATTTAAATAAAAGACGGGGGCAAGGAGGTCGTTTCCCTTTCTTTTATTTTGGTAAGTTATTAATAAGGAAAAAGGGAGAGCCTCATTTGTTTTTCTCGCTCAGTTTTTCCCGATCAGTTTTCAAGACGTGGTGTGTTCTTCTCTCGACAGTTTTCAGCATCCCTCTCCTCTCCTTCTTCTTTGAGTGCTAATTCCTGGTGCATTGCTGGTGCGTTTGAGATCGAATTCCGGTTCTGTGTGATTGCTCTTCCTCTGCGGTGGTTCAGGTTTGGTTTCCCTTTCGGTTTTGATGGTGTTCGCTTCTGTTTTGAGAGAGACAGGGTTCTGATTGATTGGATTGTTTGCTGGCTGAATTCAGTGTCGTCTGGTGCATTTCCTCTGCTGCGTTCTGTTCGCTGAGTTGCTGGTAACGTCTGGCCGGATTCTGCGCTTCGAATTCATGTAAGTGGGGGATGGAATCGGGGTAGTTTGCTCACCCTCGGGGACTGATTTTAATATCGGTTTCGTATCTGATTTCGTGTGTTGCTTGTGTGTTTTCTCATTGGTTTTGCGTTGTTAATCGTTTGGCTAAACCCCCGAGGGTACTGATTTACCATTCTGTGAGTTTTGTGTAAATTATGGTGATTTTGGCTGATTTCTGCTCGTCTGATCGCTCTGGATTTCGTCAGTTTCGCGCTGTCCGAACGTCTGTCCGAACTTGTAAGTTCTGACAGTTCATCGGGCGCGTTTTGTTTTTGAAGGTTTTGAAGTGTCCGGACATCGGTCCGAACTTCAAAGTTCGGACCTGACGCGAGGATGAGTTTTTGTAAAAGTTTCGACGTGTGTCCGAACTTGCAAGGTCGGACGCAAGTTCGGACACTAAGATGGTTCTAGCTTTTAACTCTCGACTTACGTCCGAACTTTGACGTTCGGACGTAAGTTCGGACATTTGTATCTCCGCGACTTCTGACTCTCGACCTCTGTCCGAACTTGCAAGGTCGGACGCAAGTTCGGACATGCCACTGTTTTGAGCATAACTTCTCTGTTTTAGCTCCGTTTTGCGTTCCGTTTGCGGGGTTGGATTCCCCTATCTGTGTACAAGCTTCTTATGCTGTTTATATGCATTTCCATGCTCTTAAGATCTGTTTTGTGAGCTTTTGGTTTTGGGACCTAGTTACTTTGCTTCTGAGCCTTGGATAGTCGGGTCGGGCTGTCCCGTAGCATGCTGCGCAGGAATTCCTTCCGTTTATACTCCTTAGGGTCTCCCTTAGGACGTTATTTGACCGACGGGTCTGTTAGCTGTCTCTACGGCTTCTGTTGTGGGATCCTCGGATCCATAGGACCTTATGTGAGTCCTTCTATTGTGTTAGCTTGTTACTAGTGTCCCACTCTTCCGTTCTGATCTGAAAGTCCGACTGTGTTTTGAACTGATATTCCGTTCTGCTCTGCCTCTGTTTTGTGGTTTCATTCGGTCTATTTATATTGACTCCGCTATCCTCTCTGTTTATAAGTATTCTTCTGCTTCTGTTTTGAGTGGGCTTCCTTGAGGAAGTCTTCTGCTTGCTGGGCTGTTTAGCTCACCCCTTTACTTTGTTGCAGATTGAGCTCGTGGGATCTTCTCTTCTCGTCCCCTTCTGGAGCTTCGTTATTTTATGTGTCTTTAGACTTTGTTTGCTTGCGCTTTGGACGCTTTAGTACTTTGTGTAGCCTTCGGGCCTCTCTCTTTGTATTTGACTTATAAGCATTTGGGTCTTGTAAACTCTTTTGGTATTTATTCAAGTTTGTTATTCGGTTTTGGGATTCGTTTGCTTAGAGCCTTGCGACGTTAGGTAGTAGACTCGCGGCGTGTAACGGCCCTAACTCCTAGGCCGGTTTTGGGGTCGTTACAAGCAGCTTGTCGACTAGCTCTGCTTAGTCGCAGGGTCTAGTGTCTTGCATTTGACTTAGTAGTCTATTTTTTGTGTATCAGCCATTTGGTTATCAGTAACATCACACCATTCTTCCGACAATTTTAAGTCTTTACATCTTTGTGTGTGTTTACTTGGTTTCGAACCATGTATCCATGTAGTTTATGTGATTTTATCGTCAAGTAGCAACCACGCTTCCTTCGCACTTTACTAAACCAAATTCATACAATTTGACACCTATTTGTAGTTTATGTGTCCACTTGTAGGGGGTTTCGAGAATCATCCAACACTGACGTGATCAGCATAGGTGTGGGACTACTCCTTCACCCCAACTTGTGCTCAGCGTCACTTGACCTGGCCAGGGTCAAATTCAACCTTGCACGTCCAATTTAAACAACCAATTAATTTAACCTATCTCAATTCTTATCTCTCTCGTTCCTAGTCATTCGACATTTAATTCATGGACTAGTATCGAAATCCTTAAGTCTTTAAACAATGGTTTAAATTCCTCAACTATATATACATATATATATGTTCTTTCATTCACGTTTAGAGTTCATCGTGTTTATCCAAGGTCGCCTTGATTTTAAACATCGACCATCTTCGTCTAGGTTATCTTTACTAAGTTACCAATCTTATTATATGCTCTTTCTTGGCCTATTTGTTATAATTATGGCTATCATAGCCTCTTCAGAATTAATGAGGTCGTTCTCCACAATTTATTTTTAAGTATTTGTCATTCAAATGTGATGTGTTTTGGAAAGATTATACCATAATAGCTTCTTCATAGATACATTTACATGGGAGTCAAATTTATGGGGTGGTGTTGGAGTGTACAATGATATAGCGCGTTGTAGTAGCTAGCACACTGATCAAAATGTATGAAGTAAATATCTTATAGTTGGATACTCTCCTTGAGAAGTTTACAACTGGTTGAGGTTTTGAGGTATCTCTGCTAAAATTTGGTATGGATTTTAAGAATTTTATGCATCTGATAATTGCTACTTAAGCATGGTGTTTCGAAAATTGATCTTCCTTTTGGTCACGGTTGTTGTTTATTTGTTGCAATTGACTGAGGGCATTAGTCCTAAACATCGTGACAATTATAATTGAGGTTACAGTAAGGCTTAGACCAAAAAGAGATCCGTTGATAGGTCTTGTATTGGACTATTGCTAGATTCACAACGAAATAAATTGTAAGTCTATGACATACCATTCTCAAGGCATGAGTCTTATGCATGTCTTGGACGCTCAGTTAAAGCTCAGACAAATATGGATCCAAGCGTTCTTTGGTAGGCATATCTTGGGAGCATACCGATTATTAGAACTAGAGTTTTCAATTTCATGTTTTCACTGTATTAATTAGTGATGCTTCGTATCAGTTCTCCCATAGTCATAGTGAAATATAACAGACGATGTAAAGGGTTTATTTATTATAACCAAATTTTTCAGCCATCAGTGACATTGCTAGCTGGTATTCTTACAATTCGTCTTTTGGAATGTGTTCATGCATGATTGAAACTTAACAGACTGTTGTACAATTCTTCCCTTATTTGATCTTTGTGATCATGATACTCGTTAAATATTTGAGGGATCTGTTTATGATCCTTATACCAGTGTGTTTTTGATTTCAGGAAATTGCAAATAATGTTTGAGGATAACTGTATAGATCTTGTACATACTTCCAGACTTTGATTTGCATCTTTATATTGTGAAACTTGTTGCTCATTTAAATGGTGTGATGGTATATTATCGTACAGCAGAAGAATGATAAGCAACATTTTTGTCCTTAGTAGGACAATTTCTGGGTTCCAAAGGGATAAAACAACTCGAACGAGAAGAGAATGAAGGAGATATTGGTATGTATGTTCCCCGTTCGCCGGTGATAGAAGCAGGAGAGAATGACCAGTTATGGTCATTTGTTTCAATTGTGTGAGATTGAGAGACTTGAAAAGAAGAAGAAAGGAGGTGGTGGCGATGCGTACCGATCGCCAGTTGAGGCGTTGTGTCCCTCAGATAATGCAGAAAATGAAGAGAAATGTGAGATGGAGCAGAGAATTTATTGAATCCCGAAATATTACGTTTTAGTGTATAAAATGGTGTCATGCGTCATTAAGCATTATAGATTGTACCAATTTCATGGTGTAATTTCGTCTTGAACTATACTCTCTTATTTCATTGTTTTACGAGAGGTTTTCTGAAATTACCGTCTCAAGTGTACGAGTTGAGGAATTTATCTCAATCCTATCCTTGGCTAAATTATTTGTTTATTCAAGCTTTATTTATTTCATGAACTTTTGGGGTATTTTGGTCCGCTTTGCTTGTCAGGTAGGGTCCTATCGACTACTAAGCATGTCGACCCAAGTCCTCTATGGGTATTATCCCTTTGGCAACGTTTTTGGACTTCACGGGTTGGTAACATTAAGTAGACGCCGGATCGGGTTTTCCCGAGTGTGAGAAGGGTTTCTTCCTCTTCGACATTCTTTCTATGAATTGAAATGGACCCTAGGGACGTAGAGGTTGGGTGTAGGTGTCTGTTAGGTATCCAGTAATTACTGGGGAAGAACCCTAACTAACGCGCCTCACATACTAACCCTTAACCCCCGTTTCCCCGAACTCAGGTTTTCCTATACTCGGTACTTCTCTGTTCCAGTCATTAGAGCGTAACTACGCTCTGATACCACTTTCTGTAATACCCCCGAATAATGACCAACAAACAAACGATGCGCCAAAAGCTATCGCGAGTTATCTACGCAGCGGTTCAAATCTCCAGCCGGGTGCTACAAATGCCAACCACCCACGTGGTTGACAGACCACATTACTAACACCAGGTTACGGTCTGCATGACTGGAAACAGCCCTCAACCAAAACTCATATACAACATAAGATATAATCCCAAATACCGAGTGTCCACATTATATTTACTAAATCATAAACCGAAAAGTACAACCCGGGTTTAGTAACAACCCATACATTAAACATACTATTCCAATTTCAAAAGTTATACTCAGATAGACTACCCCCATGATGGTCATCCCGCCTACGCTCTTTTATCATCCAGCTCAATACCTGTAAAAATTGTGTAACACCCCCGAATAACCATCCAATAGTACAAAGTCAAGCTCCTAGTCATATTACATGATAATTACGCAGTGGATTCTCGATATCATCCGGGTGCTACAGATACCAACCACCCACGTGGTTGACAGACCACATCAATAATACTAGTTACGGTCGGCATGACTGGAAACAGCCCTCAATACAACTCATAAACAATACATAGTACAATTCCCCATTACCGAGTGTCTATAACAAAATTACCAAATCATAAACTAAGAATAACATCTCGGGCTTAGTATCAACCCATATATTACCCATTCTACTACAAACTTAAAAGTCATGCCCTGATGGACTACCCCCATGGTAGCCATCCCGCCTATACTCCGTTATCGTCCGGCACAATACCTGTAAAAAAATTGGGTTGGGAAGGACTCAGCAAACTACGCTGAGTATGAACATGTGTAGCCCATATGTTGCCGGGCCACACGACTACTTGGTCGAATATTATTAAGTTAATTTACATGCTATAATAAAGCAGTAAAACACACCACATTACAACATAGTATCATACACACTTAAGGTAGTAACACATTAGCAATAACAACCAAGCACAACAAGCTGCTAGTAACATAACAGCAATCATGTACATAATAAAACGTGTGCATAGGTATGTAATACCCATAATCCTAACTATGGGATCGTACGAGCGTTGTGTGTTTTCATTTCATTTCTCTTGTTCCCGTAAAATGTACTTTCTTTCTCTTTCCTTGCACCATGTTTGGGGATATAGTTTAGATCCCGTGACCATCTCATGTAGGTGCTAATCTTTCCTTGTTTCTTTAAGGGTTACTTGTGAATTCTCTTATCACCACTATTTGGAGAACGTCTTCTTCATAGCTACTCCTCCATTCCCGGATAGCTCTTTCTCTCTCTATTGTTTTTAAATGTTACTAGCCACTGCCCCGGATATCAAGGGTCCGTCTCCCTATTCCTTTCAATGTTACTAGCCTCTACTCCGCATAAAAGGGTCTGTCTCCCTATGCCTTTAATGCTCTAGTCTCTACCCCGGATACAAAGGGTCCGTCTCCCCATTCCTTTTCAATGTTACTAGCCTCTGCTCCGGATACAAAGGGTCCGTCTCCCTATTCCTTCTCAGTGTTCTGGTCTCTACCCCGGATACAAAGGGTCCATCTCCCTATTCCTTTTAATCTTATTGGTCTCTACCCCGGATACAAAGGGTCCGTCTCCCTATTCCTTTTAATCTTATTGGTCTCTACCCCGGATACAAAGGGTCCGTCTCCCTATTCCTTTTTTAGATTATTGGTATCTACCCCGGATACAAAGGGTCCGTCTCCCTATTCCTTCTCAAGGTATTGACATATCATTTTCTTTGATAATTCGACACCATAGTGGGTGTCTTTAGAGGTCCTCTATAGTTAAGAGGAGTTTCCCTTTTTGTAGTTCCTTTGGTTTGTTTACGAAGTTCGTTGTGTTTCATCTCAAGGATTCATCAACGAGAAGGGACTACACTACTGTGTGCGCGCAAACAATATGCACAATAATAGCAAGCAGGTAAGCAAGGAAGATAATCAATCCATTCACAAGCCTTACACAAGCTCACAACAGACAAATACGCATGGTAAAACAAACATCCGTTTTCATGCATTAATCTTGTGGTCATAAACAAACAAGGCACACAGCACACAAGCCGTGTAACACGGCAACATACGAACCACACATGTTCATACCTTTTTAGAAGTAAGAGTTGTCTCGCACACGGGGTCCCGGTTGGCATCGTTACGGTCCTAACGTTAATCAACACAACTTGTCAGTTTTATGATTTCATGCACAACCGCTGTGACATTTTCCTAGCTTATTTTATATTAACATGTGCAAATCTCTAGGGGAGTCCTTAAGTGCTTAGTTTATATTAACCCTTAGAACTTCCTAAGCATTAACCTTAGGCTCATCTTACCCCTAGGACATTCACGTTGTCAACTCACACGTTAACTAAGTCCCTTTTTCCTAGATATTGTCTTAGAGCGTTTTAATCGCTAATCAAGTAACAAGTTTATGTAAGATAGAGTTACATTTGACCCCGATGTACTCTTTTCTTAGCTAGGTAGGTTAGCAATGTTTTTAATCCATTATCACAACAGTAAGGTCTTTAAGACACTTCAAAAGCCCATATATTTAGAAACCCCAAAGTTTTAAAAAAACTAAAGCATAATTTCGGTGTTTAACTTTCCAAGATGTTCCATAAGTTTAGCTAGACCCATTAGGACGATTTTGGGTTCCTTATAAACCTAAAATCACCCTCATAACAACCATGTACACCAGTTATACAGAAGCAAGAGTTACAAAAAACCGTAATAAACGAAAATCTGCTTACAACCTCCTTTAACTTCATGTTTAATCTCCAGTTCATGGTTTTTAATTTCCCCCAGGTTATTCCCTTTTACCTAGGTGTGTTAGTTATGTTTTAAACCCACAATCCAACCCAACAACCTTGACATCACCTCTGGAGTTTAGTTTACAGAAACACCAATTTTCATAAACCTGAAACACAAGCTATATATGTCCTCTTGATCCTTGTTTTTGTTCCGTTCGACTGATGTTGAATTCTTTCCCAAGGTATTTCTCTTAACCAGATAAAGGTGGTAACACTTTTTAGACACAAACTAAATCAATGGGACACACACACACTTGCTGCTCTCAAGTACACAGAAACAGAAATCAGCAACTGAAATAAACTGAAACTGTTACCTCACCTTCTATCTCCTTTGTTTGTCTTCTCATTCATTAGGTGGTTGACCACGATTTTAACTTCAAGAACAGACCCTAAACAACATTATTAAAGCTACTACAACATCCCCGTACTAACTACTAACTGAAACACAAAACAGAAAACAGAAGCAAGACTTATCCAAAATCTGAAACATCAACTGCTATCCTCTCTTCTATCTTTTTTGTTCATTCTCTAATCTGTCTTCCCATGTTTCCAAAGTTGCTTACTCAGTTAGTTCAGTGTATTAAGCAAGTCACAAGCTAAACCCCAGCCCAAGGAAACCCTGCAAACCATTCTGAAAATTCGTTATACCAAACTGTATTACTGCAGGAAAAACAGAAACTGATTTCCCTCCTTCTTTACTGCAGTTTGTTCACGAACCTGTTTTTTTCAATCTTTCCTAACTTGTTTAGCCTCTTGATTAGGAGTCTTAATATAATTTCATCCTCAAAAAGGAGCCCACATCCATATTGTTAACGTCTCTCAAATCTATTATGCAGAGACTGCTTTGTTACAGAAACCGAAAAATATAAACTAACACAGCTTATTCTTTCCCTGTTCTTCGCCCATGAATTTGACCTTCAATCCTTCCCCAACCTTCTTAGTCAACTACTTAAGTGCTTACCCCAGGTTTCAATCTCAAAGATAGACCCAATACCTTAATGTTCCTTCTACTGCAACCGATTTACACAGAACCCAAATAACCAGAAACTGAAAACAAACTGAAATCATGAAAACTGATATTTTTCTTCTCTTTTCTATGATTTCCTTTCTGCTCACGTTCTAAATTCTGGTTTTTTTCTTTTTCCCAAGTGTATTTAAGTTAACTAGGTGGGTTAGATGTGTAGTTGACATCTTAGTGTAGTTCTTAAATCCCAAAGCAGCCCAAAGAAATCAAGGGCTACACTTCTGAAAATACTTGCACCAGACTGAAAACTGAAGATCAAAAAAACCAGAAATGATTGCTTCCTTTACTTCTTTCTGTATAAAAAAAATCAGTCTTTCGCTTTTTACCCCAAGATACCTATCTATTTGGTTAAGTGTTTACTTCAGGTTTAACCTCAAAACAAAACCACAATAACAAGGGCTATACCCCTGAGAAGTTAGTATACAGAGAACACAATGATTTCAGAAACTGAAATTTAACTGACAGTTTCCTCTTATCTCGCATCTGTTCTTTGTTTACAATTTGCTTTTCAATACTTCCCAACTTGTTTGATTATTTAGTTGTGTGTTTTATTAGGACTTTAAACACCAAGCGGATTCAAAACATCATTGTTATGACTTCCGTAACTTCAGTATACAGAAACCAAAACTGCAGCAAGCTGAAGTTACTAAATTCGGTGCAGCTCCTCTTTAAGTTCTCTTTTTGTTTATTAAACAGTCTTATAATCTGCTCCAAAGTGTTTCCTACTTAGTTAAGTGGTTTAGCCATATTTTAATACTCAAACAACAGTCCCAGCACTGCTGTTAAACCAACTGATTCGCTAGTACACAGCAACAAGGAAGCTGCAACCTGAAAAAAAACTAAAAGCAGTAAACTGCAATATAAGGTTGGTATCTTTTCTTCTGTTTTAATATGCCGCTGGTTTCCCTAGCACCACCAGGTTGTTTACTACATAGGTAAATGTGTTGGCTAAGCCTCTGGGTTCATCATTAGGTCAATATCATTTACAAATTACTTCTGAAAAAGGAACACATTATGTAGAGGTAAGTTGCAGAATTGAAAACCCCATTTCGTGAACTTTGCTAACCCACTTAACCTGTTGACCACCCACAGGTAGCTGGCACCTTGCTACCAAATAACTCAAGATTGACTACCCATTATCCTAGAATAAGGTCATACATAACCGACAAGGACAACAGGTTCATCTCGATGCATTCAATTTTTCTGCTGGTAATTAAGCAGTTTGCAACCAGATTCTTACTCATTCATTACTAGTTTATTTCTCTTGGATTAATCTATATTTCTTACGTTACCCTTGCAGGTATTTAAGCAAAAGCCAGGAGGGAAACACATGAGTACAGAAACTACGTTTGGAAGCTGAAAATCGGAAATGAAAGGCATTAAACCAACAGGTCATGTGACCTCACCTTGGGTTGATATTCGGGTGCATTTGGAGCTAGCTTCCAGGAGGTTTTTGGCACGTTTTCTGAAGGGTCTTACGTTAGAAGTTCTTGGAAAGTGTTGCTTCAGAATGTCAAGAGCTCCGTCAGTGGTTGACATGCGAGGATCTTGCTAGTTTTTTCTGAACTCACTTGTTCCAGATTCTCAAGAGCCAGCGTGAACAGATAGAGGGAAAATGAGGAGACTTTCTGGAATGGTCGTGAGCATGCAGGGGGAAGAAAAAAAGTGTCTGGTGAGGATGATGGCTAAAGGAGTTGGTGCTTTCGATTTACAAGAAAGTGGTGTGGGGAATTGGAAGCGTACACTCTGATGCAATGTTAACACTTAGCTAGGCATGAAGGTATGGTCTAGACTGTTTTTAAACTAGTTGGCACAGCAGCACAACTGAGGAGCACTGAGTGGGTACTTGGGTTTCTTTCCTTGCAACTGTAAACGACACCAGCCAATAAGCTCGTGTCTGGTCTATATTTTTTTTATTTGTAACTCCTACTCAGACAGCAATAGAGTGAGGCATGAAATAGTGCGCTAGTGTGGGCTGTGGTTTCCAAGGGGAAGTGTCTTCTAACTGATTTTGAGACACGAATATACTGGCGTTGACAGTAAGTGCAAGAATGTACGGACAGCTGGGCATGAGCAAAACTGACGTATGGACTTGGTACCAGCAGAAGGACTGGGGTCTGTTTGTTTGTTTGTTTTTTTGTTTACTAAGCAGCATGGCTTGGTGTATGGTGGTTGAACGACTGAAACGAATTTAGGGGCAGGGATTGTCAAGGATCAGGCTACGCTATTTTTAGTTTATTGTTGTTATTAATGTACTGAGGTAGTGCTCTGTATTACCCCAGGAATATTGTTTTCAGATTACATGGAAGTGGGTGGTATTATTCTCTAAGAAAATTCTAATGTTCCCCGGTGGATTTTGGTGAGGTTGGAAGTCACGAATGTCTTTGCTGACAGCAGATTTTTAAGTGCTCCCATTCATGACCATTCATGCGTGAGCACAAGGATGTGTTTACTCGAGTTTCAAAGTTGGAAATTGTCCTATAGCGCTAGCTATACACATCTGTTACCGGACCACACAAGACCATAATGGTTCAGTTTTTTTTTTTGTTGTTTACACCTATAATACTTAGGCATAATGTGACCAATAAGTATTATGCTCTCATTAAGGAATAGTGGGTTCTCTCATGTGTTTTTGTTTAATGACAAAACGGCCACACCTAGTTTAGTGCTAGTGCTTGATTTCACTTGGTATCTATAATACCATATTAACTAGCTTATATTCTAATAACATAAGGCATGTGTTACATATCCTTGTTATAATTCTGTCATGTGTTGGTTGTTAAGTTATTGTGCTCCCGCTGTTTAGTCATTTAGCGTAGAACTACTTTAGACGTTACGCGGTATACGTACTTATGTAAGTAAGTCATGCATTATAGTTGTAAAGACATTGTTATTTATTTTTAAATCACAGATTATATTTTGTAACAATATTGTTACTTTGTTCTAGGTGTGATCCTTATATATTAGCTAGTGCCCCCTTTTTACTAGACTCCATAATATACCTTTAGGTGGTGACATGTTGTCACGTTTTCTCGGACATACATATGTCCGCACTTAGTTGGATTATTTCTACAACATCACATGTACCGAGTATGTGACTAGCTATTCTCGGATAATCGTCACGCGTTCATGGTTTTATGTGTTTATTTATTTAGGGGTGTTTCAATTGGGTTGTAAAGGACTCAGCAAACTACGCTGAGTATGAATATGTGAAGCCCGCATGTTGTCGGGCTACACGACTACTTGGTCGAATATTATTAAGTCCAATTAACATTTTATAATAAAGCAGTAAAGCACATCACAACACATCATGGTATCATACACACTTGGAGGTAGCATATCGATATCAACAAGCAACCAAGCACCACTTGCAAGTAGCATAGCAATGTCAAACTCGCCACCCAGCACAATAAGCTATCAATGTAGAAACAACAATCAAGTAATTTATAGGACGTGGGCATAGGTATATTATACCGATGATCCTCACTATGGGATCATTCAAGAGATTACGTATTGTTTTTCTTGTTCTCATTACACAAGTTTACCTTCCTTTTCTTGCACCGAGTCAGGGGATATAGGTTAGATCCCGAGACTTTATTATGTAGGTGCTATTCAGCCCTTGTTTCTTAAAGAATCACATTTGTGAATTTTCTTATTTGCTTGGTCTCTTTACACATGTTTTCCTTTATTTCCATGGTGTGTATTTTCTTTCTCTTTCCTTGCACCAGGTCTGGGGATACAGTTTAGATCCTGTGACCTTATCATGTAGGTGCCAATTGTTTCTTATCTCTTTAAGGCTGTGTGTGAATTCTCTTATCACCATAAGATGGAGAATGTCTTCTCTATAGCTAATCCTCCATTCCCGACGTCATGCGTCAAGGAAGAGGGGTCACCTCTAGACCCCAGGATGTGCTCCACCAATAGTCGGTCGAAGGATCTGATGCAGATTCCAACTCCCGAGCGTCCCTACCACGCGGCCCGAGAAGTCATCTTCCTGGATTACCCTCATGTTCCACCAGCTGATGTTTTCTTATCATTATCAATATTAACTTGACACCATAGTGGGTGTCGTTAGAAGTCCTCTATAGTTAAAGAGGAGTTTTCTCTTTATATAGTTCTTTGTTTTGTTTACGTAGTTCGTCATGTTCCATCACAAAGTTCCATAAACGAGAAAGGGACTAAACTACTGTGTGCGCACAAATAATATGCAACAATGATATAGCAATCACATAAGCAAGATAAGCAAGCAATCCAATTTCATGCTTTAATCTTATGGTCATTTTCACACAAGGCACAAAACAAACAAGTCGTGTAACACGGCAACATACGGACCACACATATCCATACCTTATTTAGACGCAAGAGTTATCCCACACACAAGGTCCCGGTTGGCGTTCGTCACGGCCCTAACGTTAGTTAGAAACAACATGTCAGTTTTTATGATTTCATGTACAAACATTGGGACATTTTCCCTAGCTTACTTTATGCTAACGTGTGGAGCTCGCTAGGTGGATCTTTAAATGCTTAGTTCATACTAACCCTTAGAAACTTCCCCAATACTAACCTTAGACTTAACTTAACTCTTAGTGCATTTACAACGTCACCTCACACGTTAACTTAGTCCTTTGCTCTAGCTAATGCTTTAGAGTATTATAAGCCCTAACATGTAACAAGTTTATCTAAGAAGGATTTTCATTCGCCTAATATGTATCCCTAACTTAGCTAAATAGGTTAGCAATGTTTTAAGCTTGTTATCATAATAATATAGTCTTTAAGATGCCCCTAAAACTTGTTTATACTGAAATCCAAAAGTTTCCAAATCTGGAACACAATTTCCCATGCATTACCTTATCTATCTTCACTTCTAGTGTAGCAACTAATGTTTAACATTCTCAAGATTTTGCTAACCTAACTACATTTATAAGCTATGATTTAGGTTTATTATTAACCCATCACCACAACCCTAGCACTTTGGAAGTTACCATACTGAAACACAAATCCATGAAACTACGAATTATTGAAATCTGAAACGACACCCCTGACAACTTCCATTTAACCTTACTGTTTAAGGTATTAAGCTGCTTTCTAATCTCTCCCAAATTGTTTACTCTCTTAGGTATATCTATTAGAAAGGGTCTAGTTCATTTCTAGACCCATTTATCACTCACATAGTATCTGTAACTTGGTTACAAAGAAATAACACACTAATGAAAAGTGTGAAAAGAAAACAGCATTGGTCCAACTCTTTGTTTTTTGTCAGGTTAGTAAACTGATTTCCAGCTCCCAAAGGTGTATGCCCACTTAGTACCCTCTGTTAGGAATGTCTGAGGTTCATTTTTAACCCACTACAACCCTCTTACTACTTCTGTAAACCGGGCACACAGAACACAAAACTGAAACTTTGATTTGTGCACATTCTCAATTCAACCGCTCTTTGGTTATGGATTACCTAAGTTCTAAACTCTCAAACGATTACACTCACCTAACTCACTCTTTTAGCAAGTCTTGGGTTCCATTATTAAGCTATTACAACACACTTAATACTCTTGGGAATCGATTATACAGAACCTAAGTTTTAGGAGCAGAAACTGAAACGTATAACACATAATCTCTCTTCTGTTTCTTTTCTATTGGTGGTTAGCATGTCTTTTGATCTGTCCCAATTACTCATCTATGTAGCTAAGTGTTCTAGCCATATCTCAACCCAAAACAACCTAAAGCAACCCTGTTAGATCCACTACTGTATTTCACAACTGAACATGAAGAGAACTGCAAAACTGAAAAACTGATATACCCTCTTGATTTCTTCCTGCTTATTCTTAATTCAAACTTTCCATTCTCCCTCAACTTGATTGCCCACCTAACTAAGTGCATTTTCCAGTGTCATTAAATTTGAAACAGTCCCAAAGTACATAGCCAGCATCCCTAAAGGTTACTTAGGCAGAAAACAGAAAACTGGAACAGCAATACATGGACTGATAACTTCTCTATATATTTTTTGTTGTTTGTTCACGAGTTTGTCTTTCAGTTTTCTTCCCAACCTGTCTGCCTATTTAGCTAGGTGTGTAGTCAAACTTTTAAACTCAACACAAGCCAGTACACACTCTCAGTCCATTAGTATTTCAGTCATACCGGTACTTACAGTTCAGTGAGCAAAACTGAGACCTGAAACATGAATCTGCTATCTTCTCTTCCCTCTCCTCTCCTAATTCTTACATTTGATTTTCAAATTTTTCCCAAACTCTTCTTACCTAGGTAACCTAAGTGTTTAATCCAGGCTTCCCTGTTAAAGACAGACCCAAGACAAATCTGATATAGCTACTGAAACTTCCTAATACTAAGCTGGGAAGAAAACTATAAACTGCAACTCAAAACTGGCCTCTTCTCTTCTATCTTTCTTTTTATTCATGAATCTGCCTTTAAATTTTTTCCTCGTCTTCATTTACGTTCTACAACTGATCCTTACTTCCCAAGACGATATGCCCCCCCTTAGCTAGGTGTTTTATCAAGATGTAAAACTCCAACATATCCCAGGACAACATGGGCAACCCCTCTCGACATTACTTATACAGAACCGGTAAGTGTTGCCGAAAAACTGAAACATAATTGACCAAAACCTTCTTCTATTTTTAATCTGTTTGTTCATGAGTTTGGTCTCAATTTATCACAAAGCACTTATTAATTTAGTTAAGTGTTTATCATAGCTTTACTCTCAAAAACAGACCCAAGGCGACCAGTTACAACTACTAAAAAAAAACATTATGCAGAACCGCATTGTTGCAGAAAGCAGAAAATACAACTGATATAACTTATTCCTTCACCCTTCTTTGTCTGCTACTTTGTTTAGTTTCAGTTTTAGATCAATTAAGCAGCCTATAACCTTCCTAGAGTGTATACCAACTTAGGTAAGGGTATTAGGAATATCTCGGAACCATTGGCAACTCAATACACTCTTTCTAGCCATTTGTACGCAGTTATACAGGACCTTTCTTTTCTGTTTGTTTACAAATTTGTCTCTCAAATCTCTCCCAAAGTGTGTACAGCTTATGTGAAGTGTTTAATCAGATTTTTAACTTAAAACCACCTGAATCACACCGATACCCCGCTGAGCTCATTTATACTGAAACTAGAAACTAAAACATAAAGACCGGTGGCTTTTCTTTTATCTTTCCCTTTTGTTCTTCAATCTCACTTCTAATTCCACCCAAAGTCTTCTTTTTTTTAACTGATTAAATTAGGGGTATTAACTACGTTTGGGTTGTTTTGCAAGCCAGTACTACCCTCTTACTACAGTTGTACAGAAACAACCGTCAAAAGAAAACTTGAAATCTGAAGTTGTTGTATCCTCTTCTATGGTTTGCTTTTTGCTCACTAAACTGGTTTCTAGTTCCCCCAGTTTTCGGTAACTCTAAAGCACAACTTTTAACTCATTAAGACTTGGTGTTTAGACCACCATTTTCTCCAATATATTAACACACAGCAGTAAGCATTTTTAAGCTCATCATCCAGCCAATACAACATTTATATTGTTTATGAAATTCAATTTTATAGAGTTGAAAAGTCGTAGAATTTAAACTCTCATTTCTGCACTAGTTCCCTTAGCTAGTACATATAGATTTTTCTGAACCATTTACTTGCTGTTTAACTCTAAGGTGGCTAGCCCATTTGGTTACTTAGGGCTCCCGAATTTATTAGCTATTAACCCATAGCAATCCCATACATAATCGATGCTAGAAAAATCACCGAGTTTCGGCCCAAATGCATTTGCTTCCTTGCTGTTACGAAAGCAGTTCACAACCAGATCTTGTTTTAGTAATTATTAGTTTATTACCTACGGATCAATTCTATAAGTTTTCAAAATTTCTCGTGTAGGAGCTTAGCATTTGAACCCTACTGTTAATCTACCAGTTTTGCCACACAACTACTCCACAGCACAAAGGAACAACAACCTTAATGATTTCAAGTTGGGTTTCCTTGTTGTTTTCACTTGGTTTGTCACACAACCTTCGACCTTAGTTGCCAAGACGTGACAGATCAGTCTCTGTGCAGAATTTTTCAAGCTAGTACAGGGGAAACATTCAAGAACTCTCGGTAGGTTTTTTTTTTACCTTGAATTAGGAGGTGATTTCCCTCATTCTTCCTAGGCGGTTTTTGTACAGAAGTATTTGGCATCTTGACGGATCTTGCCCACCAGAAAAGAACCCTCGTCAATTAATGATTCACTTCCAGAATTCGTTACAGATTTTAGGACTTGCGCATGGACTTAGGGGTTCTTACCTTAGGATGGGTTTAAGGAAAGTTTGGACATATTTTTCCTCACGGAGTTTTCAGGCCCTTCATGCGTGAGATTTCTTGGCAGGATTTTGGTTCGTAGTTTCTTTTCCAGAGGATGCTACTAGGCGGTTGCGTGCAGGGTTCTTGCATGAAACATGCAGAAGGTTAGAGCGCAGATTCTTGGATAGAACAGAACACAGAGAGAAAAACGGAGGAAAAGAGGCATACCAGGGGATTTTACCTTGCGCTAAAACTTGTGACGGAATGAAGTGGGTTCCTTGAGGATTCGGTTACTTGCGCTCACCTTCAGGAGCTTTGGAGAGGATTTCGCTCACCGGTTTTCCAGAGAGATGCGTGCATGCGGGGGTTTAGACAAAAAAAGATGTCAACTCTCAATTTTAGACAACAAACAAGGAGGGTGGGAAGAATTTATGGAGCCAACGTTACTAGTACTTTGAAGAGGATTCGGCTCACTGATTTCCAGAGGTCCTTGCACTGTTCCAGGTTCCCACGACCGGTACTTGAGTAGAATTCAGCATGCAAGGGAGGAAATGCAAGGGTTTAAGTTACAGAAAAAATGCAAGGGATTGGTGGACAGCAAGGTTGAATTCTCAACCAGAAACACAAGAAAGATTCGGAGCGCAAGGATGGGGAAGTGGGCTTACCGTGTGCCAAGAACAAGGAGGGCTAAAAGGATTCTCTGGCATGCAAGGACCGGTTTGAAATGTGAAAGGAAGGAAGAGTTGAGTGGGTTTATTGGTAACACATGCACGAGCAGAGGGGGAAAAGTTCTGGTGTGTAATTTCCGATGTGAGTGTGGGTAAGTATAAGGCTGATTATTATTTGACTAAGACTAATGGCTCATGGGAAAAGGTGAGTAATTAAAAATCTGAATGAGGGTGTTGCCCAAGTATGTTATCAGCACCCATATTCTTTTTTTACTTGTTATTATATAACATGTTGGTTTTAGTTGTGGTGTAACTTAGCTTATCATCTTATTGTAAAGTGTTAGTCAACGCCATGTCCAACTTGCTCAACATTAATTTGGGCGGCTATAGTACCCTTTGCTCACATATTTGTGTCATTACATGTTTCACGGATCATATGTTTGTAATGCTACTTATTAGTATCATATGTCTCTATTTCTTTTACAACTATATGTATGTCCCTTAGTAACATAGGTCGCTCTCCTTTACCACATATGTATGTCCCTTAGTATCATAGGGAATAGCTATAGGGCAATTGTATTAGTTTGACCGGTTGATTAAACATACCACACATATTCCTGATTTCATGCGTTTAGATTGTTAGGGGTGTTTCAATATATATATTCCGATTGAAGCTACCTCATAATATTCCTATCCACAATTCGGTAAGTGTTGTTACATCACAGCTGTTAGAAGTTTAATGCTTTAATTAATCATTCTCGCATGTAACACATTGTGTAGGTATGTTCATGGAGGGATAAATATTTTTCAAACGCTATTCGGATCTCACCTTTTCACTACTTATAATTGTAACTTTATCATTCATTTATCCATCATATACGTCTTTTGTTTGGTTTATATCAGGTATGCTCCAGATACAAATATTCCAATGCGTGAAAGAAAGAAAGAACTTACAACTTGTCATTACATTCTCAAAGTTGATTAACCTAACAACTATAGGCTATTTCATATCAGATTAATCTATAAAACCATAATCAGTGCCTTCAATCACACAACCATTATCTTTACTTAACCCAAAAGTCCGCACCAATAATCGCACAACCATTATAAACCAATAATCCCCAATTAGAATTTATTTCATCATCACTTATCAACTGGAACCAACCGCTATTCCTCATTAATACCCAAAATACAAATACCCATGCCACCAAAACATCCTTTTATTATTAAAGGACCTTTAATTACCGAGCCTTTTTAAATTTAAGATTAACCTATAATTCATTTAACTAACAACTCTTGACTAAATCAATAACCAAGCCAAGATTAACCATTATGGTTTCACCTCTGATTAGGGTCTCAATTCTTTCATAATTTAACTCAACCAACAGCTTCCCATCAGAATATGCAGAATTTGAAACCAGCAGCAAGGTTACATATTAACTTACCACACAAAGAAACCTTAAACTTGTTAAAATTTTCTTATATTCCAATTCGGTCATGTCCATATACCTATTACAATCGAATAACTTAGAGATATCAAATATCATTTATTAAGTTATATGATTAATTAATATATATATAATTTCAAACCAAGAGTAGCTATTTGTCGTAATGCACAATCCCATCAGACTAACTAAATTAAAACCAAAAATATACTAGATTATGAACGTTATCCTAGCACTAGTAACCCCACATTACCCAATCTTTACGTTAAACATTAAAACCATAAGAAAAATTACAGGTTAGCACATTTTATTCATTTTAGTTACACCAAACCTAGAGGTTAAGGGTTTTTATAATGTTTTATTTATTTATTTCTTTTTTTTGTAAACACACATTCTACACATTAATCAAACAGAAAGAAAAACATTATCAAAATCCTTAAATAAGCATATAAGGCTTATTTTCATTTTTCTTTGACGATTTAAAGATTAAGGTTAATCACCTTAGGGTTTCTTCTGTCAATGCTCAACCGTTCACAATTTCAGACCCAAAACACTTGAGATTTCACACACAGATTTGGACCACCTTGCGGATGTTCCAGACCAACAAGGAAAACCTGTTCGGTTTCCTGCAAAACTCCTCAAAGTCTGCACTTTTCAACATGAAGGGAAGGAAGAAAATAGAGAAGAAGGTCAGGGCATATGTGAAGCGAAAATCCAACCAAATCACAAGGAATAAAGCTCGTACCACCAATCCTTTCAGTTTAGACAAAGGATGTGCCACCTCCAATTTTTGTTCTTGGTTTCCGGTTTCCTTTTAACCGGTTTACAAAGAGAAGAAGGAGAAATGGGAAAGATTATGGTAGAGCTCAGTTTAGATCTAAAGTCAAAATAAGAGAAATCGCCAAGAAGGAAAAACAGAGAACATTGAAACCATTACCTCAAAATTCCAGTTTGGACATACCCCTTTTTCTTTCTGTTCGCCCACTCGTATAACCACCAACCTCACTCTGAAATCAGACTCAAAGCAACGTTGGTTCATAAATCTACAGCCGGTAGTGGAATCATCCTGATCTGGTGAGACATTCAGAGAAAAAAACCGGGGTTACAAGTGGGGTGGGTTCTCGGTTTGTTCAGAAGGACAAAAGAGTACTCTTCAAGGAGAGTGGGTTGTTTTTGTTTACATGAGGGAAGGAGATGAAAATGGCGATGCGGCTTACTCGTAGAAGTTGCCGCTTGAATATAAGAAAGATATGAAGAATTAAGTTTTTCTAAATTAAAATAGGACATGGCATTCTCATTTTGCCAGGCACCGGGGTAATAAAGTGTGGTGTGATTGTTTTTTTTTAAGGCCCTCATTTTGTCTGTCCGATTTTTCTGTCACACAAGAGAATTTGTGGGCCTATTTTACCCTTTTTAAATACTTCCAAGGCCTTTACAATTAAATTAGTATATTCACTAATTCTCACATACCGAAATATGTTAAATCATGTTATTATTTCATGTAATAATGTATATTACAGGTTATACATCGTTTTATTATTTAATTTACTCTTTATATATATACCCTTAAATTTGAAAGTATATAACTTATTATAATCAATTAGCCCTTTATTTGATTATTTATATTTTTCTCCTTTCCTCTAAATTATTTATATAAGCTTAGGATTTAATAAACCCTAATTAAACCATACAATTATTTATTATAAATGTAGTTAAGGTTCCCTGAATCCCTAATAATTTATGGCTCATTATCCTTAATAGTTACTCCCTCCGTCCTGAATTGACCGTCCTGTTTGCTTTATGGCACGTTTTTCCACTTCAATATTAAACATATAAGATAAAGTTATTTTATAAAACTAAATTTTGTAATATATAGTTTATCATGTAAGGAATCATATGCAAAACTTAAATTTTTAAAATGATTTTATCTTATATGTTAAAAATTGAAGTCAAACGACATGTCCAAATAGTAAACAAGACGGTCAATTCAGGACGGAGGGAGTATATAATAAATCCATAATTTTTTTCATAATTATCAAGGATATTTCACCTACTTTCCTTCCTGCTGTTGTCATCTCAAGATGCTCCTTCATCCTCTCGCTCTTTCTCCGGGTTCTTGCGCTTCTTCCCTACAGTCTCATCCCGAGTCTGAAGCATAAGCTTAGTCCTCGAGGCAGCGTCATATCACTCTTGCACCGTAGTGTTGAGGGTAGCACCCATAGTTGTTTGGATGCGATACAACAATCCCCCTCTGAACTTCTCGACCCTGACGGTCTTAGAATAGTCGACTTCGGGAATGAAGTCCAGTAGACCAATGAATTGAGCATAGTACTCGTCCACGGCCAGACCAGGGATAGTGTCTCGAACTCCCGGCGCTTCTTTTGCTTCAGGTGTGCCGGGTAGTACTTCCCCCTAAATAGCTCCACAAAGGCTGCCCATGTGAAGTCAAGTGTGGCTAGGAGATGGTCCTTGACCAACCTCCACCATGTGCTAGCTGCATCCTTCAGATGGAAGGCAGCAACCTGCAAACGATAATATTTGGTGTATTAAATACTAAGAAATTATCCTAGAATTCAATAGTTTAATATATCGTCAGGTTGCAAAAATCCCGGTCGAAATAGTATAGTAATTAAAGAAGCGACCGGGGTGTCAATCCACGGGACTCGATGAGTAAGTCTAGCCTTAGGTATTGGTTAACTCGAAAGGGGGTTTTTGTTTTGGTTTTGGGTTGCAAATAAATAACAGGAAAGTAAATAGCAGATAAAGTAAAGTGATAGTTTTGGGAGTGTGAACGGTACTCTAGGTTCAGGGAGTTGTTTCACTAGCTAGGTTCTGCATATTCTACTGCTTAAGTGGAGACTTGGATCGGCTTGTAATTCTCAATTATCTATTCTGTATTAAGTCATAATTCCAGATAGCTCATCTAGACAGGGCATGTAGTTCTAGTCTAGACCTAGCAAGTATATCTAGATGGTTTTATCGCTCAGAATTACTAGTCTGATTGGTTCAATCCGGACTAAAGCTCCTAGTGACTAAAGTAATCTATCCGATTGCAATTATCACAGGTAACAGGTTAATAGGACCGTCAATGCTAATCACCTTATCTGATCATAACATGATTCGAGGGCTTATAATAACTTAGCAACGTTTATTAAAAGCACTTAAAAGCATTAACCTGAACAATCCAAATTGTCTCAACAAGCAGCAAAATAATGCAGAGTTTAACTAATTACAACATCCCTTCCCCTAGAGTAAATCCTTAGCTAGACATAGCATTATAATCATAAATGAGAGAGAGTTAGAAGAAATCATCTGTTACGAAGATCTTCTTGCTCGCTCCGTCCTTTGTCCTTGCTCCGTGCTAGCTTGAAGGTTGATCTCGGTGATAATGGAGTGAATTGGGTGAAATGGGGCGAAAATGGAAAGTTTGGGCGAATTTGTGAGGTGTCCGGCTGTGTAGGGTCGGACACAGAGCCGGACGTGAGATGTCCGGATCTGTCTGGGTCGGACGTGATCCGGACGTGGGTGGAATGAGCCTGTCCGGATCCGGACAAGGGTCGGACAAGGCTAAAATGTCGCGAAACTGAAACTGGATATGAGCGGAGGTTGACGAAGGTGTTTGTGAGATAGCAGATGAACTGTGATTGAATCGTGAATGAGTTATGCAGGTTTATGGAGGGGATAGAATGAATGGAGATGAAGCGTATGGTGAGTGAGAGGATTAGAGAGGAGGGAAGACTGTGAAGTCTGGTACGAATTGAAATGAAAGGAGAAGGGGTGTTTATATAGGGTTAGAAGGGAAACACATATTAGTGGAAGTTTGGTAAAGGGTAGTTGATTGAGGAAAATTTGGAGTCTTCTCATTAATGCGCCGCTCCCCTGTTTACTCGCCTGTGTTCGATAATTAGCCGAAAGGCTAATTATCGGTGCGTGCTTTTTATTTTTCAATTCTGTGTGACGTCCGGATCGTGTCCGGATTGTGTCCGGATCCGGACGTGACACAGAATTCTAGATCTAAAACGCGAACTCTCGAATCTGGAATTTTAGTCATGTCCGGCTTGCGTCCGGCCCAATCATATCCGGACAAGAGATGTCCGGCTTTGTGTCCGGCCAAACTGATCCGGACAAGACCAATTTTTGTCTCTTCTCCTGATTTGTTCCCCGTTTGTTGTGTTGTAATCCTTATGATGTATAATCTTTATTTCCTGGGTTTTTCCTGCATTTAACATATAACACATCATTTCTTATCAAAGCATCAATTTTAGGAAAAATACATAATAAGTGGGAAACATTGCCTGAATTGTTACAAATTATAAGGTATTTAAACCCTAAAAAGCCTATATGTTTCACACTTATCAACTTCCTCACACTTAAGCTTTTGCTTGTCCTCAAGCAAAATAGGAATAAGAATATCTCTAAAACCTTCAAATA
Source organism: Limonium bicolor (assembly GCA_023374045.1). Taxonomy (NCBI): domain Eukaryota; kingdom Viridiplantae; phylum Streptophyta; class Magnoliopsida; order Caryophyllales; family Plumbaginaceae; genus Limonium; species Limonium bicolor. Next base: position 256,006,509 of record CM041782.1, on the reverse strand, counting down.
ATCTCAAATTTTAAACAAGTGCAGGGCGAAATCAAACCAAGTGATAAATGAAAGAATAATCTCGCTCTCTGAGGTAGGTTTTCACAAACAGTGAAGCAGGAACAATTTTTGTAAAAGCATAGAGAAACTAGATTGTAGAAAACAAGTTAACTTAGCTTGGGACTTTCCACCATTTTCATTCCTCTAACCTTTGGATGACAAGGGTGTGAAGTAATGCCTTATTCCGCAATACCTTTCAACACCACGTACTCGTGATCAAAAACAAAAACTGCAATGAATTCTTTTCTTTCACATGCAAAAATATTCTTCTTCCAAGAATTATATACAAAACAAACGAAATATTGTGAATTGCAGAGTTTATTCCGTAACCCAGACTTTTCTCTCTATCCATGTAACGGTGTTGGGCCAACTATCCCAGATCACGAGACCTTAGGTAGATAGGTGATAAGGCACCCTTAAGACTTAATAACCGGATAGACGAGGCCTGCTATTGTTAGGAAAAAATTTTGATCAGTGGAGTACCTTGCCTTACCCTTTTCATTCCAAACATTCACTTCATTTCCAAAATCCCAAGCTAAAATAATCTGGTTTCCACAATTAGCCAATCTACCAGATTTTTAGTGAAAGAGAGTATTTTTAAATAAAACTATTTTTATACAAACCTCTCAAACAAAAAAAGATTCCTACGGTTTTCACTTTGGTTTAACAACACTCGTTGTGCACAGGCATTAGAGAAGCAAAAAGCAAGTGTGGCATTAAAGCACAATTAGCATGTTTTCAGGGAAAGGTCTCTCCTTCCTCACACTTAAGATGAGCAATGTCCTCATTGGTCAAAGATGAAAAACAGAGAAAAGAGCTTTCAAAACATGCTATACTCATAATAGATGCATATGCAATAATTAACCCTCAACGCAACAAAGGTGGAACATCAAATAAGTTAAAGGTGGAACTGAGACTCCCCTGGTGTTATGGATTGAGGAAGATGTTCTTCCTCACACTTGAAGTTTGGCAGGGGTCGAGAGATTCCTCATGAGTCACAGACAGTATGCGTTGTTTGCAGATTAAAAGTTGCTAAATTTTCACTGGTAAGTACAACCACAGAATAAGGTGCATTAACTCGAACTACAGAGAATATTGGAATCGAATGAGGTATATTTAGAGAAAGAATACTCCCCATAGTTTAAGCTTAGCAGACATTCGCAAGTAGTGTGGTTCCATTTCCTGTACTTATAGCCGGTTGTTTCGCAGTAGAGATGACATGTAAAGTAATCATTTTAGAACGCTGCACTGCTCAGAGAAACAAGAATTTTAGCAATTTAGAATTTAAAATACTGCTGAATATATCTAATACCACTTCACCTGCAGTCCCATGTTTCCGTTAGGCTTAACAAACCAAAGTAAAAATAAGGCAAAGAAAAAAGAAACGTACAGAAAAATCAACAAAAGAAAAGAAAGCAGTAAAAATAGAGTGGCTGTCACTGAGGCGGTGGTGGTGGTGGTGGTGGCTGTGGTGGTCTCGCTCCCAACTGGGCAACGAGCATCTGCATGAGCTGGTAGTTCTGGGCCTGCTGAGTGGATGCATCTGCCATGTACCTAGCAGCCTCTCTGTGTAAAGCATCACTGCGCTCTAAACGCTCAGCGATGGAGATCTGCTCTGCCTGGAGGGTGCCCTGTGTCTGGCGGATCTCATCTATATGTCCCTCCATGCGCACCTGGCGCTGCTGGACCTCCCCAACCTGCTGCTGTACAGAACCGAACTGCTGCTCCATACCCCCGAATCTCTGCTCCATCCTCTGCTGCTGCTGGAGAATGGAGTCCATCATGGTCTGTATCTCTGGGGGAACACTCATCACAGGGACTGTGGGGGGCGCCGTGGTAGCAGTGGCAGGTGTGGAGCTGGAGCTCGCAGATGTACCCGTAGATCCTAGGCCCGAGCTGCCCTTCACCCAGCTGCCGTCGTCAAGGCGCATGAAGCCCCATCTCCTAAAGGTCGTAAGGGAGATGGGTGTCTCACCCTCCCTCACATCTATATCAGTGAAGATCTCCTCGGGGGGTAGAGACAAGAAGATGATAGATAGTAATAGGGAAGATGGGGGTAATCTTCTTCTTCTTCGTCCACAGATAAGTGACGACCTTATGCAGCTGCCTAAACATGATGAAAGGGAGGGAGAGCTGATGGGCTGGCTGATGTGGTGAGGCTAGGAGGTAGTCTAGGAGGACACAATCCTCGTCAGAAGCATCATTCCCAGCCTGAGGCCGGATCTGATGACTGAGGATCTCAGCTAGGGTCCTCTGCTGAAGGGATGGGAGAATGGCATATGGTAATACAGTCTTGTTCTCCTCACCTCGTCGGCGAGTAGTACTCCCGACCTCTAGTAACCACCTAGACTTACTCTGCCTAAGTGCATCCTCCGAAAAATCTACATGCCTATCATGGTCGTCTGGGAGGAATAATAGAGCAGAAAAGGTCTCAGGGGTTACCTCCACCTCATAGTGCTGTACGTATGAAGTAATGCTGTGTGTCGTGTCTGACGCCACAGCATTGGCGTAGAATTCGCGGACCAGCTCTGGGGAGAAAACACCCACGCCCATGCGCAGGATACTGCTGGCGCCAATACCCTCGAATATGGCAGAAAGCCCGGTCTCAGCTACTGCCTCGTCTGTAATGCGTCTCTCTATGACGAAGGCGCCACCCCTGTCGTACCAAGCCCTGGTGGTAGCGGATCTGAAACCATCCTCTCGGAGTGGTGACTCGACCGGCTCTGACTCGTCGTCAGGGCGTGGGTTCCTCGAAGAGGAACCTCTACAGGCAGGACCACCTCGAGTGCGAGCCATCTATCAGATAAAACACACGCAATAAGTAAACAGAACTACAGTCACATCAAAACTCGAAACCTAATCGAGCATGTTCTATTTGAACATATGCTTTCACACAGTTTATTTGCAGAACAAGGCTTTAGAATAGCCAAACATTGCACATTAAATCATTAAACAGGACAAGAATCTCCCAGGGATAAACACACAAAAATTTGCAGATTTTTAAACATGTCCGGACCTACGTCCGGGTCACCTTAGCCGGACGCAGTCCGGACGCGCATAAACCCTAGAACTATCGCGCCACGAACTCCAGTTTTCAAATTTCATCCAAAATCACACAGAATCGCACCCAGAGTCACAGATTTCACTGATAATTCACCGTTTTTCGCATTTCGACAACAATAAACATCGAAAATCACCCAGTTACTACCCTATCTACTTCAATTCGACAGAAAATGCTCCTAAGTTGGTAAAATTCGAAAAAACCTGTTTGGGTATGGTTGCTGGTTTCGAAAATGGGAGAAAGCAGAGAAGGTGAGCGACTGGGCGGTGCGGTGGTGTTGCTCTGGTGGTCGGGGTTGCGCGGCGGTGCTGGGCGACGGTGGTGGTGTGAGTTGGCGGAGGAATAACAATGGAGGTTGGTGGTGTTTTGGTGGGTTCGTAGGCGTCGGAACGGAGGAAGAAGGAGACCGAGAAGAAGAAAAGAAAAAAGAAGGAAAAGAAAAGAAAACTTAAAACCGGCGCGCGTTTTAGTCTTGTCCGGATTGAGTCCGGATCCGGACTGGGTAAGTTTGAGTGTGACCGGATTTGTGTCCGGCTAAGTTGAGCCGGACACTTGAAAACTCCCTTTTTTTTTTAAAAAAAATTAAAAACAACACTCTAAAATGCCTCAATCAAATAAATTTAAAAAAAAATTAACACAAAGAAAAAAAATGAAAACAAAACAACGAAATGCAGAACTTAAATAGCATGAGTGTTTAAGGACTCCCTGATCCTTGATGAACATTGCCATGATTCTTCCTCACACTTGAGTTCAGTTTAGCATTAGAGTGAATTACCTGAAAGATTATATCTGTAAAACCAGAAGAACTCAAGTGGAACCAGATAAAACCATTAGTTATAAAGTAAGAGCCATGGCTCTTTCGGTTTGCACAATAGTGATTAGCACTCTGCTAAATAAGAACAAAAGAGGAAAATAATTAATCAAACCAAGGAAAAGATACAAACCGGTGGGTTGCCTCCCACCAAGCTGCCCGGAGTTAAAGTCTCTGGCTAGACTTTTCAGATAAGGTCAAGAAGGGCCGCCATAGCAGCTAGCAATAGTTTTCTTCAGTCTGAAATACCATTGCTGGCGCGGCTTTTTGGATGCTTTGGGAGGTGGTGCTGCAATACAGATAGAAGAGATAGAATTTATGGAATTGGAGCTTTCAATTAAGGATATACCTGGTGCTGGTGGCTGAGAAAAGGTATCGCCTAGGTACTTCTTCAATCGAGCACCATTTACTTTGAATACTTCTCCTGTCTTATTCTCTAGCTCATAAGCACCATAAGTAGTGATCCCTACAACTTTGAATGGACCTGCCCAATGTGATTTCAACTTACCAGGAAAGAGGCGCAGCCTGGAATTATAGAGCAACACTAGATCTCCTACTTTGAATTCTCTCTTATGAATCATCTGATCATGGATTCTTTTTGTGTGCTCCTTATAAATTCGGGAACTGTCATAGGCTTGCTCTCTGAGTTCCTCAAGTTCAGATAGTTGAAATTTTCTTTTCTCTCCAGCAGTGTGCATATCAAAATTCAGGGCTTTCAATGCCCAATAGGCTTTGTGCTCTAATTCGACTGGAAGATGGCAAGCTTTTCCATACACAAGTTTAAAAGGAGACATACCTATAGGGGTCTTGAAAGCAGTCCGGTATGCCCACAAAGCATCATCTACTTTAACTGACCAATCTTTCCTTGATGCACTTACCGTCTTTTGTAGGATCCATTTCAGCTCTCGATTAGTCACCTCTGCAAGACCATTAGTTTGGGGGTGGTAAGGTAGTGCCACCTTGTGAGTCACCCCATACTTACTCATTAGGGAGTCGAATGCTCGGTTGCAGAAGTGGGAGCCACCATCACTGATAATTGCCCTAGGCACCCCGAATCTGGTGAATATGTGTTTCTTCAGGAATTTCACCACTGTTTTCGAATCAGCATTGTGGCATGGAATAGCTTCGACCCACTTGGAGACATAATCTACAGCTACCAGGATGTATTGGTTTCCATGAGATGAAGGAAAAGGGCCTGTGAAATCAATCCCCCAAACATCAAAAAGTTCTACCTCAAGAATACCTTTCTGAGGCATCTCATGCTTTCTGGAGATGTTTCCCATCCTCTGACAGGGGTCACAATGGGAACAGAAATGGTGGACATCTTTATGAAGAGTAGGCCAGTAAAATCCACACTCCAATATTTTTGCAGCTGTTCTTGTATAACCATGATGGCCACCTGCCTCTTTAGCATGACAGAATTCGATGACACTCTGGATCTCCTTATCTGGAAGACATCGCCTCATCAAGCCATCAGCACAGATCCTAAACAGATATGGATCCTCCCAGATATAATGGCGGGTTTCTGACAAGAATTTCTTCCTCTGATTATAGCTGTAGTCATGAGGAATTAAACCAGTAGCAAGATAATTAACTAAATCAGCATACCATGGTTCATCTACCTTCCCAATTTTGAACACTGTCTCTGAAATACCCCAAACCTAAGAATGTTATGTAAACATCAAAGCATGATGTAGTAAGGCTAAAATATGCCTTAGAAAGATTGGTAGACAATTTAAACCAAGGAAAACACAAGAAAGTGCCTTAAGGGCAATCAGGGCAAAAACGTGCTCTAAGCCTGGAGAGACTTGGGTGAGTACCCAAATATCATGATAAGACCTTAGTAATATCCTAATGGTCATTTTAAATCAATTAGCAAAGAAAACCAAGCTTGAAAACAAGTTAAAACACAAAATGTGCTTTAAGAAGTCTTAAAGCACATTTTTGAGAATTGTCTTAGAATTGAGTTTTGAGTGGCTAAATGTCCATCATTACTCTTTAATCAACATGTGTACTAATTAGTATCACATTAGGAGGTCTAAATCAATGGGAAATCAAAAATTTCCCGATTATGTGCCTTGATTATGAATAGTAACTATTTAGTGACTAGTTTAAGTTTTAATCAATATAAGTCAATTAATTGGTCAACAAAGACCATGTTAGCCTTATATTAAGAGGGTGGCCGGTTTTTATGTGGGGAGTCACCACATGAGTCATCAAATGAGAAAGGAAAAGAAGAGATAAAGAAGTTACTATTTGCTTTATTAAAGCAAAATACCTTATATTAGCCACCTTTCTTCTTCTCTCTCTTCATTTCTCTCCTTCACCCACGGTTTCTTCTTCTTCTCTCTGTTCCAAAACCGAGAGAGCTGCTCTTCCATGGTTCTCCATCTTCAATCACTTGCCAAATACAACTCCAAGCTCCAAATCCAAAACAAATTGCATATTTGTCTTAGTTAGGTCAAGACCTATCTTTCTATCTTTTCAAATCTTTCAAAGCTCCATTTTGGTGCCATGAGAAAACTCCATTGATGGGGGAAAATCAAGTTTGAAGAGCTCATTAGCTTCTCCATTCTCTTAAGGTAAAGAAAATGTAAGAAAAACCATGTTTCCATCATTCCTTATACATGGCCGAAAATTCTTTCTCATGGGGCTATGTTTTTATGCCTTGTTCTAGCTTGATTTATTCACCAAGGACTAGTGGAGGTCCTATTTAATTCAATGCCAAAGTCTACCTTGAGACTTCAAAGGTAATCATCCACTTTTATGCCTTAGAACACATTTCTAACCTAGGTTTTTATTCCTTGAGGTTAGTGCATTATTTAGTACTCATATGAGTCCTTAAATATTGATTAGAACAATGGCAAAAGGAATTTAAGTGGTGGCCGAGATCTATGCAAGAAGAAGGCCTAAGGAGGAGATTAAGATAAGCTTGAGAAAACAAGGTCAAATGCTTACCTAATGGTGGTTTAAGATTAAGGAATGAGTTTTAGATAAATACCAATGTGGCTTAGAGCTTACATTGTGTAATGGGTTATATAACCTAAGGAAAAAGAACTTAAACAAGCTTATGAACTTGTGGTTAAGGAGCTAATGAGAATGAGTTAGTAATATAAGGTTAAGGTGGATTTTGAGAGCATTATAACTACTATGAGATTGATGGGTGTATTTGCAGGTTGAAAGCTTTTATATGTGGGAAATTCAGTGTTGTTAAGTAAGTCATTTAAGGGCCTAAGAGCCATGTCATTTAAGAGCCTTAGTGCTATGCAATTTAAGATTATTGCACTATATTGAGTTTATTATGAATGAGTTGACTTGGGTAAGAATTATGATGAGAAAAAGGTTTGATGTGTGTGAGATGATTGAATGAGAAAAACCATGCATTTGGGCATGATAATATACTAGAGAAACTATGGCGAAATTTGAGTAGGAAACTAAGCGTTTAGGGTATTCTAAGGAGATTTTATGACTAAGGATGTTCTAGTGATCACTAAGGGTTGATTTGGTAAAAATGGATAAACCATGGAGTTCTTGAGTACTAGGAAGACCTAGGAATGTATAAGAGGGACTAGGGGTTATAATGGTGAGTTTTATGCACCAAAACCATGGTTAAGGAAGCTAGGAAACTTGTACAAAGTTTGAAGGAAAAATAAGGTATAATGACTTATAAGGATGTAAGCATGTTCTAGATTATATATGGCTTTGAGAAGTTTGAGTAAAGCAAATGGGTGTGCAAATGATGCTTGAGGAGTAGTTAAGATGGTGGTGAAGAAACATATTGATTAGTTGAGGTCTTAGGCAAAGTCACAAGAGGGAAGTGTAAGAAATCAAGTTTTAAGTGTAAGAATTTTGTAAGAAAGTGAGTGTCAAGTTTGGTGATTTTTGAGGAAGGTTTAGCACATGTTTTAAGGTGTTTAAACATGTAGGAAACATGTGGAAAGATTGTGGAATGAATGGGAAAAGATTGGGGTGAATTTGGAGTTCAAAATGAGGAGAAAAGCACTTTGGAAAATAGGTTCTGCTGTGGACCGCCCCTAGGGACCGCCCCTGTGGGGAGGTCCAGGCAAATCGTGCAGGAAATTAGCTTCTGGTTGGGACCGCCCCTGGGGACCGCCCCAGAGGGGCGGTCCAGTGCAGAGAAAAAGAAAAATTTTTGTTTTTGGCTTCTAATGAAGGGGGATTGAATGGTAATGGTTTTAGATGATGTTTAGGCCTTGTTTGGTGACATGTAAAGGCCTTAAGAGGTAAAACAAGTGTTATGAATTCCTAGTAAGAATTGAGAAAGTAGCTAAGGAGTTTTTAGTGGATGTATAAAGGTGAGTTTAAGTGCCTAAATGGTATTAGGACACATGGGGGAACTTGTGGAGAAGTTAGGAGTTGAAAAGAGAATTTAGAAACAAGGTTCTGGAGCCGACCGACCTTAGGACCGGACTTGCAAGGTCGGTCGAGCTCAAATTACACTACCAAAGAAAGTTTCTGGAATGGACCGGACATGGGACCGGACTTGTCAAGTCCGGTCGGCATGAAATTTTGAACGGTAATAAGTCTCTGGAATCGACCGGACATGGGACCGGACATGTAAGTCCGGTCGGAGTGAATTTTCCAACGGTAAAAGGGTACTGGAATGGACCGGACTTGGCAAGTCCGGTCGGTAAGTCCGGTCGAGCCTAAAAACAAAAAAAAAAGAGAGAAATTTTGAATTCTAAGAATGGCAATGGGTAATAAGGTATGCCTTTGGTTGGGTAGTAATGATTGAGACCCTAAGAACTTAAGAGATTAAGTTAAGTTAAGTATAAACTTGAAAGTTTAAGATTAAGTTTGTAAGATTAAGTGTAAGACCTAAGAGGTGTTAGGTGGGGATCATTAAGGAATTAAGTAAGTTAAACAAGTTAAGTAAGTCATATTAAGTTAAGTGATTAACAACCTAAAACTGAATGAATGTTTTAGGACTTGGGAGTTTGGACTCCGGAAGAGAGTAAGCAGCCGAACGACCAATGGTGAACGGTACAGTTGTTTCTTCTTGTGACCTGCTTGCTAACGAGGTGTCCCTCGGCTTGTGTGCTATTTGTTTTGTGTGCTCACTAAACAAGATAAAGCATGCAACCGGAACATATTATATATATATTGTATTGTTGTGTGATGTTTGAAAACTAACAACATACCGTGAGAACTTACTAACCAATGTTTAGTAAGGAATTGAGTGAGACTAAGGAACGCCCCCTAATGAGGGACGATATGAACCGAAAGAGGTTAACCAACAAACAGGGTCTTGAGATAACTACTAACTGGAACTTGAGTGAGGAAACCCGGGACCGATCTCCGGTCATGCATGCTGAGGAAAGGGGTCTTATCTATAGTGAGATTCGACCTCCGATTAAGGACTTGTCTTCGGACTTGTTGCCTAGGGCCGGTTGCCGGCTCAGCTACGCTGGACTCCCGTCCAGAGTAGGTGGCATTAAGATGGTGCGGTGGGATCACCTAAATCCCAGGTTCGAATTAGATACAACCAATCCCTTCCAGGAAAGGTTTGTATACTGAGATTAAGATTGAGATTGAGATTAAGATTAAGGTAAGATTAAGTTAAGTTACAATCATTCCTTTTTAAAGGATGATTTGTATTTTTAAGATTAAGATAAGCTACATCCACTCCTTATTAAAGGATGGTTGTTCCTAAGATTAAGATAAGAATCAGGTTGAGGTAAGATAAGGATGGACTAAGATTAAGAGGGAACATTACTTAAGGAGTTAAATAACTAACTCTCTAATTAAGGGAACGCATTTAAGTCGTTCGTTGTGTGTGAACTTTGATTGTTCATATCTGAGTTGTTGTTTATTGCACTTTCTATTATGTTGTGCATCTAATCAACCTCCATGCTATCGACAATTAGTCGTCGTAGCCACGTTAGCTTGGGGGCCATGAGAGGATCGTACCAGCATTCGTGCTGACCCCCTCGGGGGCTTCTTTTTACTACACAGGTGAACATCAGGAGGCGGCCGTCGAGAGTAAGAAGGAGTACAAGTGCTAAGGTTTAAGTATGACCTACGAGTTGTGCCTGTACACTCGTATGGCAATTGAGTTAGTAAAATGTATAGGTTGTGGGAGGATTGTAAGAAGGTTATGTAGATGGTTAAGGTTGTTAGACTAATGTTCGGTATATTCTGTAGTCAGACCGTGGCAAGGTCCTGGATTGTAAAGAATTCCGCTGTGACATGTGTATATATATATTGTTAAGTTGCGAGACCACAATTGGATTGAGTTGGGGTGTTACAGTCTCATCAGGGAAGAATTCGTTGATCGGGATTCCATCATCAGGGATATCAAGTCTGGATAGGTGATCAGCAACTCCATTCAGCTTCCCCTTTTTATCCACAACTTCTAAATTAAATTCTTGGAGAAGTAAGATCCACCTCAGAAGTCTTGGTTTCGATTCATTTTTCTGAAAAAGATATTTGAGAGCTGAATGATCGGTGTGGACTATTACCTTACTTCCAAGCAGATATGGTCGAAACTTGTCCAGAGCAAACACCACAGCTAGCAACTCCTTCTCTGTAGTAGTATAATTTTTCTGTGCATCAATCAAGGTCTTGCTAGCATAAGTGATTACCCTAAGCATTTTATCTTTCTTCTGACATAGCGCGGCGCCAACAGCATAGTCACTCGCATCCGTCATGATCTCAAATGGTTCAGACCAATCCGGTGGGACCACAATTGGTGCTGAACAGAGCTTCTCTTTGATAGTCTGAAATGCTGTCAAGCACTCCTCTGTAAACTGAAATTTGATATCCTTCTGAAGCAGGTCTGACAGAGGTTTAGCAATTTTTGAGAAGTCCTGAATAAACCTCCTGTAAAACCCTGCATGACCAAGAAAAGATCTTACATCTTTAACTGAATTTGGTGGGGGCAGTTTTTCTATTACCTCTATCTTTGCCTTGTCCACCTGGAGGCCTTCTTTTGACACCTTATGCCCAAGCACAATTCCTTCTTGTACCATGAAATGGCACTTCTCCCAATTTAGCACAAGGTTAGTGTCCTCACAGCGAGCCAAAATCTGGTCTAATTGTTCCAGACAAATATCAAAACTTTGTCCATAGACAGAGAAGTCGTCCATGAACACTTCAATACTTTTCTCAATAAATTCATTAAAAATAGCCATCATACATCTCTGAAATGTGGCTGGAGCATTGCAGAGACCAAAGGGCATCCTCCTGTAAGCAAAAGTACCATAAGGACAGGTGAAGGTAGTCTTCTCCTGATCTTCTGGTGCAATGGGAATCTGGAAATAACCGCTGTACCCATCAAGGAAACAGTAGAACTCCTTCCCTGCTAACCGCTCCAACATTTGATCAATAAATGGCAGTGGGAAATGGTCCTTCCTTGTGGCTTCATTCAAGCGCCGGTAATCGATGCACATCCTCCAACCTGTGGTCTGTCTCTGAGGTACCAATTCACCTTTCTCATTTGGCACTGCAACTATCCCCCCTTTCTTTGGAACAACCTGGACTGGGGATACCCACTGGCTGTCAGAAATAGGGTAGATTATACCTGCATCAAGAAGCTTTAATACCTCGGCCTTGACCACCTCCTTTAGATTTGGATTCAACCTTCTCTGAGGTTGTCGCACTGCCTTGTAATTCTCCTCCATATGAATCCTGTGTGTGCAGAAACCCGGATTAATCCCCTTGATGTCAGCAACTGTCCATCCCATGGCACTCTTATGTTTCTTTAGCACCTCCAGAAGTCTAGATTCCTGCAAAATAGACAAAGATGCAGAGATAATAACAGGCAGGGTGTTACCCTCTGCCAAGAAAACATATTTGAGATGGGAGGGGAGAGATTTAAGTTCCAAGGTAGGAGGCTTCTCTATTGAAGGTATGGGTCTTTGGATGGATCGTTCCAACTTTTCTACAGGAGGAGAGGGGGAACGAAAGTATGATTTCCCGTGATTCAGCTGCTGGACGACCGAGGCCATCTCAAGACTGTCTTTGTCATCCTCAATGGATCGACTTATTACCTGTTCTAAAGTATCAGAAAACTTAAACAACGAATCAAAAGAATCAGTACTCCTATAGGTGTAGTCATCATCAAGATCATAAGAATTATCAAGTAAATCAGCAGAGAAAACAGCTTGAGAAGAAGTGTTTTTCCGCATAATCTTATTTATATCAAAGCTTAATTCTTCATCATGGAATTTCAAGGTAATCTTCCCCTTGTCAACATCAATAACAGTCTTTGCAGTTCTGAGGAAGGGCCTACCTAGAATCAGAGTACCTCAACATCTTCGTCCATGTCAAGGATCACAAACAGCGGGGAAGAAAAACTTACCCCACCTAACAATTACATTTTCAACCATACCTCTGGGTGTGATCGATGATCTATCAGCCAACTGGAGTCTGAAATGAGTGGGAACGAGCTCACCTGCATGAAGCTTTTTAAACATGGTGTATGGCATCAGGTTGATGCTCGCTCCTAGATCGCAGAGACCGTATCCGCAATCCATGTCTCCAATTGAACAGGGGATTATGGGCTGACCAGGATCACCACGCTTTGGAGGCAGCATCTGTCGAGAGCTGCTGAACAAGTTTCGGTCAGCTGGATGGTGTCCTTCTCTTTATATTTCCTCTTATTCGAAATCAGATCCTTTACAAATTTAGCATAATTCGGCATTTGCTTAATCGCATCAATAAGAGGGATATTAATAGTCAGCTTTCTAAAAACATCTAAAAATCTTCCAAATTGTTCATCGAGCTCTCGCTCTTTGAGTCGGTTGGAAATGGAAGTTCTTTGCAGATATTTCCCCTTTTATTTTAACAGCAGTAGAAAGAGAGAAGAAGGAATAGGAGCCTGGGTTCTCCTCAGAAACTACCTCAGGAGGGGCGGGATGCCCTGATGGTGCACCGGCGGTGTTAGAAAGAGGCTCGGTCTCTTCATCAGTACGGCTTCCTGCCACTTGGTCTTTTAAATTCCTCCCACTTCTCAGGGTAACTGCTGCTGCTTCAGAATCCTCGCAGTCTTCGTCTGAGACCGACACTGCCTTCAACTGCTCTTTTGGATTGGTTTCTGGTTGGGAAGGCAATGATCCAGAAGGTCTCTGCTGCATGAGGAATTGAGTCAACTGACTCATTGTTCCTTGCATCTCCACCATGGCGTTCTCTAGTTTCTGGTTGATTACCGTTGCTGTTCTTGAGAAGCCATCAGCTTATCCACCATCTCCTTTAATTTGCATTGTTTGAGCTCAAAGATGGTTGCTGAGCTTGAGGTTGCTGTGGCCGGAATTGATTATATTGAGGCCTTGAAAAACCGGGTGGTCCCCCCTGATTCGTCCTCTGAGGCTGCAATTGATGTGAATTAAGTGCATTGTTAGGATTTCCATACCTCAGATTTTGGTGCTGATTCTGCACCCAGGGTTGCCTGTTGTTGAACTGGCCTATTACATTGGCCTCCTCGGTTTGCCTCATCTCGGCTACTTGTGGGCAGTCCTCATAGTCGTGTGCATCCCCACATTGAGAGCAGCAAGCTTCGTTTGTAGAGATTTTCTTGGCGGATTGCCTGGTGGTTGGCCCCATGGTGAGCTGTTCGAGCATCTTCGCCATGCTTCCCATCGTGGTCCTCATCTGTGCTTGCTCAGCGGCTAGCTGTTCCATCATTGGGTCTGGAGCTCGGAAGAACTCTGACCTATTGAAAATACTCGTCCTCCACTGCTGCTCCATTGACGAAGCTCCTCACAGTAGGACTCCATAGCTGCCATGAACTCCTCCCCACTTTTTGCTAGCAGGTTTCCTCCTATGCCGGATCTTATCTCGCCTCTGTGTTCGTCTTTCAACCCCTGGAAGAATCCCTGAGCTAGTGAAGTGATGTCCTGACCATGATGAGGGCACTGTCGGAGTAGCTCCTTGAATCGGTCCCACGCCTCACAGACTGTCTCATTACCCTTCTGTTTGAATGCCATCAGGTCGGCAATCATTTGTCGTGTCCGGGAGATGGGAATGTACTTCTCGTAGAATTTGTCCATCATCTGCTCCCAGGTGGTAATGATGCCTGGCGGTAGTCTGTGGAACCATTTCGAGGCTTCTCCTGACAAGCTGTGCTGGAACAGGCTCAATCTGGCGTACTCCTCCAATCCTTGAGATAAACCAAGAGAGTCCAAGTGTACAAGAAAGCGATGTACATGGTCCAATGTATCTGATGGGTCTGCACCTGAAAAAGTACCTGCAGGGTGATTTCTAACCGCATTGGATTGGTGAGAAGGTTTTACCTTTTGCCAATCGGCTATAGTTCTGCAGTTAGATTGGGTAGAACCACTGGCCCTCGTCTTGGTGTGGCTGGTGGTCTGTTTATCCTTCCCATTGTGTACTGAGTCACTGCACCTCCTCCAATTTGGTCATGATTTGCCGCCATGTTGAAGTCAAGCTGCCTTCTTGCTCTCAGAGCTTGGAGGTAGACTCTTTCGATTTCAGGATCGAAGTTGTATCTGGGGGACCAGTTGAGCGCGTTCTGCGCATCCACTAGTGCTTATAATCAGCCCGAGAAAAGGAACAAAATGAGTGAGTTTTAAAGTAATGAAAATGGCACACAAAATAAAATTAAAATCAAAATATATTACAAAACAAGATTATAAACAGTGTGTTGTGATAAGTAACAAATTAACCAAGGCTAGGGACTAGACAAAAGTCAAGTCCCCGGCAACGGCGCCATTTTGCAAACGATAATATTTGGTATTAAATACTAAGAAATTATCCTAGAATTCAATAGTTTAATATATCGTCAGGTTGCAAAAATCCCGGTCGAAATAGTATAGTAATTAAAGAAGCGACCGGGGTGTCAATCCACGGGACTCGATGAGTAAGTCTAGCCTTAGGTATTGGTTAACTCGAAAGGGGGTTTTTGTTTTGGTTTTGGGTTGCAAATAAATAACAGGAAAGTAAATAGCAGATAAAGTAAAGTGATAGTTTTGGGAGTGTGAACGGTACTCTAGGTTCAGGGAGTTGTTTCACTAGCTAGGTTCTGCATATTCTACTGCTTAAGTGGAGACTTGGATCGGCTTGTAATTCTCAATTATCTATTCTGTATTAAGTCATAATTCCAGATAGCTCATCTAGACAGGGCATGTAGTTCTAGTCTAGACCTAGCAAGTATATCTAGATGGTTTTATACGCTCAGAATTACTAGTCTGATTGGTTCAATCCGGACTAAAGCTCCTAGTGACTAAAGTAATCTATCC
This sequence comes from Limonium bicolor, assembly GCA_023374045.1. Taxonomy (NCBI): domain Eukaryota; kingdom Viridiplantae; phylum Streptophyta; class Magnoliopsida; order Caryophyllales; family Plumbaginaceae; genus Limonium; species Limonium bicolor. Next base: position 255,991,379 of record CM041782.1, on the reverse strand, counting down.
GATTGCAATTATCACAGGTAACAGGTTAATAGGACCGTCAATGCTAATCACCTTATCTGATCATAACATGATTCGAGGGCTTATAATAACTTAGCAACGTTTATTAAAAGCACTTAAAAGCATTAACCTGAACAATCCAAATTGTCTCAACAAGCAGCAAAATAATGCAGAGTTTAACTAATTACAACATCCCTTCCCCTAGAGTAAATCCTTTTAGCTAGACATAGCAGTTATAATCATAAATGAGAGAGAGTTAGAAGAAATCATCTGTTACGAAGATCTTCTTGCTCGCTCCGTCCTTTGTCCTTGCTCCGTGCTAGCTTGAAGGTTGATCTCGGTGATAATGGAGTGAATTGGGTGAAATGGGGCGAAAATGGAAAGTTTGGGCGAATTTGTGAGGTGTCCGGCTGTGTAGGGTCGGACACAGAGCCGGACGTGAGATGTCCGGATCTGTCTGGGTCGGACGTGATCCGGACGTGGGTGGAATGAGCCTGTCCGGATCCGGACAAGGGTCGGACAAGGCTAAAATGTCCGAAACTGAAACTGGATATGAGCGGAGGTTGACGAAGGTGTTTGTGAGATAGCAGATGAACTGTGATTGAATCGTGAATGAGTTATGCAGGTTTATGGAGGGATAGAGAATGAATGGAGATGAAGCGTATGGTGAGTGAGAGGATTAGAGAGGAGGGAAGACTGTGAAGTCTGGTACGAATTGAAATGAAGGAGAAGGGTTTATATAGGGTTAGAAGGAAACACAATTAGTGGAAGTTTGGTAAAGGGTAGTTGATTGAGGAAAATTTGGAGTCTTCTCATTAGCGCCGCTCCCCTGTTTACTGCCGCCTGTCTGTTCGATAATTAGCCGAAAGGCTAATTATCGGTGCGTGCTTTTTATTTTTCAATTCTGTGTGACGTCCGGATCGTGTCCGGATTGTGTCCGGATCCGGACGTGACACAGAGTTCAGATCTAAACGCGACTCTCGGATCTGGAATTTTAGTCATGTCCGGATTGCGTCCGGCCCAATCATCCGGACAAGAGATGTCCGGCTTTGTGTCCGGCCAAACTGATCCGGACAAGACCAATTTTTGTCTCTTCTCCTGATTTGTTCCCCGTTTGTTGTGTTGTAATCCTTATGATGTATAATCTTTATTTCCTGGGTTTTTCCTGCATTTAACATATATAACACATCAGTTCTTATCAAAGCATCAATTTTAGGAAAAATACATAATAAGTGGGAAACATTGCCTGAATTGTTACAAATTATAAGGTATTTAAACCCTAAAAAGCCTATATGTTTCACACTTATCACAACCCTGATCCTCTGATCGGCAGGTACGGGTAGGCCTCGCGGGCCTTCTCGTGCTTGATGGTAAAACACTCGAGTGATGTGGGATCCGGCTCACTGAAGTATGTCGGAACACGCGTCTTAGAGACGCTGTTTAGCCAGTTCGTCTCTCGGGGCTGTGGCGGGTGGGCCACTGCAGGCGGTGCTCCTATATGTGCCCCCAACTGGGTAAGAACGACCGAAACAGTCTCAGCCATGCCTGGTATCTTGGGGCCACTCCCACCCCCTCGTCCAGCTTCACAACCTCTAGCTCGACTAGACATATGTAATGTAGTATGTCGTATCATTACTAAGTAATATACCGTATTTCAAATCTCTAAATATGGAATTGCCATCAAGGCTAATATTGCAATGCATTTAGTAGAACTAGGACCGTCTTTGGTCACGAACCTCACAGATGTTTCCCATATTCCCAAATTCCTATGCTCACTGTTCTTAGCCTACTATCTCTTGTCACTAGAGCGGTACTCCGCTCTGCTACCACTTTTGTAACACCCCCACTCTATAGCCTCATATTAATAACATCGTAGCATAATTAAAGATGGATCACAGCGGAAAATTAGAAGCCAATCGTTCTCACTCGGGTGCTACTGCCATTACTCATGCATGTGAGTAATGAAGCGTCCACTTACCACGTAATACATAACCACTGTGATGACTCGAGATAGATAACCGATTTTGTATACAACCTCAAATCCATAACTTAATCCATAATAAAGTGATCAGACTAAGTATTCCAAAACGTTTAAGCTGCGGTATATAATACAAAATAAGTCTGAAAGTGCGGTATCAAAACATACTGATAACTACCCAAAAAGTTCCCGCACTCCGGCTTCCAACATGATCAAGCTCCTATAATATGTTTGCCATAAAGGCTCAGCACAACTGCTGAATATGCTGAAGTGTAATCTTATGAACCCTTAAACTCCATAGGTTAATTAGCCGAGTTATCATGTGGTTCATTTACATGCTATTCCGTTTTACATGTATATAATAAAAGAGTTGTAACGCAATAAACATACAATAGTCCATCCAAATATTCACATCCAAATTCACACACATTACACACATATAATCTATACAATAAACGAGTGCATAAAATAACAATACGAGTGTTGTTTCATTTGAACGGTTCTCGTTTATTTGGCCTTCAAGGCTTTGAATAGGTATCCACTTTACGAGAGTTATTTGAATCTCGTAATATTGATTAGACAGTGTCTAATTATTAACCACTGACAATCGTTATGTTAGAAGATGACATGTCCTCAACACTTACCCATATAATGGCGGGTCACCAACGGAAGTAGCCATCCCCTTAATGTGGGGACTCCGATTCCTCCTTATGACACTTATTATATGGCGGGTCACCTGTAACACCCCTCTCGGTAACAACGGAATAATCACTCACGTTAATAGTAAATAACTCGTCTCACAGCGGAAGGGAAAACGGTAACAAAATCTCACATGGGTGTTACTTGCCATCCCTCGCCCATGCGAGTGATGAAGCAATACAAAAAAATAAACAGAAAAATGACATAACAATACAACCCGTGGTGATAACGAGATACCGCCTATACATTCATCTAAGTATCCAAAAACATAACTTCTATAGTAAGCTATCAATATCCCAAATACGTACAATACCGACATCGATAAGTAAACGACAGTCTCAAACATTAAAAGTACATGCGGTAATTCCAAAATCCAAAAGCCTAGCTACCCGGCCCCGCACTCCGGCTTCATCCGTGCTCAGCAACCTACATAATGCCATAAAGGCTCAGCGATAAACGCTGAGTATGTCGGGTCTGGACCCTGGTGGTCATTTAAGTCGTATTAACCTTCTTTTTATTAGGTTCATTACATGCATTGCCGGTTTACAGATATAGTGAAAACTGTAGAATACAAGTAATCACACAACAGCCAATACAATCATACACTCATCACAGCATTACAACAAGCATTACAACAAAGGCGATAATTCGCACACGTTAATCATCACCATTACAATTACATCAGTCGGCCCCCCGGCCCCTCACATAACCCGTTAGTTCCATTAGCACTATCAGGCATCAGTTAGGACAACCCGAATAACCTCACTTGGACAGTAGTCCCATGCACAACAAGGTGCCCATTCACTTATCCATTTTAAAAGCGTCCATATATTACCTTTTTAAAGGCGCCTATGTTATCACTATACCTGTTGATCTATCTAGGCTCGATCAGGTTAAACCAGAGTAAACCCGATGCGGGTTAACTCAAGAGATCTCTACACGCGGCCAGTAGCTAATGATTAACTGGATTAAGGTAACCATCACTTTTAACCACACTCCACTTGAAATACCCCAAACCTTAATATATTGTTTAAACACTTAAATATGGTGTATTAAGACTAAAAAGAGTCTTAGAAACATTAGTAAACAAATTTAAACAAAAGGAAACACAAGATGTACTTTAAAGTCAATAAGAGCCAAAATGTGCTCTAAGCTTGGGATAAACTTGGTTAAGACCTAATGAACTTACCAAGACCTCATTTATATAATAATGAACATATTAAACCAATTACCAAAGAAAACCAAGCTTGAAAACAAGTTTAAACACAAAATGTGCTTTAAGGAGTCTTAAAGCACATTTTGAGAAATTGTCTTGTAAATGAGTTTTGAGTGGCTAGATGTCCATCATTACTCTTAAATACATATGTGTACTAATAATATCACATTGGGTGTCTATATTAATGGGAAATCAAAAATTTCACTTCTATGTGCCTTGTTTTATGAATATAACTTTTATAAGCTTATTTTGAAATATTTGTATAGTAATTAAATTGACAAACAAAAGACTATATTACCCTCATACATACTATTGGGGCGGTTTTAAGGTTGGTGACACACCCCCTGGTAGCTTGTTAAGAAAATAAGTAAACTACTTAAGTACCCTTTTTACTTACAAAGTATAATATCTTCATAAAGCAAATTCTATCTCATTCTCTCATTTCTTTCCTTGCTCACACGGTTTCCCACCTCTCTTCCTTCTTCTGCTGTCTCTCACGGTAATACACACCCCATTGAAACTCCACTTTGATCTCTTGTTAAATCTTGCTCACTTGTCCAAATCAAAAACAACACCACCACGTCGTCCTTCTCCTCAAGCTCTTCATTTCTCTTCTCCAAACTTCAAGACAACCATTTCGGTTCCATGGAGTTTCTCCATTGAAGGAGCTTGAGCTTGTATTTTACATATTGTTACTCTCCTTGGCTTCTAGGTAAGGAATCTCAAATAAAAACTTCATTTCCTCCTTGTTTTTGTCATGTCCGAAAATATATATTGAAGGAGCTCTTTGTGTGACCTTGTTCTAGCTTCATTCCAACTCTTCATGGACTAGGTGGAGTCTCTCTTGCTAGATATTCAAACTCTCTTCAAAGAGCAAGGTAAAACAAACATTAATGTTTTTGAAACAATGTAAAACTAGGGTTTACAATGAGATGGAGCTTATAGCTTGAATACTCATTATAATGTTTGTATATTGTTTAGAACTTGGCAAAGAATCAAGTACTCTATTCGTTTTCTAAAGGAAACAAGAAAGAAGTTATTTTGCAAAAGAGGTAAATCTACTAACCTAATGTTGTTTTAATGCCTTAGGAGAAATGAGCTTATAAATCCTTATTAAAACTACCTAAAGAGCCAATGGTGAACGACTTAGTAAAGTGTTCTCAAGAGCTTAGTAAAAGGCATATGTGTTGTTGAGTGTATTTGCAGGTTAAAGGCAAATATATTGTGGAAATTCAGTGTTTATGATTTATGCACCTTAAGGGCCTAAGAGCCATGTCATTTAAGGGCCTAAGTGCCATGCAATTTAAATTGTGCACTATATTGTGATGTAGTGCTTTGTGAGTGAAGTTTGTGGATAATAAGTGCTTGATGGATTTTTAGTGTTCTTGGTTGTTATTGGTAAAAACAATGTGTTTTGGTTTAGTAATGTTCTAGGAGAACCTATGTCGAAATTTGGGTAACAAATGTGAAGTTCTAAGTGTTAAAATGAGTTTGATAAGTTAAGGAGTATTTAAAATGGTTAAGTGTTGTTCTTGTGTAGGAAACATGCATTAAGGTGATTTAGAGTGTAATAAGGACTTAGGCATGAGCTTGAGATTTTAGTATGTACCAAAGTCATTTTGGGCTTAGATAGAGACTTAGGCAAACTTTGGTAAAATAAGGAGAAAGTGTGAACTTGGGAAAAGAACTTCAAGAATGACATAAGGGGGTTAGTTGTGAGAAATAATGCTTAAGAGATGATGTTAAGATAAGGAGAAAACATTTTGGGATAGTAGTTATCATAGGTGAGAAACACCATTTAGAAACCTAGTGTAAAATGTTGTAAGTTGTTAAGGAATTTACAAGGAAATAAGTAAAGGTTTAAGGAATTGGAAAATGAGTTTCATGAATGTTGTATGTGGATATAAGGGTACCAAATGTTGTTAGGAAGCATTAGGAGGCTTTGGAGGAATTTGGTTAAGTGTTTAAAGGCTTAGAAATTGAGTATAATGGCACGTCCGAACTTCCGTCCGAACTTGGAAGCTCGGACTGCCCTGTTACGCTTACAGTTTTCTGGATTATAGGTAGTGTCCGAACTACCGTCCGAATTTGGAAGTTCGGACGCACCTGTTATTTCTTAGGGATTATCCTCGAACTGTGTCCGAACTTGGGAAGTCCGGACACATGTTCGGACGTATGGATTTCTGGTTAGGATTTTCCTCGACTCATGTCCGAACTTCCGAAGTCCGGACACAAGTTCGGACATGTGTCTGATTTCTGTCCAAAGTCACGGCTTGTGTCCGAACTTGGAAGCTCGGACACAAGTTCGGACAGGCCACTGTATGACCAAAAATTGTTGTTTTAAGATGGGAATTGTTATCTAAAAATGGTAGTTGGTAGTAATGATATTATAAGGTTATGTGAGACATGTTAGGTGGGTTTTAAAGGCGATTAAAAGGATGAAAAGTTGTAACGAGTGTAAAATAAAAATAAACTAGTAATGTTGAGTAGATAATGTTAATAATGGACTAGTGCGTTAATTAACCGACGTTACTAATGTGTTTAGGATTCTCTCAAGGTAGAAACCAGTCGAGGCAAGGACCGAGGTATGGTTTTCTTGCAGTCTGTTGTCTAGCGGTTTACACCGGTTTGTGTGTTGTATGTTTTTCTGTGTGTTTACAACGTTATAAGATTTAAACATGTAATGAGTTTACAGTTGTTCATATTATTGTGATGTGATGTTGTGACTCAATTCCCTTGCGTGTGTGTCTAACATGACTTACCACCTATTGTGTGTTGGTTGTTAAGTTCCACTATGAACTTCTAACAAGTGTTAACTGGGAAGTGAGGAATCCGGTTGTCCGGTCATGCATGTAAGTTAAGAGTAGATATCTGAATCAGATTCGACTCTTATGTTGTTAAGATTGTTCTCCTTAATGGCGTTCGATCTCCCGCTAGCTTCTTCCAAAGCTTACCTATTCTGACTTATGATCGGTTTAGTGGGAACCTGTGTTTGTGTGGTGTGTTCGGGTCACTAAATCTGAACCATTTGTGACTTAAGTTACTCGTTCGTCTAACAGAATGGTAATGAGTGTGTTTAACGAGCTTAACATGAGGGTGAACCACTCTCTAGGCTCTCATGTTATTTGACCCTTGTGGTTTGTTATTGTGGGACGAAGATCCACCGTGTGTGTATTAATGAGCTGTGCACTATTGATGCTATGCTCCATGTTATGCTATGTTATGTATGTATAATGATGCCATGTTATCATGACAATTAAGCGCGTATCCCGGTAGCCGATGGGCTGCGCGTTAGCCATACCAGCCAAGGGTTGCTGACCCCCTCGGGGGATCCATATTTCTTATACTGCAGGATGAGGATCGAAGAAGCGGAGTGGCTTTAGATCCTAGGATGTGATTACTTTTGTATACTTTTGGATGTTGGCCCGGGATGCGCCTGTGCTCCTGTGGTGTTATATACTTTTGGTTGTTGCAGTTACAGTGATGTTATACAGTGAAGGATATGTAAACACTCGGTATTGTATATAATGTATTTATGGTTTAGTTTTATGCTCGGGAGTCTGATCATCAGACCGGTACAACTGTATTTATTCTGCCTTGTACCACGTGGGTGGGTTGACGGCGTTGTAGCACCGAATCGTTAGTTACTGTTTAGTTATTTTTATCCCGCTGCGATTTCATTTAGTATCATGTGCGTATTAGGGGTGTTACAAAAAGTGGTATCAGAGCCAAGTATCGCTCTGATGACTAGAATACCGAGCTTAGAAATATACCGAGTTAGGAAACCTAACTACAGTTACCTAAGTGACCAATTGTGGGAAGGTTAACCACTAACTAAGTGTGGAAATACCTTATTGTCGGGAAGCGTTACAACCGTTGGACCGATAAGTGTGCAAGCATGTTGCTAATGAATATTCATGAATACAGATGGCAGGTAGACGCGCGGTAGAGGCCGCGGAAGTGGTACTAGTACTGGGGGTGACCAGGGCGAGAACACTACGGCTCAGGTTATGGCTGAGGCTGTAGCCGCCGCTGTGGCCCAGATGGTACCCCAGCTTGTAGCTGCAATCCAGCAGGGGCAGATGCCCGGAGTTCAGCCACCACCGCCACCGCCACGAGAGACCAACTGGGTCAAGGCATTGGCAGACTTGAGACCCCCTTCATTTCATGGGGAGACCGACCCACGTAAGCTGGAGGCGTACATCTCCGAGTTGGAGACCGCCTACGAGACCTTGGCTGTGCCCGCAGAGGCTAAGGTCCGTCTTGCCGCTTACTATCTGAAGGGTTCGGCACAAAACTGGTGGAAGTTAGTGAGAGAGGACCGGATGGCGGATCCTCAGTTTGGCTGGAGGGAGTACACGGCTCTGCTGCGAGCCAAATACTACCCTGTGCACGTTCAAGAGGCCAAGCGCCTGGAGCTGGATAGTCTGAGGCAGGGGGACAAGGTGTCGGTTGATGAGTATTACACCTTCATCGGCCTTGTCCACCTGTTACCGGACCTGGGATACTCGAACCGGGTGCTGGTAAACCGTTTCTATAACGGTCTCAGCCACCGTCTTCGCTATGGGATGGGGCCAGCTGAGTATACTACCTTGCAGGTAATTTAAGTAAAGAGTGGTGTGAATATGTGTAGTCTACAAGTGAGTATTAATGTGAGTTTGTGAGTATGTATTGCGGGACATGACTGACCATCCTAAATTCAGGAGTGCTATCATGCCGCTGCTAAGGTGGAGATCACCGTCCGTCTGAGGGACGAGGAGAATGCGCACAAGCGCAAGGCCACGAGCGAGGGCCAGAGTTCGCAGGGGTACGGGGGAGAGAAGAAGAAAGAAGAAACCTTATCCCCAGCCCCAGAAGAGTCAGCACCAGGGTGACAAGGGCCAAGCCCAAACCACCACAGCTGAGGAGCCACTGAAGCTCACATATGCTTATGCGGCGAAGCCCCTACGCTCTTACCCACCAAAGGGTAATTGTTTAATCTTGTGTGATAAGTTGATGTGTATATTGATAAGTTGTGAAGCAAGTACTGAGTGTGTATTGTGTTAGCAGCTAGCACGGGCTCTGGACCGGAGCGCCACTATTACTGTAAGTGGTGCAATGGAGACCACCCCGGCAAGGACTGCAAGGGAAATGAGGTGCAGTGTCGATACTGCGAGAAGTGGGGCCACCGTGACCACGAGTGTTACCGGAACCCCAACAGCAGAGTCAATAAGCCCAAGGGGCAGTGGAAGGGTAAGGCCACAGCAGCTATTGATGGGCCGAAGACGGCTAACCAGCCACCCACTGATCAGAGGCATACTGATTCCCAGAAGGGGAAAGGGTCGGGACCTAGCAAGGCCACCCTGAATGTGGTGGACCGGTCTGAGGCGCCAGGGCCCTCTTCTAGACCAGGTACCGCCTAAACTGTTGAATGTAATAAGTGATTGCATACCGCATTTCATGCTTGTGTGTATTAGTGAGTCCAAGTGTATTATCATGTGAGTAAGGAGTTAAAGTATAGTGTGAAAGACACCTAATTAGATAATTCTAAACTGAAAGGAACCTTCAATATATGTTATCCAATCCCACCACACCAAACCCTGAAGAGACCACCATCAACATCACCGACTTCCCAATGGAGCAATGTCAGGTTATCCAGCCAGGTATGGTACTCTTAAGTGGATACCTGACACCGGAAGCACAAGTCCATATCATCAGACGATGCGACGAACTTGGAGCTAAACCTGGAGGTTTCTACACACCTGAATATCCGAACGGATCAAGAATGCAATTGAAGATGATGTGCATGGGTAAGGACTGGAACCCTTACACCAAGTCATATCAAGAAGTGCGAGCTGAAGATGGAGCAACGGTACCAAGTATACCAGAGGAGTTCCGTGCGGTCGTTAATCACGCCGTGGGAATTGCTCAACAAGTTGAGACGGAATCAATTCCAAGTGTGGAAGCAGATTTGTGTATTGTGAACTTCTACCAGAAAGGTGGAAGGTTAGGTTTACACCAAGATAAGGACGAGTCACCCGAGTCTCTAAGTAAGGGAGTACCCGTGGTGTCTTGGTCCATTGGTGATACCGCAGTATTTGTATATGGCGAGCAGAAGCGTGCTGATCTCGCAAGGAAGTTAATGTTAAAGTCAGGAGATGTGTTAATCATGGGTGGGCAGTCAAGGATGCTATACCATGGCATCAGAAAGATCAAACTGAATACCGCACCGTCGGCAGTGATCAATGCCACACACATGAAACCCGGACGTTTGAATTTGACCTTCAGACAATTCTAAACCTTGTATACTTTGTAATGTGTTAAGCCAGTATATGTTAAGGAAGTTATGTATGTGTTAAGTTATATCAACCATGTAAACCAACAATGTTGTAAAGAGGAAATGTTAATGAATAAAGTGGAGTTATTGAAGTATATCAACCGTGTTGTTACCCAGTACTTATTAGTTTGCCAATGAATTAGGCTGTGCACTCGGAACGGGAGGTACACTGAGTGTCTGCAATGAGGCAGAAGCCGGCAAGAGCGGCACAATCCTCACCGGTACCTTTCCAGTGAATGGCGTGGATGCATCGATCTTGTTCGACTCTGGAGCCTCACACACATTTGTTTCGCTATCTTTTGCGAAGAGGCTGGGGTTAGATGGAGAGGAGATGCCAGACTTCCTGGTCACTCTCCCATCGAAAGAGCGGATCAGGTGTACCCGCTACCACCGAGATGTCATTGTACGAATCAGAGGTGAAGAGTTCCCGATCGACCTGATAGAGTTCGACGGACTTGGATTTGATGTGATTGTCGGGATGAACTGGTTGGAGCGGTACAAGGGCAGAATCCTGTGTGCCGAGCATCGACTGCTTCTTCGGAGTCCATCTGGGGTTACCATATCATACCGCCAGAGGCCCAGGGAGCCTTCGACTCAGATCATCACCGCCATGGCCATGTATCGTGAGTTGCGACGAGGGAGTGATGTATACCTCTGCTATGTCCAGGACATAGAGAGAGACCCTGAGTTTAGCCCAGATGTGCCGGTAGTGTCGGAGTTTCCTGATGTATTTCCTAAGGAACTGCCGGGCATGCCGCCAGCACGAGAGGTTGAGTTTGAGATCGACTTAGTCCGGGCACTGGACCCATTGCGAAAGCACCTTATCGTATGGCTCCAGCAGAGATGACAGAGCTCAAGGAGCAGCTGAGAGACCTACTCGACAAGGGCTTTATCCGCCCTAGTGTTTCACCATGGGGAGCGCCGGTTCTCTTCGTGAAGAAGAAGGACGGTAGCCTCCGCCTGTGTATTGATTCGGGAGCTGAATGCTGTTACGGTGAAAAACCGTTACCCTTTACCACGCATCGACGATCTATTTGATCAGCTGAGGGGTGCATCAGTATTCTCCAAGATAGACTTACGTTCCGGATACCATCAGATTGCCATCCCGATAGTGATATGAAAAGACAGTTCAGAACGAGGTATGGGCATTATGAGTTCACAGTTATGCATTTGGCTTATCAAATGCACCAGCAAAGTTCATGGACTTAATGAACCGCTTGTTCCAAGATCAGTTGGACAAGTCTGTGGTAGTCTTCATCGATGACATTCTTGTGTATTCTAAATCGAAAGGTGAGCACGAAAGCCACCTGAGAGATGTGTTACAAACTCTGAGGAGAAACCAGTTGTATGCAAAGTTTTCGAAATGTGAATTTTGGTTGAACCAAGTATCTTTCCTTGGACATGTGATTTCTGAGGCCGGGATCGCTGTTGATCCGGCAAAGATAGATGCAGTGCGCACCTGGCCTAGGCCGAAGACAGTCACTGATATCAGGAGCTTCCTCGGTCTGGCAGGTTATTATAGGAGGTTTGTGAAGGACTTCTCCAGTGTCTCGAAGCCGATGACTTCCTTAATGAAGAAGGATGCACCATTCGAGTGGACAGTCGACTGTGAGAGTTCTTTCACGAGTCTCAAGGATGCTCTGACATCTGCACCAGTCCTGACTATACCAGACGGTCCAGATGGTTTTGAGGTCTACTGCGACGCATCAGGTAGAGGTATGGGTTGTGTATTGATGCAGCACGGGAAGGTCGTAGCATACGCCTCCCGTCAGCTGAAGAAGCATGAGGAGAACTACCCTACCCACGACTTAGAATTGGGTGCCATTGTCTTCGCATTGAAGATATGGCGACATTATTTGTATGGGGTAAGTGTGACAATCTATTCTGACCATAAAAGCTTAAAGTACTTGTTCACTCAGAAAGAGTTGAACATGAGGCAAAGAAGGTGGGTTGAGTTTCTGAATGACTACGATATTAATCTGCAATACAAAGAGGGTAAGGCAAATGTGGTAGCTGACGCACTGAGTCGCCGAGCACACTCTCTCCATTCGCTAGTCTCTCATACTGGCTTGGTTGAAGAGGTGCGGAGTGCTCAGATGACGGATCAGTACATGCTGGAGATCCGGCAGAAGCTTATTGACGGCACATTCGAGGGTCAGAAGTACGACTTCAGACTCCATGATGACCTGATTAGGCTGAATGGCCGATTGTGTATACCTAGGAGTAGCGCTGAGTTGAAGGAGCGCATATTGAGTGAATCCCATTGTTCTACTACTTCGATTCACCCCGGAGCTTCAAAGATGTATAAGAGTATGAAAAGGTATTTTTGGTGGACTGGAATGAAGAAGGATGTTAGTGATTATGTATTGAGGTGTCTCACTTGCCAGAAGGTCAAGTTTGAGCACCGACGGCCTGGTGGTATGGTACAGCCAATGCCAGTGCCTGAGTGGAAGTTCCATGATATCTCCATGGACTTTGTAGTAGGGCTTCCGCCTACAAGGGGAGGTCTGAATATGATATGGGTGATAGTTGACCGACTGACCAAGGTGGCCCGATTCATTCCGATGAAGGACACTTGGAAAGTGGCAAGATTGGCAGAACTGTTTGATAAAGAGATTGTAAGACATCATGGTGTACCAAAAACGATTGTGTCTGACAGAGATACCAGATTCTTATCCAGATATTGGAAGTCCACACGAGAGGCATTGGGTACTGAATTGAAATTGAGTACAGCGTTTCACCCACAGACCGATGGTCAGAGTGAGCGCACTATTCAGACACTTGAGGATATGCTACGTGCTTGTGCACTTGACTTTCAGACCAGCTGGATTGATAAGTTACATCTGATCGAGTTTAGTTACAACAACAGTTATCATGCTTCGATCAAGATGTCTCCCTTCCAGGCCTTGTACGGTAGACCATGCCGCACGCCATTATGCTGGGATGAGTCGAGTGAGACGGTCATTATAGGACCAGAGTATCTTGACAAGCCAGGCAGAAGTTCGCCAGATCCGGGCTAACATGAAGCAGCTCAGGATAGACAGAAGTCGTACGCAGATGTGCCGACGTGACCTGGAGTTCGCCTGGGCGATCAGGTATTTTTGAGAGTATCCCCCATGAAGGGAGTATTTCGTTTTGGCCGAAGGGCAAGTTGAGCCCAAAGTATGTGGGCCTTATTTGGTGACGGAGCGGATCGGCCCGGTAGCCTATAGACTAGACCTACCCGCCGAGCTGGGCAAGGTACATGATGTTTCAGTGTCCCAGTTGAAGAAGTATATGTCTCATCCGTCTCATGTGCTTCAGCCTGAAAGGCTAACCTTAGAGCCGACCATGCGATCAGTGGAGACTCCGGTACGGATTCTGGATGCTAAGACTCGAGACACTCGCCATAAGTCCGTGAGACTGGTGAAAGTTCTTGGTCTAACCAGGACGTTGAGGAGGCCACTTGGGAGCTGGAAGATAAGATGAAGGCGAAGTACCCGTCATTGTTTACTTCTTAGTCCTTATGTGTATAGGGTACGGGGCGTACCCCTTTTAAGGGGGGTAGAGCCGTTTCGGTTATGTGTGTACGACGTGTATTTGAATACATCGTCTATGTTATGTTGTTATGTTACAGACCGTTGTGTCTGAATGATGTGGATAATGTTGTATGGACCTTGTGTCCAATGTTATGTATGTTATGTTGTATGGACCTGGAGTCCAATGTTATGTAAGTGTGTTGTTAATGATGTATGGAAGTATTGTTTATAAGTATTCCCGTGTTCTAATATTTAGGATATGTGGAAGTATGAACTTTGAGGGCAAAGTTCTTTTAAGGGGGGTAGATTGAAATACCCCAAACCTTAATATATTGTTTAAACACTTAAATATGGTGTATTAAGACTAAAAAGAGTCTTAGAAACATTAGTAAACAAATTTAAACAAAAGGAAACACAAATGTGCTTTAAAGTCAATAAGAGCCAAAATGTGCTCTAAGCTTGGGATAAACTTGGTTAAGACCTAATGAACTTACCAAGACCTCATTTATACACTAATGAACATATTAAACCAATTACCAAAGAAAACCAAGCTTGAAAACAAGTTTAAACACAAAATGTGCTTTAAGGAGTCTTAAAGCACATTTTTGAAAAATTGTCTTGTAAATGAGTTTTGAGTGGCTAGATGTCCATCATTACTCTTAAATACATATGTGTACTATATAATATCACATTTGGGTGTCTATATTAATGGGAAATCAAAAATTTCACTTCTATGTGCCTTGTTTTATGAATAGTAACTTTTATAAGCTATTTTGTAACATATGTTTGTATAAGTAATTAAATTGACAAACAAAGACTATATTACCCTCCTACTACTATTTGGGGCCGGTTTTTAAGGTTGGTGACACACCACCCTTGTTAGCTTGTTAAGAAAATAAGTAAACTACTTAAGTACCCTTTTTACTTTACAAGTATAAATATCTTCATAAAGCAAATTCTATCTTATTCTCTCATTTCTTTCCTTTCGCTCACACGGTTTCCCACCTCTCTTCTTCCTTCTTCTTGCTGTTCTCTCACGGTAATACCACACCCCATTGAAACTCCCTTTGATCTCTTGTAAACTTGCTCACTTGTCCAAATCAAAAACAAACACCACCATCTCTTCCTCTCCCAAGCTCTTCATTTATCTTCTCCAAACTTCAAGACAACCATTTCGGTGCCATGGAGTTTCTCCATTGAAGGAGCTTGAGCTTGTATTTTTACATATTGTTACTCTCCTTGGCTTCTAGGTAAGGAATCTCAAATAAAAACTTCATTTCCTCCTTGTTTTTGTCATGTCCGAAAATATTATTGAAGGAGCTCTTTTGTGACTTGTTCTAGCTTCATTCCAACTCTTCATGGACTAGGTGGAGTCCTCTCTTGCTAGATATTCAAACTCTCTTCAAAGAGCAAGGTAAAACAACTACATTAATGTTTTTGAAACAATGTAAAACTAGGGTTTACAATGAGATGGAGCTTATAGCTTGAATACTCATTATAATGTTTGTATATTGTTTAGAACTTGTCAAAGAATCAAGTACTCTATCGGTTTTCTAAAGGAAACAAGAAAGAAGTTATTTTGCAAAAGAGGTAAATCTACTAACCTAATGTTGTTTTAATGCCTTAGGAGAAATGAGCTTATAAATGCTTATTAAAACTACCTAAAGAGCCAATGGTGAATGACTTAGTAAAGTGTTCTCAAGAGCTTAGTAAAAGGCATATGTGTTGTTGAGTGTATTTGCAGGTTAAAGGCAAATATTGTGGAAATTCAGTGTTTATGATTTGCACTTAAGGGCCTAAGAGCCATGTCATTTAAGGGCCTAAGTGCCATGCAATTTAAATTGTGCACTATATTGTGATGTAGTGCTTTGTGAGTGAAGTTTGTGTATAATAAGTACTTGATGGATTTTTAGTGTTCTTGGTTGTTTGTTGGTAAAAACAATGTGTTTTGGTTTAGTAATGTTCTAGGAGAACCTATGTCGAAATTTGGTAACAAATGTGAAGTTCTAAGTGTTAAAATGAGTTGATAAGTTAAGGAGTATTTAAAATGGTTAAGTGTTGTTCTTGTGTAGGAAACATGCATTAAGGTGATTTAGGATGTAACAAGGACTTAGGCATGAGCTTGAGATTTTAGTATGTACCAAAGTCATTTTGGGACTTAGAGACTTAGGCAAACTTTGGTAAATAAGGAGAAAGTGTGAACTTGGAAAAGAACTTCAAGAGTGACATAAGGAGTTAGTTGTGAGAAATAATGCTTAAGAGATGATGTTAAGATAAGGAGAAAACATTTTGGGATAGTAGTTATCATAGGTGAGAAACACCATTTAGAAACCTAGTGTAAAATGTTGTAAGTGTTAAGGAATTTACAAGAAATAAGTAAAGGTTTAAGGAATTGAAAATGAGTTTCATGAATGTTGTATGTGGATATAAGGGTACCAAATGTTGTTAGGAAGCATTAGGAGGCTTTGGAGGAATTTGGTTAAGTGTTTAAAGGCTTAGAAATTGAGTATAATGGCACGTCCGAACTTCCGTCCGAACTTGGAAGCTCGGACATGCCCTGTTACGCTTACAGTTTTCTGGATTTAGGTAGTGTCCGAACTACCGTCCGAATTTGGAAGTTCGGACGCACCTGTTATTTCTTAGGGATTATCCTCGAACTGTGTCCGAACTTGGGAAGTCCGGACACATGTTCGGACGTATGGATTTCTGGTTAGGATTTTCCTCGACTCATGTCCGAACTTCCGAAGTCCGGACACAAGTTCGGACATGTGTCTGATTTCTGTCTAAAGTCACGGCTTGTGTCCGAACTTGGAAGCTCGGACACAAGTTCGGACAGGCCACTGTATGGACCAAAAATTGTTGTTTTAAGATGGGAATTGTTATCTAAAAATGGTAGTTGGTTAGTAATGATATTATAAGGTTATGTGAGACATGTTAGGTGGGTTTTAAAGGCGATTAAAAGGATGAAAAGTTGTAACAGTGTAAAATAAAAATAAACTAGTAATGTTGAGTAGATAATGTTAATAATGGACTAGTGCGTTAATTAACCGACGTTACTAATGTGTTTAGGATTCTCTCAAGGTGGAAACCAGTCGAGGCAAGGACCGAGGTATGGTTTTCTTGCAGTCTGTTGTCTAGCGGTTTACACCGGTTTGTGTGTTGTATGTTTTTCTGTGTGTTTACAACGTTATAAGATTTAAACATGTAATGAGTTTACAGTTGTTCATATTATTGTGATGTGATGTTGTGACTCATTCCCTT
The DNA here is from genome assembly GCA_023374045.1 of Limonium bicolor. NCBI lineage: Eukaryota > Viridiplantae > Streptophyta > Magnoliopsida > Caryophyllales > Plumbaginaceae > Limonium > Limonium bicolor. Next base: position 255,974,394 of record CM041782.1, on the reverse strand, counting down.
GTGTGTGTCTAACATGACTTACCACCTATTGTGTGTTGGTTGTTAAGTTCCACTATGAACTTCTAACAAGTGTTAACTGGGAAGTGAGGAATCCGGTTGTCCGGTCATGCATGTAAGTTAAGAGTAGATATCTGAATCAGATTCGACTCTTATGTTGTTAAGATTGTTCTCCTTAATTTGGCGTTCGATCTCCCGCTAGCTTCTTCCAAAGCTTACCTATTCTGACTTATGATCGGTTTAGTGGGAACCTGTGTTTGTGTGGTGTGTTCGGGTCACTAAATCCGAACCATCTGTGACTTAAGTTACTCGTTCGTCTAACAGAACGGTAATGAGTGTGTTTAACGAGCTTAACATGAGGGTGAACTCTCTAGGCTCTTGTTATTTGACCCTTGTGGTTTGTTATTGTGGACGAAGATCCACCGTGTGTGTTAATGAGCTGTGCACTATTGATGCTATGCTCCATGTTTATGTTATGTATGTAAATGAATGCCATGTTATCATGACAATTAGCTGCGCGTATCCCGGTAGCCGATGGGCTGCGCGTTAGCCATACCAGCCAAGGGTTGCTGACCCCCTCGGGGGATCCATATTTCTTATACTGCAGGATGAGGATCGAAGAAGCGGAGTGGCTTTAGATCCTAGGATGTGATTACTTTTGTATACTTTTGGATGTTGGCCCGGGATGCGCCTGTGCTCCTGTGGCGTTATATACTTTTGGTTGTGCAGTTACAGTGATGTTATACAGTGAAAGATATGTAAACACTCGGTATTGTATATAATGTATTTATGGTTTAGTTTTATGCTCGGGAGTCTGATCATCAGACCGGTACAACTGTATTTATTCTGCCTTGTCAACCACGTGGGTGGTTGACGGCGTTGTAGCACCGAATCGTTAGTTACTGTTTAGTTATTTTATCCCGCTGCGATTTCATTTAGTATCATGTGCGTATTAGGGGTGTTACACCACTGTTGACTTAGTTAGACGTTTTAAACCGTTACACTTTTAAATGTAGAGAACATCACTTATTTGTTGGCTGCCCTGAAATACCCCAAATCTAAATAATATTATTAAATCATTATTTATTGGAATATAATCCAAACATAAATCAGTTCACGTACGCATGCAAACCCATGCATGAAAACGTTACGTAAAAATAGTCGTTTCACCATAAACGCTAAAACGCCTTAGAAACATGTGATCAAGCATGACCTTGTATGACCTTATAAAACTCAAACCAAATGGTCATACACTCATTATATGAATATATAAATATATTCCCTAAGCTATATTCAGTCAAATACGCAAAACGCTCGGGAGTTCTCACGCGCGCCCCTTAAAGCAAGAAAAGCTCGGAGGAGTGCCGAGGTGGCACGAACTCCTATAAAATTAATTCCTAGAGTTCCTAATATCATTATTTACCATTCTAAAGATAACCCACGAAGTGGTTCATCAAAATTCAACAAAAACCACAGGAGGATTTCTTAACGCTCCTTTTTGCCCGGGTGTGTCCCGATGGCCCGTAAATTTTGTCATGGGTTGATGTAACCCCCACATCAATGTAACATCTTAGTATATGTTTTATTTACTATAATAAGTGTTTACAACACTTGGAACTCATAAGAACAATTGGTTTCCCAAAATTCCTTAGAGCACAAAAACACACCTTCGGTGTCACGAAAATGCGTTTTACGCAATTACCTTGTAGTTTTTGACATGCCACGAATTGGTAATCTTAAAAGGGTTAAAATGACCTTCTAAATCAGTTGGTGTGACTAGTCAACAAGGTGCTCTATAGGGGCCGATTTTAAGGGCAAAAACTAGTATAAAATTTGCTTTAAAAATTTATAAAAGGCTTAAAACATGATGACTCATCATCCCATGTGTTACATTACTTAATGCCAAAGTAAGTAGGTCTCATTTGACCAGCAAGCTGTCGAAATTAGGCCATGGAATAACCATGTGAGCTAGAACAAAACAAATGAGAAAAAGTAAAAGTAGACCTAGAATTCACTTTTCTAGATTCCTTCTTTTCCATGTGACCTAACATGCTTGTCCTTGGCTCTTCAATGTCAATTAAGACACCCCATTTGACCCTTGAATTCGTGACTCTACAAGGGAGGAAGAAGACAAGCCTAACTTAGAAAAATCAAAAGAATAACTTACACTCAAATTACCTTGTCTTCTAGCTCACAATTATTTCCTTTCCAACTCTTGCCTTGTCACACACCACATGGCCGGTTTTTTATGCAGAGAACTGGGCATTTATTGAGCCAATAAACCATGTAATAAACTAAGGAAAAAGTGTAGTCAAATGACATTAAAAATTAACAAAGCAAAATCAAATTCTAAGGCACTCTCTTACCTTATACGTGAGTTTAGTGTCATTTCCTCTCTTGCACTCCACACCTACGAATTTGGTAAATCTCTCCTCTCTCTTCTTGCTTCATCTTCTTCCTTTGAAGCTCTTAAGTCCATTAATGGAGATTTAACTTCTATCTTCATCCTTAAGGTAATTTCCTAGCATTTCTTGTCAAGCCTTGAAGCAAAACTCTTCCTAGCTTAACAACAAGTGTTCGACATCAATTAGTTCTCCAAGAGGTTGTCCAAACCAACATTAAACCAAGGAGCATCTCAAGGTTATCTAAGGTAGTTTTAATGCTTGTAAATCCTTAAAGCACATTTTTATGTGTAACCAAGTTCTACTTCTTCTAAGACTCTTTTCTTCTTCTTCATTCGGAGGAAAGGTTGTTCTTCATCTACCTTTGGTGAGACGAAAATATAAGGACAAAAGCTTAAGGTAAATTCTTGTAAAACTACTTACAAATCTACTTAAGATCTTTGTTGAAGATCTAACTCCTAAAACTCCTTCACCACTTGCATATAACCGAAGTAGAGCATCTATATTACCTTGGAGGAAGCTTGGAGATTCAAGAAGAAGTTCAAGCACTTAACCACCTTTGTTAAGAAGTAAGTTTACTAAGTAAATCCTTATATTATAAGCTTTGTTAAGCTTCTAAAAATTGTACAAAAATTATGTACACCTCTTAGGTTAAATAATACCGAAGCTATATGGTTTTATATGCCAAAAATATAACCTATAACATATAAGGAAAATATTTACCTTAAGACACATTTTTGTGTCGCAAATTTTAGTTATGTTATATATCATTTTATGCCGAATTATCAAGGGCAAAAGTTCTTTATTTTGAGCTTAGAATTTATATAAGACATTACAATAATTTATACATGAGTTATATAACTCCTATGAATTTATTTATAATTATCTAGACATATAAATCCACTTTTATATACTATATGGTCACCAAATAAATATGGCCGAATGGTTTATGTGTTAAATGGATTTTAATGAGCTACTTAGGCATATAAATTTATATCATAAAGTTTGGTGAGTTAAGAATATTCTATTAGTGTCTAAATGACTAATTAATTAAGTTATGTGGGTTAAATGTAATTTTTACAAAGTTTAGTGTACTTATATTAAAAACCGAGAGCTAAAGGGCTGTTTGGTGTAATTATAATATAATATAAGGTTAGGAATTAAGTTTAAGAATTTTAGATAATTTAAACAAGCTTTGAAATAACTTTTTATAAAGTTTTGGGCTATTATGTAATTTATAAAATTGTTATGAAAGTTTAGAATTTATTAGTGGGCGAATTCATAATTAAGAGAATTATTAGGTTCACTTTCGAAATTTTAAGGGATTAAATATTTAGACTATAGTTTATAAGTTATTAAGTAACTATTAGAAAGTTTTGGGGTGAAAATGTAATTAACGGAAAGTTCAAGACCAAAGCCGAATTCTTTGGGGTTAGTTTGGTAATTTAGGAATTTATAAATATACTCGGCATTTATGGAGAATTAAAATTAAAACTATAGTTTACATGACATTGTGTAAAAGTTATAAGATTTCGTGGTTAGATTGTAATTATAAGAAATAAATTATTAAAGCCGAGAATTTAAGGGGCTAAGTTATAATTTTTGAGAGTTATAATATTTAAAAGCTATACCAAAATATTAGGGATGGCTTTGCAATTTAGCTAAATAAGAAGTTAAAACTCTATAATATAAAGATTAGAATTTAATATAAAGTTTATGAATTTATGTGGTTGTTTTAAATAACCGAAATATAAGAGTAAGAATTTAGATTGAAATAAGTATAGGTCCTACATGGATATTTGGAGGAATTAGAAAGAAAGAATTTTGATTAAAGGAATTATGGAATTAAAACTATGGCTTACATGGTTATAAGGAATTGAAAGATAAACAATAAATATTACTTATGGTTAAAAAGGAGAATAATAAAACTATATGAATTTTTTTCTATGTATGACATATAAATATAGTTAAGAAATTATAAGTTGTTATGTCACCTAGACAAATAAAATAAACACAAATGCAATAAACACATATATGTGCATTAAAGGATGTATAAATAAATCAAAAGGAATAACAAATAAGTTATACATTAAATCATGAGGTAATTAAAAGAAATAACCTCACATGAAATAACAAATACGAGATTTGTTAAAAGATCCAATAGAATTACTATATAAGGGTACATAAATTAACCCTCTCAGTTAATCCTATTCTAGGACCTTGTTTGACCAGACGTTGACCGGGATTTACAAGTACAGTCTACGGTGAACGGTATGGGATTCTTGCAACCTGTTTTCTAACGGATTACACCGGCTTGTGTGCTATCTGTTGTTTGAAATAACGACCAAGATAATCAATGTAAAATGTTGTTTTACTCTTGTGCACTGTTGTATTATTTCATGTGCGTGATGGTTGCTGACTACAACGTGTATGTCCCACGCATACAAACACTACTATACCAGTGGATTAAATACCTGCGTTTCAGTATACCGAGGACTTGTACTCAAGTCTCTCACTAACTTCACTTTATAACAAACGTCATTATCCTAAACGTGATAATTGACAATACACATTGTGTTTTTGTTTAATGTCTCTATATGACACTTAACAAATATATACTTCGAGAATGAGGAGCCCAGTTGGATCTGGCCATGCATGCTACGGGAGTTGTACCTGTCTCAGGTCGTCTCCTACTACGTCGTGACGGAACATTCAGTTGGGAGGAAGACTTTATTCCTTCCGGGATTCAAATGCCCTTCAGTTCGAGGAAGACTTTATTCCTCTAGTGGGTTCTTATTTCCCACGCCATTCAGTTCAGGGTTTAACTACGTTATCTCCTCGGGGTTTTTATACCCAACCTTTCTTTATAACGAGGTCACTATACCTCCACTATTTCAGATATTCAGTTATAACGGTCAGTCCCATTGTGTGGACCGACTATCAGTAAAGAATTTCAGTCAGTCAGCTAACTTGACCTTCTGTGTCTTGTTCTATGTGACATTATTGTCCTTGTATGGATACTTGTTATTATCAGACTATGCTTGTTTACAGCTTTATAAAAATGATCTGCATGTATTCGATAAAGTAGTTGGTGTGGCCCGGTAGACGATGGGCTGCACGTTTTCCATACCAGCATTGTTTGCTGAGCCCCTTTGGGGGCACCCCCATTTTTCAGGTACCTGAAGTTTAAGAAGATCACCACACTGAGTGTAGGTGGGGTAGACCAAGCTTTGGGAGTCTACTATTAGTTAGTTATTATATTTCAGTATTTTACTTTGAGTTTGATTCCTAGTATCTCGGGTTGTATCTGTATTCCAGACCGTGACATTTGAGGATTGTATTTGGACTTAGCCTTGTTGGTCACAAGGGTGGCCAACGGCATTGTAATACCGCCCGGTTGTTAAATTTATTTCCGCTGCAGTTGTATTTTATTTGGGAGTGATCGCCGTTCAGTTTATTGGATTTCGGGTTGGGGTATTACAAAAATGGTATCAGAGCGTAGTTACGCTCTGGATACAAGGATACACCGAGATTAGGATATCTAAGACTTAGGTTAAGGGTTGAGAGATAGTATTGAAAGAGTTTAAGTTAGTTTTACTTAGACCACTATCCAAGACCAGATTTTGACCACAGTGCCTAATATACCTCAACATCCTGCAGATGTCGGAAGAGGAGGACGACGTGGACAGGCTGATGAGGAGCCAAACGTCAGGCTGGCAGACATTGCCACCTTAATCGCTCAGGCATTCGCACAGGCGGGGGTTGGACAGCAGCAGCAGCTACCTCCACCACCACCACCCAGAGAGAGATTGGGTGAAGAGTTTGGCTGATCTGAGGCCAACTGCATTCAAGGGGCAGACTGACCCTGCTCACTTGGAGACCTACATCATGGAGATGGAGACAGCGTTCGAGACGCTTGCAGTCCCAGCTAGGGAAAAAGTAAGACTTGCTGCCTTTTATCTGAAGGATGCAGCTAGAGATTGGTGGAACATGGTGAAAGCCGACCACCTGGATGACCCAGCTTTTACTTGGGGACATTACACTGCATTACTTAGGGGCAAATACTACCCGGCCCACACCAGGATGGTGAAGACTCGGGAGTTTGACGCCTTGGAGCAGACGGGGAAGATGTCAGTGGATGAGTACTATGCGAAGTTCACTTCGCTACTCAGACTATTACCCGGCATAGGATACTCGGACCAGGTGTTGGTCGACCGATTCTACGGGGGACTGAGCCCTCGACTTCAGTTTGGGATGGGACCAATCATCCCCACCAGTTTGCAGGTAAAACAGGAAGACATAAATCAGTTGGAAATCTTATTACATACTATACCCCATCATGGGAGATTTGGAGATTAATATCTTGAGATTTCAGGAATGCTACCATGCTGCTTCCGTAGTGGAGATCACTTGTAAGAGAAGGGATGCTTTGAGCTCCCAAAAGAGGAAGGACGGACCTGGTGGCGAAGATGCCAAGCAGGGGAACTCCAACAAAGAACAAACCCTATCAGAAAGGACAGGGGTCCTATCAAGGGAAGGGAACCAAACTACTGGGAACCCCCAGTCAGGAACCTACGGAGCAACTTCACAGAAAACCTACCCACCTAAGGGTAGGCACTCTAATCAAACAGTTAAATTTGAGACTTTTGTGATTACTTCAGCACCGTTAGAATGAATAATTGACCTTGATTGTATTAGGTTCTGGATCTGGCTCAAACACGGGCCAGAAGTATATCCGCCGTTTCAACTGTAAACAGTGCGGAAGGATCACCCCGGCGTGGACTGCCAGGGGGAGAAAGTCATGTGCCGCTACTGTCAGATACTCGGGCATCGTGCCTTCGAGTGTATCCGAAACCCGGAGAGCAGGAACTACCGCCCGGGAGCAAAGCCAAACCCAGGCCAAGAATGGAGCTAGCGATACTCGCCCTCCACCAACAAACCAGCTCAGGGGTATAAGGGCAAAGGCCCAGCATCGGGACCCGCCCTGCATGTCATGGACCGCTCAGATGAGGCTGGTCCTTCTACTAACCCAGGTATTTCTAAACCATGTGAACCTTATTGAGCAATGGATGATGTGAATGAGTGCTTGCATGCCTTGATTGCCTAATTGAGTAGGAAGAATTAGTAAGACTCACTAGTAAAATTTAAACCACGTAGGAAGCTATAAGATATGCTTTCCTATCCCCTCACCGCCCTCCCTGGAGAAAACATTATCAAGTACAAGAACCAGGGAACGAACAATGTAAGGTTATCCAACCAGGTATGATATTACTCAAAGGATACCTAACACCGGAGACACAAATTGCAATCATCAGGAAATGTCAAGAATTGGGAGCAGGACCAGGAGGGTTCTACACTCCAGAATTTCCAGGAGGATAAAAAATGAAGCTGAAAATGATGTGCTTAGGAAAGGATTGGAATCCTTACACAAAAACCTACCAAGATACAAGAAATGGAGATGGAGCACAAGTACCAAAAATCCCAGAAGAATTTTTACCAATTGTGGAACAAGCAGTTAATACAGCTCAACAGCTAGAAGAAGATCCAGTTCCCAATCTAAGGGCTGATCTATGTATCATCAACTTCTATGAAGAAGGAGGCCGTTTAGGACTACACCAGGACAATGATGAAACAAAAGGGTCCCTTGAACAGGGAATACCAGTATTATCTTTGTCAATTGGAGATGACGCAGAGTTCCTTTATGGCGAGCAGAAGCGTGTGGACCTTGCAAAGAAAATAATATTGAGTTCAGGAGATGTTTTATAATGGGTGGAAAGTCAAGGTTGCTATACCATGGAATTAAAAGGATTAAGCTAAACACAGCACCTTCGACAGTGATAAACACCACTCACATGAGACCAGGAAGATTAAGTTTAACCTTTAGAAAGTACTAGTGTTGTAATTGTTTTTGGACTTCAGAAAGGAGATCATCTCATCAATGAAGCATTATTGTTTGTGAAAGTGAATGTCTTTAGACCCCATCATGTATCAAAGTACTTACTCAGATTCTGTTATTAGGTTGTGCTAAGGAGACGGAAGGTGCCTTAAGTATACTTACTGAGGAGGAGGCCCGCAAGGGCGGCTCGATTCTCACTGGTACCTTTCCGGTTAATGGAGTGGATGCATTAGTACTGTTCGACTCCGGAGCCTCACATACTTTCGTTTCGCCTACGCTTGCGGGGAAGTTGGGGCTAGACGCAGTAGAGTTACCTGATTTTAAGGTGGCACTCCCGTCTAAGGAGAAGATCAGTTGCACTCGTCTTTATAGAGGAGCCACTATCAGTATTAAGGAGGAGGAATTTCCTATTGACCTTATTGAGTTCAGAGGTCTAGGATTCGACGTTATAGCCGGGATGGACTGGCTGGGGCGGCACAGAGGCCGCATTCTTTGTGCAGAGCGCAGACTGTTGCTTAAGAGCCCATCAGGAGTGACAGTATCTTACCGTCAGAGCCCTAGGGCACCATCGATAAAAGTTATATCTGCTATGTCCATGTACAAGCACGTCAGGAAGCAGAAGGAGGTATATCTATGTTATGTTCAGAATGTAGAGCATGACCCTGATTTTGATCCAGCTATGCCAGTGGTGTCGGAATTTCCAGATATTTTTCCAAAGGAACTTCCAGGCTTACCGCCATCCAGAGAGGTAGAGTTCTCCATCGAATTACTACCAGGTACCGGTCCCATAGCTAAGGCACCGTACCGTATGGCACCAGCAGAGATGGCTGAGTGAAGAGCAGTGAAAGATTTATTGACAAGGGATACATACGACCTAGCGTATCTCCTTGGGGAGCACCAGTCTTTTTGAAGAAGAAGGATGGAAGCCTTCGTTTATGTATTGATTACAGAGAGCTTAATGCAGTATCGGTGAAGAAAAATATCCACTACCACGGATTGATGATTTGTTTGATCAGTTGAGAGGAGCAAAAGTGTTTTCGAAGATCGATTTGAGATCAGGCTACCATCAGATACCCATCAGGGAGCAAGACATAGAAAAGACAGCCTTCAGAACACGGTATGGCCACTATGAGTTTACGTTATGCCTTTTGGCTTGTCAAATGCACCTGCAGTCTTCATGGATTTGATGAACAGATTATTCAGAGAGCAGTTGGATAAGACCGTGGTTGTATTCATCGATGACATCCTATCTATCAAAGTCTAAGAAGAGCATGAGAGTCACCTCGACATGTACTTGATCTAAGGGAGAACCAGCTTTATGCTAAGTTCTCCAAATGTGAGTTTTGGTTAGACAGAGTTTCCTTTAGGACATGTTATCTCAGATGCTGGGATCGCAGTGGATCCAGCAAAGATAGAAGCAGTTCGCACTTGGCCTAGGCCAAAGACAGTTACGGACATCAGGAGTTTCCTTGGTTTAGCAGGTACTACAGAAGGTTTGTCAGAGACTTCTCCAAAATAGCCAAACCTATGACCAGCTTAATGAAGAAGGACGCACCTTTCACATGGACTACTGAATGTGAGACCTCATTCGAGCTTCTGAAGAATGCTTGACATCAGCACCAGTTTTGACTATACCTGAAGGCACAGAGGGTTATGAAGTTTACTGTGATGCATCAGGAGGGGATTAGGGTGTGTACTCATGCAGAATGGGAAGGTAGTCGCCTACGCTTCCCGACAGTTGAAGAAACATGAGGAAAACTATCCCACACATGACTTGGAGCTTGGAGCTATTGTTTTTGCCTTGAAGATCTGGCGCCACTACCTGTATGGTGTCCAGATGACCGTATATTCGGATCATAAGAGTTTGAAATATGTATTCACCCAGAAGGAGTTAAACATGAGACAAAGAAGATGGGTTGAATTTCTTAAGGATTATGACATTGATTTGCAGTACAAGGAAGGGAAAGCTAATGTTGTAGCAGACGCATTGAGTCGACGAGCATATTCTCTTAATGCCATTGTGGCTAGCTCGAGTCTTATGGACGACATACGCAGAGCACAGCAGAGTGATCAGCGAATGATGGAGATCAGTCAGAAGTTGACTGACGGTACATTTGAGGGTGGAAAGTATGAGTTCCAGTTACATGATGATGGACTCATCAGATTGAAGGGAAGATTGTGTATTCCCAGAGACAGCACAGATATAAGGAGCATATTCTTCGAGAGTCCCACACTTCTACCACATCTGTCCATCCAGGAGCTTCTAAGATGTACAAAGATCTAAAGAGGTATTTCTGGTGGAGTGGTATGAAGGGCGACGTGACAGAGTATGTGATTCGATGTCTCACTTGTCAGAAAGTGAAATTCGAACATAGACGACCAGGAGGTATGGTACAGTCTATGCCAGTTCCAGAGTGGAAGTTTTATGATATCTCCATGGACTTCGTGGTGGGACTACCACCTACGAGAGGAGGCCTTAAATGATTTGGGTTGTTGTTGATCGACTGACTAAGTTGCTAGGTTTATTCCGATGAAGACACTTGGAAAGTGCCAAAGTTAGCAGAGCTATTTGAGAAAGAGATTATCAGACATCATGGAGTTCCAAGACTATTGTTTCAGATCGAGATACTAGATTTCTCTCACGATACTGGCGAGCTACTCGCGAGGCACTTGGCACTGAGTTGAAGCTTAGCACAGCATTTCATCCTCAGACAGATGGTCAGTCAGAGAGGACTATTCAGACCTTAGAGGACATGCTACGAGCATGTGCCTTGGATTTTCAGGGCAGCTGGATAGATAGATTACATCTCATCGAGTTTGCTTACAATAACAGCTATCACGCCTCTATACAGATGTCACCTTTTCAGGCTTTATATGGCAGACCATGCCGCACACCTTTGCTGGGACGAGTCTAGTGAGACCGTCATCATTGGGCCTGAGTACTTGGAGCAAGTCCAGGCAGAAGTTCAGCAGATCAGAAACAATATGAAAGCAGCACAGGACAGACAGAAATCATATGCTGATGAGAGGCGACGAGACCTTGAGTTCGCAGTTGGCGACCAGGTATTTCTACGAGTTTCACCCATGAAGGGTGTATTCAGATTTGGTCAGAAGGGCAAGCTAAGCCCGAAATTTGTAGGACCCTACGCTATCATAGAGCGGGTGGGCCTAGTGGCATATCGACTTGATTTGCCAGCCGAGTTGGGCAAAGTACACAATGTTTTTCACGTGTCTCAGCTTAAGAAATACATGCCTCATCCTTCTCATGTTCTACAACCAGAGACACTCTCTTTAGAACCAACAATGCGGTATGTGGAAACACCGCAAAGAATCTTAGATAGGAAGACACGAGAGACTCGAAACAAGTCTGTGAGCCTCGTGAAGGTTCTTTGGTCGAACCACGATGTGGAAGAGGCCACATGGGAACTCGAAGCTGATATGCGAGCGAAGTTTCCCTCATTATTTACCGACTAGGCACTTTAGTCTAGGGTACGGGGGCGTACCCCTTCTTTTTGGGGGGTAGAGCCTTTTTCATTTTTGAGTTTAGTGTGCACTTTGTTGCACCTTTGTGCATTGCATTTGTTGCTTTTGTGCATTTCAGTTGTTGCACTTTTGTGCATTTCAGTTGTTGCACTTTTGTGCATTTCAGTTGTTGCACTTTTGTGCATTTCAGTTGTTGCACTTTTGTGCATTTCAGTGACACCTTGTCTTGTATGTGTTCTTGTGTAACACTGTGTTTGAATGTACCTTGTACTTCTACTTGATTGTGTGTACTTCATTACACTACAATGGAAATATTATATGCACTACGTTGCACCATTTGAAATGAAAAGTGATTGTGTTCACTACCTTGCTTTACACTGCAAGTATATGTTATGACATTCCAAGTATTTCTGTTGTACTTGATATACACTATGAACTTAGGGATATAGAGACTTGGGACTTGATCCCTAAAAATTAGATTGAGTTGTGGATACTTAGTGGAACTTGATTCCCCCACAACCTTATACTTTAAATATGAGACTTCGGGGCGAAGTCCTTTTTTAAGGGGGGTAGATTGAAATACCCCAAATCTAAATAATATTATTAATCATTATTTATTGGAATATAATCCAATAAATCATTCACGTACGCATGCAAACCCATGCATGAAAACGTTACGTAAAAAGTCGTTTCACCATAAACGCTAAAACGCCTTAGAAGCATGTGATCAAGCATGACCTTGTATGACCTCTAAATCAAACTAAATGGTCATACACTCATTATATGAATATATAAATATATTCCCTAAGCTATATTCAGTCAAATACGCAAAACGCTCGGGAGTGCTCACGCGCCCCCTTAAAGCAAGAAAAGTCGGAGGAGTGCCGAGGTGGCACGAACTCCTATAAAATTAATTCCTAGAGTTCCTAATATCATTATTTACATTCTAAAGAGAACCCACGAAGTGGTTCTCAAAATTCAACAAAAACCACAGGAGGATTTCTTAGCGCTCCTTTTTGGCCCGGGTGTGTCCCGATGGCCCGTAAATTATGTCACGGGTTGATATAACCCCATAACTCAATGTAACATCTTAGTATATGTTTATTTACTATAATAAGTGTTTACAAACACTTGGAACTCATAAGAACAATAGGTTTCCCAAAATTTCCTTAGAGCACAAAAACACACCTTCGGGTGTCACGAAAATGCGTTTTACGCAATTACCTTGTAGTTTTTGACATGCCACGAATTGGTAATCTTAAAAAGGGTTAAAATGACCTTCTAAATCAGTTGGTGTGACTAGTCAACAAGGCTCTATAGGGGCCGATTTTAGGCAAAAACTAGTATAAAATTGCTTTAAAATTTATAAAAGGCTTAAAACATGGTGACTCATTCCCATGTGTTATATTACTTAATGTCTAAGTATGTAGGTCTCATTTGACCAGCAAGCTGTCGAAATTAGGCCATGGAATAAGGCCATGTGAGCTAGAACAAAAACAAATGAGAAAAGTAAAAAGTGGATCTAGAATTCACTTTTCTAGATTCCTTCTTTTCCATGTGACCTAACATGCTTGTCCTTGGCTCTTCAATGTCAATTAAGACACCCCATTTGACCCTTGAATTCGTGACTCTACAAGGGAAAGAAGACAAGCCTAACTTAGAAAAATCAAAAGAATAACTTACCTAAATTACCTTGTCTTCTAGCTCACAATCATCTTCTTTCCAACTCTTGCCTTGTCACACACACATGTCCGAAATTATGCAGAGAACATGGGCATTTATTGAGCCAATAAACCATGTAATAAACTAAGGAAAAAGTATAGTCATTTGACATTAAAAATTAACAAAACAAAAATCAAATTCTAAGGCACTCTCTTACCTTATACGTAAGTTTAGTGTCATTTCCCCTCTTGCACTCCACACCTACGAATTTGGTAAGCTCTCTCTCTCTCTTCTAAGCTTCATCTTCTTCCTTTGAAGCTCTTAAGTCCATTAATGGAGATGTAACTTCTATCTTCATCTTTAAGGTAATTTCTTAGCAATTCTTGTCAAGCCTTGAAGCAAAACTCTTCCTAGCTTAACAACAAGTGTTCGACATCAATTAGTTCTCCAAGGAGGTTGTCCAAACCAACATTAAACCAAGGAGCATCTCAAGGTTATCTTAAGGTAGTTTTAAGCTTGTAAATCCTTAAAGCACATTTTTATGTGTAACCAAGTTCTACTTCTTCTAAGACTCTTTCTTCTTCATTTTCATGAAGGAAAGTTGTTCTTCATCTACCTTTGGTGCGAAATATAAGGAGAAAAGTCTAAGGTAAATCTTGTAAAACTACTTACAAATCTACTTAAGATCTTTATTGAAGATCTAACTCCTAAACTCCTTCACCACTTGCATATAACCGAAGGAGCATCTATATTACCTTGGAGGAAAGCTTGGAGATTCAAGAAGAAGTTCAAGCACTTAACCACCTTTGTTAAGAAGTAAGTTTACTAAGTAAATCTTATATTATAAGCTTTGTTAAGCTTCTAAAAATTGTACAAAAATTATGTACACCTCCTAGGTTATAATACCGAAGCTATATGGTTTTATATGCCAAAAATATAAACCTATAACATATAAGAAAATATTTACCTTAAGACACATTTTTGTGTCACAAAATTTAGTTATGTTAAATAAATTTAGCCGAATTATCAAGGGCAAAAGTTCTTATTTTGAGCTTAGAATTTATATAAGACATTACAATAATTTATACATGAGTTATATACTCCTATGAATTTATTTATAATTATCTAGACATATAAATCCACTTTTATATACTATATGGTCACCAATAAATATGGCCGAATGTTATTGTAAATGTTTTAATGAGCTACTTAGGTATATAAATTTATATCATAAAGTTTGGTGAGTTAAAATATTCTATTAGTGTCTAAATGACTAATTAATTAAGTTATGTGGTTAAATGTAATTTTTACAAAGTTTAGTGTACTTATATTAAAAACCGAGAGCTAAGGGCTGTTTGGTGTAATTATAATATAATATAAGGTTAGGAATTAAGTTTAAGAATTTTAGATAATTTAAACAAGCTTTGAAATAACTTTTTATAAAGTTTTGGGCTATTATGTAATTTATAAAAGTTGTTATGAAAGTTTAGAATTTATTAGTGGGCGAATTCATAATTAAGAGAATTATTAGGTTCACTTTCGAAATTTTAAGGGATTAAATATTTAGACTATAGTTTATAAGTTATTAAGTAACTATTAGAAAGTTTTGGGGTGAAAATGTAATTAATGGAAAGTTCAAGACCAAAGCCGAATTCTTTGGGGTTAGTTTGGTAATTTAGGAATTTATAAATTATATTCGGCATTTATGGAGAATTAAAATTAAAACTATAGTTTACATGACATTGTGTAAAAGTTATAAGATTTTGTGGTTAGATTGTAATTATAAGAAATAAATTATTAAAGCCGAGAATTTAAGGGGCTAAGTTGTAATTTTTGAGAGTTATAATATTTAAAAGCTATATACCAAAATATTAGGGATGGCTTTGCAATTTAGCTAAATAAGAAGTTAAAACTCTATAATATAAAGAGATTAGAATTTAATATAAAGTTTATGAATTATGTGGTTGTTTTGTAAATAACCGAAATACAGTAAGAATTTAGATTAAATAAATATAGGTCCTACATGGATATTTGGAGGAATTAGAAGAAAGAATTTTGATTAAAGGAATTATGGAATTAAAACTATGGCTTACATGGTTATAAGGAATTAAAGATAAACAATAAATATTATTATGGTTAAAAGGAGAATAATAAAACTATAAGAATTTTTGTCTATGTATGACATATAAATATAGTTAAGAATTATAAGTTGTTATGTCACCTAGACAAATAAAATAAACAACAAATGCAATAACACATATATGTGCATTAAAGGATTATAAATAAATCAAAAGGAATAACAAATAAGTTATACATTAAATCATGAGGTAATTAAAAGAAATAAACCTCACATGAAATAACAAATACAGATTTGTTAAAATCCAATAGAATTTATATAAGGGTAACATAAATTAACCCTCTCAGTTAATCCTATTCTAGGACTTGTTTGACCAGACGTTGACCGGGAATTTACAAGTACAGTCTACGGTGAACGGTATGGGATTCTTGCAACCTGTTTTCTAACGGATTACACCGGCTTGTGTGCTATCTGTTGTTTGAAATAACGACCAAGATAATTAATGTAAAATGTTGTTTTACTCTTGTGCACTGTTGTATTATTTCATGTGCGTGATGTTGCTGACTACAACGTGTATGTCCCACGCATACAAACACTACTATACCAGTGGATTAAATACCTGCGTTTCAGTATACCGAGGACTTGTACTCAAGTCTCTCACTAACTTCACTTTATAACAAACGTCATTATCCTAAACGTGATAATTGACAATACACATTGTGTTTTTTTAATGTCTATATGACACTTAACAATATATACTTCGAGAATGAGGAGCCCAGTTGGATCTGGCCATGCATGCTACGGGAGTTGTACCTGTCTCAGGTCGTCTCCTACTACGTCGCGACGGAACATTCAGTTGGGAGGAAGACTTTATTCCTTCCGGGATTCAAATGCCCTTCAGTTCGAGGAAGACTTTATTCCTCTAGTGGGTTCTTATTTCCCACGCCATTCAGTTCAGGGTTTAACTACGTTATCTCCTGGGGTTTTTATACCCAACCTTTCTTTATAACGAGGTCACTATACCTCCACTATTTCAGATATTCAGTTATAACGGTCAGTCCCATTGTGTGGACCGACTATCAGTAAAGAATTTCAGTTCAGCTAACTCGACCTTCTGTGTCTTGTTCTATGTGACATTATTGTCCTTGTATGGATACTTGTTATTATCAGACTATGCTTGTTTACAGCTTTATAAAAATGAACTGCATGTATTCGACAAAGTAGTTGGTGTGGCCCGGTAGACGATGGGCTGCACGTTTTCCATACCAGCATTGGTTGCTGAGCCCCTTTGGGGGCACCCCCATTTTTCAGGTACCTGAAGTTTAAGAATCACCACACTGAGTGTAGGTGGGGTAGACCAAGCTTTGGGAGTCTACTATTAGTTAGTTTTATATTTCAGTATTTACTTTGAGTTTGATTCCTAGTATCTCGGGTTGTATCTGTATTCCAGACCGTGACATTTGAGGATTGTATTTGGACTTAGCCTTGTTGGTCACAAGGGTGGCCAACGGCATTGTAATACCGCCCAGTTGTTAAATTTATTTCCGCTGCAGTTGTATTTTATTTGGGAGTGATCGCCGTTCAGTTTATTGGATTTCGGGTTGGGGTATTACATGCCCGATGGGTTTTACGCATGCCTAGAATCATTCTAGGTAATATTCATGTTCGAGTCAAAGCTCTAGAGACCGACGATGTCGTGTCTCGTTTCCTAAGTATTTTACTTAGGTTTAAACTACATAGTTTATAATACTTAGCGTATTATGTCAGACAACTGCAATCACAATCACGATACTCGTATTTGTAGGTTTATATAAGTCGATCTATAGCCAATGTAGTATTAGTCCCGTAGGACGTTCACGCATAATAAATAATGCAGTAAACACAGGTAAGCAACCCATACACATATCCACGCACATATCAGACATGTTATAGCAAACAAATCAGAGCCTGAGGAATTCTTCAGGACAACCCAGATCAAACCCCTTTACATACCGTACACCTAGTCCAAGGTTGCGCAGTGTAGACCACTAAGCTTGTCGAGCGCGCATGTCTGGGATGCGATCTAAAAACATGACGAATGCTTAGTGTCAATCCACAAGACAAAGTGACTCGGTATTTCCGAATAACGCTAGTAACCCCAATATTTCATCCCCGGATTTCAACAATTATTAGTTAGAGCATCGTTATACTAAAACACCTTGCTCGTAGTACGTATTGGTATTTGGTTTAACAAAGGAGTCGGTATTTATAAAGACGTCGTAGTTAACTAATTCGACCATAGGAATTTATATCATCCCAACTTTTAGTAATTTATAAGCGTCACCTTTTTGCATGAGTTTGTTCGTTCTCGTATAACTAATTAAACTGTTTCGATTGCATGCATAGGTACGTGTTATAACCTATAATTGCATGTATGATTATATTTTATAACCTATGGTTGCATGCACTCATGCAACGTTAGTTTATATTGCATGGTATATTACTATTTTCTAATATACCTTATATTATACAACTCATTATTAATGTAGCAAGTTGTATTTATTTAAAACCTTATAACTTTATAGTATATACTTATACAAATGAGGTATCATTCATCACTTACTTATATGGTTTGTAAACCATAGTATATATGCATGTTAATTGCGCCAGTTATACATATATATACATATATATATACTTATCTATCTTAATGAAGTATGAAACCTTATATTATACACATGTTATTTTTCGTTCAAGATTTATTTTATCATACCGAAATCATAATTTAACGATAGTATTTATGTCATTCAATATTATAGTTTATATCTCAAAGTTCAAAACCGGGAAACACAAGAACCCCGAAGGAAAAGAGATTCAAAGAAGGGCAAACCTGAAAAGCCTCGAAGAAATCCAAGATTGGAAAAAGAGAGAAGGTGCAAGGAACAACTCAAAAGTCCCAAGTTCCAAGCTCATAAACGAAGTCATCACAAAGTAGCCAAATGACTTCAGACAAAGAAGGCCAGTCCGAGAGAAGGTGCAAGTTGCAGCTTTGGTCACCCTTATAGCTCCACATATCCTAAACATTCCTCCATTGTCCTGTGGTCATTCATCACACCCCATATCCACGTTATAAGCTTAAGAGACTTCCGACTTAGTAGTTGTGTATCAAATCACGTGAAAGTAACAGGTTGAACGCGTAAATCTAACAAGTGTCAAATTCAATGGTCTAGAAGTTGTGACCGTAAGTGAGAAACGAGTGTAAACACTAAACACGTTGAGTGTAGGTAAGAAAGCACCAAATCAAAACATAAGCCTTGACCCTGGGAGGATGAGACTCGTTTGCACGATTAAAATACTGGGGGCAATCGATCGTTCCAATCGATCACCATGAACTCTAGCTCAGATTGTCTTAAGGGAAAAATACTGGGGGCAATTGTTGGTTCCACCAATTGCTATGACAACACTAATTAGAATCCAAAGATCAAACATCATACATCACCGGCCCGCATAAGCCCTTACCTTTCACATCATACATCACACAGGCTTGCACACATCATACACCACACAGGCCCAAATAAGCCCTCACCTCCACACCACCACTACACAGGCCCACATAAACCCTTACCCTCACATCATGCACCATACCCCACCGATGGCATGTTCATCTCCTAAGAGATAAATTACAGGTCGAAAGTCTATAGTCAGAAAATGATAATTTCACTTTCCTTTTCAGTAAACAGAATTTTCTTCAAACACTGCCACATTTGGCACCTCTTTCAACAATTTCTTGTCTTGAACAACTTTCCTTCAAGCACTTCGGTTTCATAAACCTCATCATGGCCACATTTGGCACACTTTCTAGAAATGTCTTGCTTTGGACAGTTTTTTATCCTTAACATTGCCATGTTTACTTCATTTTCCAACGATTTCTTGTTTTGGACAAGGTTCCTACATACGCTTTGATTGTATTTTGACATGCACATCATCATTGCCACGTTTGGCACTTTCATAATCAACTTTCATCATGATTGTTTGCATAAAATTTACCTTGCATCCATCCGTACGAGACTACTCATCATAGACTAGAGATACAGATTCTCGCCCCGAAGATACAGATTCTTCAGAGATACAAATTCTCACCCTGAAGATACAAATTCTTCAGAGATACAGATTCTCACCCTGAAGATACAGATTATTCAGAGATACAGATTCTCACCCCGTAGATACAGATTCTTCAGAGATACAGATTCTCACCAGAGTAGAAGAACTCACCAGAGTAGCAGATAGTCACCCGAATAGAAGAACTCAAACCTTTAGGCTCGTCATAAGACCTAGATCCAACCCTTAGGCTCGTCATAAGACCTAGATCCATCCTTAGGCTTGTATTTAGACCTAGAACCATCCTTTGGCTCGTCATAAGACCTAGATCCATCCTTAGGCTCGTCATTAGACCTAGAACTATCCTTAGGCTCGTCATAAGACCTAGATCCCATCTTTAGGCTCATCATAAGACCTAGAACCATCTTTAGGCTCATCATAAGACCTAGATCCCAACCTTTAGGCTCGTCATAAGACCTAGTTACATTCCTTTAAGCTCGTAGTAAGACCTAGCATTACCCTTTAGCTTACCCACTCTCATCAAACACATTGCATTCATCTCATTCATATAGGCTTGTCATAAGACCTAGTTGCATTATCCAGGCGCGTCACAAGACCTGGCGACAGAAAGTTGGTGAGGTGATGGCAATAAATCCTCCTTTTGTGATGTCAACTTATTTTTGGGATCAACGAATGGTGGGCAAAGGCAATAAGTCCCCAGAGTTTTTACCAGGAGTTATCTCTGCACACCGGCTTGGGGGGCGATGGCAATAAGTCCACATTGGGTCCAGCCAGGAGCATTGGCACGGGTTTCGGTCCCTAGAAGCATCCGAGCATCATCAGCATCATTGGCATCATCATCAGCATCAGCATCATTAGCATCGTTAGCATTTCATCATTCTTGCTTTTGCATACAGTTTTCACATCCTAGGTAGTCAACGCCTTAGAATCGCTTGACATTGCATCGTTTCATTTATTACAGGTAGTCAGCACCTTAGAATAGTTTGACATCATTTCATGTATTATAGGTTGTCAACGCCTTAGAGTCGCTTGACATTACTTCATTTCACTTTGCTTATAGGTAGTCAGCGCCTTAGAATAGCTCGACGCGACTTGTTAGTTTCCAACGGCATGTAGGGTCTGTTCACGATCCAAAATTTTGGGGCATCACTCAAGCATCAACCAGACTTTTCATATTCATTACAAAGTCTAGTTGACGCGGGGCAATCTGTAATACCCAAAATTTTAACCCCCCCGGGGAGTCCTTTGAGGTTTTGGTGCAAAAAGGGTAGTTTAGTCAAACAGCAAGAATTCTCGGTTCGATCGGCACATTCCAGGACATTAAGGGCAGCTTAGTCACCTTCAAGGGTATTTTCGTGATTTTCCAAGGCTCCTCAGCCCCCCATGAGCTTTCTCTCTCCATCAAAAGATGCCCAAATCAGCTTGAAATGCTTTGATATTTTAACCTATGATAGAGGATGGCATTTTAAGCATAATGGCGTTAGAATTCTGATTTTTTGAATTTCCAATAATTTTCTAACAATTTCTGACTGAATTTGACGAGAAATTCAATTTAAAAATATTCCAACATTTAAAAAAATCCAATTTCACTTCAGAAAATTCATAATTGCCATCTTTGACATGTGGTCAAAATTTCATAACAAAATTCCTTTGGGAAGTCACTTAATTAAAATATCAAAAAAATCTTACTTTTACTATATTTTCTTTATCTTTAAGAAAGTCCATATAAGGAGATAGGTTTTTTTAATAAAATCAGAATCTCATAAGCTTAAGAACCCTAGGAAGTCAGAAAGCACAGCCTCCTCTCTCTCTCACGTTTTCCAACACCCGGCCACCCGAATCATACTGAAAATACCCCGAAATCACCATTTAAACTCGTTTTCCAATCCTCAAAGCACCAATAATCATCAAAACCCCCACAAAAACATCACCAAAACGTGATGAACAGCAAGAACAACCAACAACCAGAAGCTTGGTTCGAAAACCTTTTGGGTCTGCCATCAACGGAGCACTCGATGAATCCCGGTGTGAAGAATCATCGTGAACCCGAAGGTAAAACAGGTAGAAATTTCCCTTTCCTAACTCCCCACGATATTAACAGTCTTGGCTCAAATTTTGGGCCCAAACTAAGTCTTTTTCGCTTCTGTATCGCTAATTGTTTTAGCTACTGCCTTGTTACTTGTTTTCTAAGTTTCTTATTAATTTCGATTTCAAATTGAGTTCTTTTAATTACTAGCGTGTTTATAATCTTTCAGGCTACACACCCATAAAATTTGAGCTCAAAACACCTTCGGGAACCATCAAAAACTCATTGTCCGTGGGTTGTCCGTGACCTCAGACTCATTGTCTGGGACCACGGACGGGTTGTCCGTGACCACGGACACCCACGGACGGTGGCGGGATTTTACATTTTACATTTTTCAATTTTCAAATTTTAGGCTTTCTGTCAATACATGTCCGGGCCCACGGACACCCAATCCGTGGCCACGGACTGGTCAAGTTTGCGTTTTTATTTTTGTTCTGTTTTCGAAATCATTTAATTCAATTGGGGTCCGTGGTCTCGGACATTAGGTCCGTGGCTACGGACATAATAAAAATTTGACCTAATTCTGCCTCCGAAACCCTAGTTTAGGTAGCTTTTAATCTCACTTTAATTTTCTGTCAAAAAACGCTAAATAAAAAAAACAGAAGCGCGCACTTAGGTTAAAAATGACTCTGTAGTAAGCCGTAAATAAACCAATTAGAGGAAAAATGACCGAGGAAGGGTACTGAAAGTAATTTGAACCCTAAATAAGTCGAATACCAAGCCCCCGAACCCGAACTCTCCTTTCCTAATTTATCTAGGTTAAAATTAGGTGGCGACTCATAATAGGTTCCAGCGAGCTAGCTTAGGTTTTAATAATTATCGTTTTATGACATAGTTGTTAATCATAGGTTATAAGTGGACCTAAAACCCGATTAGATCCTAATCTGCTTTAGTCAACATAGGATAAGGTTTAAAATCGAGGCTCACAAAACCTCACTTTGACTTCATAATATCATAAGGTGTTATATTTATATCATGTTACCACATAGTATGATATTTTTTATACTATCAAACTTTATAACATATAGTTTTGGTAACTATTTGTAATTGCCGAAAATGATATACATATATTATACTTGTTACTTCTTTATTCACATAGTTTTCTTTAATTATAATGTAACTACATAACTCATACCATGTTATAAATACCTTATTTTATAACATCAAAACATTGTAACAAAATATAACCTTTGATTTTATAATCTTTCTTCATTATTGCCGAAAAGGCACATAAACTATATTTCATTTCTTTTCAAATCCCAAACTTTCTAGTTATTACAATTTCACCACAATTCTATAATAGACCATATTTATCATATAATATAACATTTAAACCATATAGTATGTATATTATATAGTTTAAAAAATTCCGAAATCATAAACAGACCTTAGGGTCTATTTGGTTTTCATTTCCAACTTTGTATAATTATACTTTTACCTCAAATCTTATAACGTTTTTACATAACATATATTATATCATCCAAACATTATAATAATTATAACATATGGTTTTTTATGTGTTATTTCTCTAATATTACCGAACAGACCCTAGGTCTGTTTTGTTTAGTTTTTCCAGCAACAATATTTCCTTTATTTACACAATGACCACATATGTTATCATAGGTATATATGTTATATTATATGGTTTTAACATTTATTATTTGCATAACCTATAGTATATGTTATTTTATTTCAAACAGCACCCTTGCGGTTTCAAAAATCTTTTTCTGCCCCAAATCTTTCCTTATTCACATATTGACCCCATTTTATATAATATACTTTCTATATGTAACATAACTATGTATTATACACTTTTATTAATATAACCATTTATATAACTCTAAAAATTCCTAAACTCTATACTTAGGATATAAACTATTATATTTACCAATCTATACCCTAAACGTTTGGTAATCACATCCTATACCCAAAAGTTTCATAAATTCAATATTTAACCTTTAATATTACTATAAGTTCATAAATTAACTACTTATGACATTAAATTTGGTCAAACCTCCTAACATGGTCTATATTGACCTATTGACTTTCAGTTTGACCAGAAGTTTATATATTTACGGTCTGACCCCTTAAATTTTGTAGAGTTTACATTTTTAATTGCAGAAAAACCCCATAGCATTTACGGTAATGTTAATTATCACCCTACATTCATTTTGGACTTAATATACTTAAATTAAATGGCCTAAAAGTACATGACCTTATTACAACAATTAGCATAGAATAAAATTACAAGTAAATGTCTCAAATGACATACTTAATTCTCGGCTTTCATTACCCTTGCCCCAATGTTTTTATAAATTATGTTTTCAGCCTTTAATTAATTTCCTAGACCTTATAGGTCATTAATATACCAAACTAACCAACCAAAAATGGTATTAAATATTTTAACACATAACTAAGTTATTTTAACCCTTTAAACCCCACGGCTGATATATATATAATAAAATTTCATAAAAACTATATTATAGTATAAGGTAAGGTTTTTCTCACCTAACTTTTGATTCTCATCCACCAAACACCTTAAGTCCCTCGGCCTAATTAATACAAAGAACTTAAGTAGTTCTTGAAGTGCTAAATCATTTAGGTTTGATATATATATATGTATATTATTAAGAGTAAAAATACTCACTTTGCTAAGATTAATCCTTGGACTTGGTTCTTCATTTTTGTACAGAATTTTTCCAAGATTCCCATATGTTTTCGGCACCATTTCATGCAAGGAAAAAGCATGTATTAGTTATATATATTATGTAGGACAGTAAGCAGTAAGTTTAAGCTTAACAAAGGTATGATTTGTACCTTGTTATGGAGCTGAACCTAGGGGCTATTTACGCCTATTTTTTGTAGGCAAGGCAAGATGTTAAAACCACTACTTAAACCAGCATATATAACCGGTGGAATCAAGAGGAGTTGGGCAAGGTTTTCCTTATCGAAAATGGTGGGAATGGAGCTCCTTGCATGGATCTTGCTACTACATGGAGCATGGATGTTTTTCTCTGATTTTTAGGGGAGAAAACAAAGGAATAAACTTAGGAAAAACTAGGTATATAACCGGAAATGGAGAAAGGAGAAGTAGCTAGTATCATGCAAGATTTTACCTTAAGAGTTTAGATAAGTTTGCTTCCCTTTCTTCTCCTAGTTCCAGCCGAAAATCCCCTTCAAGTTACACATGCACCAACTCAGCCTTGTTTGCTGGGTGAAAATCAGAATGAGTGAGCTCATTGAAGAGAGGAGGAAAAGAGGTGAAGGAAGTTGGGTGGTAGCTCACGGTGAAGGAAGCAGCAAGGAGAGGGTTGGAGCTGCTACGGTTGAAGAAGAAGAAAGGTAGGGAAGAAAGAAAGTAAAACCGGTTAATAAGGGAATAAGTCACAAGGTTGGTGAACACATGAGATGACTCATCTAGATATTTTTAGGAGCTTTCCTAATGGTGAAGCAATATATATGGACTGGCAAGAGTAGATAAGGAAGATTGGAAAGGTAAGTAATAGTTTAATATTACAAAAGTGTACTTATTTTCACTTTATTAAAGTAAAGATGATGAGTAATAATTAATTGCTAATGGGGACGGCTACTAGCTGGAAAAAGAGCCTTATATTGGTGGAAGTCATAGTCAAAGTCACGGGGAGAAATATTGACCATAGACTAGGTTAAGAGATTTAAGTGTTATTTTGCACTAATTGGTTACTGTTCACAAACCAATGAACATATCTCTGATTTTTTTGAAAAACTTTAATTAAGCATTTTAATGTGGTAAATTATGTCACATTAGTATATTTAATGGTATTCAAGACCCTAAAGTCAAACAAAACTCATTTTGGAGATAATCACATAAAAATGTGCTTTAAGGAAGCTTAGAGCACATTTTGTGTTCTAGCGAGTTTCTGAGTTTGGTTTCCTTTTGAAACGGTTTTAATGTGTTCATTTATGAGTTATAAGGCTTAGAATAAAATTTTAGGTCCTAAGGAGTTCATTTGGGTATATTTTCATCCCAAAAGGTCAAAGGGTGTAATTCCTGTTTTCTATCAAACATTGTTGTGTTCAATTTATTTTTATGGCATGTTTAGGCCTTAATTTAATGGATTATGTGTTTAAAAAATGTTTAATTAATTAGGGGTCTTTCAGTCTACCCCCCTTAAAAGAGACTTCATCTCGAAGTCGTCTTTCTCGAATAGTTTATAATAACTACCCATATAACCCATAATGCACATCTATTTGATGTGGCGTTCACGCATAATGTGGTAGTGCTTATGACGCACGTAACCCTCAATTGGGGCGTTACTTCAAGTATGACATCATTTCCTATCAGTTCTACAAGTCCTGACAACCTCCCCGAGGTGTCCACATCATCTAACATTCCATATTCCATCTCTATGATTCAATCAGTATCTAAATGATACTAAGTTCGGTATCTAAACGGTACCACATGACCTGAATTCATAAGAGAATACACACATATATATAAATCATCAAACCAATTCATACACACATATACCACCGAGTATCTTAGAGGATACTTACATACATGTACACAACAAACGCATGTGCGTGCCAATCAGTGCCTTTTTCGTGGTTGGGGCTATTTCCTGTTAAGTGAAATCCCTTCAGTGTCCTAACCGAGTGTTCGTTCTAGCTCCCGTGCTCTTATCATGATGCTTTGTTCGACTATTGTTAACTCAGACACTCTTCAAGGATTGCTCCTGGGTGTTATTAGATTACACCATTACATCCGGCTAATGTTCATGATATGTTGTGTCTACTATACCTCCTTGTGGTATTGTATTTGACCTATCCCCTTTAGGGTTATAACATCTCCTGATCTTGGGTAGACCGTTTGTACTCCTCCTAGTGTTTTTGACTGAATTTAAAATCCTCTCCAATGATGGATTATACTTCGCGGTAGTCTTGTGATTGCTCTTGGGATCCTCGTCCCATTGTTGAACATCGTTGTGTTCACGTTAGGCATTTGCCTTACTGTGTTTAGGCTGGTATCCCTTCCAGCTGTCATGTATTTGTTTGAAATCCTTAAGATATACCCAATATCTATACCTACTAGTGTAACACCCCATCCAACAATAACACACTTACAATAAACTACAGCGGAAAGTATACTACTTCACATAACTTAACTCGTTGGTGTTACACGCCGTTAACCACCCACGTGGCTAACAAGGCTATTACATTTACATTGTACCGGTCTGATGGACTATATTCCCGAGCGACTACACCTTACTATCCCTTTCCATTAACACAACAACAACATACACCTTCCAACTATACCGAGTATTTATAACTAATGCCGACAACAATTTCGGTCTTACTACGCCTACTGTATATACAACATAAACGATTACCCATGTACAACGACTACCCCGTCCTACTCTCGAACGGCTTCCAGCTCCTTGTACCTGAAATAGGAAAAGAAGAGAAAGGGTGGCCCCCAAGGGGCTCAGCACCTTTGCTGGTATGGTAATCCCGCAGCCCACATGCTACCGGGCCACGCACAACTAATTGTCGTCTTAGCATGCGGTTGATTATTTTTAAATCATGCATGCAACTGTAAACACACAACACATAATCCTTTCGCCTCAACGGGCTCAACAAACGGATAATATATCCTTACTTAATAAGTCACTCAAGGTATTCAATATCCCTAGAGTGTTCCTCCTCTAATGGAGCTACTTCCTTAACAGACGACACTTACCCTTAAATCAGGTTATCCTTAAACGCCTCTTTTCTCAAACTGGGACTCATATCCATGATCCACATTTTACAACATATAACATACACTACATAAACACTTAACAACACTTTGCACGTTTCCACGTGCACAACATAACACCGCAATAGATATTGCATCACAACAAAGATACATAACATAACGGGAATGGTCCTCTTACCGACCCAAACATTGCTAATACACTGGTGAGCCTAGAATGTTACCAGTCTCATGATAAGCCCGTTACATAACTCGTTACCGTCTCGTTAAATGAACGGTTAACTTAACACAAGGTGTCTCGGATATAGTGATCCAAGCACACCGAAACAAACATAACAATAGTATGCCCCTGTGGCCCGACGTGAGTCAGTAATAGCCTTGGTTAAGCTAAAGGGAAGGTTGGGAACCAAATTGGAAAACAACCATAACATACGGAGAGGATCGAACCTGCTATGACAACGACCCCCATACTCACACGCAACGTGGCCGGAAAACCGGACTCCTCACTCCCCCGTTAGCACTTGTTAGAAGTTCAACTTTGAACTTTATTAAACAATCACAAACATTGGGTTAAGTCTTGTTAGACATACACAAGGGAAGAGAGAGTCATACATTCACATACAAACGTCACACACAAACATCACATAACCAACTCACGCATAGCCGTGGTTAGAACGTTCCTTAAGTCGGAAACGTTGTTACCGGATACCGTTCTCCTACGTTTACCTAATAGTGGTTAACTAGCCCTTCAAGCGCATTCGAGGTTACCGGTATTGGCACGAAAACATACAATAACAATAACGACTGTAAACTCATTTCATGATTTATCTCATAACGTGGCAAACATACAGAAAAACACATTGGCATACAAGCCGGTGTAATCCGGTAGGACACAGGTTGCAAGAAAACCATACCTGTCACCGGAGTCCACTTTACCACGTCCACTTATGTTCCTCGAGCGATTCTCGAACACTGTTAAATCACATGTGTTTTTATTAACATCAGGGTTTGCTTGATTATTTAATGTCTAATGCTTAACTTCCCCGTTAACTTTGTTACATAACTTTACATTTTAACTTTGTTTTACTTTTACATTTTGATACAACTTTTCACCCACTTAATTGCCATTTAAAACTCACCTAACATGTCCTTAACAACCTTATAACATCATTACCTATCAATCCCCATCATTACATGCCGTTTCATAACCTTAAACCATGTTTTTGGTCCGACCGGACTTGCCGACCGGACTTACCCAAGTCCGGTCGATTCCAGAACACATTTCCGTCAAAATTTTTCTACTCCGACCGGACTTGTAAGTCCGGTCCTATGTCCGGTCCATTCCAGAAACTAATTCCCACAGGGTAAACTGGGCCCGACCGAACTTGCAAGTCCGGTCGCAAGTCCGGTCTGCCCCAGATCTTTGTTTCCTTTTTACATTCAACTCCAAACTTCACCCCATATATCCTAGTATACCCTAACCTCATTTAGGCACTTCAAACACACCTTTATCCATGTGCTAAACTCTTTAAATCACTCACCAAAACCATTTTATCATTCACACACTTCTTACAAAATTCCTAGCACTTGGAATGTTTTTCTCCTTAAGATTCCTAGGTGGTATTTCACCTATAATGACCACTACACTAAAATGCTTCTTCACCTTCATAACATCATCTCCCAAGCATCTCCTCTTACTAACCAAATCCTCTTTTCACAACTTCTTGAATTCCTTTCTCAAAACCTTACCTAAACATCATTTCTTCCTTGTACATCAACATTCCTAAACCTTAAACAAACTTCTCCAAGACTTAAATACATCCTCAAAACACACATTGAATTCCTAGAACTTCCAAGATAACATCTAAATTCTTGCATCACTCTAAATCACCTTAATACATGTTTTCTTCTCAAGTAAACATTTATTCACCTTTAACACTTCCTAGTTCACCAAGACTTTCTTAAACACTTAGAACTTCTTACACATTTCCCAAATTTGGCCATAGCTTCTCTTGTATATACTCACATCCAAACACTTAGGTTTTTACTTTATTTCATTCAAGAACACCTAAAATCCATCAAGAACATTTTTACACACAAACTTCACACATTAAGCACTACATCACAATATAGTGCATAACTTAAATTGCTTGGCACTTAGGCCCTTAAATAACATGGCTCTTAGGCCCTTAAATTGCATAAACCTTAAACACTGAATTTCCCACATAAATAATGCCTTTGACCTGCAAATACATACACCAAAACATATGTTCTTTTACTAGTCTCCTTGAGAACACTTTACTAGGTCATTCACCATTTGCTCTTTAGGTAGTTTTAACAAGCATTATAAGCTTATTTCTCCTAAGGCATTAAACCACATTAAGATAGCATATTTACCTCTTTTTCCTCCCAAATTTCTTTCTTGTTTCCTTACAAAACCGGTAAGGCATTTGGTTCCTTGCCAACTACTAAACATTATACAAACAACATAATGAGTATTCAAGCTTTAAGCTCCATCTCATTGTAAACCTAGGTTTACATTATTTCAAAACATTAATGTAGTTGTTTTACCTTAATCTTTGAAGGGTGTTTGAATATCTATGAAGAGAGGACTCCACCTAGTCCTTGAAAGATTCAAATGGAGCTAGAACAAAGCAACACAAGGAGCTCCATCAATGAATATTTTCGGTCACACACAAAACATGGAGGAAACTTGATTTTTCTTTGAGATTCCTTACCTAGAAGCAAAGGAGATCAATAATATGTGGAAAGACAAGCTCAAGCTCCATCAATGGTGGAACTCCATGGCACCGAAATGGTGATCTTGAAATTTTGAGAAGATAGGAATGAAGAGCTTGATGAGAGGAAGAGAATGGTGGTGTTTGTTTTTGATTTGGTTAAGTGAGCTAGGTTTTACAAGTGTAACACCCCAACCGTTAACCTCGTCATTACCTCTTAAACTGTTACTAATTACTCCTACTCACGCAGCGGAACTCTAATTACAACGAGGGGTGAAACAACGCCGTTAGCCACCCATGTGGCTAACCAGGCCTTTCTTACACACCGTAACGGTCTGATGAACTGGAACAACCGAGTACCTCATACAAATACAATACTCAAATCATATCTCTACTATACCGAGTCTACAATATACGGATGCCGATAACATACTCGGACTTACACCTCATTCAAACGCATAAGTAACTACAATCTAACTACCCATGCTCACAGCAGTCCCCGTCCTACTCTCGCGAACGGTGGTCAGCTTCAAGTACCTGCACACTAAAAACGTTCCCCCTAGGGGGTCAGCTTACGCTGCGCATGAAATTCGCATATACCGTGTGCTAACCGCGGTACGCCGACTACTTTGGGTCGGATATACATGGAGTTCATATGCATGTGGGTCGGGTAATCTTAGGTTTAAGGGTTACCCTCACAATCATATGCTTGTACATTCGGATATTTTCTTATACCGGGTAAAATCCTCATTTAGGAGGTCGACCGTGTCTCAAGGGAACCACATAGTCCCTTAGGTCTCTTTTACCTTTCTTATATATTCACATCATTGGACTAACTTCAATCCTCTCGATGGAGGTTCATTTATCTCTCCACTCATATTTATTTCGTGGATTGTTTCAATAAGGTTTTCTAACCGTTATCGGGTATTTACTTAACCCGTACATCTCCTCACATTCTAGGGAGTTCGTATGATTACGATATCGTTATACTTTAATCGATAGTTTATGTGTGTTTGCATATTTCCATTGCTTATGAGACTACCCGTACTACGGGTTATTAGTCAATCAATACTCACTATGAGTCGGTCTAGGCACTCTGTTAGACCACCCCGGCATACAAGTATGTTAGCTCATACAACATACATCAAGGCATACATAATCAAACAAGGGATTATTTTCATGCTTTAATCTTGATTAAGCCGGCACACAAACACACAAATCAGAGTAACTCGGTTAGCATACGGGGCATGAGAAAATCATACCTTTCACCGGGGTTTTTTTTACTTTTACCGTGTCACCTCACCATGCTCGGGTCACGCACGATTCTCTGATAATGTTTCAAACATTATTATTAATACTAAGCTCATACGGTACATATTAAAATGCTATTCCCGTATTTACCCCGTTGTCCCGTTATCTCGGTTTTACTCTTGTTAATTAAAGTTCTCACTTCTCAATCACTTCCAACACTTTCTTACACTTCCTAGGGCCTTTACGTGTCACCAAACAAGGCCTTAACATCTTATAACATCATTAACATTCAAACCCCCATCATTAGCAACCTTTAAAACACTCACGGGGCAATTCTGGGGGTGGTCCGGGACTTGGTCCTTACCCTATGTCCCGGACCAATACTCATCACAACTCTCGGGTGGAATTTCTACACTGGTCCGGGACCTTGTCCCTATCCCAAGTCCCGGACCAAACACGGCTTGCACTCTCGGCCTAAATAAATGGGGTGGTCCGGGTCCTTGTCCATGGACTAGGTCCCGGACCCTGCTAAAACCTGCAACATACATTATTTTTCAACTCCAAATCAATCCTTAAACCACCCTTAATCTTTCCATAAACTTTCCACAAGTTTTCCATATGTTTAATCCCCATAAAACATGCTCTAAAACTCTTCAAATCATAGGCTCAAACCTTACTCAAACTCTTGCTCAAATTCACACATTTTGCATTCTCCCTTTCTTTTGCACTAATGCACACTTGTGCATTTTCTAACCTCTCTTGACACTTGCATTATTGTTCTCTCTTCATTTAAACCATTCCAAACTTCCAAGATAATGACACCTCATACCAAGTTCCAAGACTCACTCTTAAAGCCTAAAATCTTCTTGTTTTCTAAAAACTCCAAAGCACTTACACAACCTCTTTGCTACAGATTTTTGCACATCTCACCACAATCATCCTCTCATATTCTTGGGTGATCATTTACCCAATTCAAACTCCAACAACACCTAGCAAACCCTAGGTTATTCTCCACACAAACATCACTTAAACCACTTAGGTTTCCACATAAATTTTTGCCATAACTTGGCTACTTCTCCAACATTGCCCAAAACTCATACCACCATTTAAATCATCCTAAAACTAGCCAAACCACAAGGTTCTATCACACTCAATATCTCCTCATTAATCAAGCAAACTCATTACACCATATAGCAATTCATCAAATACATAGCTCCCAAACAGCATTAACTCACAAATGTTTTCTCACTTCCATTATTTCTAAGCAAGCACATTATCACCACAACTCAAGTGGGGTTCATTCATTTAATTAACCCTTCCCAAATGCTAAAACACATAGGATACACATTAGGGTTGGTTTCTTACCTTAATTTCTCTTAAGTTTCTTTTAGACATTCTTCTCCTCTTCTCTTCATCCAAAATCTGCCAAGGCAATTCATTTGCCCATTCTCTAGCCACATTCAAATTGCAAATAAGCACCAAGGCGCTCCTTAGGCTCACCAAATAAACTAAAATTCACAAGGATGCTTAAGGCACCAAATTAGGTTTTACCTTTGGAATTTCTTGAATGGTTTTCAACTCTTGAATCTTAAGAGGGACTCCCACCACCATTAAAGCTTGGAGAATATCTCAAACAGGAAGAAAAGCTAGTCATTACCAAAAGCCAAAATCGGCCAAGGTGAGAAAATGGAGACATGACTTTTTGATGGATATTTTTACCTTGCTAGAAAGGGGAAGCTTCAAGCTTCAGATTATGTGCTTTTCTCCTCAAATGGGCAACACCCATGAAAATGAAACTCAACCTTCTTGAGTTTGAAAAGAGGGAAGTGTAGGGTTTGATGAGAGGAGTTCAAATATACGATTATTTTTTCAATTCGGAGCAAGGATGAAGCTTGGGCAAGGAGAAGAGGTGGAGAAGCCATGTTTGGAGCTTCCATGTCCACAGCACCAGAGAGGAGGAAGGGAATCGTGGAGAAGGAGAAAGAAAAGAAGAAGGAGGGAAAGTGAGAGGAAGAGAGTGAGAGAATCTTTTATGTTTTTTACTTTTACTTTTCTCTCTCCTCCTTTACTTTCTTTCTTTCTTTATTTGCTAACTAATAAACATGAGAGGGGAGGCTTCTATTAATAAAACCGGCCCCCACTATATTAGTAAGCTGGAGCGTTTTTTCGTTTCTTACAGAAAACGCTTGTTTATTTACCCGGTTTGGCACTATTCACTACCCGGCCCCGTTTTTTCAGATTTTTTTCTCGTTTCTTTCATTTTTAATGGTTATTAACTTCCATTAATACTTAATTATAGTGTTTAATCAACTATAATTTTTACGGGTCCACTTGACCACTTAAAGTCACGTTTTCGGGTTTTCTCGAAAAACTTGCTTTAAACTCCGTTAGCGTTTTAATCCATTATTTGGATCCGTTTTCTTCGGGAATCATTCCCGTACACTTATTAGGCCTAACTAAGCCTTAGGAATCCATCTCGGACCCTCTCGAGATCATATATCTCTTATACTCATTTAACGCGCATTTTAGCGTTTTCCGCTTTTCAAGCGTTTTTCTCTTTCTTTTGGTTTTATTCTTTTTACCAATACTCTTTAGGCACCATTAGGCCCTTAATAATTTTATTAGAGTAATTTAATCACCATTTTTAGATCCGGGTATTAAAACAAGGTTCAAAGGTGGACTTCCATGGTGGTGGTGCTGTAGAACGTGAGAACAGAGAGAAAGAGGTAGAAGAGAGCTTGGATACGTGGGAAATGAAAAGGAAATGAGAGAATGAGATAAGTTTTGCTTTTGGAAGATATTTGTACTTAAAAAGCAAATAGTACTATTTAGTCATCTTTATTTCTTTAACAAGTTAACAAGTGAGTGGTGAGTCACCACACTTAAGGAAACCGGCCCCCCTTTATTCATAAGGGTATTTAGTCTTTGTTTGTCAATTTAATTACTTATAACATTATATGTTACAAACTAGCTTATAAAATCACTATTCACAAAAGGCACATAGAAGTGAAATTTTTGATTTCCCCATTGATATAGACTTCCAAATGTGATACTATATAGTACACATGTATATTTAAGAGTAATGATGGACATTTAGCCACTCAAACTCATTTACAAGACAATTTTTCAAAAACGTGCTTTAAGACTCCTTAAAGCACATTTTGTGTTTTAACTTGTTTCAAGCTTGGTTTTCTTTAGTAATTGATTTAATAGTTCATTAACATATAAATAAGGTATAGGTATGACCATTAGGTCTTATACAAATTCATCCCAAGCTTAGAGCACATTTTTGCTCATATTGACTTTAAGGTATTTTCTTGTGTTTTATTTGGTTTAACTGCCCACCAAGGTTCCCTAAGGACTTATTTAGCCTTATTAAATCATAATTGAATATTATTTAGTCTTGGTAGGCTCTTTGGGTCCTAACCAAGTTCACTCATAGCTTAGAGCATGTTTTTGCTCAAACTGTGTCGTAATGCTTTATTGCATTTACTATGGTCTAAATTGTTCACTGATGTTACTAAGGCACTTTTTAGCCTTTACATACCATAGTTTGATATTTAAACCACTTATCAAGGTTTGGGGTATTTCAACTAGTCTGTGCTCTTGGCGCTTCCTAGTCCTATTTCCTTATCTTTAGATGGATTCTCTAAGTTCCTTTATACTTATTACTTAGCTGAGTTCCTTCTCCTTGGTCGTCTGAGGTGTCCAGTTGTTCTAGTTTGAACTCACTCAGGGTCCGTAGAATGGAGTTGACTATTTCTCGTGTTTCGCACACTACATGTATACATACGTAGGGTACCTTGTTGATATGTTACCACTTACCCGACTATCTGTCAGGCCCGCAAGCTCCTTCGGAGTGCGGTCGTCTGGCATCCCATATTTGGGTGCACTCGTAGTGCTCGTCACATGCCTAGGTGAAGTATTCTATTGTCAACTCCTCTTGTATCATTCTATGATACTCACCGTAATTTTGTGGGTTTGGTTTTAAAAAAATCCAAGGTTTAAAGAAGGGTTGTGGTTTTGAAAGAAGAATTTTGGGTTTTAAAATTATAGTTCGGTGTTAAAAGAATTTCTTCATGGTGTGGCCATGTCTGTGGTTTTGACCAAGTCCAGCTTCCTGTTGCTTGGTATGTCCTTAATACAATGGTCGGGCCGTGAAATACCCTGAACTTAAATATAGTGATTAAGATTATTCTAATCCGTATTTAAGAGCCTAATAATGCCTAAGTAATATTGGTAAGGAAAAATAAATCCAAAAGAAATAAAGAAACGCTCAAAAAGCGAAAAATGCTAAATAAGCGTTAAATAACCATAGGAGATATGAGACCTCGGTTAGTGTATTATATGGATTCTAAAGGCTTAATAAGCCCTAAATAATATATGGGAATAACTCCCGAAGAAAATGGATATAAATAATGTATTAAAACGCTAATAGAGCTTTAGCGCACGTTTTTCGAGGAAACCCGAAAATGTGACTTTGAGTTGTCAAACAAACCCGTAAAAATTATAGTTCATTAAATAGCTATAATTAAACAGTAATGGAAGCCTAATAACCAATAAAATTAAAGAAACGAGAAAATTCAAGAAAACGGGTTCTTGTTAGTAAAAACGAGAAGCTGTGGGGCGTAAACTCTAATAAAGCAAAAATAATGTGTCCACTTATGCAAATAAAAGTGCAAAATCTATGGGTGTGTATATGGGGGGCCGGCCAGCTTATATTCCCCTCTCTCACACTCTCTTCACTCTTCATAACTCACAAATAAAGAAAAGTAAAAAAGGGCACTCTCTCTCCTCACAACTCCTCTCTCATTCACGATTTCTCTCTCCCTCTATTTCTCTTCTTCTTCCTCCAAGCAGCCCATGGCGATTTGAAGCTCCTCACATGGCAGCCCTCTTCTCCTCCTTTTTTAAAAGCTCAAACCTTGTCCAAAAATTATAAAAACCATACCATTGGAATCCCCTTGCAAAGGAGAACATCTTTATCTTTTCAAAAACCCAAAAACTCCAATTTCGTTTTCATGGGTGGAAGCCATTTGAAGTTATGAGTCCACCATTAGAAGCTCCTACTCCACCTTGATGTTTTGAGGTAAAAAGAAATTCGAAAATCCACCATTTCTAGCCCTTGTTTGCATTATGAGAACTTTCAGATTTTGAATGCTTTGTTCGTTTTTGCTCCAGCTGATTTTGGCTTCTTCTTTGGGCTAGGAATCTTGTTCTCTTGCTAGTCAAGAACCTCATTCATTGGTTGGAAGGTAATACTTTTTCTAAACCCTAAAACATCTAAAATATAGGGTTAGTTAAAATGGATGCTAAGTATAGGTTGTGTATTGGTATGGTGGTTGTAGCATTGTGTATTGTGTGAGGAAGAACAAGGAAGGAGGAAAGAAGGAAGGAGAAGGCAAGAAAGAAAGGAGAAACTAGAGACACAAGGTAATTACCCTTACCTTGGGCTAGTTTTGTATGCCTTAGTGTAATAGTTTTTGTGTAGAAAAAATGAGTAAGATATATGGTAATGAGTAATGAGTATGTTGTAGTATAATGAGGAGTGGTAATGTAACAGGTTTGAAGTTTTTAAATGATGTTTAAAAGCTTTGGAAAACTATGGGAAGTATGTGTATATGTGCAGGAAAATTGGGGTGTTGTAGTGTGTATAATGATGTGTGAATTGATATGGAGATTGGGAATGAATTGCGAGATGAAATGGTATGTGGGCAAAGTGAGAATTTTAGGGGAACCTCTGCCAAATTTGTATGGAAATTAGGGGACTTAGTTGTGGATGAAGAGGGAATAGCCTAGGAACTAACTAGGTGTATTTGGAGAACATAAGGTGAGGGGTCTAACACCTTGAAACAGATTTGAAAAGGATTTAGGTAATGAGGAGAACTAAAATGGTAAGGTAGTGTATTTGGAATGCAAGGAATGACATTGGCAGTGGGGGTAATAGATGGCAAAGGCTGTTATGAAAATCTGTAGCATAAAGGGGTTGAAAACTGTTGTAATTGTTGAAAGGAAGTAAGAAGAAATGGTGTATGTGGATTTAGAAATGAGTAAGGAATTGGTGGATGAACTAAGGCAGTTTAGAGGGCCTAAGTGGTGTTAAAACATGTAGGATTACATGTAGGAAGATTGGGGAAACAATGGGCAAAGTATAGAACTGAAAACAGATTATAAAACCGAAATACTGGGCCGGACTGACCTTGGGACCGAACTTGCAAGGTCGATCGAGCCTTAAAATACAAGACGGGGAGCCTACTGGAATGAACCGACCTTGGGACCGGACTTGCAAGGTTGGTCGGCCTGAAATTTTTCCCGTCATGTAACCTACTAGAATGGACCGGCCTTGGGACCGGACTTGCAAGGTCAGCCAGCCTAAAATTGTCCCGTAATATACCCTACTGGAATGGACCGACCTTGGGACCGGGCTTGCAAGGTCGGTCAGGCCTGAAATTTTTCACATATGTAACTCACTGAAATGGACCGACCTTGGGACCGGATTTGCAAGGGCGGTCGAGTCTGGAATTTTGCCATAACGAAACTTACTGACTTCGACCGACCTTGGGTCCGACCCTGGTAAGGTCGGTCTAGTCAAAACAAAAAATAAAAAAAAATATTAATAATAATAATATGGTAACCATATGTATATATGTATATGAACATATATATGGGATTTTAGTAATGCACCATTAATGTAACAATAATGGTAAGAAAGTAAGTATATAAGTAAGAAGGTAAGTTCAAGAAGTAAAGAGAAAAGAATGAGTTTTAAATCAAGTATAGAATGTAAAGAACTAGTAAGTATGTAAAGGAAGTAGTAAAGTAAGGATAAGTAAATTAATAATAGATCATTGATCATACAACTTTATGTATGTCTTAGGATTCAAATAGTTGAACACCGAAGAGAGTCGGTGAGTCCAAAGTCAACGGTGAAAGGTATGATTTCTTCATGCTCTGTACCTAACCTGGTTACCCCGATTTGTGTGCTTTTTTTATCACTTAAATAAGATTAATGCATGAATCGGACTATAATGCACTTACTTGTGCTTGTTTACATTTGTTCTTGCTATTTCGGCTTGAACATTTAGTTTGTATAAGTCATGAAATGAATGAATGAGAATGGATGTGTATATGTACCTTGTATTGTACTTGTGTATTGTATTGTATCTGTATGGATGTGTATTTGAGCAATGTAATGTGTGTGGCTTAGATGTGTGACTTCTACTAATTCCTAACTACCTAACTCCTAATGTAAGTATTGAATAAATTGGAATGAGTAGAGTCCGATAATGTTTCGGCCATGCGTGAGGATGAGGAGACACAAGAGGTTGGATCCGATTCCTTTCTAAAAAAGCCTGTTCTTAAACTTTTCCACGCCCACCCCTTAATGGGTAGCATCCTAGATTAGTGAACCAAGTAAATCTCGGAGGTGGGATGGCGTAGTCCCCGGACCGGAGGTCCCGACGACTTGACTTGAGTATGTAGTAAGTAAGTAAGTATTGTATGAGTAATGGTCTTGGCTGGTGTAAGTCATTGACCCCGAGTAAAAGAGTAATCTCCACCCGATTAACCCGAGTGGACAAATTGAGCTAACAAGTACTGGGTATTGTGTATGTATTGTGTATGTATTGTGTATGAATTTCGTATGTATTGAGTAAGTATTGTGTATGTGTATTTCGAAGAAGGTAAGTAAGTACCAGTTGGCTTATATGGACTACCTTGTATGTATTGAAGTGTATGTATGTATTCCTTGTGTAGTATTATGAATGAAAGCATGTATGTATGTATGTATTTGTAAAATGAATTGCATGTATTCGACCAAGTGGTCGGCGTACCTTCGCTAGTACGCGGGGTATGCGGAAGTCATATGCAGCGAAAGCTGAGCCCCTAGGGGCAACGTTTTTAGTGTATAGGTACCCGAAGCAGTTATGGCCACAGAAGAGACCGGTGGACATCCCTGGTTTACCAAGAATGAAATGTAGATTGTAGTAAATTGTATAAGGCTTGTAGCCTTGAATGTAGAAATGTACCAAGGGGTACACTATTACGTATTTAGAAAGTATGTAGTGTGAGGAATGGGTAGATGTTAGACTCTTAATGAGTATGTATGAAATTGAAGGAGGCGTTGTATTTGTATAAGGATCTTAGTAAACTCGTTGTATTATATTGTACTGAACTTATGGAGCATTGTATGAAATGGAGCATTGTAGTATTTGTAGGTAATTGAAGTATGTATTGTAATTGTGTAGTACTCGGATATTTCGGTCCATCAGACCGATGCTGTATGTAGTAGTAGCCTTGTTAGTCACGTGGGTGGCTAACGACATTGTACCACCCGCCGTTGTGTAAGTATGTATCCGCTGCGTGTGTATGGATGTATAAGGAGATTGGACGGTAATGACAGTATTAGCGGTAGGGGTGTTACAAAAAGTGGTATAAGAGCGAGGTATCGCTCTGATGACTGGAAATACCGAGTTCAGGAAATACCGAGTTAGGAATTAGAAGCTTAGGGCTGAGTGTTAGCACTAGAGATAAGCTAGATTGGAACTCCTGGTGTGTACCGGATACCTACAATACCAGACCCGCCATCCGCAAACCCACTGTATAACTTGGGAAAGGACGCCAGAGAGAAGGAAAATCCTCTCGTACTCGGGAAAACCCGATCTGGCAGTTGTGAAGCAATCACATAGTAAACAAGAACCGACATATGGTAGATTCCAAGAATTGGAAGTCCCGGAGATGGATCCCAGTTGAACAACAATACCCGCACTTAATAGTGGTAGGATGAGCACTCCAACCATGAGGAGGCTACAACTTACAACAGCATGGGGCGACATGCTTAGTAGTCGTGAAACCTGACTAGTCAACCTGCAGCAGGGAAAGAAACACTACGCGTGCAACGGAGCGGAAAGAGGAGCAGTAACAAAACCCGAGACACAAGTCTACGGGACAGTAATACCTAAGTAACACCAACAACGGTATGCCAGCTGACTAAGGACATAGTCGGTAGTGATTAACTCCTAACCTACAACGCCAATAAGGTTACAAAACCTGGCCAACATAGCTCGGACAGCTACAAGAACAATCACAAGATATAATCTAACGCAACTACAACCGTAGTGCCTAAACCCCCTCAGGCTCATTAACCACAACAACCGTGTGGGAACGAGCAGCAAGGAAGAACACAACCAAATAAAAAGGGAATCTCCAAGGATTGGAGAAGTACCCAGATCCACGACAGCCAAGTCCGGATCACTGAGAAGCTACCTAAAGGATCGAGTATTCTAAAACATAAATCAACACTTCAACGGAAGAGTCAACGAGACTACCAAATACAAGTGGAAACCATGTCGTGACCGGTATAGGTTTACCCAAAAACCACCAGTACCACGCACTTGCATCGGAAAGTGCTGTAAAAACAGGAACATGTAAAGGAATCTTAACACACAACCAGTACTTAGTAATGTACCGTGACTGCAATGAAGCAACTACAGGATCAAACATCCTAACAACTAGAAGCATGGAACCTTGGAAAGGCCTAACAGCCCGACCATTATATTAAGAACATGCCAGTCAGCGAGGAGCTGGACTTGGTCAAAACCTCAGAACATAGCTATGCCATGGAGGACTTCTTTTAACACCGAACGATAATGTTTTTTAAAAACCCAAAACTTTTTTTCAAAACCATGACCCTTCTTTTAAACCCTGGATTTTAAAACCAAACCAACTGAATTACGGTGAGTATCATAGAATGATACAAGGGGAGTTGACAATAGAATACTTCACCTAGGCGTGTGACGAACACTACGAGTGTACCCAATTACGGGATGTGGGACGACCGCACTCCGAAGGAGCTTGCGGGCCTGACAGATAGTCGGGTAAGTGGTAACGTATCAACAAGGTACCCCATGTATGTATACATGTATTGTACGAAACACGGGAAGTAGTCAACTCCGTTCTACGGACCATGAGTAAGTTCAAACCAGAACAACTGGACACCACAGCCGATTAAGTATAAAGAACTCATAGAATCCATCTGAGATGAGGAATGAGGACTAGGAAGCGCAAAGAGCGCAGACTAGTAGGTATAGACATTGGATATGTCACAAGGACTTCAAACAAATACATGACATCTGGAAGGGATAACCAGCCTAAACACAGTAAGGCAAAAGCCTAACGGGAACACAATGTTCAACAAATAGGACGGAATTCCCAACAACAACCACTAAACTACCAGGGAGCATAATCCATCATCAAAGAGGATATTGAACCTAGTTTAAAACACTAGGGGAAAATATAAACAGTCTACCCAATAACGGGAGACGTTATAACCTGGAAGGGGATGGCTTTAATGCAATGAACAAGGCGGTATAGTAGACACAACGTGACATAAAAACTAGCCGGATGTAACGGCATAACCAACAACACCCAGAAGTAATCCTCGAAGGGTGTCTGAGTTACAGCAGTCGAACAATGGCGACGTGATAAGAGCACGTGACCTAGAACGAACATTCTGTTAAGACACCGAAGGGATTTCACCTAACGGAAATACCCGCAACCACTAAAAGGACACTGATTAACATCAAGATGCCTAAAAGGACCTCCTACGAACGGAAGCATGATGCCACGACTTGCCATGGAGCCCAGTAATACCTCCAACCTATGGGATATACAGTGAGTGGAAACATGTATAAGCAGCTTGCAAAGAGCATAGCTCACAACAATTTGGCTTAAAAGCCATAAACCAAATGCGTTATGTAAACTTGAAACGGTTGGAAAACCCACACCAGATCTGAAAGGATATTGCCTCATACGACAAATAGATCGACAACTGAACCACACAATTTAAACTCAACATCATGAGTGGCCTGAAGTAATTGCTACCTCAATGTCACTATCACTAGAGCATCGGTCTAGTATACAGTTGATGAGACTTTTAATTGCTCTTCCTGCCTTCTGTCGCAATGGTAGCACAGAGGCATAGTACACTGTTCTAGTCCACACTTGGACACCACAAGAAACTCAAGGAGAGGTACCTCACGTTAACCGAAGACCACCAATGTGGTGATGATGTGAACCTTTAGAAAAGGCTTCCATCTACCACAACAACAAAGCTTGTGCACGTAGTTGCTGTCAAGAGGCAATTGAACAAGAAAATGAGATTTCCAAACCACTACGCCTACAAGAGGTTGTGGACTGTAGAAGCACATCGCTAAAGAGCATAAAGACTTGAAGGAGTAAGTATACTCCATATGCAGTACATAAACAGATACTAACATAGTAACCTTGTCATGAGACTTAGGAGCGAAAACAAACCCCTCAACAAGAACCTTTAACTATCAGTGATAAAATACTATCAAATTGGAGAACGGGACCAGAAAACCCTTGAAGTTCTTGGGGATGTCCCGGTGGTGTACATATGAAGTAAAACTGCACATCTAGAGCCTATAACCGATGCTCAGCACTA
Source organism: Limonium bicolor (assembly GCA_023374045.1). NCBI lineage: Eukaryota > Viridiplantae > Streptophyta > Magnoliopsida > Caryophyllales > Plumbaginaceae > Limonium > Limonium bicolor. The sequence continues at coordinate 255,931,506 of CM041782.1, read as the reverse complement.
GAAAGACAGTAATTGTCAAAAACAATCAATGTGAATGCACATTGCACACCACGAATGACCAACGCTCAAGAGAGCTTATCAACCAAGATATTTGGCAAAATATATCATAAATGAGGAAATAATATGAGGCAAGCTAACCTACACATGAAACCTAAATGGAAGGAGAACATCTCCACACCGAGAAAACAATAATATTGCTGTATGCCACGACAACCGTTATACATATGAATAGAGGAAACCCTTAGTATTCATGCCATAAGGAAATGGTGCCAACGACAATGGAAATGAGTAAAGATAGACTACCACAGCAACAGAGTCTGTAAAAATGATGTTGTATAATGAGCAAGAATATGGTGCGCAACAAGCGACCGCTATGAGGAAGTAGTAGACAATCAAAAAGGAGCTGTAAGTATGAGACGACATGTAGAAATATTAATTCCTATCACATAAGATGAAATACCCCAAATGTAATTAATACTTGTTATTATTAAATAATGAAGAATTGATCTAGAAACATATCATTTTAGTTACGCATGCTAATGTATACATGCAAACGTTACGTGAATTAATATTATTACAAGTGCGCATGCAAACTCACGCATGCGAACGTCACGAAAAACAGTCGTTTTACCGTAAACGCTAACGGGTGTAATGTTACTAAAAGTATTAACGTACTTGTACGAACGTTCATGTACGATTATTAACAAGGATTAAACTTCTTGCATAACTAGCTCGATAGAAAGAGCGTCAACAAGAAAAGAACAATACCAACGTGTATACAAACGAGCAACGTAAATACTTTACGAATGCCTAAGCATCTATAAATGCTATAATAAATTGAAATACACATTTAGATAAATGTAACTACTTATGTTACACCTATTGTATATATTATGAAGATGTAATAACTCATCAAAAGTCAAAGATGCGCACTACACATCTTGACAAGAAGAACGTTCGTAAAACACCTTAGAAACATGCGATTAAGCATGACCTTGTATGACCTTCTAAAACTCAAACCAAATGGTCATACACTCATTATATGAATATATAAACATATTCCCTAGGCTATATTCAGTAAAAAACGCAAAATGCTCGGGAGTGCTCACACGCCCCTTTAAGCACGAAAAGCCCGGAGGGTGGCACGAACTCCTATAAATTAATTCCTAGAGTTCCTAACATCATTAATAACCATTCTAAAGAGAACCCATGAAGTGGTTTCTCAAAAATAAACAAAAATCACAGGAGGATTTCTTAGCGCTCCTTTTTGCCCGGGAGTGTCCCGATGGTCCGTAAATTATGTCACGGGTGGATGTAACCCCATATAACTCAATGTAACATCTTAATATATGTTTATTTACTATAATAAGTGTTTATAAACACTTGGAACTCATAAAGACAATTTATTTTACATAACATCCTTAGAGCACAAAAACACACCTTCGGGTGTCACTAAAACGCGTTTTACGCAATTACCTTGTAGTTTTTGACATGCCACGAATTAAGAATCTTAAATAGGGTTAAAATGACCTTATAAATCAATTAATGGCAGTTTAAAACAAGGTGCTCTATAGGGGCCGATTTTATGTCCAAAAACTAGTATAAAACTTACATTAAAATTTATAAAAGGCATAAAACATGGTGACTCACCTTCCCATGTGCTATAATACTTAATGTCAAAGTATGTAGGTCTCATTTGACCACCAAGCTATCGAAATAATGCCATGGAACAAGGCCATGTTAGCTAGACAAAAACAAAATGCAAAAAGGCCAAAAGTAGATCTAGATTCCACCTTTTTGATTTCATAAAATTCAAGTGACCATCCAAGCTTGTCCTTGGCTCTTCAATGCCTATTGAGACACCCCATTTAAGCCCTAAGTTCGGCCACCTACAAGAGAAGAAGAAGACAAGCTTAACATAGAAAAATCAAAGGAATAAAGCCTTACCTAACTTACCTTGTCTTCTAGCTCACATTATTTTCTTCCACCTTGCCATGCCTTGCATTATGGCCGAACACATGCTGGAAACATGGGAATTTATTGAACCAACAATATATGTAATAAACTAAGGAAAAAGAATAGTCAATTGACATTAAAAATTAACAAAACAAAAATCAATTCCAATTGCATTCTCTTCTTCTTACGTGAGCTTAGTCTCATTCTTCCCCTTGCACACTTCACTTCCGAATTGGTAAGGCTCCCTCCTCTCTCTTCTTCCTTCATCTTCTTCCTTTGAAGCTCTTAAGTCCATTAATGGAGTTTTAACTTCTATCTTCATCTTTAAGGTAATTTCCTAGCATTTCTTGTCAAGCCTTGAAGCAAAACTCTTCCTAGCATAACAACAAGCATTCGGCATCAACTAGTGTTCCAAGGAGGTTGTCTAAACCAACATTAATCCAAGGAGCATCTCAAGGTTATCTTAAGGTAGTTTTCATGCTTGAAAATCCTTAAAGCACATTTTATTGTGTAACCAATTTCTACCTCTTCTAAGGTTCTTTTCTTCTTCATTTTCATGAAGGAAACTTTGTTCTTCATCCACCTTAAGTGAGCTGAATTTATAAGGAGAAAAAGCTTAAGGTAAATTCTTGGAAAACTACTTATAAATCTACTTAAGACCTTTGTTAAAGATCCAACTCATAAACTCCTTCACCACTTGCATATAACCGAAGTGGAGCATCAAGAGTACCTTGGAGAAAACTTGGAGATTCAAGAAGAGTTCAAGCACTTAACCATCCTTGTTAAGAAGTAAGTTTACTAAGTAAATCTTTATGTTTTAAGCTTTGTTAAGCTTCTAAAAATTATACAAAAATTATGTACATGCCCTAGAGTATCTAAAACCGAAACCATATGGTATTATGTGCCAAAAATATAATCTATAACATATATGGAAAATATTTACCTTAAGACACATTTTTGTGTCACAAAATTTATCTATGTTGGGTACAAATTCAAACCGAATTACCAAGGGTAAAAATGCTCTATTTTGAGCTAAGAATCAATATAAGACATTACAATAATTTTTACATGAGTTATATAACTCCTATGAATTTATGTATAATTATTTTGACATATAAATCCACTTTTATATACTATATGGTCACTATTTAAATATGGCCGAATGGTCTAAGTGATAAATAGATTTTAATGAGCTACTTATGTATATAAACTTATGTTATAAAGTTTGGAGAGTTAAAAATATTTTATTAGTGCTTAAATGGCTAATTAATTAAGTTATGTGGTTAAAATGTAATTTTTACAAAGTTTGGTGTATATATTGTGAAAACCGAGAGTTAAGGGAATGTATGGAGTAATTATAATATAATATAAGGTTAGGAATTAAGTTTATGAATTTTAGATAATTTAAACAAGTGTTAAAATAACATTTTATAAAGTTTTGGGCTATTATGTAATTTATAAAAGTTGTTATGAAAGTTTGGAACTTATTATTGGGCGAATTCATAATTAAGAGAATTATTAAGTTCACTTTCAAAATTTTGAGGAATTAAATATTAAAACTATAGTTTATAAGACATTATGTAAAAGTTATAAGATTTTGTGGTTAAATTGTAATTATTGAAAATATTATATTAAGGCCGAAAGTTTGAGGGGCCAAATTGTAATTTTCGAAAAGTTATAATGTTCAAAAGGCATATACCAAAATATTAATGGTGGTCTTGTAATATAATTAAATAAGGAATTAAAAATATATAATATAATGAGATTAGAGTTGAAATGTAATTATAAGAAAAATATGGCAAAGCCGAAAATGAATGTGGCTAATTGGTGATTTATTAAAATTATGGTGTTCAAATAATAATTACTAAATTTATAGTGGTTGTTTAGTGAATTAATTAATTAAGAAAATAAAACTATGTATTATAATGTATTTGGAGTATAATGTAAAGTTTAAGAAATAAATGTGGTTATAATAAGATAACCGAAAAGTATGATGTATTTATGGGAATAAAAATATTTGTAGGTCCTATATGGATGTATAGGAAATATAGAAAAGGAAATTATGATTTAAGGATTTATGAAATTAAAACTATATGATATACAAGTACAAGTAATTCATTTGTAAAGAAATAATATTTGTTGGGGTTAGTTTGTGAATAATAAAAGATATGGGAATAATATATCCATGTGTGACATGTAAATATAGTTTGAAGATTTATTAAGTGGTTATGTCAATTAGACAATTATATATAAAGTATCATAAATAATACATGTGTACGAAATATATATATTTTAGATTTTAAGTAAATCAAAAGGAAATTAATAAAAGGAATTTAATGTGGAGACACCAAATAATATTTGGAGCTATAGTATATTCTAAAATAAAGCTAAGGGGAGGATTAACTAAACATGTGACCAATAAATGTCATTGATAAAATTATAAATTACTACGTCATTTGGATAATGGTAAAACATGTAACATAAATGGTACATGAATATATAGTTATATACATTAAAGGATTTAAAGATAAGTCAAAAGAGATAACAAATAAGTTATACATCCAATCATGAGGTAATTAAAAGAAATTACAACACAACATAAGTTTATAAATCAGGACTACATGTTTTGGAAATATATAAGTACCTTAGTTAATAATAAGGGGAAAGTGGTTAAAGAAACTACCTAAGTATAAAGGAATAAACCTCACATGAAATAACGAATATGAAATCGTTTCATGAATCAATAAAATTATTATACGAGAGTTACATAAATTAACACTCTCAGATTAATCCTATTCTAGGACATTGTTTGACCAGACGTTGACCGGGAACTAAACAAGTACAGTCTACGGTGAACGGTATGGAATTCTTGCAGTGTACTTTCTACCGGATTACACCGGCTTGTGAGCTATCTGTTGTTTGAATTAACGACCAAGATGATTGTATGTAAAATGTTGCATTACTCTTGTGCACTGTTGTGTTATTCTATGTGCGTGATGTTGCTAACTGTAACGTGTATGTTCCATGCATACAACACTACATTACCAGTGGATTAAATACCTGCGTTTTACTATACCGAGAACTTGTACTCAAGTTTCGCACTAACTTCACTTTATAACAAACGTCGTTGTCCTAAACGTGACAACCGACAATACACATTGTGTTCTTGATCATTGTCTTCGAGTGACACTTAACAATTCTATACTACGAGAACGAGGAGCCCAGTTGGAGCTGGCCATGCATGCTACCGGAGCTGTACTTGTCACAGGTCGTCTCCTACACATTTTACGTCGCGACGGAACAGTACAAGTGGGGAGGAAGACTGTATTCCTCTCGAGGGTTCGATTCCCAACAAGTTCAAGTAGGGAGGAAGACTTCATTCCTCTCGAGGGTTCAATTCCCAACAGTTCAAGTGGAGAGGAAGACTTTATTCCTCTCGAGGATTTGATTCCCACCTTTCTATAGTACAGCAGTTAACTACGTTAGCTTCTGAGGGACTAATTACCCACCTAATGTACGAGAGTCCCATCTCGTCTAAGGGTTTATCATACCCGACTATCTTACTCCACGAAGGAGGTTAACGAGGTCACAATACCTCCACTGCTGTGAAGTACTCTTATATACATGTTAGTCCCATTGTGAGGATCTAACTACTGATGATTAAATACAGGACGTCTAACTTGACCTTCTGCAGTCTTGTTCTGTGTGACATTGTTATCCTTGTATGGATGCTTGTTATGATTATGTTATGATGTTTATTTACAGCTTTATAAAAATGACTTGCATGTATTCGACAAAATAGTTGGTGTGGCCCAGTAGCTTGTGGGCTGCACGATTTCATACCGGCAAATTATTTTGCTGGGCCGTTTCATGGCTAAACAATTCCAGGTACCTGAAAAATGAAGTGATTGCCCGACCGAGTGTAGGTGGGGTAGAATTAAGACAGGGGTTATTACCACCGGTGTCATCTTACAGTATTGGACTTTTATTATTATCTTTTGTTGTTTATAGAGGTTTGTATTCAGCGCTCAGACCGCATCATTTGTAAGTTGTATGGAAGTTAGCCTTGTTAGTCACATGGGTGACTAGCGGCGTTGTAGCACCACCCGTTGTTATATTTTCCGCTGCATTTCTCGTTATTTTTGGGAGCTATCATCGTTCAGGTTATTGGATTTTGGGTTGGGGTGTTACATAAGAGAATTACTGTCAAGTGTTTACGCCTCGCCACTCTGTATGATTGAGTGTTTTGGTATTGCACTTGTGCAGCTAATGATCTAATGGGATAGCGAGGAATATGGAGAACGTAAATAGTAGTAAACCCTTCTTTCCACCAACAAACTCGGCATAAGCCAGTTAAGCAAGCTTAGCGAAGAGTGTACAACACACTAACAATCACAAAATGTGAATCCCAGTGGAATAAAAAGGTGAAAGGAGACTTAAGAAAGTCACTAGGACCGACGCATAGAAAATGCAAGGTCATACAAGTAAAGAACACTTGTACTGAACCAGGAGAACTGGTATAATTCAAAAGCTATTGACAACAGAGGAAGCACTACAACTAAGTAGTGACTTAACCTCGCCCGACAATAAGTCGGAGGAGCTTAGTGAATAATCGCGGGAGTATGAATAGTATGTATAATAGATTGCCAGAGAGCTGGACATAAATCTAAAACTCATCGAGTTCAAACACGGTAAAAGAATACCACAGTTGTTCAATAAACCTCATTCCCATAATTGAGGGATAAAAAGGCGATGAGTAGCACATTTGGAATAACCAAAGAGCGAATTAACCACTAAAATTATCAGGGTCGCGCAGCAGAAGCTAGTGGGCCCCAGCTAAGAAATTTAATACACCTGGTAAGTATGAGAGAATGGCTATGAATGCCTTGAAGCCTAATAGGCTAGAACCGAATTAATTATGAGTTAAATAAACTCATATAGGGATTCTTGGTGCAAGGACTGAACCATTGGTATGGTTAAGACCCTTTAACCAAAGTACATTATATAATAAACCGTAGGGAAGCTAAAATGCTTCAGTGTGCCCGAACTTAGTAAACCAATGTTCAATAATAACCTATGGTAGATTACGTGGGCGTAATCCCTTTTAAGGGGGGTAGAGCGAAAACGGCTTAATGTAAGTTTCATGAATAAAACACATAAACTACAATGTGCATAGCACAAATGAGAATCGAAATGATGATGATACTTATGTTGAATAAACATATGTATTCATTCATATTGTAATTGTGGTAATTAGTCACGAGAGATGCAAATACCATAACATGAGTCGGTATAAAACCGATGTGGAACCTAGAGGAAATTGAGTTCCCTAGGTGATTGTTTTAAGACAATTGAGAATGAGTAGTGGACAGAGTTCCACAAGTATGATTTCCTTTAAAGAAATAGTACGAAACGATTGAGAGTAGTAGATGAATGAAGCCCATGAGTAGTGTGTTCGTAGGTAAGTCATTGGAAGTAAATGGAAGACGAATAAATTCTACAAGTATTTCATTTCTTAACTAGATCATTTGAGATGATGGAGAGTAATGGAGGAAAGTATTTGGGAAGTAGATTGAGGATGATAGATGGACTGAATTCCATCCTTTGGAGATGTATGAATTTGTAAATATGACTAGGAAGTGTAAGAAGAAAGAAAATTGAAATAATTGAATTATTTGATTGTTTGAAACTGATGTGGGAAGTCGAACTTGATCCTGATCAGATCAAGGGAAACCGAACACATATTGTGGTGGAAAGATAATTCAACGCTGATGCTGATCACATCAAGGTCGAATAATTCATGAAGCTCCCCTCAAGTGGTCACAAGAATCACATATAGGATAGAAGTAATGAACATAAATTGGAATTTGGAGTTGCGTGTTTTATAAAATTTCTAATTAGTAGTTGTAAAAGAATTTTCCTTAGACTGGAGATTGAGGATTATTGGGAAGCTTATACCGGAGAACGGTGGTAGTATATCATATTGTATTATTCCAAGGGCAGCGGGACATAGAGGAGTCTTGTGTCGAGATGACCTGAGTGCCTGCGGGACTGTATCGTGTATTGCATTGCTTTGGGGATAGCTTTGCACTGTATGTATGTATAAATTTTGTAATGTGGAACCAGATTGTTGGATGTAATGCGGATAAGAGTAATTATGGTACATTGGTATGGAATGGTATGTATAGACATTGAGTAACGGATTTGGGGATTTGTAAGGAGGAAGAATGTATGACTTTTGGTATTAGACATATATGAATGAGCAAGTATCGTAATCCTATAACCTTGAGCAACTTTGAGGACAAAGTTCTTAAGGGGGGTAGATTGAAATACCCGAACTTAAATATAGTTATTAAGATTATTCTAATCTGTATTTAAGAGCCTAATAATGCCTAAGTAATATTGCTAAGGAAAAATAAATCGAAAAGAAATAAAGAAACACTCAAAAAGTGAAAAACTCTAAATAAGCGTTAAATAACCATAGGAGGTATGAGACCTCGGTTAGCGTATTATATGGATTCTAAAGGCTTAATAAGGTGAAATTAATATAAGGGAACAACTCCCAAAGAAAACGGATCCAAATAATGTATTAAAACGCTAATAGAGCTTTAGCGCATATTTTTCGGGGAAACCCGAAAATGTGACTTTGAGTGGTCAAATGAACCCGTAAAAATTATAGTTCATTAAATAGCTATAATTAAACAGTAATGGAAGCCTAATAACCAATAAAAATGAAGAAACAAGAAAATTCCAGAAAACGGGTTCTGGTTAGTAAAAATAGTCCAAACGAGAAGCTGTAGGGCGTAAACTGTAATAAAGCAAAAATAATGTGTACACTTTTGCAAATAAAAATGCAAAAACTGTGGGTGTGTATATGGGGGGCCGGCCAGCTTATATTCCCCTCTCTCACACTCTCTTAACTCTTCCTAACTCACAAATAAAGAAAAGTAAAAAGGGCACTCTCTTTCCTCACAACTCCTCTCTCACTCACAATTTCTCTCTCCCTCTATTTCTATTCTTCTTCCTCCAAGCAGCCCATGGCAATTTGAAGCTCCTCACATGGCAGCCCTCTTGTCCTCCATTTTTGAAGGCTCAAACCTTGTCCAAAAATTATAAAAGCCATACCATTGGAATCCCCTTGCAAAGGAGAACATCTTCCTCTTTTCAAAAACCCAAAAACTCCAATTTCGTTTTCATGGGTGGAAGCCATTTGAAGATTTGAGTCCACCATTAGAAGCTCCTACTCAATCTTGATGTTTTGAGGTAAAAAGAAATTCGAAAATCCACCATTTCTAGCCCTTGTTTGCATTATAAGAACTTTCAGATTTTGAATGCTTTGTTCCTTTTTTCTCCAGCTGATTTTGGCTTCTTCTTTGGGCTAGGAATCTTGTTCTCTTGCTAGTCAAGAACCTCATTCATTGGTTGGAAGGTAATACTTTTTCTAAACCCTAAAAACATCTAAAATCTAGGGTTAGTTAAAATGGATGCTAAGTAGTGGTTGTGTATTGGTATGGTGGCTGTAGCATTGTGTATTGTGTGAAGAAGAACAAGGAAGGAGGAAAGAAGGAAGGAGAAGGCAAGAAAGAAAGGAGAAACTAGAGACACAAGGTAATTACCCTTACCTTGGGCTAGTTTTGTATGGCTTAGTGTAACAGTTTTTGTGTTGTAAAAATGAGTGAGATATATGGTAATGAGTAATGAGTATGTTGTAGTATAATGAGGAGTGGTAATGTAACAGTTTTGAAGTTTTTAAATGATGTTTAAAAGATTTGGAAAACCATGGGAAGTATATGTATATGTGCAGGAAAATTGGTGTGTTGTAGTGTGTATAATGATGTGTGAATTGATATGGAGATTGGGATTGAATTGTGAGCTGAAATGGTATGTGGGTAAAGTGAGAATTTTAGGGGAACCTCTGCCCAAATTTGTATGGAAATTAGGGGACTTAGTTGTGGAAGAAGAGGGAATAGCCTAGGAACTAACTAGGTGTATTTGGAGAACTTAAGGTGAGTGGTCTAACACCATGAAACAGATTTGAAAAGGATTTAGGTAATGAGGAGAACTAAAATAGTAAGGTAGTGTATTTGGAACGCAAGGAATGACATTGGTAGAGGGGGTAATAGATGGCAAAGGCTGTTGTGAAAATCTGTAGCATAAGGGGGATGAAAACGGTTGTAAGTGTTGAAAGGAAGTAAGGAGAAATGGTGTATGTGGATTTAGAAATGAGTAAGGAATTGGTGGATGAACTAAGGCAGTTTAGAGGGCCTAAGTAGTGATAAAACATGTGGGATTACATGTAGGAAGATTGGGGAAACAATGGGCAAAGTATAGAATTGAAAACAGATTTTAACACTTAAATATTGGGCCGGACCGACCTTGGGACCGAACTTGCAAGGTCGGTCAAGCCTTAAAATACAGGACGGGAAGCCTACTGGAATTGACCAACCTTGGGACCGTACTTGCAAGGTCAGTCGGCCTGAAATTTTTCCCGTCATGTAACCTACTGGAATGGACCGACCTTGGACCCGGACTTGCAAGGTCGGTCGGCCTAAAATTTTCCCGTAATATACCCTACTGGAATGAACCGACCTTGTGACCGGGCTTGCAAGGTCGGTCGGGCCTGAAATTTTTCACATATGTAACTCACTGAAATGGACCGACCTTGGGACCGGACTTGCAAGGTCGGTTGAGTCTGGAATTTTGCCATAACGAAACTTGCTGACTTCGACCGACCTTGGGTCCGACCCTAGGTAAGGTCGGTCGAGTCAAAACAAAAATAAAATAAAATAATAATAATAATAATATTGTAACCATATGTATGTATATGTATATACATATAAATATACACTAGTACAAAAACAGTCTATTTCGGCGGTTGTGAACCACCGAAATGGAGTGCGCCGAGATAGGTGTACAATCCTATCTCGACGGTTGTTCAACTGCCGAAATAGGTCATCTATTTCGGTGGTTGTTAGATAAAAACCGTCAAAATAGGCGTGTTTTAAAATTAAAAAAAAGGACCTATTTCGGCGGTTCCTAGCTAACAACCGCCAAAATAGGTCCTTTTTTTTAAAAAAAAAATGATTTTCGCATCGTCTTCAACCTCACAGCAACAGTTCCGGTGATTTTCAAGAGGCGCAACCACGAGAATGAAGGTGCAGAGCATGTAAGTTCGCCACGGGAGAAGAAAATGAACACGTACAGGCGTAGAGCATGTAAGTTCGAGTATATTACCGGTTCCCGAAGAGAATAAGATAAGTTCGAGTATATTACCACAAGGAAGAAGAACACAGGCGCAGAGCATGTAAGTTCGCCTGTAAAATTACCGTGAGATTAGAGGATGAAGAAAGGTGTGCAGAGCATGTTTATTTGCCAGTTAGGGTTGCGAATTTACCGTGAGAGAACGGGATGAAGTGAGAGCAAGTGAAGAAGAGAGGCGCAGACCATGTTCGCCATGAGAGCAAGTTCGCCAGTGAAGAAGAGAGGCACAGACCATGTTCGCCAGTTAGGGATACGAAATTAGAGAGAAGAAGATGAAGAGATTAGAGGGGCAGAGCAAGTTCGCCAGTTAGGGATACGAAATTAGAGGCGCAGAGCAAGTTCGCCAGTCGGTGAGCAAATATATAATAAAAGAAAGTCTATTTCGGCGGTTGTTACTAACAACCGCCGAAATGACTAAAATTTAAGCGGCCTTTTGAAATTTCGGAAACAAATCCCGGGAAATGAACCTATTTCGGCGGTTGTGGATAAAACCGCCGAAATAGGGCTCTGAGATTTTGTAGTCTGGAAAAAGACACCTATTTCGGCGGTTCCTAGCTAGGAACCGCCGAAATAGGTGTCCTCGGAGCCCTATTTCGGCGGTTTTATCTACAACCGCCGAAATAGGGGCGCCGAAATAGGCGTTTTGTTGTATATATATATATATATATATATATATATATATAATATAATATATATATATATATATATATGGGATTTTAGTAATACACCATTAATGTAACAATAATGGTAAGAAAGTAAGTATATAAGTAAGAAGGTAAGTTCAAGAAGTAAAGAGTAAAGAATGAGTTTTAAATCAAGTATAGAATGTAAAGAACTAGTAAGTATGTAAAGGAAGTAGTAAAGTAAGGATAAGTAAATTAATAATAGATCATTGATCATGCAACTTTATGTATGTCTTAGGATTCAAATAGTTGAACACCGAAGAGAGTCGGTGAGTCCAAAGTCAACGGTGAAAGGTATGATTTCTTCATGCTCTGTATCCTAACCTGGTTACCCCGATTTGTGTGCTTTTTTATCACTTAAATAAGATTAATGCATGAATCGGACTCTAATGCACTTACTTGTGCTTGTCTACATTTGTTCTTGCTATTTCGGCTTGAACATTTAGTTTGTATAAGTCATGAAATGAATGAATGAGAATGGATGTGTATATGTACCTTGTATTGTACTTGTGTATTGTATTGTATCTGTATGGATGTGTATTTGAGCAATGTATTGTGTGTGGCTTGGATGTGTGACTTCTACTAATTCCTAACTACCTAACTCCTAACGTAAGTATTGAGTAAATTGGAATGAGTAGAAGTCCGATATAGTTTCGGCCACACGTGAGGATGAGGAGACATAAGAGGTTGGATCCAATTCCTGGTTCTTAAACTTTTCCACGGCCCAAACCCCTTAAATGGGTGCATCCTGGATTAGTGAACCAAGTAAATCCCGGTGGTGGGACGGCGTAGTCCCCGGGCCAGAGGTCCCGACGACTTGACTTGAGTATGTAGTAAGTAAGTAAGTAAGTATTGTATGAGTAATGGTCTTGGCTGGTGTAAGTTATTGACCCCATGTAAAAGAGTAATCTCCACCTGATTAACCCGTGTGGACAAATGGAGCTAACAAGTACTGGGTATTGTGTAAGTATTGTGTATGTATTGTGTATGAATTGCGTATGTATTGAGTAAGTATTGTGTATGTGTATATCGGAAGAAGGTAAGTAAGTACCAGTTGGCTTGTATGGACTACCTTGTATGTATTGAAGTGTATGTATGTATTTCGTGTGTAGTATTGTGAGCCTCGATTTTAAACCCTATCCTATGTTGATTAAAGCAGATTAGGATCTAACCGGGTTTTAGGTCCACTTATAACCAAAGATTAATAACTATGTCATATAACAATAATTTTTAAAACCTAAGCAGCTCACTGGAACCTATTATGAGTCGCCACCTAATTTTAACCTAGAGTAAATTAGGAACGGTAGAGTTCGGGTTCGGGGGCTTGGTATTCGACTTATTTAGGGTTCAATTACTTTCATTACCCCTAGAAGTCATTTTTCCTCTACTTAGCTTAGTTACAGCTTATTACGAGTCGTTTTAACCTAAGTGCGCGAGCTTCTGTTTTTTTGTGTTTTTAGCATTTTTTGACAGAAAATTAAAAAGGAAATTAAAATTACCTAAACTAGGGTTTCAGAGGCAGAATTAGGTCAAATTTTGTTTTTGTCCGTGGCCACGGACCTACTGTCCGAACCCACGGACCCTAATTAACCTATGTGAAAATAAAAGTCGAATTAAATAGAAAATAAAAATTTGAAACGTCCGGGGCCACGGACAAGATGTCCGTAGGCCCGGACATAGTTTAGCAAAACCTAAATTTTTAAAATTTTGAAATCCCGCCGCCGTCCGTGGCCACGGACAACCCGTCCGTGGTCCAAGACCATAGGTCCGAGGTCCCGGACCACCCACGGACAGGGGTTTTATGGTGGTTCCCGAAGGTGTTTTCGGCTCAAAATTTATGCACGTGTAGCCTGAAAGGTATACAAGACGTTAGTAATTGAAAGACTACAATTTGAAGACGTGCACAAAACTTGACGAACAATTAACAAGGTAGAAACAAAAGCAATTAGTAATACAGAAGTGTGAAAAGGTTAGTTTGAACCCAAAATTTGACAGAGAGTTAATAAGGTCGTGGAGAGTTGGAAAAGTAGAATTGCAACCTGTTTTACCTTCGAATTCAAGAGGATTCTACACGTCGGGATTCTTCGGAGGCTCCGATGGTGCCGGTTCCGGATTGAGTTCAATCCGAGCTTCTGGTTGTTGATTGTTGAAGGTGTTCTTCACGTTTTGGAGGTGGTTTGGTTGATGTTTGATGATTGTTGATGTGTTGGGAGTTGAAAAATGTGTTTAGATGGTGATTTCGGGGGATTTTTGATGTGATTTTGGTGCTTGGATGTGTAAAAACGTGAAGAGAATGAGATGGCTGCCTTCTTTGAGGGTCTAGGGCTCTTGAGGTTCTAATTTGATCATGGGATAAGGTTCCTTATATAGGCTTCCTTAAAGATAGAAGAATCCGGTAAAAACCGAGATTTACCGACGTTTTAGCTCAAGGGCTTCCAAAAGGAATTTGATTATGAAATTTTACACATAGGTAAAGGATGATATTTCTGATTTTTCTAAAGTGGAATCGAAGTTTTTGGATTTTGGAATATTTTTAAATTCAATTTCTCGTCTGATCCAATCAGAAATTGCTAGAAAATTATTGGAAATTCAAAAAATCAAAATTCCAACGCCATTATGCTTCAAATGTCATCCTCTATCATGGGTTAAAAGCTCAAAGCATTTTGAATTAATTTGACCCTTATTTGGAGGAGAGAGAAAGCCTATAGGGGGCTTAGGAGCCTTGAAAAATTACGAAAGTGTCCCTGGAGATGACTAAGCTGTCCCTAGTACTCTGAAATGTGCCGATCGAACCGGGAACCCTCGCTACTAGCCTATTAGTAGAGACCCCTCTTCCGGGGGGTTGAAATTTTGGGTATAACAGATTGCCACCATCAACTAGACTTTGTAATGGAAATGAAAAGGCTAGTTGATGATTGAGTGATACCCCAAAATTTTGGATCTTAAAAGACCCCGTGTGCTGTTCAAAATCTAGCGGGTTGTGTCGAGCTATTCGAAGGCGCTGACTAGCTAAAGAGGAAGGAAATGTTGTTTAACTATTCGAAGGTGCCAACTACCTGAAATGATGATATGTTGTCGAGCTATTCTAAGGCGCTGACTACCTAAAGTGATGAAAATAATGTCAAGCTATTCTAAAGCGTTGACTATCTAAAATGAAATGATGATGATGCCAAGCTATTCTGAGGCGTGGACTACCTAAAATGTGAAAATGATGTCAAACTAGACCGAGCATCTAAGGTGTCGGGGTCCTAAAAATGAAAAGAGATGTAATGAGATTGATGTGATGTGTGCCTAAATTGATAAATGTAAAGTAGGACCTATAAGTGCCTAAGTGGAATGGTAGGAAATTAGGTTCATGACGAGCCTGAGGTTGAGTTCATGTATTCTGGTGAATCTAAATCTTTGGCTGAGAATCTGCATCTCTAAAGAGTCTGTATCTTCGGCTGAGAATCTGTATCCCTGAAGACTCTGTACCTTCAGCTGAGAATCTGTATCCCTGAAGAATCTGTACCTTCGGCTGAGAATCTGTATCCCTGTTGAATTTGCACCTTCGGTTGAGAATCTGTATCCCTGAAGAATCTGTACCTTCGGCTGAGAATCTGTATCCCTGAAGAATTTGTACCTTCGGCTAAAAAATCTGTACCCCTGAAGAATCTGTACCTTCGACTGAGAATCTGTATCCGTGAAGAATCTGTACCTTCGGCTGAGAATCTGTATCCCTGAAGAATCTGTACCTTCGGCTGAGAATCTGTATCCCTGAAGAATCTGTAGCTTCGGCTGAGAATCTGTATCCCTGAAGAATCTGTACCTTCGGCTGAGAATCTGTATCCGTGAAGAATCTGTACCTTCGGCTGAGAATCTGTATCCCTGAAGAATCTGTACCTTTGGCTGAGAATCTGAATCCCTGAAAAATCTGTAGCTTCGGCTGAGAATCCGTATCCCTGAAGAATCTGTACCTTCGGCTGAGAATCTGTATCCCTGAATAATCTGTACCTTCGGCTGAGAATCTGTATCCCTGAAGAATCTGTACCTTTTGCTGAGAATCTGTATCCCTGAAGAATCTGTACCTTCAGCTGAGAATCTGTATCCCTGAATTGTGACGAGGAGTCTCATATGAATAGATGCACTGGTCATGATGAAAGTTGATTATGAAAGTGCCAAACGTGGCAATGAGGATGTGCATGTCAAAATACGATCAAAGTGTATGTAGGAAATTTGTCCAAAACAAGAAACCGTTGGAAAATGTGTCAAACATGGTAATGCTAAGGATTGGAAATTGTCCAAAGTAAGACATTGCTAGAAAGTGTGCCAAATGTGGCCATGATGAGGTTTTTGAAACCGAAGTGTTTGAAGGAAAGTTGTTCAAAACAAGAAATTGTTGAAAGAGGTGCCAAACGTGGCAGTGTTTGAAGAATATTCTGTTTAATGAAAAGGAAAGTGAAATTATCATTTCTTGACTATAAACTTCGGACTTGTAATTTTATCTCCTAGGAGATGAACATGCCACCGGTGGGGTATGGCGTATGATGTGAAGGTAAGGGCTTATGTGGGCCTGTGGAGTTTGATGTGCAGCTAAGGGCTTATGTGGGCCTGTGTAGTGGTGGTGTGGAGGTAAGGGCTTTGTGGGCCTGTGTAGTGATGGTGTGGAGGTAAGGGCTTATGTGTATGATGTGAAGGTATGGGCTTATTTGGGCCTGAGGTGTTTGATGTGGAGGTAAGGGCTTATGTGTGCCTATGGTGGAATGGTGGTGGTGATGTTTGAGCTCTGGGTTCCAATTGGTGTTGTCATAGCAATTGTTGGAACCAACAATTGCCCCCAATACTTTTCCCTTAAGACATTCTGAGCTATAGTTCATGGCAATCGATCGGAACGATCGATTGCCCCCAGTATTTTCTTTGGTTAAACATGTAAACAAGTCTCGTCATCACAAGGTCAAGACTTATGTTTTGATGTGGTTCTTCCTAACCTACACTCGACGTGTTTGGTGTTTGCACTCGTTTCTCGCTTACGGTCACAACTTCTTAACCATTGAATTTGACACTTGTTAGATTTACGCGTTCAACCTGTTACTTTCACGTGATTGGATACACAACTACTAAGTCGGAAGTCTCTTAAGCTTATAACATGGCTATAGGGTGTGATGAATGACAACAGGACAATGGAGGAATGTTTAGGATATGTGGAGCTATAAGGGTGACCAAAGCTGCAACTTGCACCTTCTACCGGACTTGCCTTCTTTGTCTTGAAGTCGTTTGGCTACTTCGTGATGACTTCGCTTATGAGCTTGGAATTTGGGACTTTTGAGTTGTTCCTTGCACCATTTCTCTTCTCTTTGTTATTTGGATTTCTTCAGGGAACTTCGGGTTCGCCTCTTTGTTTTGTCCTTTCTTGACTTCGCCTTCGGGGTTCTTGTGTCTCCCGGTTTTGAGTTTTGAGAGCTGTTTTGTTGTGAGCTCTTTGGATCCTGTGTCACTTTGGGACCGTTTGCGGATCACTTCGTCATGCTGATAGCGGCTTTGCTTCTCTGGACTGATGAAAACGTTATCTGAGAGTCAGGCTCCTCGCTTCCTTTGGTCACCGGATTGGTTATTCGTCACGGGCTGGCTTGTTCTATGGAGCTTTGCAATATCGAAAAGGGATATATGAAAGGCTCAGCGGGGGTGCCTAGGGTTTAATGTCAGGGTTCACAAGCTTTTGGCTATGTGGTGTTGTACCTAGGCGCTTCGTCATTCCTGATAGTTGTGTATCCGCTGTTTGTTACTTTTCGTAGGTCTGAGAGTAAATTTACAAATTATCTCCTTCGGTCGGAGTTATGCCGTTTACCTTACCTTTGAATGTGGTCTCGCCGGAGTCGTGTAAAAATGGCGCGCTCGTTCACTCTTGGTTTTTCCGCTCAAGTCACTCTCGTGAATTCTCACTCTGAGACTTGTTCGCATATTTAAACGAAAGGTGAAAGATGACGAACTTAAACTCAGATTGCCCGCAGTATAAATCCAGGGTTTATAACAACAATTTGACAAATGTAGACTCGAACCGCTTTGTGGGTTGTTTGGATGTTTTGGGGTGAGTAGTGGTGTTTGGTTGGACATGTTCATCTTTTTAGAACAAAAGACAAGTCGTTTTGTTCAGTTGCCAAGAAATGACCGTTTCATGAACATTAGTTTTAAGAAATGTTTGCTAATGAGCAAGATGATCTGGTTGAAGGTGCAAAGTGAACGGACACATTTCTTTTATTATCATTTTTGTGATTACAAACTGAAAAAGCCAAAAAACTGAAATTTTAAAATCTAAACTTCATTAGAATAGAAATGAGATAAACTTCTCACAAAATTGAAATGAGTAAACAAAACACTGCTAGACTTTAGCCTACTCAACAAACTGGAGTCCTTGCTCGATAAGGTCTTCGATCTTGTGCTTCAATGCTCTGCAGTCATCAGTACTGTGTCCTGGTAGTTAATGAAACTGGCAGAACTGATGGAGATGTTCCCCGGCTTGGGTGATCCCGGGACTAGGTGTGAGAGGCTGTAGTAAGTCTAGCTCTTGTAGCTTCATGAGTGCTTGACTGAGAGACCGGTCAATGTCGATAAACTGACTCGGTGCAGAGAACCTCTTGGATCGGGGTGAGGCCTTGACGCTCTGCTTTGCAGCACTGGGTTTTTGTAAGGTGCTCACTTGGTATGAAACTTGAGCTGCTTTGGCCGGTCCTGACTTAAAGGTCTCGATACTCACACCCTGGGCTTTGGGTTGTCCCAGCTTCAGCTCACCTTTGTGAATCTTTTCTTCCATGACTCTAACCTGTCCCATCAGCATGTCGAAATTAGGGAAGTATGTGCAATTCAGCTCGTTGTTGTATTGTCTCTGCATATTGTCCACAATCATTCGAATTTGTTCTTGCTCCTCCATTTTCGTAGGCATAGCAGCGGCCTTCATCCTCCACCGTTTGATGAAGTCAGACATTGATTCACTGTTTCCCTGCCGGATACTGGCAAGGTCAGACCTGGTGACTTCAAGATTCTTAGCATACTCGAAATGGTGCAGGAATGCCTCACAAACCTCTTCATAGGTTTTGGTGTTCATCCTCTGAGTCATGTACCAACGTTGAGGTATTTCATCGAGATAACGGGCAAAAACCTTGGCCTTCTGCATGTCATTCAACCAGAGGATGAACATTTCCCTATCGAACATCGACAGACGGACCTACGAGTCTGATGAACCCTTGTATAGAGCAAGTGTGGGTAGCTTCAACTTAAGAGGGAGATTAACCTCGGGGTACGATTCCATAGAAGAGTAATCGAAACCAGCTGGCTTGCTAGCTTTTTCCATGCGCTCGATCCTTTTCAGGGCCTTCCTTAATTCAGTAGTTAGTTGGCGGTCCGGGACGACTTGCCCTACAAACCTTTGTGCATCCTGGGCCTCAACAGAGTTAACTTCGATGTAGTCACGCTCGTTCCCAGAGTCAGCAATCTTTACTGAAATTTTTTCCTGATGACCAACCTCAAGGGAATTGATCTTACTTTTCAGCTCTTCGATGATGGTGACATACTTAGCCTCCATGTCATTAGTGGTGGACCTATGTTTCTGTTCCATGGCATC
Organism: Limonium bicolor; assembly: GCA_023374045.1. NCBI lineage: Eukaryota > Viridiplantae > Streptophyta > Magnoliopsida > Caryophyllales > Plumbaginaceae > Limonium > Limonium bicolor. The sequence continues at coordinate 255,912,012 of CM041782.1, read as the reverse complement.
AAAGGCAGCCATGTACCTTTGCTCTAAGGCTGCAAACTGGGCCTCCATGCTGACTGGGTTTCCTCCCTTTGCCATACTTGGGATTCGGGCTTATCTGTTAGAAAACAAAAGTGGATTGAGCTAAAATTCTGGACCGTGAAGAAGTTTTAGGTAAAAACTTGTTTGGGCTGCAAGAGAAGCATATGAGCTGGAATGTTTCGAATATTGTGGGTAGGCACTGAGGCCCGAAATGAGTTGGAAGGGAGGCACATGGGCCGGAATGATTCATGAGCTGTGAACTGGTGCCCAGGCTGAAATGTTTGAAGAGCGTGGTTCTTGAGCCGGAATGTTCTGAGAATTGGGCGCTTGGGCCAGAATGTGTTTGGGCCTGAAGTAAAGCACATGGGCTGGAATGATCCCTAAATCACAAATGGGCCTAACTTTCTTTGGGTCAGAGAAGATGGTTGCTAAGCCGACAAAGATTTTATTTGTAGGACTTGTGAGTTATTGCAAGTTTAGGTGGATTTCGTTTTATGGGCCTAAAACTAATTGGATAATTCAAATTGGGCTAGAAGAGAAATCACCTAAGTTTGGGCTTTTAGGCCGAAGCCCGAATAACTCACATATTAAACCAAACAGGGCCTCTGGGCCGCAAACAAATAGAGCTGCCAATTCGGGTTGGGCTATGTTGATGTAGGAGAAGTTCCTATCAATCTCTAGGCTGGGTAGTGGGCCGATCATACAAGCAAACAAGGCCCACACAAATTCGACATGTCCTCACTTGACGGTTAAATTAAACTGGGTATGGATCGATCCGGAGAGGTGCTTGGGGCATGGGCCCAGGTCACCACAAAGGAATAGGGCTTGCACGCTATTCTCTTTGGGCTTCCCCACTCTTTTCACATCACCTGAAGGTGTGTGTCTACGGTCGGGTCTTTGACTGACCAAACAATGGGCTAGGTAAGGGCACTGCCAGGAAAATGCTTGGGGCTAAAGCCCAGGTATTAAGGGGGTGTGGTTAGACGACACCCTCCTCTTTTCCCCCACTTATTCACATCACCTAAAAGGTGTGAGTCCCTGACAGGGGACCCTCAAACGGGTCCCAGAGTGAAATTGGTTTGTGTGGACCCTCGCTCTCATATGATGCAAAGGTGTAGGGAATTAAAGTGCACACAAAGGTAAACAAACAATGTAATAAAAGCCATAAATAAACATTTTTTCAAGTTAAGCCCTCTTTCTTAAAATTAAACTAGTTAATATTAAGAATTTTGTCCCCAGTAGAGTCGCAAGTCTGTGAGCCTCGATTTTAAACCCTATCCTATGTTGATTAAAGCTGATTAGGATCTAACCGGGTTTTAGGTCCACTTATAACCTAGGATTAATAATTGTCATATAACAATAATTATTAAAACCTAAGCTAGCTCACTGGAACCTATTATGAATCGCCACCTAATTTTAACCTAGAGTAAATTAGGAAAGGTAGAGTTCGGGTTCGGGGGCTTGGTATTCGACTTATTTAGGGTTTAATTACTTTCATTACCCCTAGAAGTCGTTTTTCCTCTACTTAGCTTAATTACGGCTTATTACGAGTCGTTTTAACCTAAGTGCGCGAGCTTCTGTTTTTTTGTGTTTTTAGCATTGTTCGACAGAAAATTTAAAAGGAAATTATAATTACCTAAACTAGGGTTTCAGAGGCAGAATTAGGTCAAATTTTGTTTCTATCCGTGGCCACGGACCTACTTTCTGAACCCACGGACCCTAATTAACCTATGTGAAAATAAAAGTCGAATTAAACAGAAAATAAAAATTTGAAATGTCCGGGGCCACAGACAAGATGTCCGTAGGCCCGGACATAGTTTATCAAAACCTAAATTTTTAAAATTTTAAAATCCCGCCGCCGTCTGTGGGTGTCCGTGGCCACGGACAACCCGTCCGTGGTCCCGGACCACCCACGGACAGGGGTTTTATGGTGGTTCCCGAAGGTGTTTTCGGCTCAAAATTTATGCACGTGTAGCCTGAAAGGTATACAAGACGTTAGTAATTAAAAGACTTCAATTTGAAGCCGAATTACGCACGAAACTTGACGAACAATTAACAAGGCAGAAACAAAAGCAATTAGAAATACAGAAGCGTAAAAAGGTTAGTTTGAACCCAAAATTTGACTGAGAGTTAATAAGGTCGTGGAGAGTTGGAAAAGTAGAATTGCTACCTGTTTTACCTTCGAATTCATGAGGATTCTTCACGTCGGGATTCTTCTGAGGCTCCGATGGTGCCGGTTCCGGATTGAGTTCGATCCAAGCTTCTGGTTGTTGATTGTTGAAGGTGTTCTTCATGTTTTGGAGGTGGTTTGGTTGATGTTTGATAATTGTTGATGTGTTGGGAGTTGAAAAATGTGTTTAGATGGTGATTTCGGGGGATTTTTGATGTGATTTTGGTGCTTGGATGTTAAAAACGTGAAGAGAATGGGACGGCTGCCTTCTTTGAGGGTTTAGGGCTCTTGAGATTCTGATTTGATCATGGGATAAGGTTCCTTATATAGGCTTCCTTAAAGATAGAAGAATCCGGTAAAAACTGAGATTTACCGACGTTTTAGCTCAAGGGCTTCCAAAAGAAATTTGATTATGAAATTTTATACATGGGTAAAGGATGATATTTCAGATTTTTATAAAGTGGAATCTAATTTTTTGGATATTCGAATATTTTTAAATTCAATTTCACGTTAGATCCAATCAGAAATTGCTAGAAAATTATTGGAAATTCGAAAAATTAAAATTCCAACGCCATTATGCTTCAAATGTCATCCCCTATCATGTGTTAAAATTTAAAAGAATTTTGAATTGATTTGACCCTTATTTGGAGGAGAGTGAAAGCCCCTGGAGATGACTAAGCTGTCCCTAGTACTCTGAAATGTGCCGATCAAACCGGGAACCCTCGCTACTAGCCTATTAGTAGAGACCCTCTTCCGGGGGGGGTTGAAATTTTGGGTATAACACGTATTATGAAAGAAAGCATGTATGTATGTATATATTTGTAAAATGAATTGCATGTATTCGACCAAGTGGTCGGCGTACCCTCGCTAGTACGCGAGGTATGCGGAAGTCATATGCAGCGAAATCTGAGCCCCTAGGGGCAACGTTTTTAGTGTGCAGGAAGCCGAAGCAGTTATGGCCACAGAAGAGACCGGTGGACATGCCTGGTTTAGCAAGAATGAAATGTAGATTGTAGTAAATGGTATAAGGCTTGTAGCCTTGAATGTAGAAATGTACCAAGGGGTACACTATTACGTATTTAGAAAGTATGTAGTGTGAGGAATGGGTAGATGTTAGACTCTTAATGAGTATGTATGAAATTGTTGGAGGAGTTGTATTTGTATAAGGATCTTAGTTAACTCGGTGTATTATATTGTGATGAACTTATGGAGCATGGTATGAAATGGAGCATTGTAGTATTTGTAGGTAATTGAAGTATGTATTGTAATTGTGTAGTACTCGGATATTCCGGTCCATCAGACCGATGTTGCATGTAGTAGTAGCCTTGTTAGTCACGTGGGTGGCTAACGGCATTGTACCACCCGCCGTTGTGTAAGTATGTATCCACTGCGTGAGTATGGATGTATAAGGAGATTGGACGGTAATGACAGTATTAGCGGTAGGGGTGTTACAGGCTGTTAGGCCTTTCCAGGGTTCCATTCTCCCAGTTTTTAGGATGTGTGATCTTGTAGTCGCTTCATTGCGGCCTCAGTACCTTACTAAGTACTTGTGGTGTCTTAGGGTTCCTTTACATATTCCTGTTCTTACTGCACTTTCCGTGGCAAGTGCGTCGTACTGGTGGTTTTTGGGTAAACCTATACCGGTCACGGTATGGTTTCCACTTGTATTTGATAGTCTTATCAACTCTTTCTTTGATCTATTGATTTACCTTTGGGGCACTCGATCCTTTAGGTAACTTCTCAATGATCTTGACTTGACTGTCGTTGATCGGGGTACTTCTCCAATCCTTGGAGATCCTTATTTATTTGCCTTGTGTTTCTCTTTGTTGCTCGTTCCCACATGTCTACCATGGTTACTGAGCCTGAACTCGTTTAGGCACCACTTGTAGTTGTGTCGGATTATATCTCGTGATTGTTCTTGTAGCTATCTAAGCTATGTCAGCCAGGTATTGTAACCCTTTTGGCGTTGTAGTTTTGGAGTAACCACTCCCGACTATGTCCTTAGTCAGCTAGCTTACCGTTGGTGGTATTATTTAAATATCACTGCCCCGTAGACTTGTGTCTCGTGCTTCGTTTCCTGCTGCTGGTTGACTAGCCAGGTTTCGCGACTGCTAAGCATGTCACCCCATGCTGTTGTAAGTTGCATCCTCTTTATGGTTGGAGTACTCATTCTACCGCTATTAAGTGCGGATGTTGTTGTTCAACCGGGAACCATCTCCAGGCACTAGTACAGAATGTGGCTACTATGTCATTCGGTTTATGAGTGACTTGATAGTGGGACCGAGACTCTTGCCAGAGAAGTCTCTAGACCTGGTAAGTAGCATTCTCGAAATATTTTGGTTTTGTAGATAATTTTTAACATTGATTCTTAAACTCAAAGTATTATTAGCAACTAATCATATTTCTTTTTGTGTTAATTCCAAGGCTTTTGAAGAGTTGGTAGACGGTTACAACGAAGGACATATAACCGAGGTGCTCGAAGAATGGGCAGAATTCATGAGCGTTAATGTAGGTTGCTTCTAGGGTTTGGTAGGATTGAGTAGGATGATTTTGAAATTCTCATGAAACAATTGTCGTTTTTGTAAAGATTTTGTAGATGTTTGATTAATTTGCACAAATTTGTAAATGTAAGTGGATTATTGCCCGTAAATAGGTTTGGTGGCTATTTAAATGGTGAAATGGTTGATCTAATGCCCCACTATGGTGGCATTGTTAATTGCTATATCTTAACAGGTTTGATTGATTTTGGATGTGTGTGGTAGAATTGTAGGGTGGAATGGAAAAAACAAAAACAAAAAAATAACCTATTGCAGCGGTTCTTACTAAGAACCGCTGCGATAGGTTGTTTTTTTTTATAAAAAATAGGTGTATCGCAGCGGTTCTTATTAAGAACCGCTGCGATAGGTCGCTTTTTTTTTTTAAAAAAAAGGTCTACTGCAGCGGTTCTTTCCAAGAACCGCTGCGTTAGACTACCTACCGCAGCGGTTCTACAACCGCTGCGTTAGGTGTTTCACCTACCGCAGCGGCACCCATCGCAGCGGTTTTCAACCGCTGCCATAGGTACCAAACAACCGCTGCGGTAGGGTATTTTTCTACTAGTGAGGACTTCCAATTCTTGGAATCTACTATATGTCGGTTCTTGTCTCTTGTACAATGATTTCGCAACTGCCCGATCGGGTTTTCCTGTGTATGAGAGGACTTTCCTTCTCTCTAGCGTTCCTTCCCAAGTTATACAATGGGGAATGCGGTGGGTGGGTCTGATATTGTAGGTATCCGGTACACACCGGGAGTTCCTAACTAGCGTATCTCTAACGCTATCACTCAACCCTTAGCCCTAAGCTTCTAATTCCTAACTCGGTATTTCCTAAGCTCGGTATTTCCAGTCATCAGAGCGATACTTTGCTCTGATACTAGTTTTTGTAACACCCCTACCGCTAATACCGTCTAATCACCCCGTACTTACATACCTTCACAACGGATACTTACTTACACAACGGTGGGTAATACAATGCCGTCAGCCACCCACGTGACTAACAAGGCCTACTACTACTTACAGCATCGGTCTGATGGACCGGAATACCCGAGTTCTACACGATTACAATCCATACTACAAATACAAACCAAGTACTACAATGCTCCATTCAATACAACACTCCATAATACAAGACAATACCATACACCGAGTTTACTAAGGTACGAATCCAATTACAAATACAATAATTCTTTCAAGTTTATACATACTCATTAAGAGTCTAGCATCTACCCATTCCTCACAAACTACATACTTGCAATTACATAATGGTGTACCCCTTGGTACACTTCTACATCAAAGGCTACAAGCCTTATACCTTTCCTTACTATCTACAAATCAGTTCTAGCTATCTAAACATAGCCGCCGGTCTCTTACTACGACCATAACTGCTTCGGTACCTGTACAATAAAAACGATGCCCCTAGGGGCTCAGCTTACGCTGCATATGACTTCCGCACACTGCGTACTAGCGAGGGTACGCCAACCACTTGGTCGAATACATGCAGTTCATTTTACTCATACATACATGCTTACATTCATACTATTACAATACTCCACAAAGCATACATACACACATTTCAATACATACAAGGAAGACAATACAAGTCAACCAATACATAGTTACCTTTACCGAAATACGCTTACACAATACTTGTTAGCTCCTTTTATCCACCCGGGTTAATCGGGTGGAGATTACTCTTTTACTCAAGGTCAATGACTTGCGCCAGCCAAGACCATTACTTATACAATACTTTGCTTACTTACTTACTCAAGTCAAGTCGTAGTGACCTCCGGCCAGGGACTACACCATCCCGCCACCGGGCTTTAGGTGGCTCACCAATCTAGGATGCTACCCATTTAAGGGGTTTGGTCCATAGAAAGGATTCAGGCCAGGAATCGGATCCAACCTCTTGTGTCTCCTTATACTCACGTGTGGCCGTAGCTATTTCGGACTTCTACTCATTCCAATTTACTCATACTTACGTTAGGAGTCAGGTAGTTAGGAATTAGTAGAAGTCAATTCATCCATACCACACAATAATACAATACACATGTACACATCCATTCACAATACACTTCATCCTCATCCATTCATTTCATGAATTATACAAACTAAATGTTCAAGGCAATATAACAAGAACAAATATAATACAAGCACAAGTAAGTGCATTAAAGTCTGATTCATGCATTTATCTTATTTAGGTGATCAAATAAGCACACAAATTGGGGTAACCCAGTTAGGATACAGAGCATGAAGAAATCATACCTTTCACCGGGATTTACTTTACCGGGTGTTCCCTTGTTCCTTTGGTTCACTCTTGTTCCTCAATTCTTATACTCGAACCAATGACTACATGTCAACTGATTCCATTAATACTAAGCATTACCGTACATACATAATTACTACTCCCGTACTTACCCCCTTGTCCCGTTATTTCGGTTTAACTTAATGTTCTTATACTCACAACTTTCTTAATTACATCTCAAACTTGTTTACACTTCTTAGGGCCGTTAAAGGTCACCAAACAAGGCCTTAACAACTTCTAAAACCATTACCAATCAATCCCCCATGTTTTAGACCCTAAAAATCACATTCGGCAACAATTTAGGGGTGGTCTGGGACTTGGTCCGGACCCAAGGTCCCGGACCATTCACTGAAATCACTCTCGGCTTGTTTTTGTTATTGGTCAGGACTTAGTCCTGGACCACCTGCTGCTTCTATTCTCGAACTAATTTTCGATGCGGTCCGGGACTGGGTACATATCCTAGGTCCTGGACCCTGCTAAAAACTACTACTAGGTTGATTTTTCAACCCCAAATCAATCCATAATCCACCTCCAATCATTCCACAATCTTTCCACATGTTTTGTACATGTTTAAACACACTTAAACACTCACTAAAACTCCTTAAATCCATGGTCCAATACTTACTCAACTTCTTGCTCAATTTCTACAAATATCCATTCTCATTTTCACACTTTGCACACTTGTGCATTCCTACACTTCTCTTTGCATTTTTGCACTTTTCCTAATTCCATTTTTAGCATTCCAATTCATTTCCAAGCAACTACACTATCAATACACAAGTCCAACACTCATTTTCCTAAGTCTTGCACACTATTTCCTCCTAACTTCCCCAATGCATTTTAACACTCTTTGCTACAAATTTTTAGCCCTTTTATTCTCATTCTACAACTACTACTCCATGATTACTAAACATCCTTACTCAATCCAATACACACCTTGGTTCTCCCATTCACCAAGACATCCATAAATGCACATTTCCTACTAAATTTTGCCATAGCTTACCTACAATTCTAACTTCTCCACATACATCCTTTCTCACCAAATTCATTCCTAAACTAGCCACACCCATACAAGGGTCCTACCAGCAATCAAAGCCATCTCAATACATCAAAACTCCCTCAAATAACAATACTAATACACATACACAATTATTTGGCTCTAAGGCCTACAATTCAAATACTAGTTCTCAAATACTCAAACTTCCACAAACTACAATACTAGTACAATATTTTGGGTTCTTTAATTAGTTCACCCATTCCCATTACCCTAATGCATTAAAATTTAGCATCAAGAAGGAGCTCTTACCTTAAGGTCTTAATTTCCTTCTTTTTTTTCCAATCATCCTCTTTCTCTCTTTCATGCGCAAAATCGGTCATATAGGGAATGGAGTTGCCAAACTCCATTCCCATCACCCAATGAACACAAAAACAAGTTTAATTACAACACTAACACTTACATTTATGCCAATTCATTGAAGTGCTTAAAACACAAATTCTAGGGTTTACCTTTGGAGTCTTTTAAGAGGGCTGTTAGCCCTTAGTTCAAGAAGGTGATTCCACCACCATTGCAAGGTTGGAATGACACTCAAAAGAGAGAGAAAAAATAGAGCATTACAAATGGGGTAAAAATCGGCTACAAAGGATGATGAAGGAAACTTGAGTTTTTCATGGAGATTTTTACCTTAATGGAGAGAGGAGACTCCAAGCTTTGATTTGGTACCATTTTCTCTTCAAATGGGCATAAACCATGGAGATGAACTTCCTCCTTTTGAAATTCTAAAAAGAGGGAAGTGTAGCCCTTGCTCTAACTAGCACAAATCTACTTTCGGTGTTTGATTCGGAGCATTATTGTGGCTTAAGGAAGCAAGGGAAGTGAGGGAAGCCATGTATGGAGCTTCAAAATCTTTTGGGGCTGGAGGAGTAAGAAGAAGTGGGGAGCTGCTGAAGAAAGAAGGGAACTCACGAGAGAGGGAAGGAGAAATATGAGAATGAGAGGAGAGAGAGAAGAAAAAGTAGTATTTGTTACTTTTACCTTTTTGCTTTATTGACTTTTCAACCCTTGAATTAATTAACTAGTCAAGTGTGTGTGTGTGAGAGAGATTTTTGACTTATTAAAATCGGACCCACACAGTAATACTAGTTGGAGCATTTTTCGTCTTTTAAAGAAAATGCTCGTTAATTTACCCGGTTTTGGTACTATTCACTAATCGGGCTCGTTTTCCGGAATTTTCTCGTTTCTTTAATTTTTTTGGTTATTAAGCTTCCATTAATGCTTATTTATAGTTATTTAATGAACTATAATTTTTACGGGTTCGTTTGACCACTCAAAGTCACATTTTCGGGTTTTCTCGAAAAACGTGCGTTAAAGCTCTATTAGCGTTTTAATACATTATTTGGATCCGTTTTCTTCGGGAGTTGTTCCCATACATTATTTAGGCCTTATTAAGCCTTAAGAATCCACATAATACTCTAACCGAGGTCCCGTACCTCCTATGGTTATATAACGCTTATTTAGCGTTTTTCATTTTTCAAGCGTTTCTTTATTTCTTTTCGGATTATTTTCCTTACCAATATTACTTAGGCACTATTAGGCCCTTAAATACCTATTAGGATAATTTTAAATCACTATTTTTAAGTTCGAGGTATTTCATGAACTGTTATGTGCTTATTTAACATGTAAGTTATTATTATTATTACTGTTATTGTTGTTGTAAACTGGTACAGCATGTAATGAATCTAATATCAAGATGGCTAAAACGAATTAAGGAATCCAGATGATTTAGGACTACATTTAGCATACCAGCATATCGTTTGCTGAGCCCTTCAATGGGAAAAACATTTCAGGTTACTGATTGAAGACCCAGGCCGGAGTGCGAGGCACAGGGTAGCTGATGTGTTTTCAATAAACACTTTTAAGTTTATTTATGTACTGTATTTTTGAGGTTGTTGTATTTGGTTTAGTTGCTCAGTTTGGATTTGGTTTGTAATATTAAGAGTGCTCAGTATCTGTTCATCACAGCGGTGGAGAGTTGAAGTTGTTGGATGGAGTAAGGTTGCCTTGTTACTCACATGGGTGAGTAACGGCGTGTAACACCAAACGTTAGATAGTTTCATTTTCCGCTGCGAATTATATTCTGTTATGCTATGACTTGTGCTTCTATTACAGGATTAGGATTATGGGTGTTACAAAAAGTGGTATAAGAGCAGAGTTCCGCTCTGATGAAGAAGATACTGAGCCAAGAACAGAGAGCATAGGACATTAGGGATACGGGAAACGTTTGTGAGGATTCGCGACCTAAAAAGAAAAATTCTAGGGATATCTCATTGCTAGTAGTTAGCTTTCTTACATATTTATGATTGTGAATGTAATAACGGTGTAGCAACCGAGTAGAAATAATAGTATACTATCTTATAGATGTCGATAAGAGGAAGACCACCTGGAAGCAGCAGTGGACGCGGTGGCGAGACACCGGCAGGGGTTCCGGCGATACTAGGCCTCGCAGAGGCCATGGCAGCCTTTGCCCAGCAGCTAGGAGCTCAGGTTGCGGGAGCCATACCCCACCCGCCGCAGCCCAGGGAAACCAACTTGTTGAAGAGCGTTGCAGACGCTAGAGTGCCAACTTATTCAGGGGAACCAGACCCCGCCGCACTAGAGAAATTCATAGTAGAGCACCAGAAGGCCTTCAAAGCTGTTCGAGTTCCAGAAGACCAGAAGGTCGATATAGCAGCGTACAATCTGAAGGTCGCAGGTGACATTTGGTGGCGGTCTGTCGAGGGCCACCATAGAACTACACCAAACATTGATTGGACGGCGTTTGTGGAGGTGTTGCGGGAGAAGTATTACCCCGAACACTTGAAGTAGAGAAAGAGGCAAGAATTCGAGACCCTAATCCAGGGGAGTCACACGGTTGATCAGTACTACGCACGATTCATCAGTCTACTAGATTAAATACCAGGGGGCGACTACTCCGACACCTTGAAGATTCAGAAATTTAGAGGAGGTCTACAGTATCGCATCCAGGGCGCCATGGGAGCCATACGTTTTGCTACTATGCAAGAATGCTATGACGCCGCATCAGCAACAGAGTTAATGCTTCAATCCAGGGAAGAGGCCCAAGGAAAGAAAAGGAAGAATACTGAAGGAGAAGATGGGGAAACAACCTCTGGCGGTAACTACAGGAAGGGAAAGTAAGAAACTTTTGATTGAGAATGAGTTGCCCATTTATTACCTATACTTGAAATTGGTCACTAAACCTAAAACCTTCAGTAGGAAATTCTTTGATAAGAAGAAGGGGCGGAAGGACTTCCAGAGTCAGAAGACGAAGGAGCAGGTCCCTCGTCTGACCACCAAAGGGTATGGATACCCACCTCTCACTTAACCAAATATTTATTAGCTATACCTTTACTAAACCATGTCGTATAAACAACAGGCAATAAGCCACCCCAGCGCCACTACTACTGTAAGCGTTGTGGAAATGATCACCCTGGCGTAGATTGCTCAAGCATGAAGGTGGAGTGCCGCTATTGCAAAAAGGAAGGCCACAGGGAGTATGAATGCTTTTCCAACCCAGCAAGCAGAGTGTATAAGGGATATAGAGACTCACAGAGGACCCCAGCTATTGAGGCGGGCGGACCAAGAGGAGGTCAGGCGCCGCAGAACAACACCTATACTAGAGGACCGACAGGACAGCCATCCTCATCCGCGAGTCAGAAGGGAAAGGAGATAGTTCCAGGAAGAAACACCCTGTACTCAGTGGGAGCTTCAGGCGCTGAGGCTAGCACTCAGCGCGATACCGGTAAGCCTAGAACCTAAACCAAAAGCATGATGCATGAATGTGTGTTTACAGTTATCAGTCGATGAGACTTGTATGTGTTTAGTGCGAATAAAAATCTAGAGATACCTAACTTAGGAAACCTCTCACCTAATAGGATACTTCGACATTTGTTTTCCCTTACCTATGAGACCGAGATCACCAGAGCCTATGAGCGAAGGTCGGGAATATCCAGAGGCTGAGTGCCAAGTACTTCGACCCGGCATGATCCTACTCATGAAAAACCTAACCCTAGATGAACAAATAGCTATTGTAAATGAATGTAGAACTTTGGGAATAGGACTTGGAGGATTTAACACTCCAGGATACAAGAGTGGGTCAAAACTTAAATTAAATATGATGTGTATGGGTAAGAATTGGGATCCACAAGCTAGATTGTATGGAGATGTAAGAAAAGTAGATGGAGCACAAGTTCCTAGGATACCCAATAGTTTCCAAACCTTGGTGACAGAAGCGGTCAAGATTGCACAACAATTAGAGACAAACCACATACCGGACATGAAAGCCGACATTTGCATTGTGAACTTCTATGAGAAAGGGGGCAAACTTGGATTACACCAGGACCGAGATGAGACATCTGAGTCAATCACCAAAGGGATACCAGTTGTATCATTCTCCGTTGGAGATGATGCTGAGTTTTTATACGGTGATCAGAAGAGGATGGACAAAGCGAGCAAGATTATTTTGAAGTCAGGAGATGTATTGATATTTGGTGGAGAATCCAGATTAGTGTACCATGGGATTAAGAGTATTAAGTTGAATACAACCCCACCAACCTTAGTAAATACTACCCATTTGAAACCCGGACGGTTAAATTTGACGTTTAGTCAATATGGATGTAATTATAGAACATGTATGTAAGAATCATTAGATTAATGAATGGCATTTAAATTCCTTTGAGACATACACCCCAACCTCACTATCTTACGAATTGTTAACCCCAGGCCACGAGTCTAATGGAGGAGCAGTGCTGAATGTGTTGGACAAGACCGGGGCCAAGGATAAGGGGAATATCATCATGGGAACCTTCACAGTGAACGGCGTGAGTGCATCGATACTATTCGATTCAGGAGCATCTCATTCCTTTATGTCCTCTACATTAGCAAGGAAGTTATGGACAACCCCTGCGCCTCTCTCAGATTTCCTAGTCACATTACTGACGAAGGAGAGAGTGAGGTCCACAAAGCTCCACAAGGGTGTTCAGATTAATATCATGGATGAAGAGTTTCACGCGGACTTGAATGAGCTGGATAATTTAGGCTTTGATATCATCATGGGCATGGATTGGCTACAAAAACATAAAGGTCGACTACATTGCGCGGAGCATAGATTACTACTGAAGAGCCCGAAGGGCAAGACAGTTTCATATCGCAGTACTCTAAAAGAGCCGAATTTCAAGCTAGTATCTGCTATATCTTTGATGAAGAAGGTGAAAAAGGGACAGCCAGTCTATTTGTGCTATGTCCAGGACATGAGGTAGGAAGAGCAGACACAGTTAGACATACCAGTCGTTTCAGATTTCCCAGATCTATTTCCTAAAGAATTACCCGGGATGCCACCCAAGAGGGATGTTGAGTTCTCCATCGACTTAATACCAGGCACGGGGCCTATTGCTAAGGCGCCCTACAGAATGGCACCAGCAGAGATGAAAGAGCTGAAGATTCAGTTAGAGGATCTGCTTGACAAAGGTTATATCAGACCGAGTGCATCGCCATGGGGAGCACCAATATTGTTTGTGAAGAAGAAGGATGGTAGCATGTGACTATGCATTGACTATAGGGAGCTTAACGCAGTCACAATCATGAACAAGTACCCTTTACCATGGATTGACGACTTGTTCGACCAATTAAGAGGTGCGATGGTCTTTTCAAAGATTGACCTGAGATCAGGATACCACCAAATACGGATAGCAGATGGAGACATAGAGAAGACAACTTTTCGAACGCGCTATGGGCACTATGAGTTCACAGTGATGTCATTTGGCTTATTGAACGCCCCAGCTATATTCATGGATCTTATGAACCGGATATTCAGAGAGCAGTTAGACTCATCAGTGGTTGTGTTCATCGACGACATTCTAGTCTATTCGAAGACTAAGGACGAGCACGAGGTGCATCTGAGGCAAGTTTTGCAGACAATGAGAGAGAACCAATTATATGCCAAGATTTCAAAGTGTCATTTCTGGCTATACAGTGTATCTTTTCTAGCGCATGTAATATCAGCCAGCGGTATATCTGTAGACCCTGCGAAGATTGAGGCGGTTAAGACTTGGCCAAGACCGAAGACAGTAACAGATATCCGTAGTTTCTTGGGATTAGCTGGTTACTATCGCAGATTTGTTCAAGACTTCTCCAAACTGGTGAAACCAATGACCATCCTGATGAAGAAAGACTCTCCATTTGTATGGACCGAGGATTGCGAGCGTTCCTTTCAGACATTGAAGGACCTACTGACGTCGGCACCCATACTCACCATTCCAGAGGAGACTGACGGGCTTAAAGTATATTGTGATGCCTCAGGCACAGGGATAGGGTGTGTACTCATGCAGAATGGCAAGGTTATCGCTTATGCATCACGACAGCTGATGAAACGCGAAGAGAACTACCCGACTCATGATTTGGAATTGGGAGCAGTAGTGTTTGCACTGAAGATCTGGTGCCACTACTTTTATGGAGTTACAGTGATAGCCTACTCAGATCATAAGAGCCTTCAGCATTTGTTCACTCAGAAGGAGCCGAACATGAGGCAGAGGCGATGGATCGAGTTCCTGAAGGACTACGACATCAACCTCAGGTACAAGGATGGCAAGGCAAATGTAGTTGCTGACGCCCTGAGCCGTAGAGCTCATTCCTTATTTGCCATGACAGGAGACAACAGCCTCAACGAGAGGTACATTGTGCTCAAGATAACGACCAGTACATGAAGACTATCAGGTAGTAGTTGACTGACGGTATCTTTGAGAGGCAGAAGTATGATTTTGTACTTAGTGAAAATGGGTTAATCAGACTGAATAGTCGTTTGTGCATTCCAGAGTCTAGCCCCGACTTGAAGGAGAAAATATTACAGGAAGCTCATTGCTCTTCCTTATCAGTACATCCAGGGTCATCCAAGATGTACAAGGATCTGAAGTTACATTTCTGGTGGAGTGGTATGAAGAAGGATGTTGCAGCGTGTGTAGCGAGATATGACGTGTCAGAAAGTGAAGTTTGAGCACCGGAGACCGGGCGGTTAGTACAGCCGATGCCCATATCCATTTGAAGTTTAAGGATATATCCATGGATTTTGTGGCCGGTCTTCCACCGACTAGAGGAGGTGCTAACATGATATGGGTCTTGTCGACAGACTGACGAAGGTAGCAAAGTTTATTCCTATTAAGGCCACTTGGAAAATCCCCAAGCTGGCGGACCTCTTCCAGAAAGAGATCATTAGACACCACGGTGTACCTAAGTCTATTGTGTAGATAGAGATTCAAGGTTTGTTCCAGATTTTGGTAGCAAGTTCAGGAGACATTGATACGAGCTAAAGCTAACTACAAGCCTTCCATCATAGACAGATGGTCAGAGTGAACGAACAATTCAAATATAGAGGACATGCTTAGAGTTTGTGCCTTAGACTTCCAGGAAAGCTAGATAGATCGTCTACACTGATAGAGTTTGCGTACAACAACAGCTATTATGCATCCATTCAGATGCCACCATTTTAGGCATTGTACGGCCGGCCATGCAGGATACCTCTTTGTTGGAACGAGGCCAGAGAGAATATCATCTTAGGGCCCGGTACCTAGACTAGATGAAAGAGGATATTGTGTAAATACGCAAGAACATGAAGATAGCCCAGGACAGATAGAAGTCATACTGATGTCCGGAGGAGAGACCTCGAGTTCGTTATGCGATCGAGTCTTCCTCAGAGTTTCACCGATGAAGGGAGTTTTCAGATTTGGGCAGAAGGGCAAGCTTAGCCCGAAGTATGTAGGCCGTACTTATCACGGAGCGAGTGGGCCCATTAGCTTACAGATTAGATTTTACGTTGAGATTGGGAGAGTGCACAATGTGTTTCACATTTCTCAGCTAAAGAAGTATGCCCACCCATCACATATCTTAGAGCCCGAGACACTCGAGATAGATCCTACTCTTAAATATCAGAGACCCCAGTTCGCATTTTCGACTCCAAGACTAGGGAGACCAGGAACAAAGACCATTAGGATGGTCAAGGTTTCTGTGGTCAAACCACGACATTGAAGAGGCGACATGGGAGTTAGAGGACTCCACTGTGAGACAAGTATCTTGAACTCTTCTTTTAGTTTATGTATACTTGTGGGGGTACGTGGGCGTAACCCTTTTGAGGGAGGTAGAGCACCACATGCGACTTGCATTGTTGCAGTCTAGATAACTGGTTTTGGTGGTTTGTGTTTGATTGTTTGTGCATGTGTGCACTTGAGTGAATGGTTATGGATGTGTTCTATGTAACACTTAGATGGTTATTGTTATGTTCTATGTAACACTTGGATGGTTATGGAAGTACTTATTTAATTTACAGTACTCAATCAGAATATTTATGTTATATTACATTGATTGTCATGAGAAATCGATTACTGATGGAATGTAGAGTTATCAATATAATTTGACACCCAGAATGATAAGTATACAGGAATAGTCATGGGGAACTTGATTTCCATAGGATGTTAGTAGAAGTTATGACGTCGGGACGAAGTCCTTTTAAGGTGGGTAGACTGAATACCCTAACCTTTAAATAATGCCTATATGCCAATTATATAATATTAGCGGATTATTAAAAAAGACCTAACAAAATGTGTCACATTAGTGTTTAAACGCCCAAAACTCCGTCAGTCAACAAGATCGTTAACGCCGGACCTTAATCTGCTATGGTATAATGAACTATAAAACAATACTAAGTCAACTAAAAAAACCGGGATCATCTATAACGACCTTTAAACACAGGTCCCAGTATAACAGAGTAGAATGCAAAATGCCGGGAGATCGCACGCCCTCCTTAGGCCCTTAAGTCCCTGAATACTTATAAGACATAATAACATACCTTCATTTCAATGCAGAACAGAACACTTTGTTTCAACATAAAGATAAATTTATCTCACGTAATCTCAATGAAGAATACATAGTATGTCTCGCAGTTCCCGGTGGGGGCAAAACCCCCGTACTGCCCGGAGAGGTATGAAGTGGACGAACTCCATGTTCCTTTTATTCTTATAGTTGCTAAAATTATTATCATCATATAAAGAGAATGACTCGAACTACTTTTGCAAAAATACTAATTACACTCGGGGAATTTCAGAACATGTCCGAGTTATTTTGCTTGCAAGTAGTCCCGTCAGCCCGGAAAAGTGTGTCCTGATTTGATATAGAGCATGTAACCAATGTTACACCTTAATATATTATTATTGCACTATAAACATGTTTAATCAAGACTGGAAGTCGTATCGCTCCTTATTTCCAGAATATCCCGTAAAGCACACAACGCACCTTCGGGTTCGCCATAAAACCGCGTTCTAAAATTCAAAAACTCTATTACCTGAATTTTTTGAGAGTCACGAGTTGTAGAATCTTAAATGGTACGACGGTTCCCATAAAAAGTTCTTCACTAGCAACTTCTATGGAACCTTTATTTACCAATAGTTTTCCGTGGAAGCAAAAATAACGCCCTTTCGGGTACTAAAAACGCGCGTTTACACTTTAAACTTGTAAATGAATAACCACGAGTGAGATTTTAAAACCAAGTTAATCCACTATAATAAGCACCCCTTTAACCGGTGGTTAAAAACCCGTCATTAACCCCCCCCCCCGCATTCATGGAACCCGAGCCTAAACCCCCCCCCCCCAAGAACCCTTTTATTTTTGGGACCCCTCCAATAACCCCTAATGCACACCCCTAACCTTTAAATATTCCCCCCCTGAGAATAAACCCCACCTTTAAACACTTAACTGTTAAAACCCACACCCTTAACCCCTTAACCACCCCAACACCCCGTAACCCACCCCCCCCTAACCCCCACCCCCCCATATGGCACGATACCCCCCCCCTATAGCCCCACCCTAATCTAACTAAGGACCAAATACACTTTAACCCCCAAAACCCCCCCCCCCCCCATCCACCCCCCAAACCCCCGCCCCCACAAGGCCCGACCCCCCCCCCCCCCCCCCCCCCCTGACCCCCCCCCCCCCCCCCCCACCCATCCCAGCCCCCCCAAACCCCCCTAACCCTTTACCCCCCCACCCCCCCAATTGCCTCACTAATTCCCCATAATCACCCACCCCCACAGCCCCCACCCCCCACCCCCCCCCCCAGGTACCCGGTGGCCACCCCTAATACCCCCCCCCCCCCGGTTCACCCCCCCGCCCTACCCCCCATTCTTAGCCCCCCCTCCACTACTTTTTGCAAAACATAAAACCCCCCGGACCCCCCTCCCCCCCCCCCCCCCCCCCTTACCCCCCCCCACCCCCCAGAACCCCCACCCCCCCCCCATAACCAATTAACCCCCAATAACTCATTATTGACCTTACCCAATATTAATAACAAAACACCTTATATACTACTATTCCCAGACCCCCCTTTTAGCCCACACCTCACCCCCCACCCCCCACCCACCCCCCCAAACCTCACCCCCCTTACGCCCTGAGGGTTCCCAACAACCCACGTCTTTAAAATCGGAGGAGTCCCCCCCCCCATAAAAAATCTATGAACATTTGAAGAACTTTAGAAACAACCTATTTCGCAATAGTTCTAGAGCAAAAAAAAACACTTTTCGGCACCGAAAAAAAGGCTTTTACACATTTTACACTTGTATAATTGAATAACTCCATACGGTGACAAGGACCAAAACCAACCATAATATAATAATGGGATAACAAGGGTGACTCGTCCTCCCTATACTGCCGATTTTGGCTACAAAATGACATGATTTTCATTCTTTAAAATCAGTTTCTTATCTTATATCACCACTTTTTGTCAAAGTTGTTTGTACTCAAAAGTCCTTTCCGGTTGATACTTGTCCCTTGACCTCAATTTTCACACATTATCCCACTGATTGGAGCTTATACTTAATTGCCTCCCTTTTTGACTAAAATGAATTATTTCCACCTAACCATGACAAATGGTGAGACTTGTCTCTTCTTTCCTTACTAAGTGCCGATCTGAGCTCCTTCCCTCCTTCCCTTACTCACGCCAACACTCTCTCATTCCAGCTTGGTAAGTTCCATTGGTAGGGCTCTCTTTTCTTAAGTTAATCTAGTTATGTTTTCATGCCATTTCCAAGCTAATTTTCGGTTCTTTGCACCAAGGAGGTTATTCTAATTCACTCCATTGATCTAGATCAACCCCAATCACCAGTCAAGCTAGGAATTTCGTGTCTAATCAAAGGGAACACCTAAGAAAGGTTCTTGAAGGCTTAAGGTAAAAAAATACCTTAAACTCATTCCATTCTCTTCCAAGCACGTCATGACCGATTTTATTCTTGTTTCTTCCCTTCATTAAATTCAACTTCTTCATCGTCTGACAAGGTGTTCATCAAACCTCAATCTAGGTGTGAGCTTATACCATTTTTCCTAAGTAAATCTTTGATTTCAAGGTTTACAAGAGTTATTTCTAAGTTATAGCTTAGATCTCTTCAAGAGCTAATTCATTCCTCTCTTCTCCTTGTCAAGGCCAAAAATATAAGTGTTCTTGAACACCACTTTGAAACATCAAGGTAAATCCTAATCTTTATTACAAATCTTATACATAATACCTAAGTAAATTTCTTAAGGTTTAGTTAGAAATTCAAGGTTTATCATAAGGTATCCTTGTTCTCATATTCAAGGCACCTACAAGGGTATAGATCAAGGTGTGTGACCCAAGATCCAAGGAGAAACCAAGGGAAAAATCATTTCACAAGAGGGTAAGTAATTTATCTAAGTATATATATATATGTAGATCTATGGTTTAAACTATGTTTTATAACATTAAACACTATCACCCTTTTATTAAATTGAAGCCAAAATCATTAAGGTCTTAAATATGTGTTGCGATTAATTAAATATGGAGTTAAGATTTAAGAATTGATTAAGGGAATTTTAAGTAATTATTTGCTTATAAAAATTATTGCCGTAAATATA
Source organism: Limonium bicolor (assembly GCA_023374045.1). NCBI lineage: Eukaryota > Viridiplantae > Streptophyta > Magnoliopsida > Caryophyllales > Plumbaginaceae > Limonium > Limonium bicolor. The sequence continues at coordinate 255,892,028 of CM041782.1, read as the reverse complement.
AACTCCAATTTGGTATATTATAGCTTAATACTATATATTAAGATGTTATAAATATTTGGATAATTTAATTAGGTATTTTAATACCTGATATTAAGTTTATAAGTTTAAGGGTAAAATATGTAATTTACCAAACTTGGTGGCTACATTAAATTGTAGCCGAGAATTACTAATTAACTTTTGGTGAAATTTAATATAATATAGTGTATAAATTCATATTAAGAATTTTGGTAATTGAAATAATTACTAGTGTTATATGACTTATATACATTATATCTATTTATTATAAGGTATAAATCAAGTTTTAAAACCATATGGTAAAAGATTATTAAAACCGAGAGCAAAGTATTTTATTTGTGATTTTTGAAGATATAAGTATATTAACTTATATTATATAAATTTTGGTATATTAAAATAGCTACAAGTATTTAATGACTAGTTTATATAAGTTATGTGACTAAAATGTAAATTTTGAAAAGTTTGGTGCACTAAATATAATTGTCGAGAGTTTAAGGATTAATTTGGTATACTTATGATATAATGTAAGGTAGGAATTAATAATATGAATTTTGGTGAATTCAAATAATGTTTTAAGTGTGAAAATAACATTTTAGAAGTTTTGGGGCTATTTTTTTTAATTTATGGGAAGTTTGGAGTAAAACCGAATTACTTATGTTTTTTCTGTGTATATTAAAGTATTAATTAAGAAATAGGCTTTGGTCAAAGTGTTGACCAAAAACTTTGGGTTAAAATGATTTATGACATAAAATATTAAGTTTATAAAAGTTTTGGGGTGAATATGTAATTTATGAAAGTGTAATTGTAAATCGAAGTGGTTATGGGGTGAATTCATAATTTATAAAATTATAAGGGTCATTTCGGTATTTAAGATATTAAATATTAAAACTATATTTTGTAAGTTAATATGTAACTATATAAAGTTAGAGGGTACAAATATAATACCGAAAGTTATAAGGTTAATTGGTATTTACAAAAAAGTTATGTGTTCATTATATAATTACAAAATTTATAAGGTTGGTTTTTGTAATTTAATAAAGAAAGGAATTTAAATTAAGTAATATAATATTTATGGAGTATAATGTAAGTTTATAAAATAATTGTGGTTATAATAAAATAACCAAGTTGTATAATATATAGAATAAGCGGAAACATTATGAGTATATAATTAAAGTAATAGAAATATACTATCAGGTAGAAATTCATTATCACATGTAGCTACAACATAAAATAATGGAACTATTAAACTACCTCGAACCACTGTAAATAACAGGGGAAAATAAAGAACATATAGAGTTGTATACTACAAGTATTAGTTTTGTAGTGACAGTACTGTAATACTTAGTGAATAGTTGTATTAACGTACCCGGTATTGCATGTAAATATAACGCGTACAAGAAGGAAATACTAAAGCGTGAACTGTAAAGCTAAAGTTACACAGTGAACGGTATGTTAATGTGTGGTCTGAATGTCGTAAGGATTTTCCTGAGGTCCAGACATTGTGTGTTTAATTGTTAAGAGCGATATCTGTGATTTATGTATATGAACTTGTATACTGTATTGCTCAACACCACTGCGTTCTATTTTCCGCAATGTTTATGACTGGAAGTTTATACATCTAAACTCAAACAAGACTAGGTGACGTTTAGGTATTATGAGACCTACGATGGGCAATTGTTATAGTTTTAACTCAAGGATTGGATATTGTATCACTGTCTAAAGGCTAACTTATAAAGAGAGGAATCCAGACTGTTTCGACTTTTCTGGTGGCGCATCGTGATCACTACGAGGGACTTCTATGGGGAGTCACTCAAGGGAAACCATTATCCACATTCGATGATGGCGGAGGGCACTACCGTTGGTGCACAGGTTTTGACCAGATCGGTCACCTTTCAGGCATATAAGTTATCCAGGGCCATAAGTCAGCTGGCAATGGTTCCTTTGGAACCCGGGGACTACTGTCCTTAATAAGTTATTAAGGGTTTCCTAACATGACGCCCGAGGTGGAAATTATTGGAAGGTTAAGTGGTTGGTTTAAAAGGATATGGGCCATGTGGCCAACTAATAAGTACAGTTAATTATTACGCATATCTTGTTCGGTTATTGTTATTGGTTATTGGTTATTGATGGTATGATGATACTGATGTGAACTGTTATGTGTTTATTTAACATGTACAGTTTATTATTATTATTGTATTATTGTTGTAAACTGGTACAGCATGTAATGAATCTAATATCAAGATGGCTAAAACGACTTAAGGAATCCAATGATTTAGGACTACATTTAGCATACCAGCATATCATTTGCTGAGCCCTTAAATGGGCAAAACATTTCAGGTTACTGATTGAAGACACAGGCCGGAGTGCGAGGCACAGGGTAGCTGATGTGTTTTCAATAAACACTTTTAAGTTTATTTATGTACTGTATTTTGGAGGTTGTTGAATTTGGTTTAGTTGCTCGGTTTGGATTTGGTTTGTAATATTAAGAGTGCTCAGTATCTGTTCATCACAGAGGTGGAGAGTTGAAGTTGTTGGATGGAGTAAGGTTGCCTTTTTACTCACATGGGTGAGTAACGGCGTGTAACACCAAACGTTAGATAGTTTCATTTTCCGCTGCAAATTATATTCTGTTATGCACGACTTGCGCTTCTATACAGGATTAGGATTAGGGGTTTACACATACACATAACCACACATATAACATACAAGTTATCAAACAAATCCGAGCCCAAGGATTTCCTCAGGACAACCCAGATCAAACCCTCTTTACATACCGTGCACCTTAGACCAAGGATGCGCAGTGTAGTCCACTAAGCTGTCGAGCGCGCACGTCTGAAATGTGATCTAAAATACGAGGAATGCTAGGTGTCAATCCACATGACAAATTGACTCGGTATTTCTGAATAATGTCAGTAACTCCAGTATTACATCCCCGGATTTCATCTGTTATTAGTTAAGGTGTTGTTATCCTTAAAACTCCTTATTCGATGTATGTATTAATACTCGGTTTAAAACGAAGGAGTTGGTTTTAATACAACGTCATAGTTAACGTTTTCGAACGTAAGAGTTTATATTTTTTTCCAACTCGTGGTAGTTTATAAGTGTTACGCTTTCACATAAGTTCATTCATTCTCGTACATTTATTTCACTATTCATCGCATGCATAGGCACGTATTGTAACCTACTGTTGCATGCATAATAAAATTATAACCTATGGTTCCATGTATACATGCATTATTTATCGTATAGTATTACTATCCCACCATCCATTATAATACATTGTATGTATAATCCATTAATCTTGTAATGAACTACATTTGAATTCAAAAACTTATAACTTATAGTTTATAAACTATTTTCATGTAATAACCTTCACCATTATATAATTGGTTTCCAACCATAATATATATCCACCCTTATATACATAATTCTCGCATATGTATATATTTACCAATATAGGTAAGTTTCATGAAATATAAACTCTTGTATTATTGTCACATTTTATCATCTTATATTAGATGATTATTCTCATTAATAGTGTTATATGGTTACAATATGTAATGTTATACCATATACTAATATCATATATTGATATCTGAAATACCCTACTTAATTAAATATTGATTACATATAATCAATTAAATTAAGGCCTAAACATTCCTTAAAAATAATAAACACAACAAGTTTAACAGAAAGCAAGAATTACACCCCTTTGACCTTTTAGGGTGATTAAATATCCAACGAACTCTGTTTGCTCTAAAATTTTAACCTGAGCCTTATAGTACATAAATGAACATATTAAAACCATTTCAAGGGAAACCAAGCTCAGAAAGCATTAGAACACAAAATGTGCACTAAGCTTCCTAAATCACATTTTTGTGAGATTGTCTCCAAAATGAGTTCTATTTATTTTAGGGTCTTGAATACCCTTAAATATACTAATGTGACATAATGTGCCACACATTAAAATGTCTAAATGAAAGTTTTTTCACAAACCCAAAATAAGGCATTGTTTAGTGAATAATAACCAATATTGCAAAAGTAACATTTAATCACTTAATCTAGTCTATGGTCAATATATTCCCTTGACCTTCGCTAATATATTCCGCTAGTTAAGGACGTGTAACCAGGATGTGTTACCGTCCTCATTTATAATATGTATAATGAGTGTAACAGCCCAGTCTTACCCACATGTGTGATATTGTCCGCTTTGGGCCGCAGCCCGCACGGTTTTGCTTCCGGGGTACCATCCCCAAAAGGCCTCACACAAGGCAAGAGTTTTCCCCACACCTATAAGGTGTGGTTCGTGCGCTCTCCCGATCGATGTGGGAGGTGACCCTAACCTGGGTATCACACTCTACCCCCCTTGGGAGCCCAGCGTCCCCGCTGGCACACCGACCTAGGCCTGGTCTGATACCATTTGTAAACTGTTCCATACCATTTGTAAACCTAGTCTAACCACATGTGTGATATTGTCCGCTTTGGGCCGCAACCCGCACGGATTTGTTCTCGGGGTACCATCCCCAAAACGCGTCGCACAAGGGGAGAGTATCCCCACACCTATAAGGCATGGTTCGTGCTCTCTCCCGATCGATGTGGGAGGTGACCCCTACACTGGGTATCACAATGAGACTCACTATACTTACTTTATTAAAGTAAGTTTAATACACCTACTACATTTAATAACTAATTATAACTAATAATTCCACCTCTACCCACTTGTACACCCACCATCGCCGCTGACTATTTAAGTTGTTAGCCTTATCCACTTGCAACCTGCAAGCCACCGAACGTCAAACAATACATATGAACTCAATGACATATATATATATATATAAGCAAATCAACCTACCCATGGTATATGATTTCAGCCGGTCTTGCTATGTCATCCCGCCTGTTATAAATCTTGAACGTCTTCAAAGCCACCGAATGGAAAAAAATATGCCTCATGACATGTGACATATAATATTACACCTATTCTACCCATACCTACCTCTACCTGTAACACCCCATCCAAAGCCTATCGTGGTTATCGCAAACTGAACACTTAATCGAATACGTCGCAGCGGAAAAAATAACACCTGGACCTTGCCACGGTCTGATCGTTAGAATATACCGGCTTTAACGTTTACAATACTTATCCAAAATACTTATCCAACTCAAAACATCAACATTCACAATACCACAACCAACCGAGTACTAGTATCTTAAACATAATCTCAAACTTACATCAGTTTAATATAAACAGTCGGGTGCACAGGCGCAACCCGAACTCAAAATAAACATCCCACCCTAAGTCTAACCGCTCCTACTCCGTAGTGCGTCCTCATGGGTCTCTTACCTGCAAGTGTAAAAATAGCCCCTGAGGGGGTCAGCACGAATGCTGGTACACCCTCTCATGGCCCCCAAGCTAACGGGGCTACGACGACTAATTGTCGATAGCATGGAAATTGATTACATACACAAGCATAATATGAAGTGCAATAACAATAACCACAGATGAACATATATAGTTCACAAACAATGAACGTCTCAAGCGTTCCCTTATCAAGTGGGTTAGTAACCCCCTCCTTAGTCCTCATTTCCTTAATCTCATTTCCTTACCTTACCTTAATCTTAATCTTAATCTCAGTATACAAACCTTTCCTGGAAGGGATTGGTTGTAGCTTAATTCGAACCTGGGATTTAGGTGATCCCACCGCACCATCTTAATGCCACCTACTCTGGACGGGAGTCCAGCGTAGCTGAGCCGGCAACCGGCCCTAGGCTACAAGTCCGAAGACAAGTCCTTAAGCGGAGGGCGGATCTGATTCAGATACCGTCCCCCTTTTCCTTAGCATGCATGACCGGAGATCGGTCCCGGGTTTCCTCACTCAAGTTTCAGTTAGTAGACATCTTAAACACCATGTGCTAGCTAAGCCTTAACGGGCATTAACCAACAACCATCAAACTTAACTCTTATTCTTAACTCAGTAAGTACTAAACTTGGTTAGTAACCATCTCAAGTCTCGCGGGTTAGTGTAAATATAACACAAACACAACGAGAATAAATATAACCGGTTGCATGCTTTATCTTGTTTTAGTCATAGCAATTAAACAGATAGCACACAAGCCGAGGGACACCTCGTTAGCAAGCAGGTCACAAGAAGGATTGTACCGTTCACCGTCGACGATCGTTTGGTTTATCTCCTTCCAAGTCCCAATTCACAAAGCCTAAAACATTGATTCAGTTTTCGGTTACTTTTCAATCCAACTCAATAGAATTTATTAACCTTCCTAGACATCAACTTTTACCCTTAGTTTTTCACTAAGCCTTATGGTTTTTAACTTGACTCCTAAGTGCATCATTTTCTCATTATCTATTACACTTACTCTCCCACTTAATGACCATTACACCCACCAAACATGTCCTTAATAATCTTATAACAGCGTACTTAATTATCCCCATCATTTCCTAACCTTAAACAAGGTTTTAGGTCCATACAGTGGCCTGTCCGAACTTGTGTCCGGACTTCCCAAGTTCGGACACAAGTCGAGACTCAGACTGAAAACAGACCCCAGAATCTGACAAAACAGAACGCCTGTCCGAACTTGTGTCCGGACTTCGGAAGTTCGGACAGGGGTCGAGGAAATTCAAAGTAGAAGCAGACCACGTCCGAACTTGTGTCCGGACTTCCAAAGGTCGGACACAAGTCGAGACTCTGAAAATTTTCACGCAACAGGGCTTGTCGAACTTCCATGTCCGGACGGATGTTCGGACAAGGCAAAACACTCATTTTCTAAGCCTTCAAACACTTAACCAATTTTCACCAAACTCCTCCTAAACCTCCATAATGTCTTCTAACTTCATTTGGTACATTTACACCCTATACAATACACACAAAAAAACTCATTTCTATCTCCTTAAACACTTACTCACTTCATACCAAAATTCCTACACTTATGATATTTTCTCCTTGGTTTTTCTAAGTGGTGTTTCATACTATGACAGCCACTATGCCAATAATGTTCCCTCACTACTACAACATCATCTCCCAAGCATCTTTTCTTGCGCTTTCCAAGGTTTTCCTTAAATTCTAAACTCTAGTTTCTATCTAAATCATCTCAAAATTTCACACTTAATCACACCAAACTTACCAAGGTTTCCTAGCTTCCTTTATCAACATTTACCTAAGTCCTAAATACTCAATACATTCTCTTGATTCCTAATCCTTCATAGTAATGCCTAAGTCATTAAAACTCATTAAAACCTTAAACTCACCCCTTTTTCATCGAGACAACCTCTACAACTTCCTAGTACTTCCTTAGTCATGAAATCTCCATAGAATATCTTAAACACTTAAGTTCTCCTTTAAATTTTGCCATGGGTTCTCTAGTATATAGTACCTCATAACATATGGTTTTTCTCCATCAAACAACCAATACCCCCCAAATTCTCATCACAACACCTTAACACACAATCTACACTAAAACTTCACCACATCATCATATATTGCTTAAACTCAAAATGCTTGGCACTTAGGCCCTTAAATGACAATAATCTTAACCACTGAATTTCCACATATATTTGCCTTCAACCTGCGAATACACTCAACAAGGCTCCCATTGAAATAAAATGCTTCTTGTAATTCATTTCACATTGTTTTAACTATCTCTTCTTCTCATTTGCTCTTTAGTCAAAAGTTCACAAGTATAGTCATTGTTTCTTCTAGTTTTTATAACACCTTCCCAATATAAACTCTACACTAAACTCATCATATACCTAAATCCCATTCCCTTAAACAACAAGACATCTTAAGGTAAGTATTTTACCTTGTTCTTTTACAAGCTTAAAAAGCTTTCTTCCTTAGGTTTTCTTGTGTTCAATCTCGGTCACCAATGTGTATCTCCTTGCCAATGTTCTAACCAATATCCAATGACTCCAATGAGTACTAGATAACACATTAACCCTAAGGAACAAACCCTAGGTTAACAATATGCTTAAGGTATAATGTGATTGTTTTACCTTGGTTTCTCAAGACAAACTTGGATATGAAGCAAGAAGGACCTCCTATCTCCTTTGAAGAGTAGAAACAAGCTAGACCAAGGCATAAACATGGAGTCCCATGAGCACTAATTTCGGACATGTGAAGAAAATGGTGGAAACCTAGATTTTCTTACACTTTCTTTACCTTAAGAGAATGGAGATGCCAATGGAGTCTCCAAAACTTGAATTTCCTCCTCTAATGGTGGTTTGACTTGGCACCAAAATGAAGCTCTTGAAGTTTTGAAAAGATAGAAAGAAGGAGCTTGAGCTAACTAAGAAGAGTATGTATTTTGTTTTGGATTTGGAGCTAAAATGAGTAAGATGTGACCAAGGAAGGATGGAGCTTTCATGGAGGTTGAGTTCTACGTGTGAATGAAGGGAGAGAGCAGCTCAAACCGTGGGAAAACAAAGGAGAATGAAGAAGTGAGGAGAGAGAACTAATAAAGTGTGATATTTATGTAAAAGGTGAATAGTGATTTTACTTTATAACTCTCATTTGCTTTCTTATTTTCTTAATGACTCATGAAGGTGGTGACTCACCTCCTAAGAAACCGGCCCCCTTTTATTAATGAGGGTAATTAAGTCTTTGTTGACCAAATGTCTCACTATATAGACTTATGTTATAAAACTAGCTTAATTAATTCACTATTCACCAAAACAAGGCACATTGTTGTGAAATTTTTGATTTCCCATTGATATAGACTTCCAAATGTGATACTATATAGTACACATGTTAATTAAAGAGTAATGATGGACATTTAGCCATTCAAACTCATTTACAAGACAATTTTTCAAAAACGTGCTTTAAGACTCCTTAAAGCACATTTTGTGTGTTTAACTTGTTTTCAAGCTTGGTTTTCTTTGGTAATTGATTTAAAATGACCATTAGGATATTACTAAGGTCTTAGAACAATATTTGGGTACTCTCCCATGTCTCTCCAAGCTTAGAGCATGTTTTTGCTTAAACTGCTCTTTTGGTGTTTCCTTATATTTTCTTTGATTGGAAATGTTTCTTAATGTTTCTAAGGCATTATTTAGCCTCCTTATATCTTAGTTATCATTTAAACACCATATATAAGTTTGGGGTATTTCAATCTACCCCCCTTAAAAGAACTTTGTCCTCAAAGTTCACACGTGTGCTTAACCATTCACGGTACACAGTTCTCTTAATCTAATACCACATCTTATATTCACATTCATACATCTCAAGACTCAATCTCAAATGCAATGCATAAGTATTATACATAACTCAAACTTACACCGAAGTGTAGCAACTTACACAAATTCACATCTAAAAAAACCAAACAAACGACAAACATGATCGTTTCCTAACTCAAAAGCGAGGAAGCTCTACCCCCCTTAAAAAGGGGTACGCCCCGTACCCTATACAGACGATCTAGTCAGTAAATAAAGAAGGGTACTTCGCCCTCATCTTATCCTCTAATTCCCACGTGGCCTCTTCGACATCGTGGTTAGACCAGAGAACCTTCACCAGTCGCACTGACTTGTGGCGAGTGTCCCTAGTCTTGCTGTCAAGATTCTCTGAGGAGTTTCCACGGATCTCATATTTGGTTCTAAAGTCAACCTCTTAGGTTCCAAACATGGGAGGGGTGGTGCATGTATTTCTTTAGCTGTGAAACATGAAAAACATCATGCACTTTACCCAGCTCAGCAGGTAAATTTAACCTGTAAGCAACCGGGCCCACCCGCTCCGTAATCTCATAAGGACCAATAAATTTCGGGCTTAACTTGCCCTTCTACCCAAACCTGAATACACCCTTCATCGGTGAAACTCGCAGAAATACCTGGTCGCCCACTGCGAACTCCAGGTCCCGTCGTCGAACATCAGCATACGACTTCTGCCTATCTTGAGCAGCTTTCATGTTCTCCCTGATTTGCTGAACTTCAGCCTTAACATGTTCTAAGTACTCTGGTCCTATAATGACCGTCTCACTCGACTCATCCCAGCAGAGCGGTGTACGACATGGTCTACCGTACAACGCTTGAAAAGGTGCCATCTTGATCGAAGCGTGATAGCTGTTGTTGTATGAAAACTCGATCAGATGCAATCTGTCAATCCAACTGCCCTGGAAGTCTAAGGCACATGCTCTCAGCATGTCCTCGAGTGTCTGAATAGTACGCTCAGTCTGACCATCCGTCTGAGGATGGAACGTGGTACTCAGTTTGAGTTCTGTACCCAACGCTTCTCTGGTAGCTCTCTAGTACCTCGAAAGGAATCTGGTATCTCTATCTGACACTATGGTCTTTGGTATGCCGTGATGTCTCATGATTTCTTTCTCAAATAACTCAGCTAATTTGGTCACCTTCCAAGTATCCTTCACCGGTATGAATTGGGCTACTTTGGTAAGGCGATCCACCACCACCCATATCATGTTGAGACCTCCCCTAGCAGGTGGAAGGCCAACTACGAAGTCCATGGAGATATCATGGAACTTCCACTCGGAACTGGCATCGACTGTACCATTCCGCCCGGTCGTCGGTGCTCGAATTTCACCTTCTGGCATGTGAGACACCTCAAGACGAACTCGGTAACATCTGTCTTCATCCCCGACCACCGGAAGTATCTCTTCATGTCTTTTACATTTTAGAGGCTCCCGGATGGATGGAAACTGAAGAACAGTGTGATTCTCTAAGTATACGGTCTTTCAGATCCGTGTTGCCTCGTGGTATGCATAATCGGCCCTTAAGTCTGATCAGATCATCATCATGAAGTCTGAAGTCGTATTTCTGACTGTCGAAAGGTACCATCTGTCAGCTTCTGTCTGACCTCTCTCATATACTCATCTGTCCTCTGAGCCTCTCGCACCTCATCAACCAAGCTGGAGAAAGAAACTAGCGAATGGAGTGTGTTATAACCCAAGATTTGGTTATATTTTATTTCGTCACAAGTGGTCTTGCATTATTGTATTCTGAATTTAGGACACGGAAGTCCTTATTAAAGAAGCCGGGGACAAGGAGGTCTTTCCCCCATCCGTTTTATTTTCTGGTGAGATTAATCTCTCAATATTTCCCTTCCTATTAGTTTATTTATTTCCCTCATTAATTACCCTCTCTTCAAAACACGTTCTCACGATCATTCACGCTCCTCTCTTCATTGTTCTCTCTCTCTCTCTCTCTCTCTCTCTCTCTCTCTCTCTCTCTCTCTCTCTCTTCTCTCTTCAAAGCCGCTTCTTCTCCCATTCACTCAAGACTCCTTTGATTCTGCTGTCAAGATTCAACTGTGGGTTGGTCTGTCGTCGCGAATTGCTGGGCTATACGAGGTAGAGTTGTTAGATTACTTTGTTCGTTAATCCCTCGGTTTCTGAGTTCTTCTCATTCTAATTTCCTTCCCAATCTGATTGTGATTCAGCGTTGGCTTCTGTTCCGTTCATTCTCTTATGCGATTGGCTCCGTCTGTGTGTTCGACGTTGGATTCAGGTGAGGGTTTCGTTACAGTTTGGACTGCAGTTTCAGTTTTTGGTTAGGTCTGCGTTTCTGAATTGGCATTGTTCTGCGCGTTGTAGTTATTCAGAATCCTGGAATTGCATTTGGTCTGACTTGCTGTGTCGGCATGGTCGATTGCTCTGTTCGGATTTGAGATTCTCTGCTGTTCAGACCGGGTTTCGTCTCTGCTGTTAATTCGAGGTAGGTGGCTTTCGGATTCGATCCGTGTGTTCAGCCTTGGGGAGTTTGGGTTCTGCAAATTAACTCACTAATTTGATCTTGTGTTTGTGTGTGGTTTATGTCTGTTTAATGCCATTTCAATGGATTAAACCCCCAAGGTTGTTTTGTAAATGTGTGTGTTGATTTGGATTGGTTTTGTACCTCTGATTGTGTAAAAATCGCCTCTGTTCTCTGCATTTTTTGGCGTGTCTGAACTTCTGTCCGACCGTTGAAGTTCGGACATGCCCTTCTGCGCTTTTACTTTTTGAAGTTTTTGCTGTGTCCGAACTTCCGTCCGAGCTTTGAAGTTCGGACACAGCCTTCTGCATTCTTCTGATTTTGCTTCGACTTGTGTCCGAACATCGGATGTCCGGACACAATTTCGGACTCCACGTTCTGTTTTCCGAAGGATGTCCGAACATCCGTCCGAACTTGGATGTTCAGACACCTCTGACTCTTCTTCTGTTTTAAGGTTCGACTTGTGTCCGAACTTTGATGTCCGGACATAAGTTCGGACATCTGTCTGATTTCGCCTTCTGAGTCTCGACTTGTGTCCGAACATTGATGTCCGGACACAAGTTCGGACAGGGTAGCTGTTTTGACCTTAACTTGCTCGTTTGAGCTCCGTTTTGACTTCCGTTTGCGGGGTTGGGTTCCCCTTCTGATTTCCAAGCTATCTATGGGCTTTCTGGTGCCTTCGGTGCACATATGCTTATTTGTATTTAAGCTTCTATTTTGGGACCTAGTTATCTCTGTGTCTGAGCCTTTGGATGGCTGGTTACGCTGTCTCGTAGCGCGCTATGTAGGATCCTTCTGTTCACGGGTGATGTTCCCCGTTCTGTTCACGGGTGTTCACACCTGTTCTGTTTACGAGTGAGGTTTCCTCGTTCTGTTCACGAGCTGGTTGCTCGTTCTGTCGGTATGCTGTGATCGCTAGTTTCCCACTCTGTTTTCTGTTTCCGTCTGCTTCTGCTCTGTTTAGTCCCTTAAGGAATGGACATCAGTTTCTGGTTTCTGACATGTTTATGGATTCTTTGACTCCTTCTGATTTGTCAATATTTTGTAAATGTTTTGAGCATGCTGGTTGATGAAGTTGGTCATCTACTGGGCATAGATGTGTGCTCATTCCCCTACTTCTAACGCTTTTGCAGATTGATTAGCGAGGATCGTCTCCCCTCAGCTTCTGGAGTTTAGTTGCTTCGTTATTTAGTTTCTTTTGAGACCTTTGTATTGAATTTGAGCCTTGGGCATATTTTGTTAAGCTTCCGCTTTTGACATCTGTTTGGTGGGTTCTATAATGACTTTTGGGGATGTCTTAACATCTCTTCGATAATACTGTATTGAAGTATTTCGTTTGGGCCTTATTTGATTATCTGTTTACGTCTGTTTATTAGAGCCTTGCGTTATTATGTAATAATACGCGGCGTGTGTAATACCCCTAACTCCTAGGCCAGTGTTTGGGGGTGTTACATTTAGTGGTATCAGAGCTCTAGGTTTCTAATCTGCTGGGATTTTAAGTTAGCCAGTCAGTCAGAAATGTCAGTGTAGTGTTGTCTGAGTTTAACTGCTTGCTGTTGGACTTTCAGAATGCCGCCAAGAAGAGCAAATAACCGTCCAAGGAATGTGGCTGATGCTGTTCAGCAGTTTATGACGCAGCTCATGCAGACCATGGCTGTAGGAGGTGGACCAGCTAGAGGAGGACCAGCTGGCGGAGCAGGCCCAGCTGGGGCAGATGCTGGAGGGAGGAACGTGAAGGCGCTTCAGGAGTTCATGAAGCTGAAGCCACCGTCGTTCGATGGGGCAGGAGATCCCCAGGAGGCCAGCCATTGGCTGTCAGAGGTGGAGGACTTACTACGTGTGATGGGCTCGGAGGAGGAGCAGAAGGTGGACTTCGCCACCTTTCTGTTCAAGGCCGAAGCCAAGGAGTGGTGGAGGTCAGTTATGGGGAAGTTCCCACAGCCTTGGACGTGGGAGCAGTTCACTGGGGAGTTCAACAAACAGTTCTACCCCGACGTCTACAAGGATCAACGCATCCTGGAGTATAACCGACTACGCCAGGGTCGGGACATGAGCGTTGAGGAGTACGTTCGTAAGTTCATCAGTCTGTCTAAGTTTGCACCTGAGCCTGACGAGCATAGGAAGGCCAGGAAGTTTGAGAGTGGTTTGAGGCCAGACATCCGTTCTGCTGTGACGCCCCTGCGTCACAAGACCTTCAGGACGTTGCTGATGTCGCCCTGTTGGTAGAGGCTGATCTGAGGGGTCGCCAGGCTGGAGGGAAGGACCAGAAGAGGAAGCAGAGGTCCGATGAGAGCGACAGGAGGGATCAGTCTGCTTCTCAGAAGAAGCAGTCTACTAGAGATCGAGCTGGGGACCGCTCTGGGGACCGTTCGTTCGCGAGACAGAGGTGGTTCGACTTCATCAGCTCCAGCTCCGAAGTGCCGGGTCTGCGGCAAGTTTCATAGAGGCCAGGACTGCTACAGGAACAGGAAGTCTGGAGCCTGCTTCAAGTGTGGGTCCTTGGAGCATAGGATTGCTGATTGCCCCCAGGCTGAGAGGAGCAGGGGTAGTTCTGGAGGTAGAGCCGTTGAGTCTGCTTCAGGGTCCAGAGATCGAGACCGGGCTGAGCAGAAGAAGCCCCAGGGCCAGGCCAGAGTGTACGCGATGGCTGGAGAGAGAGACCGATCGACTGACAGAGTTGTCACAGGTATTCTCCAGCTGTCATCTCGTTCTGTTTTCTGTTTGTTTGACTCTGGAGCCACCCACTCCTTTATTTCTGCTGAGTTAGTGGGTGAGCTCGGTTTGCCTGTGGTGCCTCTGGGTGTTGAGTTGTGTGTGCATAGTCCATTAGTTAGGGACTCTTCTATGTTGTTGAATTCTGTTTGCAAAGATAGTCCTGTGTTAGTCAGAGATAGGACTCTGTGTGCTAACCTCATCCCGATGGAGATGACTTCTTTTGATGTGATTCTGGGCATGGATTGGCTTGCTGCGCACCATGCCCATATTGATTGTGCTGCTTCGAGAGTCACTTTTGAGGAGCCGGGTCAGCCCCGTCTAGTTGTAGCAGGGAATGGACTCCCGTGCTCGCCGCCAGTCATATCAGCGATGCAGGCGTTCCGCTTTCTGAGGAAAGGATGTCAGGGTTATCTGTGCTACATCCCTGAGGTTCGCAAGGATGCGAAGTTGGAGGACATTCCAGTAGTCAGAGACGTTCCCAGATGTGTTCCAGGATGACGTACCTGGGCTTTCCCCTGTTAGAGAGGTAGAGTTCTCGATCGAGCTCGCACCTGGCAGACTCAGCCGATTTCGAAGCGCCCATGAACCAGATGGCGCCTGTGCTGAGCTTAAGGAGTTGAAGGTCCAGTTGCAGGAGCTGCTGGATAAGGGCTTCATTTCGCCCGAGTGTGTCGCCTTGGGGAGCACCAGTGTGTTTGTAAAGAAGAAGGACGGTAGCATGCGGTTGTGCATCGACTACAGGGAGCTCAACAAGGTTACCATTAAGAATAGGTATCCTCTCCCGCGCATAGATGACTTGTTCGACCAGTTAGCAGGAGCTAAGGTGTTTTCGAAGATCGATCTGAGGTCGGGTTATCATCAGTTGAGGATTAAGGCAGACGACGTGCCTAAGTCCGCTTTCAGGACTCGTTATGGACATTACGAGTTCCTAGTGATGCCATTCGGTCTGACGAATGTGCCTTCTGTATTTATGGACATGATGAACCGGGTGTTCAAGCCGTTTTTGGACCAGTTGTTGTAGTATTTATTGATGACATCTTGGTGTATTCCAAGAGTGCTGAGGGAGCACGAGGAGCATTTGAGGACCGTTCTCCAGACTCTGAGGGAGAACGAGCTGTATGCGAAGTTGAAGAAGTGTGAGTTCTGGTTGGATCAGGTGGTGTTCTTGGGACATGTTGTCTCTAAGGATGGTATCTCCGTGGATCCGGAGAAGATTAGGGCTATTACTGAGTGGACCAGGCCTACTAATGTTGGAGATATTCGTAGCTTCCTTGGATTGGCGGGCTACTACCGCAAGTTTGTGGAGGGCTTCTCCAAGTTGGTGATTCCATTGACTCGTCTACTTCAGAAGGATGTGAAGTTCGAGTGGAGCGATGCCTGTGAGCAGTGTTTCCTGGAGCTGAAGAAGAGGTTGACTACTGCGCCGATCTTGACTCTTCCGGAGGGGACCGAGGGCCTGGAGTTTTCTGTGATGCGTCCCATAGGGGACTTGGGTGTGTTCTGATGCAGCAGGGGAAGGTGGTTGCATATGGCTCTCGTCAGCTTAAGCCATATGAGAAGAACTATCCGACCCACGACCTGGAGTTAGCTGCTGTGTGGTGTTTGCTCTGAAGATTTGGAGGCACTATCTGTATGGAGCAGCGTGCAAGGTTTATACGGACCATAAGAGCTCAAGTATCTGTTCACTCAGAAGGAGTTGAACCTGAGGCAGAGGAGGTGGCTGGAGTTAGTTACTGCATGATTACGACTTAGAGATCCTCTACCATCCGGGTAGGGCGAATGTAGTTGCTGATGCGCTCAGTAGGAGGGTCCGTCTGGGACCGTTTGTGCTTTATCTGGTGTGGAGAGGTCTGCTCAGGAGTTGCAGCGCATGGGTATCTGGGTCGTCCGACCAGAGAGATCCGGGTGTTAGCAGCGTTACAGATTCAGCCTACCTTGATCGACAGGATCAAGGCCAGTCAGGAGCTTGATGTCGGTCTGGGTAAGATCAGAGATGAGATAGCTGCGGGTCAGGAGTCTGAGTTCAGGGTTTCAGAGGATGGTTGTCTGAGGTCCGAGACCGTGTCTGTGTACTGCAGATGACTCTTTGAGACATTTTGGTGGAGCAACATGAGAGGGACATCTCCGACTTTGTATCCAGATGTAGGACCTGTCAGCAGGTCAAAGCCGAACATTAGAGATCAGCTGGTTTGCTTCAGCCTCTTCCCGTTCCAGAGTGGAAGTGGGAGAGCGTCGGTATGGACTTTGTTATGGGACTGCCGAAGACTCCGAGGGGTTTTGATGCAGTTTGGGTCATTGTGGACCGGCTCACAAAGAGCGCTCACTTCCTACCAGTCAGGAAGACCTTCAGTTTGCACCGTTTAGCCCAGTTGTACATGGATGAGATTGTGCGTCTACATGGGGTTCCTGCTTCGATTGTGTCTGACAGAGATCCGAGGTTTGTGTCCAGATTCTGGCAGAGTTTGCATCAGGCTTGGGGACGAAGTTGTCCTTCAGTTCAGCTTATCATCCTCAGTCAGACGGGCAGACAGAGAGGACAAATCAGGTCCTAGAGGACATGCTCAGGGCATGTGTACTCGACTTTGGGGGCAGCTGGGATCAGCACGTGGCATTGATAGAGTTCGCGTACAATAATAGCTTTCAGACCAGTTGGGATGGCACCGTTCGAGGCCTTGTATGGCAGGAGGTGCAGATCACCCATCTGTTGGGATGATCTGAAGGAGAGAGTGTGATTGGTCCAGACTGGTTCAGGATGCTGTGGGCAAGATTCAGTCGATTAGAGAGCGCTTGCTTGTAGAGTCGTCAGAAGAGCTACGCCGATCAGAGGAGACGACCTCTAGAGTTTGAGGTGGGCGACCATGTGTATTTGAAGGTTTCCCCAGTTCGAGGAGTCGTTCATTTTGGAAGAGAGGCAAGCTTAGCCCTCGTTTTGTGGGTCCTTTTGAATCCGAGAGAGAAGGATCGGACGGTTGCCTATCGTTTGGCTCTGCCTCCATCTTTAGCAGTAGTGCATAGTGTTTTCCACGTTTCCATGCTGAGGAAGAAGTGTTATACCCAAAATTTCAACCCCCGGAAGAAAGTCTCTACTAATAGGCTAGTAGCAAGGGTTCCCAGTTCGATCGGCACGTTTCAGAGTACTAGGGACAGCTTAGTCATCTCCAGGGGCATTTTCGTAATTTTCAAGGCTCCTAAGCCCCCTATAGGCTTTCTCTCTCCTCCAAATAAGGGTCAAATCAATTCAAAATGCTTTGAAATTTTAAACCATGATAGAGGATGACATTTTAAGCATAATGGCGTTGGAATTTTGATTTTCGAATTTCCAATAATTTTCTAGTAATTTCTGACTGAATCCGACGAGAAATTCAATTTAAAAATGCTCCAGCATTTAAAAAATTCGTTTCCACCTCAGAAAATCATAATATCATTCTTGACATGTGGTTAAAATTTCATAGCAAAATTCCTTTGGGAAGTTACTTAGTTAAAATATCGAAAAATCTTACTTTTACTAGATTCTCTTTATCTTTAGAAAGTCTATATAAGGGATAGGTTTTTGGATAAAATCAGAACCTCACATACTCAAGAAACCCTAGAGAGTCAGAAAAGGCAGCCTCTTCTCTCTTCTCACGTTTTCCAATACCCGGCCACCCAAATCATACCGAAAATCCCCCGAAATCATCATCTAAACACGTTTTCCAGCTCCCAAAGCACCAATAATCATCAAAACCCCACAAAAACACCACCAAAACGTGAAGAACAGCAAGAACAACCAACAACAGAAGCTTGGTTCGAAAGTCCTTCGGGTCTACCATCAACGGAGCACTCGACGAATCCCGGTGTGAAGAAACGTTGTGAATCCGAAGGTAAAACAGGTAGAAACTCAGCTTCCCTAATTCTCCACGGTATTATCTGTCTTGCCTCGAAATTTGAACTCAAACTAACCTTCGTAGGCTTCTGTATTGCTGTTTGTTTAAGCCTCTGTCAGATAACTTGTTGCTAAGTTTCGTGCTTAATTCGAATTCAAATTGAAAACTTTCAACCACTAACGTCTTGTACATCTTTCAGGCTACACACCATAAAATTTGAGCTCAAAACACCCTCGGGAACCTTCTGAAAACCCCTGTCCGTGGGTGGTCCGTGACCTCGGACCTATGGTCCGGGACCTCGGACGCGTTGTCCGAGACCACGGACACCCACGGACGGCGGCGGGATTTTTAAAATTCAAAATTTAGGTTTTCTAATGATGTCCGGGCCCACGGACAGCCTGTCGTGGCCCCGGACTTTGCAAATTTTTGTCTTCCTTTAATTTCGACTTTTCTGTATATTAGGTTAACTGGGGTCCGTGGTCTCGGACATCAGGTCCGTGGCTACGGACGGAAACAAAATTTGACCTAATTCTGCCTCCGAAACCCTAGTTTAGGTAGCTTTCAATCTCACTTTACATTTCTGTCAAAAAATATTAAAAATACAAAAAAATCAGAAGCGCGCACTTAGGTTAAAAACGACTCATAATAAGCCGTAATTAAAACTAAGTAGAGGAAAAACGACTTCTAGGGGTAATGAAAGTAATTGAACCCTAAATAAGTCGAATATCAAGCCCCCGAACCCGAACTCTCCTTTCCTAATTTGATCTAGGTTAAAATTAGGTGGCGACTCATAATAGGTTCCAGTGAGCTAGCTTAGGTTTTAATAATTATTGTTATATGACATAGTTATTAATCTTAGGTTATAAGTGGACCTAAAACCCGATTAGATCCTAATCAGACTTAATCACATAGGATAGGGTTTGAAATCGAGGCTCACAGACTGGCGACTCTGCTGGGGACAGACTTCTTAATTTTAACTTGTTTTAATTTAAGAAAGAGGGCTAACTCGAAAATGTTTATTTATGGCTTTATTACTTTGTTTGTTTACTTTCGTGCGCACTTTAATTTCTGTACCTTTGCATCATATGAGAGCGAGGGTCCACGTAAACCGATCTCACCCCGGGACCCATTTGAGGGTCCCCTGTCAGGGACTCACACCTTTTAGGTGATGTGAATAAGCGGGGAAAAAGAGGAGGGTGTCGTCTAACACACCCCCTTAATACCTGGGCTTTAGCCCCAAGCGTTTTCCTGGCAGTGCCCTTACCTAGCCTTTGTTTGGTCAGTCAAAGACCCGACCGTAGACGCACACCTTCAGGTGATGTGAGAGAGTGGGGAAGCCCAAAGAGAATAGCGTGCAAGCCCTATTCCTTTGTGGTGACCTGGGCCCGCGCCCCAAGCACCTCTCGGATCGATCCATACCCTGTTTGATTTAAACGTCTAGTGAGGACATGTTGAATTTGTGTGGGCCTTGTTT
Source organism: Limonium bicolor (assembly GCA_023374045.1). Taxonomy (NCBI): domain Eukaryota; kingdom Viridiplantae; phylum Streptophyta; class Magnoliopsida; order Caryophyllales; family Plumbaginaceae; genus Limonium; species Limonium bicolor. The sequence goes on along the minus strand of CM041782.1, from coordinate 255,872,254 downwards.
GCTTGTATGATCGGCCCACTACCCAGCCTAGAGATTGATAGGAACTTCTCCTACATCAACCTAGCCCAACACGAATGGGCAGCTCTATTCGTTTGCGGCCCAGAGGCCCTGTGTGGTTTAACATGTGAGTCGTTCGGGCTTCGGCCCAAAAGCCTAGACTTAGGTGATCTCTCTTCTGGCCCAATTTGAATTATCCAATTATTTATAGGCCCATGAAAACGAAATTCACCTGAACTTTAAATTACTCACAAGTCCTCTTCGGCTTCGCAACCATCTTCTCTGGCCCAAAGAAAGTTAGGCCCATTTGTGATTTAGGGACCATTCCAGCCCATGTGCCTCACTTCAGGCCCAAACACATTCCGGCCCAAGGGCTCATTCTGGTCTAGGTAGACTTCTTATCATGACCTAACCTAAAACCCTAGGTCTGGTGTCACCTCGCAGGCCCAATCAAAGCCATCTGTTTAGATTTCAGTCCAAATTCCAGTTCACAGTCTGAAAGATACTCCAGCTCAAACACCTCACTTTCTGGGTATCCTGGCCCACTTGCTTTCAGCCTAAGTCTGTTTCGCTCTATCTTGTGAAGCGTCATGTTTCAGCCCACTTCCTTTTGTTAGCTAATAATGGACACCTTGGACACAGGTAGACTCAAGTCCTAAGTGCGGTCCAATTGACATGGAAGCCCAGCTCGCAATTTTGGAACAAAAGCACATGGCCACCATTGAAGCCATGGAACAGAGGCATAGTGCTGCCATGGACGCCGTGGAATCTAACTACGTTGCTGTTATCAAAGAGTTGAAAGAAAAGGCTCTTTCCCTCGAGTCCGAACGTCAAGCTCGGGATGAGTTAGTGGACAGGCTTCTCAACACCCTTTATGACTGCATTGAAGTTGGCTCTGTTAGGGTCCGAGGATCGAAGGGGAATGTCAAAGAAATTGCTATGGAACTCAGGAAAGTGATTAGGCAACCGGGAGCAGCAACTTGCATCCAAAGCTGCACTCGCAAGAGAACCAGGCGACATGAGGAAGTCAGTGATCAACAGTCAAGAGGACCTGGTTGGAGCATTGGGACAGTAGAACCACCCGACGGAATTCTCGACAGAGAGAGTTTACAGAACGGGTCGAACACCAAGACAAGCACTTGAAGAGCTTCGAGGAAGATATCCGATGCAACCGCTCGCCCTAAGGCCAGGAACTACTCATTTGGGAAGGATCTTAATCAATTTTGTCACTTCCACCAGCTGCCCGGTCACGACACTGACCACTGCAGGGCCCTACAACACAGAATCCAGGATCTAATTGACCAAGGGCTCCAATTCTAAGAACATGGTGGAGAGCGCAGAGCACGCGTGCCCAAGCATCATCAAAAATGTTGCATTTCTTTTTCTTGATTAGTTGTCTTTCAACTTTTGTAGTAGTTAGTTCCCTTGACCATTTTCGGTAGTTTTCCTGAGTTTGTAATTTCCAACATTATTCTTCTTGTTGAATAAAACATAGTTCCATTTTCATAATCTTTGTGCAAAGCATATTCATTATATTCGAAAAACTAAAAAAAGAAGAGCACTCACGTTTTTCAAGGATCACGAAGTAATCATTTTCTGACTATGCAATGGAATACAAAGACTTGCATTTTGTTTCTGAAAATCTGAACATGCCTAACCAAACACTGCAACTCACAACCCACAAAGAGGTTCAAGGTCCACATCTATTGAATTGTTGTCGCAAACCCCAAAATCAATACTAGGGGCAATCTAAGTTTAAGTTCGTCATCTTTTATCTTTTGTTTAAATGTGCGAACGAGTTTCGGAGTGAAAATCTCGCGAGAATGTCTTGAGTGGAAAAACCATGAGCGAACGAGCGTGTCATTTTTACGCGACTCCGGTGAGACCACATTCAAAGGTGAGGTAAACGGCGTAACTCGACCGAAGGAGATAATTGTAGATTTACACTTAGACCTGCGAAAAGTAACAAAGAAAGGATACACAACTATTAGGGATGACGAAGCACCTAGGTACAGCACCACACATCCAAAAGCTTGTGAACCCTGACGTCACACCCTAGGCACCCCGCTGAGCTTTTGATATATGACCTCTTTTACAACACTACAAACTCCACAGAATAAGCCAGCCAATGGTGAATACCCGACCCGGTGACCAAAGGATGCAAGGAGCCGACTTCCGAACAGCAACTTCACAAGTCCAAAGAAGCAGAACTGCTACCAGCATGACGAAGTGATCCGCAAATGGCCCCAAAGTGGCACAGGATCCAAATGCGCTAACATCAAAAACAGCTCTCAAAGTTCAAAACCGGGAAAAACAAAAACCCGGAGGAAAAGAGATTCAAAGAAAGGCAAACCTGGAAAGCCTCGAAGTAATCCAAAATCAGTAGAAAGAGAGAAGGCGCAAGGAACAACCCAAAAGTTATAAGTTCCAAGCTCATAAGCGAAGTCATCACGAAGTAGCCAAACGACTTCAAGACAAGGAAGATGAATCCGAGAGAAGACGCAAGTTGCAGCTTTGGTCGCCCATTTAAGCTCCACATACCTCAAATATCCCTCCATGATCCCGTCGTCTTTCATCACACCCTATGGCCACGTTATAAGCCTCAAAGACTTCCGACTTGGTAGTTGTGTATCCAATCACGTGAAAGTAACAGATCGAATGCGTAAATTCATCAAATATCAAATTCAATGGTCTAGAAGTTGTGACCGTACGTGAGAAACGAGTGTAAACACCAAACACGTCGAGTGTAGGTTAGGAAGCACCAAATCAGAACATAAGCCTTGACCCTGTGAGGACGAGACTCGTTCGCACGTTTGATCAAAGAAAATACTGGGGGCAATCGATCGAAATGATCGATTGCCATGAACTCTAGCTCAGATTGTCTTAAGGGAAAAATACTGGGGGCAATTGTTGGTTCCAACAATTGCTATGACAACACCAATTGGAACCCAGAGCTCAAACATGACCCATCATCCCACCACAGGCACACATAAGCCCTTACCACCACATCAAGCACCTCAGACCCACACAAGCCTTTACCTTCACTTCATACACCACACTGGCCCACATTAAGCCCTTACCACCACATCAAGCACCTCAGGCCCACATAAGCCCTTACCTGCACATCAAACACCCACAGGCCCACATAAGCCCTTACCTTCACATCATACACCATACCCCACGGCGGCATGTTCATCTCGTAGGAGATAAATTACAAGTCCAAAGTCTATAGTTAGGAAATGATAATTCACTTTCCTTTTCACTAAACAGAATTTTCTTCAAACACTGCCACGTTTGGCACCTCTTTTAACAATTTCTTGTCTTGAACAACTTTCCTCTAACCACTTCGGTTTCATAAACCTCATCATGGCCACATTTGGCACACTTTCTAGCAATGTCTTGCTTTGGACAATTTTTGATCCTTAACCTTGCCATGTTTGGCACATTTTCCAACGATTTCTTGTTTGGACAAGTTTCCTACATACACCTTGATCGTATTTTGACATGCACATCCTCATTGCCACGTTTGGCACTTTCATAATCAACTTTCATCATGACCATTGCATCTATTCGTATGAGACTCCTCGTCACAATTCAGAGATACAGATTCTCAGCTGAAGATACAGATTCTTGAGAGATACAGATTCTCGCCCCGAAAGATACAGATTCTTCAGAGATACAGATTCTCGCCCCGAAGATACAGATTCTTCAGAGATACAGATTCTCGCCCCGAAGATACAGATTCTTCAGAGATACAGATTCTCGCCCCGAAGATACAGATTCTTCAGAGATACAGATTCTCGCCCCGAAGATACAGATTCCTCAGAGATACAGATTCTCACCCGATCAGAGATACAGATTCTCAGCCGAAGATGCAGATTCTTCAGAGATACAGATTCTCACCCGGTCAGAGATGCAGATTCTCAGCCAAAGATTCAGATCCACCAGAATAGATGAACTCAACCTCAGGCTCGTCATAAACCCAGTTTCCTATCATTCCACTTGGGCACCCATAGGTCCTACCCTACATTCGTCAATTTAGGCACACATCACATCGATCTCATTACGTCTCTTTTCCAGGTTCCCGACACCTTATAATGCTCGGTGTATCCCATTCAATCTCAGGTTCCCGACACCTTATAATGCTCGGCGTATCCCATTCAATCTCAGGTTCCCGACACTTATAATGCTCGGCGTATTCCAGGTTCCCGACACCTTATAATGCTCGCGTATTCCAGGTTCCCGACACCTTATAATGCTCGGCGTAATCCATTCAATTTCAGGTTCCCGACACCTTATAATGCTCGGCGTATTCCAGGTTCCCGACACCTTATAATGCTCGGCGTATTCCAGGTTCCCGACACCTTATAATGCTCAGCGTAATCCATTCAATTTCAGGTTCCCGACACCTTATAATGCTCGGCGTACCCCATTCAGTCTCAGGTTCCCGACACCTTATAATGCTCGGCGTATTTCATTCACTTTCAGGTTCCCGACACCTATATGCTCGGCGGCGATTCAGGTTCCCGACACCTTATAATGCTCGGTGTATTCCATTCACTTTCAGGTTCCCGACACTTTAGAATGCTCAGTGTACTTCATTCCTTTATAGGTAGTCAACGCCTTAGAATCGCTTGACATACTTCATCTTTTAGGTTGTCACGCCTTCATCTTTAGGTTAGTCGACGCCTTAGATCGCTTGACAACTACTTCATCATTTTAGGTAGTCAACGCCTTAGAATAGCTTGACATCATTTTCATCACCTTAGGTAGTCAGCGCCTTAGAATAGCTCGACACAACTTGCTAGATTTCAAATGGCATACGAGGTCTTTTAGGATCCAAAATTTTGGGGTATCACTCAAGCATCAACTAGTCTTTTCATCTTCATTACAAAGCCTAGTTGACGGGGGGCAATCTGTTATACCCAAAATTTCAACCCCCGGAAGAAGAAAGTCTCTACTAATAGGCTAGTAGCAAGGGTTCCCAGTTCGATCGGCACGTTTCAGAGTACTAGGGACAGCTTAGTCATCTCCAGGGGCATTTTCGTAATTTTTCAAGGCTCCTAAGCCCCCTATAGGCTTTCTCTCTCCTCCAAATAAGGGTCAAATCAATTCAAAATGCTTTGAAATTTTAACCCATGATAGAGGATGACATTTTAAGCATAATGGCGTTGGAATTTTGATTTTCGAATTTCCAATAATTTTCTAGTAATTTCTGACTGAATCCGACGAGAAATTCAATTTAAAAATGCTCCAGCATTAAAAAAATTCGTTTCACCTCAGAAAATTCATAATATCCATTCTTGACATTGTGTTAAAATTTCATAGCAAAATTCCTTTGGGAAGTACTTAGTTAAAATATCGAAAAATCTTACTTTTACTAGATTCTCTTTATCTTAAGAAAGTCTATATAAGGGGATAGGTTTTTGGATAAAATCAGAACCTCACATACTCAAGAACCCTAGAGAGTCAGAAAAGGCAGCCTCTTCTCTCTCTCTCACGTTTTCCAATACCCGGCCACCCAAATCATACCGAAAATCCCCCGAAATCATCATCTAAACACGTTTTCCAGCTCCCAAAGCACCAATAATCATCAAAACCCCACAAAAACACCACCAAAACGTGAAGAACAGCAAGAACAACCAACAACCAGAAGCTTGGTTCGAAGTCCTTTCGGGTCTACCATCAACGGAGCACTCGACGAATCCCGGTGTGAAGAAACGTGTGTGAATCCGAAGGTAAAACAGGTAGAAACTCAGCTTCCCTAATTCTCCACGGTATTATCTGTCTTGCCTCGAAATTTGAACTCAAACTAACCTTCGTAGGCTTCTGTATTGCTGTTTGTTTAAGCCTCTGTCAGATAACTTGTTTGCTAAGTTTCGTGCTTAATTCGAATTCAAATTGAAAACTTTCAACCACTAACGTCTTGTACATCTTTCAGGCTACACACCCATAAAATTTGAGCTCAAAACACCCTCGGGAACCTCTGAAAACCCCTGTCCGTGGGTGGTCCGTGACCTCGGACCTATGGTCCGGGACCTCGGACGCGTTGTCCGAGACCACGGACACCCACGGACGGCGGCGGGATTTTAAAAATTCAAAATTTAGGTTTTTCTAATGATGTCCGGCCCACGACAGCCTGTCCGTGGCCCCGGACTTTGCAAATTTTTGTCTTCCTTTAATTTCAACTTTTCTGTATATTTAGGTTAACTGGGGTCCGTGGTCTCGGACATCAGGTACCGTGGCTTCACGGACGGATAACAAAATTTGAACCTAATTCTGCCTCCGAAACCTAGTTTGGTAGCTTTCAATCCACTTTACATTTCTGTCAAAAATATTAAAAATACAAAAAAAATCAGAAGCGCGCACTTAGGTTAAAAACTCATAATAACCGTAATTAACTAAGTAGAGGAAAAACGACTTCTAGGGGTAATGAAAGTAATTGAACCCCTAAATAAGTCGAATATCAAGCCCCCGAACCCGAACTCTCCTTTCCTAATTGATCTAGGTTAAAATTAGGTGGCGACTCATAATAGGTTCCAGTGAGCTAGCTTAGGTTTTAATAATTATTGTTATATGACATAGTTATTAATCTTAGGTTATAAGTGGACCTAAAACCCGATTAGATCCTAATCAGACTTAATCCATATAGGATAGGGTTTGAAATCGAGGCTCACAGGAAGTATATTCTGGACCCGTCTCATGTGATCGACTTCAGTCCGCTTCAGTTGAGGGAGGACTTCACGTTTGAGGCAGTTCCTTCGAGGATTCTAGCCCGAGATGTTCGTAAGCTCAGGAGTAGACCATGCCCTTGGTGAAGGTGCAGTGGTCGGGTCAGTCAGAGAGGAGGCGACCTGGGAGGTCGAAAGTGAAGTGCGCTCTAAGTTTCCGGCCCTTTTCGAGCAGTAGGTATGTTCTAATTCGAGGATGAAATTCTTTTAAGGGGAGGTGATGTTATAACCCAAGTTTGGTTATATTTTATTTCGTCACAAGTGGTCTTGCATTATTGTATTCTGAATTTAGGACACGGAAGTCTTATTAAAGAAGCCGGGGCACCAGGAGGTCTTTCCCCCATCCGTTTTATTTTCTGGAGATTAATCTCTCAATATTTCCCTTCCTATTAGTTTATTATTTCCCTCATAATTACCCTCTCTTCAAACACGTTCTCACGATCATTCACGCTCCTCTCTTCATTGTTCTCTCTCTCCTCTCTCTCTCTCTCTCTCCAGCCGCCGCTTCTTCTCCCATTCACTCAAGACTCCTTTGATTCTGCGTCAAGATTCAACTGTGGGTTGGTCTGTCGTCGCGAATTACTGGGCTATACGAGGTAGAGTTGTCAGATTACTTTGTTCGTTAATCCCCTCGGTTTCTGAGTTCTTCTCAATCTAATTTCCTTCCCAATCTGATTGTGATTCAGCGTTGGCTTCTGTTTCGTTCATTCTCTTATGCAATTGGCTCCGTCTGTGTGTTCTACGTTGGATTCAGGTGAGGGTTTCGTTACAGTTTGGACTGCAGTTTCAGTTTTTGGTTAGGTTTGCGTTCTAAATTGGGATTGTTCTGCATTGTAGTTATTCAGAATCCTGGAATTGCATTTGGTCTGACTTGCTGTGTCGGCGTGGTCGATTGCTCTGTTCGGATTTGAGATTCTCTGCTGTTCAGACCGGGTTTCGTCTCTGCTGTTAATTCGAGGTAGGTGGCTTTCGGATTCGATCCGTGTGTTCAGCCTTGGGGAGTTTGGGTTTCTGCAAATTAACTCACTGATTTGATCTTGTGTTTGTGTGTGGTTTATGTCTGTTTAATGCCATTTCAATGGATAAACCCCCAAGGTTGTTTTGTAAATGTGTGTGTTGATTTGAATTGGTTTTGTACCTCTGATTGTGTAAAATCGCCTCTGTTCTCTACATTTTTTGGCGTGTCCGAACTTCTGTCCGACCGTTGAAGTTCGGACATGCCCTTCTGCGCTTTTACTTTCTGAAGTTTTTGCTGTGTCCGAACTTCCGTCCGAGCTTTGAAGTTCGGACACAGCCTTCTGCATCTTCTGATTTTGCTTCGACTTGTGTCCGAACATCGGATGTCCGGACACAAGTTCGGACTCTCCACGTTCTGTTTTCCGAAGGATGTCCGAACATCCGTCCGAACTTGGATGTTCGAACACCTCTGACTCTTCTTCTGTTTTAGGTTCGACTTGTGTCCGAACTTTGATGTCCGGACACAAGTTCGGACATCTGTCTGATTTCGCCTTCTGAGTCTCGACTTGTGTCCGAACATTGATGTCCGGACACAAGTTCGACAGGGTACTGTTTTGACCTTAACTTGCTCGTTTGAGCTCCGTTTTGACTTCCGTTTGCGGGTGTGGGTTCCCTTCTGATTTCCAAGCTATCTATGGGCTTTCTGGTGCCTTCGGTGCACATATGCTTATTTGTATTTAAGCTTCTGTTTTGGGACCTAGTTATCTCCGTGTCTGAGCCTTGGATGGCTGGTTACGCTGTCTCGTAGCGCGCTATGTAGGATCCTTCTGTTCACGGGTGATGTTCCCCGTTCTGTTCACGGGTGTTCACACCTGTTCTGTTTACGAGTGAGGTTTCCTCGTTCTGTTCACAGAGCTGGTTGCTCGTTCTGTCGGTATGCTGTGATCGCTAGTGTCCCACTCTGTTTTCTGTTTCCGTCTGCTGTCTGCTTCTGCTCTGTTTAGTCCCTTAAGGAATGGACCTCAGTTTCTGGTTTCTGACATGTTTATGGATTCTTTGACTCCTTCTGATTTGTCAATATTTTGTAAATGTTTTGAGCATGCGTGTTGATGAAGTTGGTCATCTACTGGGCATAGATGTGTGCTCATTCCCCTACTTCTAACGCTTTTGCAGATGATTAGCGAGGATCGTCTCCCCTCAGCTTCTGGAGTTTAGTTGCTTCGTTATTTAGTTTCTTTTGAGACCTTTGTATTGAATTTGAGCCTTTGGGCAATATTTTGTTAAGCTTCCGCTTTTGACATCTGTTTGGTGGGTCTGTAATGACTTTTGGGGAGTTTTAAACATCTCTTCGATATATACTGTATTGAAGTTTTTGTTTGGGCCTTATTTGATTATCTGTTTACGTCTGTTTATTAGAGCCTTGCGTTATTATGTAATAATACGCGGCGTGTAATACCCCTAACTCCTAGGCCAGTGTTTGGGGGTGTTACAGAGTGAGTGTGCTCGACGGCTCAGGGCATCTGCTACAACATTGGCCTTCCCCTCTTTATTGGAGGTCAATGTCATAGTCTTTCAGAACTCTAACCATCTCCTCTGTCGAAGATTTAACTCCTTCTGAGTGAATATGTATTTCAAACTTTTGTGATCGGTGTAGATCGTGACACTAACCCCATATAAGTAGTGGCGCCATATCTTCAAAGCGAAGACTACAGCTCCCAGCTCTAAATCATGTGTGGGTATTTCTCTCATGTTTCTCACTCACTGGCGTTAGGCATATGCCACCACCTTGCCATATTGCATGAGCACGCAACCCAGCCCTCTCCGGATGCATCACAAAAACCTCAAAGCCCTCTGTACCGTCTGGAATGGTCAGTACCGGTGCAGTGGTCAGTGAGTCCTTCAAGCGCTGAAATGATCTCTCACAGTCAACTATCCACAGAAATGGTGCAACTTTTCTTCATCAGACTGGTCATCGGTTTCGCGACCTTGCTGAAATCTCTAACAAACATCCTGTAGTAACCTGCCAGACCGAAAAAGCTCCGGATGTCGGTAACAGTCTTCGGCCTTGGCCAGGTACGTACGCATCAATCTTTGCTGGATCCACTGCGATCCACATCTGAGATGACATACCTAGGAAGGAAACCTGGTCAAGCCAAAACTCACACTTGGAGAACTTAGCATATAGCTGGTTCTCCCTCAGTATTTCCAATATCCTTCTCAGATGTTCCTCATGTTCAACTTTAGACTTTGAATATATCAGAATGTCATCAATAAAACCACAACCGACTTGTCCAGCTGCTCCCAGAACAAGCGGTTCATCAGATCCATAAACTTCGCCGGTGCGTTCGACAAACCAACGGCATCACTGTAAACTCATAGTTGCCGTATCGTGTCCGGAATGCCGTCTTCTCAATGTCTCCCTCCTTAATGGCTATCTGATGATACCCCGATCTGAGATCAATCTTGGAAAACACAGATGCTCCCTTCAACTGATCGAACAGATCGTCAATGCGGGGTAGTGGGTACTTATTCTTCACTGTCACTGCATTCAGCTCTTTGTAGTCGATGCAGAGGCGGAGACTACCATCCTTCTTCTTCACGAAGAGGACTGGCGCTCCCCATGGTGACACACTGGTCTAATGAATCCCTTATCCAACAAATCTTTCAATTGTTCTTTTAACTCAGTCATTTCTGCCGGAGCCATACAATATGGTGCTTTGGCTATCGGTCCGGTACCAGGTAGCAGCTCAATGGTGAACTCTACCTCCCGAGTGGGTGGCATGCCGGCAGTTCCCGTGGAAATAAGTCGGGGAACTCCGACACTACCGGTAAGTCGGGGTCGAACTCAGGGTCTCTCTCTATGTCCTATACATAGCAGAGGTATACTTCTTCCTTCCTCCTTAATTCTCTATGCATTGCCATGGCGGTGATGATTTTAGTCGAAGGCTCTCTGGGCCTCTGGCGGTATGATATCGTTACCCCAGACGGACTCCTGAGCAGCAATCTATGCTCGGTGCAGAGGATACGTCACTTGTGCCGCTCCAACCAGTTCATCCCGAAGATAACATCAAATCCTAGCTTACTGAACTCAATGAAACTGACTGGAAAGTCTTCTCCCTTAATTCTGATGGTGGCTCCTCGGTAGTAACGAGTGCAACGAACCTTCTCCTTAGACGGGAGCGTAACCGTGAAGTCGGGTAGCTCATCAGCGTCTAGCCCCAACCTGCTCGCAAATGATGCAGAGACAAAGGTATGCGAGGCCCCTGAGTCGAAGAGAACTGATGCCTCAATCCCATTGATCGGAAAGGTGCCGGTGAGGATAGTACCGTTGGCGTCGGCCTGTGCCTCTGTAAGTATGCTTAGTGCACCTTCCGTACCGAGTCCATAACCTAATTGTGTTCACAAGCTCCATGAGTATTGATGGTATAACAAGAGTCGTAATCAATTTTATGAACAACACCGTTATTTTATTCATGACCATCCTGTTTACAACATGTGCTTCAATCTTACATCTCATTTCTCATCTCATTCTAACATTACATGGCTAATATTGTCTAAAGGTTAGGTTTAATCTTCCTGGTCTCATATGCGTCGCATTGATTACTGTTGACGGTGGTCTATTCAGCTTGATTCTCTTAATCCCATGGTATAACATCCTTGATTCACCTCCCAAAATTAATACATCACCTGACTTAAGTACTATCTTACCTGCACGGTCCACACGCTTCTGCCCGCCGTACAAAAATTCTGCATCATCCTGTGAGCCTCGATTTTAAACCCTATCCTATGTGGATTAAAGCTGATTAGGATCTAATCGGGTTTTAGGTCCACCTATAACCTAAGATTAATAACTATGTCATAAAACAATAATTATTTAAACCTAAGCTAGCTCACTGGAACCTATTATGAGTCGCCACCTAATTTTAACTAGATCAAATTAGGAAAGGAGAGTTCAGGTTCGGGGGCTTGATATTCGACTTTATAGGGTTCAATTACTTTCATTACCCTTCCTAGGTCGTTTTTCCTCTACTTGGTTTATTTACGGCTTACTACAAAGTCGTTTTTAACCTAAGTGCGCGCTTCTGTTTTTTTTGTGTTTTAGCATTTTTTGACAGAAAGTAAAGTGAAATTGGAAGCTACCTAAACTAGGGTTTCGGAGGCAGAATTAGGTCAAATTTTGCTTACGTCCGTAGCCACGGACCCCATGTCCGAGACCACGGACCCCAGTTAACCTAAACTATACAGAAAAGTCGAAAATAAAGAAAAAACAAAAATTTGCAGGGTCCGGGGCCTCGGACAGGCTGTCCGAGGGCCCGGACATTATCAGAAAACCTAAATTTTGAATTTTTTTAAATCCCGCCGCCGTCCGTGGGTGTCCGTGGTCTCGGACAACGCGTCCGAGGTCCCGGACCATATGTCCGAGGTCACGGACCACCCACGGACAGGGGTTTTCAGAAGGTTCCCGAGGGTGTTTTGAGCTCAAATTTTATGGGTGTGTAGCCTGAAAGGTTTACAAGTCGTTAGTGATTGAAAGTTTTCGATTTGAATTCGAATTAAGCACGAAACTTAGTAAACAAGTTATTGGACAGAAGCTGAATAAACAGCAATACAGAAGCTTACAAAGGTTAGTTTGAGCCCAAAGTTCGAGGCAAGACAGATAATACCGTGGAGATTAGGGAAGCTGAGTTTCTACCTGTTTTACTTCGGATTCACAACGTTTCTTCACACCGGGATTCGTCGAGCGCTTCGTTGATGGCAGACCCGAAAGATTTCGAACCGGGCTTCTGGTGGTTGGTTGTTCTTGCTGTTCTTCACGTTTTGGTGGTGTTTTTGTGGGGTTTTGATGATTATTGGTGCTTTGGGAATTGGAAAACGTGTTTAGATGGTGATTTCGGGGGATTTTCGGTATGATTTGGGTGGCCGGGTGTTGGAAAACGTGAGAGAGAGAGAGGAGACTGCCTCTTTGGACTCTCTAGGGTTCTTGAGCATATGAGGTTCTCCTTTTATCCAAAAACCTATCCCCTTATATAGACTTTCTTAAAGATAAAGAGAATCTAGTAAAAGTAAGATTTTTTGGTATTTTATTTAAAAGATTTCCAAAGGAATTTTGCTGTGAAATTTTAACCACATGTCAGGATGGATATTATGAATTTTCTGAGGTGGAAACAAATTTTTTAAATGTTGGAATATTTTTAAATCGAATTTCTTGTCAGAATCAGTCAGAAATTGCTAGAAAATTATTGGTAACTCGAAAAATCAAAATTCCAACGCCATTATGCTTAGAATGTCATCCTCTCATGGGTTAAAATATCAAAGCATTTCAAGCTGATTTGGGCACCCTTTGGAGGAGAGAGAAAGCTCATAGGAGGCCTCAGAAGCCTTTAAAGATTACCAAAACGCCCTGAAAATGACGAAGCTGCTCCCCATGCCATGGAACACGCCGATCGAGCCGGAATCCCTCACCACTTGATTAAATGCCCCTCACAAACACCAGCACCCCGTAGACCTTAACCCAGGGGGTCAAATTTTTGGGTATAACAGATTGCCCCCCGTCAACTAGACTTTGTAGCGGATGTGAAAAGTCTGGTTGATGCTTGAGTGATGCCCCAAAATTTTGGACCTCATGAAATTCTCCATGTTGTGTGAAACCGCGTTGATCGCGTGCAGCTATTTGGAGGTGCTGACTACCTAAGCAACAAAAACGTTGTCGAGCTATTCTAAGGCGCTGACTACCTAGGTGACGAAAACGGAATAATGTCAAGCGGTTCTAAGGCGTTGACTACCTATAATACACGAAATGATGCGATGCCAAGCGATTCTAAGGCGTTGACTACCTATAAGTAAAATGAAGTAATGTCAAGCATTCTAAGGCGTTGACTACCTAAAATGTGGAAATGAGATAATGTCAAGCGATTCTAAGGCGTTGACAACCTAAAAGGATGATATGATGTCAAGCTATTCTAAGGCGTTGACTACCTTTAAAGGAATGAAGTACGCCGAGCATTCTAAGGTGTCGGGAACCTGAAAGCGAATGAAATACGCCGAGCATTATAAGGTGTCGGGAACCTGAGATTAAACGGGACACGCTGAGCATTATAAGGTGTCGGGAACCTGGAATACGCCGAGCATTATAAGGTGTCGGGAACCTGAGATTAAACGGGACACGCCGAGCATTATAAGGTGTCGGGAACCTGGAATACGCCGAGCATTTATAGGGTGTCGGGAACCTGAGATTAATGGGACACGCCGAGCATTATAAGGTGTCGGGACCTGGAATACGCCGAGCATTATAAGGTGTCGGGAACCTGAGATTAAATGGGACACGCCGAACATTATAAGGTGTCGGGAACCTGGAATACGCCGAGCATTATAAGGTGTCGGGAACCTGGAAAATAGATGTAATGAGATCGATGTGATGCGTGCTTAATTGACGAATGTAAAGTGGACCTAAGGGTGCCTAATTGGGTTCATGTCGAGCCTGAGGTTGAGTTCGTCTATTCTGATGAATCTGAATCTTTGGCTGAGAATCTGCATCTCTGAAGAATCTGCATCTTCGGCTGAGAATCTGTATCTCTGAAGAATCTGTATCTTCGGGGCGAGAATCTGTATCTCTGAAGAATCTGTGCCTTCGGCTGAGAATCTGTATCTCTGGTCTATGATGAGGAGTTTCGTATGAACGGATGCGAGGTAAACTTTATGCAAATGATCATGATGAAAGTTGATTATGAAAGTGCCAAACGTTGCAAAGATGATGTGCATGTCAAAATACAATCAAAGTGTATGTAGGAAACTTGTCCAAAACAAGAAATCGTTGGAAATGTGCCAAACATGGCAAGGTTAAGGATCAAAAAATGTCCAAAGCAAGACATTGCTAGAAAGTGTGCCAAATGTGGCCATGATGAGGTTTATGAAACCGAAGTGGTTAGAGGAAAGTTGTTCAAGACAAGAAATTGTTAAAAGAGGTGCCAAACGTGGCAGTGTTTGAAGAAAATTCTGTTTAGTGAAAAGGAAAGTGAATTATCATTTCATTCCTAACTATAGACTTTGGACTTGTAATTTATCTCCTACGAGATGAACATGCCGCCGGTGGGGTATGGTGTATGATGTGAAGGTAAGGGCTTATGTGGGCCTGTGGTGTTTGATGTGCAGGTAAGGGCTTATGTGGGCCTGAGGTGCTTGATGTGGTGGTAAGGGCTTATGTGGGCTAGTGTGATGTATGAAGTGAAGGTAAGGGCTTGTGTGGGCCTGAGGTGCTTGATGTGGTGGTAAGGGCTTATGTGTGCCTGTGGTGGGATGATGGTGGTCATGTTTGAGCTCTGGTTCCAATTGGTGTTGTCATAGCAATTGTTGGAACCAACAATTGCCCCCAGTATTTTTCCCTTAAGACAATCTGAGCTAGATTTCATGGCAATCGATCATTCCGATCGATTGCCCCCCAGTATTTTCTTTGATCAAACGTGCGAACGAGTCTCGTCCTCACATGGTCAAGGCTTATGTTCTGATTTGGTGCTTCCTAACCTACACTCGACGTGTTTGGTGTTTACACTCGTTTCTCACGTACGGTCACAACTTCTAGACCATTGAATTTGATATTTGATGAATTTACGCATTCGATCTGTTACTTTCACGTGATTGGATAAACACTACCAAGTCGGAAGTCTTTGAGGCTTATAACGTGGCCATAGGGTGTGATGAAAGACGACGGGATCATGGAGGGATATTTGAGGTATGTGGAGCTTAAATGGGTGACCAAAGCTGCAACTTGCGTCTTCTCTCGGATTCATCTTCCTTGTCTTGAAGTCGTCTGGCTGCTTCATGTTGACGTTGTTTTTCGAGCTTCTGGACCTGGACTTTTGAAGTTGTCCTTTGCACCATTTCCCTTTTCGTCATTTGGACTTTCTCGAGGCACTTCGGGTTTGTCTTTTGTTTTATCCTTTCTTGGCTTTGCCTTCGGGGTTCTTGTGTTTTCCGGTTTTGGGCTTCGAGAGCTGTTTTGATGTGAGCTCTTTTGATCCTGTGTCACTCTGGGACCATTTGCGGATCGCTTTGTCATGCTGATAGCGGCGTTGCTTCTTTGGACTGATGAGAATGTTATCTGAGAGTCGGGCTCCTCGCCTCCTTTGGTCACCGGGTCGGACATTCATCATTGGCTGGGTTATTTTGTGGAGTTCATAATATCGAAAAGGGATATATGAAAGGCTCAGCGGGGGTGCCTAGGGTTTAATGACAGGGTTCACAGGCTTTTGGCTGTGTGGTGCTGTACCTAGGTGCTTCGTCATTCCTGATAGTTGTATATCCGTTCTTTGTTACTTTTCACAGGTCTAAGTGTAAATTTACAAATTATCTCCTTCAGTCGGAGTTATGCCGTTTACCTCACCTTTGGATGTGGTCTCACCGGAGTCGTGTAAAAATGACACGCTCGTTCGCTCATGGTTTTTCCGCTCAAGACACTCTCGTGAATTTCACTCAGAGACTAGTTCACACGCTTAAACGAAAGATGAAAGATGATGAACCTAAACTCAGATTGCCCCCAGTATTGATTTGGGGTTAATGACGACAATTTAAAAGATATGGATTTGGAACCGCTTTGGGGGTCATTTGGATGTTTTGGGATAAGCTGTGGGGTTTGGTAAGGCATGTCCAAAACTTCAGAAACAATATACAAGTCCTTGTATTCCATTGTCGGGAGATAATTAATTCATGAACCATTTTCTCAAAAGAAACTTGTGTGAAACAAAACCTTCTCTTTTTTTTGTGTTATCATTTAGACTTGAAAAAGTCATCGATTTGTGAACATGAGGAAGAAGATGATTTAACAAGATCGATGCTTCTTATTAGTGGTCAGAAAACGATCATTCTTTGAAAATATGAGAGGTGCATTTGGAAGATGAGTGTTATGGCAGGTTATGCAGTAGAATGCATGGGAACCCTAAAAATTCTGTTGAATCCAAATCCTGCTGAACCGTCTGAAGTCGGCATGTTGAAGACTCGAGCTCTTGACCGCCGGGATGTCGCTAAGATGACTGCGATCGTCTTCTTCTTGACTCTTAGTAGGCTCCTAGGAATGCCTATGGATGACGCATGAGACACTTGGGCCTGGATGTGAGGTGCATGGGTTGAAACAGTTTCATGAATGTGGATTAGGCGCTCGGGCCTGGATGATTTTCATGGATGTGGATAGGCACTCGGGCCTGGATGAATTGAAAGTGAGGCACACATGCCAGAACGATTCATAAGCGGGTTGGCACTCGGGACAGAATGAGGATGCGGCACTGGGGCCAGAACATGTTGTGAGACTGTGGCACTAGGCCGGAATGTTTAGAATATGTGGCACTTGGGCCAGAAAGTGTTTGAGGATATGGCGCTTGGGCCTGAATGTGTTTAGGAAAATGGCACTTGAGCCGGAATGATTTGGGATTGTGGCACTTGGGCCAGAACGATTTCAGATTGAAGTAAGAAATATGGGCCAGAGGGACTTCTAGACTGGAACGGATGTGCGGGCCTGAATACCCTTAATCTGGAAGTGGAATAAACGGGCCGAAGGAAGCCACATGGACCGTGAATGTGCCACTGGGCCGAGAGAGAAACCTTGAAGCCTAAGATTCGTTTGATGATCTTGTTGGGCCTTGAGGCCAGAAACTAGAATGAATGGCTTGCGCAAACTATCTGGGATTCAAATGTTTTATGCTATGGGCCAAAATTTTGGATTCAGAGCAAAGTTCGTGGGCCAAAACTATGAATTGGTCTATGGGCCCAGATTAAGTGAGTTATGAGTGTGGTACTTGGAATATTCTAAGAATTTGGCACCTGGGCCAAAATGTGGTTTGGGCTAGAAAGAGGGTGCATGGGCCGAAATGATTTCTAAACCATGTCCCAGATGTGAATTGGAATTTGGGGCCGAGTACTTCTCTGATTGGGCCTAAAAGATGATACTTATACCTAGGATTTTGGGCCAAAGCCCGAGTGGAAAGTCTTTCTAGACTAGAATAAACCCTGAAACGGAAAGGCCTGATGGATTTTCATGAACTGCTTTCGGTGGATTTGTTTTCATGGGCCTAGAACTAAATTGATAATTCAAATTGGGCCGAAAGAGAGAATCACCTAGGTCTAAACTTTTGGGCCAGAGCCCAAACAAACAATTCATTATTCAAACCAAACAGGGCCTTAGGGCCGCAAACAATGAAGTCGTAAATTCCAGGTTGGGCTGAGTTGATATAGGAAGAGTTCCTATCAATTTCTAGGCTGGCAGTGGGCCGGTCATACAAGCAAACAAGGCCCACACAAGTTCAACATGTCCTTACTAGACGCTTCAACCAAATTGGGTATGGATCGATCCGGAGAGGTGCTTGGGGCATGGGCCCAGGTCACCACAAAGGAAAAGGGCTTGCACGCTATTCTCTTTGGGCTTCCCCACTTTTTTCACATCACCTGAAGGTGTGCGTCTACGGTCGGGTCTTTGACTGACCAAACAATGGGCTAGGTAAGGGTACTGCCAGGAAAATGCTTGGGGCTAAAGCCCAGGTATTAAGGGTGTGGTTAGACGACACCCTCCTCTTTTCCCCCCCATTTATTCACATCACCTAAAAGGTGTGAGTCCCTGACAGGGGACCCTCAAACGGGTCCCGGGGTGAAACTGGTTTGCGTGGACCCTCGCTCTCATATGATGCAAGGGTGCAAAAATTAAAGTGCGCACATAAAAAACAAGCAACATAGTAAAAGCCATAAACAAACGTTTTCAAGTTAAACCCTCTTTCTTAAAATTAAACAAGTTAAAATTAAGAAGTTATCCCAGCAGAGTCGCCAGTCTGTGAGCCTCGATTTTAAACCCTATCCTATGTGGATTAAAGCTGATTAGGATCTAATCGGGTTTTAGGTCCACCTATAACCTAAGATTAATAACTATGTCATAAAACAATAATTACAATTTAAACCTAAGCTAGCTCACTGGAACCTATTATGAGTCGCCACCTAATTTTAACCTAGATCAAATTAGGAAAGGAGAGTTCGGGTTCGGGGGCTTGATATTCGACTTTATTAGGGTTCAATTACTTTCATTACCCTTCCTAGGTCGTTTTTTCCTCTACTTGGTTTATTTACGGCTTACTACAAAGTCGTTTTTAACCTAAGTGCGCGCTTCTGTTTTTTTGTGTTTTTTTAGCATTTTTTGACCGAAAAGTAAAGTGAATTGGAAGCTACCTAAACTAGGGTTCGGAGGCAGAATTAGGTCAAATTTGCTTACGTCCGTAGCCACGGACCCCATGTCCGAGACCACGGACCCCAGTTAACCTAAACTATACAGAAAAGTCGAAAATAAAGAAAAAACAAAAATTTGCAGGGTCTGGGGCCTCGGACAGGCTGTCCGAGGGCCCGGACATTATCAGAAACCTAAATTTTGAATTTTTTTTAAATCCCGCCGCCGTCCGGGGTGTCCGTGGTCTCGGACAACGCGTCCGAGGTCCCGGACCATATGTCCGAGGTCACGGACCACCCACGGACAGGGGTTTTCAGAAGGTTCCCGAGGGTGTTTTGAGCTCAAATTTTATGGGTGTGTAGCCTGAAAGGTTTACAAGTCGTTAGTGATTGAAAGTTTTCGATTTGAATTCGAATTAAGCACGAAACTTAGTAAACAAGTTATTGGACAGAAGCTTGAATAAACAGCAATACAGAAGCTTACAAAGGTTAGTTTGAGCCCAAGTTCGAGGCAAGACAGATAATACCGTGGAGAATTAGGGAAGCTGAGTTTCTACCTGTTTTACCTTCGGATTCACAACGTTTCTTCACACCGGGATTCGTCGAGCGCTTCGTTGATGGCAGACCCGAAAGGATTCGAACCGGGCTTCTGGTGGTTGGTTGTTCTTGCTGTTCTTCACGTTTTGGTGGTGTTTTTGTGGGGTTTTGATGATTATTGGTGCTTTGGGAATTGGAAAACGTGTTTAGATGGTGATTTCGGGGATTTTCGGTATGATTTGGGTGGCCGGGTGTTGGAAAACGTGAGAGAGAGAGAGGAGACTGCCTCTTTGGACTCTCTAGGGTTCTTGAGCATATGAGGTTCTCCTTTTATCCAAAAACCTATCCCCTATATAGACTTTCTTAAAGATAAAGAGAATCTAGTAAAAGTAAGATTTTTGGTATTTTAATTAAAAGATTTCCCAAAGGAATTTTGCTGTGAAATTTTAACCACATGTCAAGGATGGATATTATGAATTTTCTGAGGTGGAAACCAATATTTTAAATGTTGGAATATTTTAAATCGAATTTCTTGTTAGAATCAGTCAGAAATTGCTAGAAAAATTATTGGTAACTCGAAAAATCAAAATTACAACGCCATTATGCTTAGAATGTCATCCTCTATCATGGGTTAAAATATCAAAGCATTTCAAGCTGATTTGGGCACCCTTTGGAGGAGAGAGAAAGCTCATAGGAGGCCTCAGAAGCCTTTAAAGATTACCAAAACGCCCCTGAAAATGACGAGAGCTGCTCCCATGCCATGGAACACGCCGATCGAGCCGGAATCCCTCACCACTTGATTAAAATGCCCCTCACAACACCAGCACCCGTAGGCCTTAACCCAGGGGGTCAAAATTTTGGGTATAACACATCCCAATGGACCAAGACACTACGGGTATCCCTCTTTCGAGAGACTCCGTTGTCTCGTCCTTATCCTGGTGTAGTCCCAGTCTCCCATCTTTTCGTAGAAGTTTACAATGCAAATGTCTGCCTGGATGTCTGGAATCGGTTCAGCTTCCAACTGCTGAGCGATTTCCACGATTTGTGTAATAACTGGATGGAACTCTTGGGTATTCCCGGTGGTGAGACTCCATCTTGCACCCTCATGTTTGGTAATTCTTGGCATACGGATTCCAATCCCTGCCCAAGCTCATCATCTTTAATTTCATCCTTGCTCCTCCTGGGTACTCCGGTGTGTAAAAACCTCCCGGTCCCATTCCTAGTTGATTGCATCTCCTGATGATGGCTATTTGTGCTTCGGGTGTCAGGTATCCCCTTAATAAAATCATACCTGGGCGGATAACCTGACATTGTTCGGTTGGAAAGTGTATGGTTTCGATGTCGGTGTGCTCCAGGCTAGATGTAGATGGTATAGGGGTAGCAGATGTTGAATCTTCCTAAAGTGGTAGTAGGTTATATCTTACTTAAGTTCTAATGTCATCTTATTCTTACTTAGCTCATTTATTCACCAAACATGCATGATAATGCGGTAAGCAGGTAGTTTTATTACTAAATGGTTATAGTGGTACCTGGCCTCGATGAGGGTTCAGGCTCATCATCCCGGTCCACCATGTGTAAAGTGGGTCCCGACTTCTGGGTCACCCGTGGGTTTTGTCCGCCGGCTGCTGCACCTTCCTCTGACCGTCAGATCCAGCTCCCTGATCGGTCTTGCCCTTGCCCCTGGTATCGAGCCTATAGGCTCTGCTAGCAGGGTTCCGGTAACACTCATATGCCCGGTGTCCATAAACTCCACAAAAGTTGCACTCCACCTTATTCCCTTTACAATCGAGCCCGGGGTGGTCCTTGTGACACCACCTACAAATGAAGCGTCGCTGGTAGCCACCACCGGCTCCCTTCTCAGTCTCAGATCCTGATGATTCATAATGTCAATTCTTATATCTCAAATGGTTACTAATTATTTCTAACTCATTCATTGTTAGTTTCCTTACCCTTTGGCGCCTTAGAGCGCAGGGGTGTAGCTGCAATAGCATACGTCAACTTCAATGGCTCTTCCGAAGCCTTCTCTTTTCCTCCTTCCCCTTTGGGTTCTGATTTTCTGGGCCTGAGGCTAGTACTTTTGTTTCTTGTACCCTCCTTGCCCCTGACTTTCTGAGCTCTTACCAGCACTCTTCGTTTTTGCATTCTCCTCGTCCCTCAGCTGGACGGTAATCTCAACCTTAGCAGCGGCATGATAGCACTCCTGCTTTTCCATAATATTAATCACACTTATTTCTCATAATCTAAATCTTATTCACCACTTACTCAAATCTCAATCATTCTTATTACCTGCAAGGTAGTGTAGCTCGTCGGCCCCATGCCGTAGCGGAGTCGATGGCTAAGCCCTCCATAGAAGCGGTCCACCAAGATCTGGTCAGAATACCCTAGACCTGGCAGAAGACGGAGCAAGGCAGTGAACTCTGAGTAATACTCGTCCACTGTCATCTTGTCCGACTGCTTAAGCGCATCCAACTGCAAGCGCTTCTTCGTCTGAACATGGGCGGGGTAGTACTTTGCTCGTAGCAAGGCGGTGTACTGCTCCCAGCCGAACTCTAGATTGGTCACATGCTCGGCCCTCACCAGCTTCCACCAATCGCCTGCCGCCCCCTTCAGATAGAAAGCAGCTAAGCGCACCTTGATCCCAGCAGGGACATCAAGGGTCTCGAAGGCGGTCTCCAGCTCGGAGATGTATGCCTCAAGCTTGGCGGGATCGGTCTCCCCCTAAAATGCGCGGGTCGAAGATCTGCTAGACTCTTACCCAGTTTGGTTCCCTAGGTTGTGGCGGTGGAGGTGGTGCACCCACACCAGGCTGATAGCCCATGTGCCCTAAAGCGGCAGCTACGATCTCTGCGATCGTCTGCCTCCAGGTATTCCTGAAGTATCCTCACCCGGCCGCGACCTCGGCCTCTTCTAGGGCGTCCTGCCATCTGAACAAGCATAACTTACATTAGATTCGTATTCACCACTGTTTGGTTAGTAAATTTATAACGTCCGTAGACGGTAAAGACAATCCACACTTATTAGTGGTCATCTGACTCTACTCACTCTAACTAACTTTCACACCCTTAACCCAACACTTATTCCTTAACTTATATCCTAACTCGGTGGTTACTCATGTCCGGTATTTCTTGATCAGAGCGTAACTACGCTCTGATACCACTTTTGTAACACCCCATCCAAAGCCTATCGTGGTTATCGCAAACTGAACACTTAATCGAATACGTCGCAGCGGAAATAATAACACCTGGACCTTGCCACGGTCTGATCGTTAGAATATACCGGCTTTAACGTTTACAATACTTATCCAAAATACTTATCCAACTCAAAACATCAACATTCACATACCACAACCAACCGAGTACTAGTATCTTAAACATAATCTCAAACTTACATCAGTTTAATATAAACAATCGGGTGCACAGGCGCAACCCGAACTCAAAATAAACATCCCACCCTAAGTCTAACCGCTCCTACTCTCGTAGTGCGTCCTCATGGGTCTCTTACCTGCAAGTGTAAAAATAGCCCCGAGGGGGGGTCAGCACGAATGCTGGTACACCCTCTCATGGCCCCCAAGCTAACGGGGCTACGACGACTAATTGTCGATAGCATGGAAATTGATTACATACACAAGCATAATATGAAGTGCAATAACAATAACCACAGATGAACATATATAGTTCACAAACAATGAACGTCTCAAGCGTTCCCTTATCAAGTGGGTTAGTAACCCCCTCCTTAGTCCTCATTTCCTTAATCTCATTTCCTTACCTTACCTTAATCTTAATCTTAATCTTAGTATACAAACCTTCCTGGAAGGGATTGGTTGTAGCTTAATTCGAACCTGGGATTTAGGTGATCCCACCGCACCATCTTAATGCCACCTACTCTGGACGGGAGTCCAGCGTAGCTGAGCCGGCAACCGGCCCTAGGCTACAAGTCCGAAGACAAGTCCTTAAGCGGAGGGCGGATCTGATTCAGATACCGTCCCCCCTTTTGCTTAGCATGCATGACCGGAGATCGGTCCCGGGTTTCCTCACTCAAGTTTCAGTTAGTAGACATCTTAAACACCATGTGCTAGCTAAGCCTTAACGGGCATTAACCAACAACCATCAAACTTAACTCTTTTCTTAACTCAGTAAGTACTAAACTTGGTTAGTAACCATCTCAAGTCTCGCGGGTTAGTGTAAAGATAACACAAACACAACGAGAATAAATATAACCGGTTGCATGCTTTATCTTGTTTTAGTCATAGCAATTAAACAGATAGCACACAAGCCGAGGGACACCTCGTTAGCAAGCAGGTCACAAGAAGGATTGTACCGTTCACCGTCGACGATCGTTTGGTTTATCTCCTTCCAAGTCCCAATTCACAAAGCCTAAAACATTGATTCAGTTTTCGGTTACTATTCAATCCAACTCAATAGAATTTATTAACCTTCCTAGACATCAACTTTTACCCTTTGTTTTCACTAAGCCTTATGGTTTTTAACTTGACTCCTAAGTGCATCATTTTCTCATTATCTATTACACTTACTCTCCCACTTAATGACCATTACACCACCAAACATGTCCTTAATAATCTTATAACAAGCGTACTTAATTATCCCCATCATTTCCTAACCTTAAACAAGGTTTTTGGTCCATACAGTGGCCTGTCCGAACTTGTGTCCGGACTTCCAAGTTCGGACACAAGTCGAGACTCAAAACTGAAAACAGACGCCTATCCGAACTTGTGTCCGGACTTCGGAAGTTCGGACATGGGTCGAGGAAAATTCAAAGTAGAAGCAGACACGTCCGAACTTGTGTCCGGACTTCCAAAGGTCGGACACAAGTCGAGACTCTGAAAATTTTCACGCAACAGGGCTTGTCCGAACTTCCATGTCCGGACGGATGTTCGGACAAGGCAAAACACTCATTTTCTAAGCCTTCAAACACTTAACCAATTTTCACCAAACTCCTCCTAAACCTCCATAATGTCTTCTAACTTCATTTGGTACATTTACACCCTCATACAACATCCCACAAAACTCATTTTCTATCTCCTTAAACACTACTCACTTCATACCAAAATTCCTACACTTATGATATTTTCTCCTTGGTTTTCTAGTGGTGTTTCATACCTATGACAGCCACTATGCCAATAATGTTCCTCACTACTACAACATCATCCCAAGCATATTTTCTTGCGCTTTCCAAGGTTTTCCTTAAATTCTAAACTCTAGTTTCTATCTAAATCATCTCAAAATTTCACACTTAATCACACCAAACTTACCAAGGTTTCCTAGCTTCCTTTATCAACATTTACCTAAGTCCTAAATACTCAAATACATTCTCTTGATTCCTAAATCCTTCATAGTAATGCCTAAGTCATTAAAACTCATTAAACACCTTAAACTCACCCCTTTTTCATCGAGACAACCTCTACAACTTCCTAGTACTTCCTTAGTCATGAAATCTCCTTAGAATATCCTAAACACTTAAGTTCTCCTTTAAATTTTGCCATGGGTTCTCTAGTATATAGTACCTCCTAACATATGGTTTTTCTCCATCAAACAACCAATACCCCCCAAATTCTCATCACAACACCTTAACACACAATCTACACTAAAACTTCACCACATCATCATATATTGCTTAAACTCAAAATGCTTGGCACTTAGGCCCTTAAATGACAATAATCTTAACCACTGAATTTCCACATATATTGCCTTCAACCTGCGAATACACTCAACAAGGGTCCCATTGAAATAAAATGCTTCTTGTAATTCATTTCCACATTGTTTTAACTATCTCTTCTTCTCATTGCTCTTTAGTCAAAAGTTCACAAGTATAGTCATTGTTTCTTCTAGGTTTTTATAACACCTTCCCAATATAAACTCTACACTAAACTCATCATATACCTAAATCCCATTCCCTTAAACAACAAGACATCTTAAGGTAAGTAATTTACCTTGTTCTTTTACAAGCTTAAAAAGCTTTCTTCCTTAGGTTTTTCTTTGTTCAATCTCGGTCACCAATGTGTATCTCCTTGCCAATGTTCTAACCAATATCCAATGACTCCAATGAGTACTAGATAACACATTAACCCTAAGGAACAAACCCTAGGTTAACAATATGCTTTAAGGTATAATGTGATTGTTTTACCTTGGTTTCTCAAGACAAATGGATATGAAGCAAGAAGGACCTCCTCTCTCCTTTGAAGAGTAGAAACAAGCTAGAACAAGGCATAAACATGGAGTCCCATGAGCACTAATTTTCAGACATGTGAAGAAAATGGTGGAAACCTAGATTTTCTTACACTTTCTTTACCTTAAGAGAATGGAGATGCCAATGGAGTCTCCAAACTTGAATTTCCTCCTCTAATGGTGGTTTGACTTGGCACCAAAATGAAGCTCTTGAAGTTTTGAAAAGATAGAAAGAAGGAGCTTGAGCTAACTAAGAAGAGTATGTATTTGTTTTGGATTTGGAGCTAAAATGAGTAAGATGTGACCAAGGAAGGATGGAGCTTTCATGGAGGTTGAGTTCTACGTGAATGGAGAAGGGAGAGAGCAGCTCAAACCGTGGAAAACAAGGAGAATGAAGAAGTGAGGAGAGAGAACTAATAAAGTGTGATATTTATGTAAAAGGTGAATAGTGATTTTACTTTATAACTCTCATTTGCTTTCTTATTTTCTTATGTAACACCCCATCCAACATTAACACACTTACAACAAACTGCAGCGGAAAAACAACCTCATCACATTACTTAACTCGTTGGTGTTACACGCCGTTAGCCACCCACGTGGCTAACAAGGCTAATACATACACATTGTACCGGTCTGATGGGCTAAATTCCCAAGCGTCTACACATTACTATCCCTTTCCATTAACACAACAACAACATACACCTCCCAACTATACCGAGTATTTATAAACAGATGCCGACAACAATTTCGGTCTTACTACACCTACTGTATGCATACACTTAATGATTACCTATGTACAACGACTACCCATCCTACTCTCGAACGGCTTCCAGCACTTCGTACCTGAAATAGGAAAAAGGAGAAAGGGTGGCCCCCAAGGGGCTCAGCACCTTTGCTGGTATGGTAATCCCGCAGCCCACATGCTACCGGGCCACGCGCAACTAATTGTCGTCTTAGCATGCGGTTGATTATATTTAAATCATGCATCTAACAGTGAACACACATCACATAACATTTTGCCTCAATGGGCTCAACAAACAGATAATATATCCTTACTTAATAAGTCACTCATGGTATTCAATATCCCTAGAGTGTTCCTCCTCTAATGGAGCTACTTCCTTAATAGACGACACTTACCCTTAAATCGGGTTATCCTTAAACGCCTCTTTCCTCAAACTGGGATTCATATCCATGATCCACATACTCCACATTTTACAACACATAACTTACACTACATAACATATACAACACTTTGCACGTTTCCACGTGCACAACATAATACCGCAACAGATATTGCATCACAACAAAATACATAACATAACGGGAATGGTCTCTTAGGAACCGACCCAAACATAATTAGTTCACTGGGAGAGCCTAGAGGATGCTGTCAAACTCATGCTAAGCTCGTTTACATAACTCGTTACCGTTCTGTTAGGCGAACGGATAACTTAACATAAAGATGGATCGGGTTTAGTGACCCGAACACAACATACATAATCCCCAACAGACGTGAGTCAAGAGCCTTGGTTAAGCTCAGGGGTGATCGAAGACCAATGAAGGAAGACAATCAACAGAGAGGAGCTGAAGAAACTGTATACAACAACTCCCAAACAACGCGCGACCGGAACAACCGGATTCCTCACCCCCCATAATATATAAATATTCACAGTTAAAGACTCCGCTGTGGAACCTATCACATCATCACACAATACAGTATTACAACTGAGTTAATCACGCAAAGGAGGGTCATACACTTACAGCAACATCACACAACTAACTCACGCATAGCCGTGGTTAGAACGTTCCTTAGGTCAGAAACGTTATTACCGGATACCGTTCTCTTACGTTTACCTAATAGTGGTTAACTAGCCCTTCAAGCGCATTTGAGGTTACCGGTATCGGTACGTAAACATACAACAACAATAACGACTGTAAACTCGTTTCATGATTTATCTTATAACGTGGCAGACACACAGAAAAAAAACACATTGGCATACAAGCCGGTGTAATCCGGTAGGACACAGGTTGCAAGAAAACCATACCTGTCACCGGAGTCCACTTTACCACGTCCACTTATGTTCCTCGAGCGATTCTCGAACAACTGTTAACATCACATGTGTTTTTATTAACATCGGGGTTTGCTTGATTATTAATGTCTAATGCTTAACTTTCCCCGTTAACTTAGTTACATAACTTTACATTTTAACTTGTTTTACTTTTACATTTTGATACAACTTTTCACCCACTTAATTGCCATTTAAAACTCACCTAACATGTCCTTAACAACCTTATAACATCATTACCTATTAATCCCCATCATTACATATCATTTCATAACCTTAAACCATGTTTTTGGTCCGACGGACTTGCCGACCGGACTTACCCAAGTCCGGTCGATTCCAGAACAGTTTTCCATCAAAATTTTCTACTCCGACCGACCTTGTAAGTCCGGTCCTATGTCCGGTCCATTCCAGAAACTAATTCCCACAGGGTAAACTGGGCCCGACCGAACTTGCAAGTCCGGTCGCAAGTCCGGTCTGCCCCAGATCTTTGTTTTCCTTTTTACATTCAACTCCAAACTTCACCCCATATATCCAAGTATACCCTAACCTCATTTGGGCACTTCAAACACACCTTTATCCATGTGCTAAACTCCTTAAATCACTCACCAAAACCATTTATCATTCACAACTTCTTACAAATTTCCTAGCACTTGGAATGTTTTCTCCTTAAGATTTCTAGGTGGTATTTCACCTATAATGACCACTATACCAAGGTGTTTCCTCTACACCTTAACATCATCTCTCAAACTTCTTTTCTTACTAACTAAATCTCCTTTTTCACATCTTACCTAATCATCACTTATTCCTTGGATATCAACACTACCTAAACCTTAAACAAACTTCTCCAAGACTTAAATACATTCTCAAAACACACATTGAATTCCTAGAACTTCCAAGATAACACCTAAATCCTTGCATCACTCTAAATCATCTTAATACATGTTTTCCTCCCAAGTAAAACATTTGTTCACCTTTTACACTTCCTAGTTCACCAAACTTACTTAAAACACTTAGCACTTCTTACACATTTTCCAAATTTGCCATAGCTTCTCTTGTATATACTCACATCCAAACACTTAGGTTTTACCTTATTTCATTCAAGAACACCTAAAATCCATCAAACACATTTTTATTCACAAACTTCACACATTTAGCACTACATCACAATATAGTGCATAACTTAAATTGCTTGGCACTTAGGCCCTTAAATAACATGGCTCTTAGGCCCTTAAATTGCATAAACCTTAAACACTGAATTTCCCACATAAATAATGCCTTTGACCTGCAAATACACCCAACAATACATATGCCCTTAATAAACTCCTTGAGAGCATTTCACTAGCTCATTTACCATTGGCTCCTTAGGCATTTCATTAAGCAATCAAGTTCATTTTCCTAAGGCATTTAAACTACATTGAGATAGCGTGTTTACCTCTTTTCCTCACAAACTTCTCTTGTTTCCTTGTAAAACCGGTGGGGTGTTTGGGTGTTTGTCAACTTCTAAACAATGTACAATAATAGAATGAGTATTCAAGCATTATGCTTCATCTCATTGTAAACCCTAGTTACACATATTGTTTTAACACATTAAGGTAATTGTTTTACCTTGGAATTGGAAGAGAACTTGAATAAGTATCAAGAGAGGACTCCTCCTAGCCCTTGGAAGATTCAAATGAAGCTAAAACAAGCAAGGTAAAGACACCATGGTGAGGTGAATTTTCGGCCATGTACTAAAAGGAGAGGAAACTTGATTTTTCTTTGAGATTCCTTACCTAGAAGCAAAGGAGATCAATAATATGTGGAAAGACAAGCTCAAGCTCCATCAATGGTGGAACTCCATGGCACCGAAATGGTGATCTTGAAATTTTGAGAAGATAGGAATGAAGAGCTTGATGAGAGGAAGAGAATGGTGGTGTTTGTTTTTGATTTGGTTAAGTGAGCTAGGTTTTACAAGGGTTCAAAGGTGGACTTCCATGGTGGTGGTGCTGTATGAACGTGAGAACAGAGAGAAGAGAGGTAGAAGAGAGCTTGGATACGTGGGAAAAGAAAGAAGGAAATGAGAGAATGGGATAAGTTTTGCTTTTGGAAGATATTTGTACTTAAAAAGCAAATAGTACTTAAGTTAGTCATTCTTTATTTCCTTAGCATGTTAACAAGGGTGGTGAGTCACCACACCTTAAAACCGGCCCCCAATAGTACCTAGGGGTATTTTAGACTTTATTAATCAATTGTCTCACTTATAATAACATATGTTACAAAATAGCTTATAAAAATCACTATTCACAAAAACAAGGCACATTGTTGTGAAATTTTTGATTTCCCATTGATATAGACTTCCAAATGTGATACTATATATTACACATGTTATTAAAGAGTAATGATGGACATTTAGCCATTCAAAACTCATTTACAAGACAATTTTTCAAAAACGTGCTTTAAGACTCCTTAAAGCACATTTTGTGTTTTAACTTGTTTTCAAGCTTGGTTTTCTTTGGTAATTGATTTAATATGTTCATTAACATATTTCTAAGGTATAGGTATGACCATTAGGTCTTATACACATTTATCCCAAGCTTAGAGCACATTTTTGCTCATATTGACTTTAAGGTATTTTCTTGTGTTTTATTTGGTTTAACTGTCCACCAAAGTTTCCTAAGGACTTATTTAGCCCTATCAAATCATAATTAAATGTTATCAAGTCTTGGTAGGCTCTTTGGGTCCTAACCAAGTTCACTCATAGCTTAGAGCATGTTTTTGCTCAAACTGTGTCTTAATGCTTTATTGCATTTAC
This sequence comes from Limonium bicolor, assembly GCA_023374045.1. Taxonomy (NCBI): domain Eukaryota; kingdom Viridiplantae; phylum Streptophyta; class Magnoliopsida; order Caryophyllales; family Plumbaginaceae; genus Limonium; species Limonium bicolor. The sequence continues at coordinate 255,841,806 of CM041782.1, read as the reverse complement.
TATGGTCTAAATTGTTCACTGATGTTACTAAGGCACTTTTTAGCCTTTACATACCATAGTTTGATATTTAAACCACATATCAAGGTTTGGGGTATTTCAATCTACCACCCTTAAAAGAACTTCGTCCTCGAAGTTCACACTTTCCACACATCATTAGATTTGAACACAGGAATCACTTGGAAATAAACTTCCATAACCAAACACACTTTACATCACAACCTCGGACTTAATGGTCCGGGCAACACATTCACATCCACACATAACATAACATATCCTCATGATAACCTCGGACTATTTGGTCCGGGTATCTTAACAACACTTACACATACATAACAACCCCTTGGACTCACTGGCTTCGGGTAACATCACAACATTTGGACACATAGGTCCCCATAACATAACAGTCTTCAGACACTTAGGTCTATGTAACACAACACATTTAGACTCATAGGTCTCAATAGCATACACTTTTAGGAGATCAAAGTCAAAATAACATTTATTACACATACCACACAACATGTCATAGCATGTATAACAATCAAAAATATCTTTTACATACACACTGTGATCCCGCAGAACCCGGTCGCGATGGACACCTTCCGTCCCCGTGCCTTTGGGAGATTAAAACAATCACTTAAGTTTAAAATTTCCTTGTGAGGTTAAGTAAGAAGACTTTAATTATGTAAAATATACATCAACGTTTTATAAATACCAGTTTAAAATCCTTTTGAAAACACACACAACTCCAAGTCCAACTTAAGCTCTTTGCTTCTTTCCTTAGCGTGGTTATTTGTGACCACTTATAGGGAGCTTCAAGAATCATCCAACCCTGATGTGATCAGCATCAGTGTAGAACTATCCTTCCACTCCAATTTGTGTTCGGCTTCCCTTGATCACATGCAAATCAAGTTCCACCTCCCACTTCATTTTCAAGCATCAATTAAATCACTCATTTCCAATTTTCTATCTTTTAAATCATTCTAATCATGATCATAACATCTCCAAAGGATAGAACTCCGTCTATCAGTTACCTCCATTCACTTTAATCATGTTGCCTAGGGAATCTTATTCTCACTAGGTTCTATGTCGGTTCATACCCTTTCATGCATCACTATATAGTATATATATATACACATATATTTATCAAAATACAACACCTGGTTTTACATTTATACACTGTCGGGGCTTTTGTTCCCCCGGGAGTTTCTCTACTCCCCACACTTGTATTATCACACACAACTGTTAACAAATACACACACTTATCACAATGGTATTCGCATCTTCTGTGCGCAATTACCACAATTAAACCATGAATGAATGTGTATGTTTACGTATAACACACACACCAATCATCAAAACAATAATATAATTTGTGATATGCACAATATAAGTCACATACACTACATACACTTGTACGGTAATATACACTAAGTGGTTTTGCGCTCTACCCCCCTTAAAAGGATTACGCCCACGTAATCAATCACTAACATTGGCTTATAATGTTCTGCCGTCGTGAAGTGTTTTAAACTTCCACGCGGTCTATTACACAATGGATTCTGATTAGAGGATCTTAACCATATTGGCGGTTTAGTTCCTAAACCAAGAATTCTCATTGGAGTTTGTTTAAACTCTTAGTTAGTTTCGATTCTGGCCTGTTAGGCTTTAGGCGTTAATAATATCTATTCACTCGTGTTCACCATGTACATTCAACACTTGAATCACTGGCTCACTAGTTTCTGCTGCGAAACTCTAATAACTGTAGAGCTTAATTGCCCTTGTTAGTCTTACTGTATTGTACATCCCCAATTGTCACCTTCATCTTGGTAACAATGGTTTCTCAACCGACACGTGGTATCTCTTACCGTTGGCGAATTCGGTGAGTTATACACTCCCTATCCACTTCCATAACAATTTACTGTGTATACCACTATGTATTTCACAATGATTGACTTGTTCCTTTCCGACTTACTGTCGGTTGAGATTGAGCTACTACCTAGTGTGTAGTGCTCTCTCAGCTATTTCCATATTTGGGGTATATCCATACCGATATTTGACAGTTAGTGCTACTGTAATCACTTACTGTTAATCATGTCTCCACATTTGGTTTTTACAAGTACTCTTTTATTGGTGTGGTCTTGCATTCCTATGCATCGGCCATTATAACATTATTCCTCCACAATTAACATGTTTCCAATTCCTAGCTATCCCACTCGATCATTACTGCGCAAGTGCAATACCAAAACACTCAGTCATACAGAGTGCAGAGGCGTAAACTCTCGACAGTAAATCCCTTCTATGTGATTCGCATGGAATTCACACTGTGTTTCACTGCAATTCTGATCTCGTAATACTGGCTACTGGCTTACTGCCGAGTCTGTTTAACATCAATTATCTTGCATCTCACTGAGTTTAACTCATAACTGATCTTATCTGTTACGTTTTCGTTTAACAACACTTATACAACAGTCGCTTGTTGCGCACCGTGCTCTTACTCCCTGTATAACATCAGCTTATATCGTGTTTACCGTCACATTAACTTCCAGACATATACTTACATTATTCACATTATGGTTCATCCCTCCTCTTGGATGACTACTAAATGCTCCTGAGCATCGATCATTCGAGTCACAAGCCGACATTATTCAGCTCGGTTGTTTCACTTTATACACACATGCTATTAAGCTAACTGCTCTTTTTCAGTAATAACGTCGTCCATCCTTAACATATTTCTTGAACTTGATCCACATAACTACCGCTCCTGCGGTTTCAGAATATCGAGAGGTTGTTCCCCACTCTTAATGCAGTGGTTTGTTTACCACTCTATTCACTTATATAACATAAACTTCTGCAACCAATCGAATTTATATAACATATCTTGTTTATGGCTTATAAGCCTTATTTGCCTTGAGCTGGACTCATTGTAGGCTGTCCAAACAATGTGTTTCTGTAAAATGTTACATGGTTAGAGGTTGTATTGGGCTCCATGACAAGGTCGTTGCATTCCGTTTCCTTTCATGGGATGCCCTTAGGATTGTCAGTCCGTTCTCCTGACAACTTAGTCTAAACTGTGGTGTTAGTTTCAACCCTTGTGTTTCTGTCATGCCATTTCGTGCAACACTTGTTGATGCGAACACCCTTCAAGGATTGCTTCTGGGTGTTGCTAAGTTATGCTTTTACATTTAGTTCACACTTATTGATATATTGAGTTAGCCACGCCGTTTGCGTTCTTAAATGGCTTATTATCTCCTTCTGTGAAGATCAACATTTCCTGATAGTGTAGTACTCATTCTGGGAACTTTCATCCCGTTCATTGCACATTAATGTGTCCACATTAGGCATTTGCTTGCCATGTACAGGCTGGGTCACCGTTCCAGCTAACATGTTTTATCCCTAAGGATCCTTAAGACATATGTGATGTCTTTACATAACAGTTTGTGCCCTTCGCACTTCCTAACTCTTAAACATTTCCTTGAGAGGAATTCACTAATCCTTTTAGTCTCGTTAACTTAACTGAGTTTCCTTAGCTTCAACTATTCCTTGTAATCCTTAGCTCTTGTTTGATTTATACTGCTGACCGTAGACGGAGTCGACTACTTCCGTGTTTCGGACTCACTCGTATACATATGTGGGGTACCATACTGATACATTACTACTTACCCAACTAACCCATAAGTAGGTCTGTCAGGCCTACAAAGCTCCTATCGGAGTGCGGTCGTCCCACAATTCAGTTGGTACACTCGTAGTGTCCGTCACACGCCTAGGTGAAGTATTCTGTTGTCAACTCCCTTATATTGTCCCGTCACAATATTCATTCCTTGCTTCCCGAACTTAATCGAGGGAAAGTTTACCCGTTGTTGTATCCTTGTCAACTGTCCTTGGTTTTTACTGGTTTGGTTTAAAAGAAGGTTGGAAAGCAGTGTTGGTTTGAAAAAAAATTTGGTTTTGAAAAGAAAAAGGGTAGATAATCTGGGTTTGAAAGAAAATTTCATGGTTCCACAACATCGTCTTACCTTACCAAGTCTAGCTTCTTGCTGACTGGTGTACTTTCAATTACAAAGGTCAGGCTGTTAAGCCCTTCCATGGTTATAATGTTCACACTTAACTTCGTGGTACTTTACTAAGTACTTGTAGTGGTTATAAATTTCCCGAACAGCCCTGTTATAGCAGCACTTGCTATGGCAAGTGCGCCATGCTAACTGGCTATCGGTTTAACACATACCAGTTTGGTATTGTTTTTACCCATATTGTCATCAGTGGCCTTGTTGGCCCTTACTGATCTCACTGCCTTGATAATAACCCTCTGGGTAACTCCTCACTGTATTTGATAAGTGTCCAAATGAGCATGATTTAAGGTGTATTTCGTTATATAATATTAACACTTTTCTTGCTCATTTCTCCACTTCGGTTAGTTTTCCTCTAGTTTATGTTTATATATTATCTCACTAATTTATTGGTTTAACATGAGGAAAACCAAGCTGGGATAAAGTAGATAAAGAGACGAACACATAGACGCAAACGGCTCGGGAAACGGAGCCCAAAACGAAGAATCTAGAGCGGTCGAAGTTGGAAGGAATAAGTCACACTGCGACGTCGCGATAACTGGCGGACTAGAGTGTCGCAACCGCCTCGCGGACAACAGAAAGGCTACCGCCTCATTTGGGCGGTCACCACACATGTAACCGCGAGGAGGACATGACTCAGGCTACGCCTGATAACTGGCGGACGGCACAGAGGAGACCGCCTCCTTATCAGGCGGACGAGACACAGGCTACCGCCTGGTTCATTGGCGGACAGGAGAGGAGGATACCGCCTCCTTTGGAGGCGGTTGTGCCTCGCGACCAGTTTCTTCTTCGCCCTTCTTCGTCTGCAACTCGCGCCGACTGTCTGCAACTCGTCCAACTTGCAGCGCCTACCTTAATTCACGCCTCTGCACACGCTCTGTCCCCTTCAATCAGTGAGCAATCAATGAGCTCAATCTTCCACCGCCTCAATCATTGCTCGCTCACGCGTCTGTCTATCTTCTCTGCTTTCTTCTTCCTTTTTCTATATAAACCCACGAGCTTCACCCAATAAATCACTCACGAACTCATCAATCCATCCACGACCACTTCACCACACCTCACCATCTCATTTCTCTTCTCCCACCTTCTCCATTTTATTTATTTTACATTCCACCAAAATCACCTCTAGCCTACGTATACAAAATAGCAGAGCGAGACGGAGTGATTACGGATGATTTCTATCATTCTTGTTTCTGTTATTCTATTTAATATGTTAGGTAGTTTACATACGCTCTGGGAATGGTTTATATGTTCGTATTAATTATGCTATGTTTTTACTGGTTTAATTTATATACAGTTTGTTACGCTTAAAGGTTATCACGCACCTTTTTAATAATTGTCATGAGTTTATTAAATTGCTTTCCTAAGTCTATTTTGATCAGACCAGGTGATAAATAGACAGGTTAATTAAGGCGTAAAACTGAGGAAACTTGTTATGATTTAATAAGTTAGTATTCAGTTGCAAATGTAATTCCTCAATACTCCTCTGCCGTTCGCAGGCTTTTGCTTGAACCTTGATTAGAACCTTGCATTACAGGTGAACGAGTTCTTATGAGGCTATGACTTAGTCCTTAAGATAATTACAGGAACCTTGCAAAATTATTAAACCAGTAGAGATAGCTTAATTATGCAGATTATAATAACCTGACCCAGAGTTCCACTTTATTTATCTGTTAACTTAGTTTATTTTATTTTTCTTTTATTTATTTTACAAGTCAATAATCCCCCTCTTGTGACCGCTTAGGTACTATTATATGTATATTAGTCCCACGGTTCGACATCGGTTGCTTACATTTTCACTATACTACTGCGACCGGGATTTGTTTGCAGCCTGACGTTTATTTTGAGTTTAATTTCTTTTCTTTTAATTTCACACCAGTTTAACCACTCACAATATAACGTCTGCAGTATTCATATGGTAATTATCAACTGGGGTGTCTCCCACTCTTGGAGTCCCCTTTTACTTAGTATCGTATCCTCTTTATAGCCCGTTCCACGTATTTGTCGTGGTACTGAGACTTTTGGGCACCATGTTGTAGTTCCTTTGTCGGTTGGTATACCGTTGTGGTTTTATTTGTCAACTGTGGTTCCGTAGACACTTGTCTCGGGTTTCATTAATCCACTTCTTGCCTATTGCACGGTTGGTGCATTGCAAGTTGGTTATTCTCGACTGCTTGCATGTCGACCCAGGTTGCCGGAAATTCTATTCTCTTATGCACAAAATTCTTCATCCTTCGCTATTCATACGGTTAACACTGTTCAGATAGGAACCGTCTCCGGGATTCCCAGTTTCGGGATCTACCGTATATGACAGTTCTCCGTACCTTTAAAGGTACTTAATAACAGCCAGATCGGGTTTTCCCGAGTAAGAGAGGACTTTCCTCTCTCTCTGGCATTTCTTTCCCAGGTTATAAAATAGGGATTGTGGAGGGTGGGATGGATACTGTAGGTTTCCAGTATTCACTGGTAGTTCCTAACTAGCGTATCTCTCACGCTATCACTCAACCCTTATCCCAAAGTACTTAAATCCTAACTCGGTACTTTCCTAAGCTCGGTAATTCAGTCATCAGAGCGATACTTCGCTCTGATACCACTTTTTTGTAACACCCCATCCAACATTAACACACTTAAAACAAACTGCAGCGGAAAAACAACCTCATCACATTACTTAACTCGTTGGTGTTACACGCCGTTAGCCACCCGTGGCTAACAAGGCTAATTCATACACAGTGTACCGGTCTGATGGGCTAAATTCCCAAGCGTCTACACATTACTATCCCTTTCCATTAACACAACAAACAACATACACCTCCAACTATACCGAGTATTTATAAACTGATGCCGACAACAATTTTGGTCTTACTACACCTACTGTATGCATACACTTAAATGATACCCATGTACAACGACTACCCATCCTACTCTCGAACGGCTTCCAGCACTTGTACTGAAATAGGAAAAAAGGAGAAAGGGTGGCCCCAAGGGGCTCAGCACCTTGCTGGTATGGTAATCCCGCAGCCCCACATGCTACCGGGCCACGCACAACTAATTGTCGTCTTAGCATGCGGTTGATTATATTTAAATCATGCATGTAACAGTGAACACACATCACATAACATTTTGCCTCAATGGGCTCAACAAACAGATAATATATCCTTACTTAATAAGTCACTCATGGTATTCAATATCCCTAGAGTGTTCCTCCTCTAATGGAGCTACTTCCTTAATAGACGACACTTACCCTTAAATCGGGTTATCCTTAAACGCCTCTTTCCTCAAACTGGGATTCATATCCATGATCCACATACTCCACATTTTACAACACATAACTTACACTACATAACAAACAACACTTTGCACGTTTCCACGTGCACAACATAATACCGCAACAGATATGGCATCACAAACAAATACATAACATAACGGGAATGGTTCTCTTAGGAACCGACCCAAACATAATTAGTTCACTGGGAGAGCCTAGAGGATGCTGTCAAACTCATGCTAAGCTCGTTTACATAACTCGTTACCGTTCTGTTAGGCGAACGGATAACTTAACATAAAGATGGATCGGGTTTAGTGACCCGAACACAACATACATAATCCCCAACAGACGTGAGTCAAGAGCCTTGGTTAAGCTCAGGGGTGATCGAAGACCAATGAAGGAAGACAATCAACAGAGAGGAGCTGAAGAAACTGTATACAACAACTCCCAAACAACGCGCGACTGGAACAACGGATTCCTCACCCCCCATAATATATAAATATTCACAGTTAAAGACTCCGCTGTGGAACCTATCACATCATCACACAATACAGTTACAACTGAGTTAATCACGCAAAGGAGGGTCATACACTTACAGCAACATCACACAAACTAACTCACGCATAGCCGTGGTTAGAACGTTCCTTAGGTCAGAAACGTTATTACCGGATACCGTTCTCTTACATTACCTAATAGTGGTTAACTAGCCCTTCAAGCGCATTTGAGGTTACCGGTATCGGTACCTAAACATACAACAACAATAACGACTGTAAACTCGTTTCATGATTTATCTTATAACGTGGCAGCACACAGAAAAAAAAACACATTGGCATACAAGTCGAGTGTTAATCCGGTAGGACACAGGTTGCAAGAAAACCATACCTGTCACCGGAGTCCACTTTACCACGTCCACTTATGTTCCTCGAGCGATTCTCGAACAACTGTTAACATCACATGTGTTTTTATTAACATCGGGGTTTGCTTGATTATTTAATGTCTAATGCTTAACTTTCCCCGTTAACTTAGTTACATAACTTTACATTTTAACTTGTTTTACTTTTACATTTTGATACAACTTTTCACCCACTTAATTGCCATTTAAAACTCACCTAACATGTCCTTAACAATTATAACATCATTACCTATTAATCCCCATCATTACATATCATTTCATAACCTTAAACCATGTTTTTGGTCCGACCGGACTTGCCGACCGGACTTACCCAAGTCCGGTCGATTCCAGAACACTTTTCCGTCAAAATTTTCTACTCCGACCGACCTTGTAAGTCCGGTCCTATGTCCGGTCCATTCCAGAAACTAATTCCCATAGGGTAAACTGGGCCCGACCGAACTTGCAAGTCCGGTCGCAAGTCCGGTCTGCCCCAGATCTTTGATTTCCTTTTTACATTCAACTCCAAACTTCACCCCATATATCCTAGTATACCCTAACCTCATTTGGGCACTTCAAACACCACCTTTATCCATGTGCTAAACTCCTTAAATCACTCACCAAACCATTTTATCATTCACAACTACTTACAAATTTCCTAGCATGGAATGTTTTCTCCTTAAGATTTCTAGGTGGTATTTCACCTATAATGACCACTATACCAAGGTGTTTCCTCTACACCTTAACATCATCTCTCAAACTTCTTTTCTTACTAACTAAATCTCCTTTTCACATCTTACCTAATCATCACTTATTCCTTGGATATCAACACTACCTAAACCTTAAACAAACTTCTCCAAGACTTAAATACAATCTCAAAACACACATTGAATTCCTAGAACTTCCAAGATAACACCTAAATCCTTGCATCACTCTAAATCACCTTAATACATGTTTTCCTCCCAAGTAAAACATTTGTTCACCTTTTACACTTCCTAGTTCACCAAAACTTACTTAAAACACTTAGCACTTCTTACACATTTTCCAAATTTTGCCATAGCTTCTCTTGTATATACTCACATCCAAACACTTAGGTTTTTACCTTATTTCATTCAAGAACACCTAAAATCCATCAAACACATTTTTATTCACAAACTTCACACATTTAGCACTACATCACAATATAGTGCATAACTTAAATTGCTTGGCACTTAGGCCCTTAAATAACATGGCTCTTAGGCCCTTAAATTGCATAAACCTTAAACACTGAATTTCCCACATAAATAATGCCTTTGACCTGCAATACACCCAACAATACATATGCCCTTAATAAACTCCTTGTGAGCATTTCACTAGCTCATTTACCATTGGCTCCTTAGGCATTTCATTAAGCAATCAAGTTCATTTTCCTAAGGCATTTAAACTACATTGAGATAGCTTGTTTACCTCTTTTCCTCACAAACTTCTTTCTTGTTTCCTTGTAAAACCGGTGGGGTGTTTGGTTGTTTGTCAACTTCTAAACAATGTATACAAATAATAGAATGAGTATTCAAGCATTATGCTTCATCTCATTGTAAACCCTAGTTACACATATTGTTTTAAACACATTAAGGTAATTGTTTTACCTTGGAATTGGAAGAGAACTTGAATAAGTATCAAGAGAGGACTCCTCCTAGCCCTTGGAAGATTCAAATGAAGCTAAAACAAGCAAGGTAAAGACACCATGGTGAGGTGAATTTTCGGCCATGTACTAAAAGGAGAGGAAACTTGATTTTTCTTTGAGATTCCTTACCTAGAAGCAAAGGAGATCAATAATATGTGGAAAGACAAGCTCAAGCTCCATCAATGGTGGAACTCCATGGCACCGAAATGGTGATCTTGAAATTTTGAGAAGATAGGAATGAAGAGCTTGATGAGAGGAAGAGAATGGTGGTGTTTGTTTTGATTTGGTTAAGTGAGCTAGGTTTTACAAGGGTTCAAAGGTGGACTTCCATGGTGGTGGTGCTGTATGAACGTGAGAACAGAGAGAAGAGAGGTAGAAGAGAGTAGAAGAGAGCTTGGATACGTGGGAAATGAAGAAGGAAATGAGAGAATGAGATAAGTTTTGCTTTTTGGAAGATATTTGTACTTAAAAAGCAAATAGTACTTAAGTTAGTCATTCTTTATTTCCTTAGCATGTTAACAAGGGTGGTGAGTCACCACACCTTAAAAACCGGCCCCCAATAGTACCTAGGGGTATTTAAGACTTTATTAATCAATTGTCTCACTTATATAACATATGTTACAAAATAGCTTATAAAAATCACTATTCACAAAAACAAGGCACATTGTTGTGAAATTTTTTATTTCCCATTGATATAGACTTCAAAGTGATACTATATAGTACACATGTTAATTAAAGAGTAATGATGGACATTTAGTGTAACACCCCACTCGATAAACCCGTAATAATCACTCTCGAATAATCACTCACGTAGCGTAATTAGAGACGTCTCACAGCGGAAGTTAAACTACATTAATCCTCACTTGGGTGTCACATGCCATTACTCGCCCATGCGAGTAAAGAAGCATAACCGTAATCTAACAATGAACAACAACTAACCGCAGTGATGAACGAGATATTTATTACATTATCCTATATACAAACCAACACCTATGACAAGTGAGCATTTAAAGAGTTCCCAGAATTTCAACGTGCTAACCGATTTAATATTAAACATGCAATAATAAAAGTCGAGGTAGTTCTACCCATATTCCCGCACTCCGGCTTCACGTCCCGATCCACAACCTGAAATGGGTTGGCCCCAAAAGGGGCTCAGCAAACTATATGCTGGTATGCTAAAGTGTAATCCTAGACCCTTTAGGTCACTTAGGTCAATTAGCCGTCTGAACATGAGGTTGATTACATGCTGGTTCATTTTGCAGTTTATATACAACAGTAAATAACATGCATAAGCATACCGTAATCCATCAAAGTGACAATCCATACATTACATACAATCCACGACATACCAGATACCATGTTCTATAAACAGTCATACAATATACAGTAAACATTCATACAAACGCGTAGTTACTTCCATCGAGATGTTAGTAGTTTTTCCTTTAAATTATGTTAATCACCATTTAGTCTTACTCTCAATACCATTGGGCGTCATGTTAGGACAACCCGGAAATAACCTTACTGGACAGTAGTCCTCCCGTACACACGAAGTGCTCATTGCCAAGGATCACTCGATCCCGGGGCTTCCACTTGCCTAATAAAGGCGTCCATGAATGGCCGAAGCCGTGTGCCAAAGTTGGCACCCTGGTCCAACAGTCTATCTAGGCCCGTCGGAATATAGAGGGAGTCGGTCCGATACGGACGTTATACTCCGGTGATCACAATGCGCAACCAACTAGTCAAAACTAATTGGATTCCCATACCACTTACCATAACCAACACTCTCCAATGTATGATTAATCCTTAATCAACTACCCTAAGTAAATACTTAGGTCTTGAAGAAATCTTTACCATTATTACCTTTGAAGTCTTATGTACTTCCCTAGACATAGTCTAGGTTAAAGTCATGTTCGAGTACCAAGATCTAGAGACTGGGGATCCCGAGTCTCATTCCTAAGTGTTTTACTTAGGTTAGTTAGGGATAAAGTTCCCGAATATTAGTACTTCCCACCGCATAAACAATCATAATAATATTGTCCGAAGACGTCGCGCACAATAATAAACGTTACTAACCTTATAATAATCCACACAACCATGGCATAGCAAACATATCGCTCTTGTCACATAGTCAATCAATACCCGAACCGAGGCTTCCCTCAGAGGTTCAGACCACACAATGAAACATACCGTACACCGTCGAGCTCGGTGACAAACCCCGCGTAATCTCTAGCGCTCCAAGACTCGTGTCTACCAACTCGTACCTCTGGTACATATGTTGTTCTAATATTAGTATATACAATTCGAACTCACTTAATCATCCTAGATCCAACCCTTACTTCCATCCCGTAGCTAACCCTTGGTTGATCTCTTGATCAACTTGATATTTGTTAATCTTAGGATTTAGATTCCAACTACTCGTTATATCCTACGGGTATGTAATAATTGCTACTGTAATAATATTTATTACATGGAAGTTACATTCTCGCATTGTTCATGTAATTGTCGAGCATGCATGCATGAAATAACGTTTACGTGCGCGCATGCATGTTGCCTAACCATTTCATTATACGAGATAATTTACGTAGTTATACTTATGAACATGTGTTGACATTTATTATACACCTCGAGTACGTATATATTATAATTGTTGTTATACTTTGTTGCTTACACACTTTTCACGCGCATATAAAAATGCTATATACTTGTATGTGTGTATAACGCAGTCGTCGTTATATTAACGTTCTACATGTAATTGTATAACCCTTTTATGTGATTTGTTAAACGCATTGTAAATTCCTATCATATGAATTTTAGGGTTCCTCTTATGACAAAGTTTCCAACCTACAAATTTACTTCCACAAATTTTCTAACTTACCCCATCATGTTATGTAATGTTTATAATGCATAATTATTCCTTAATAACTACCTTATAATATTTATCCTCTTATACTTCAACATTATGTCGAATTATACTATCCAACCTCATTATATAAAATTTTGTCCACATATTACCATTCCCCAAATCAGCCCCTATATTATAAACCACTATATTTAATAACATTATTAATTTATAATCTAAGGTTTTCAAACATTATCATATATATATATATATATATATATATGTGTGTTATGTATATGATTCCGAACAGCCCCTACTGTTTTCGGAAATCCCTATACCATTCCCACATGTTTTGATTATTTACAAAAACTATCCCATATATTATACTCATTACATTATTAACCTTATTAACTTATAACCTAAGGTATTTAAACCTTATAATATACATGTGCACATATAAATATATATATATTGAACAGTCCCGACATGCTACCCAAATTTATTTATCCACCCATATTTTTTTTAATTACACTATAACCCCCTTTTATTTTATAAACTCTCATTTAATTACTTAACTTTATAAAATACACTTCAATTATTTTAAATACCAAACTAACTCAATATTCTTCTCAATTCCCAACTGTTCGGTTTTAATACATGTTAACCCTTAACTTTCATTATTTATACTTTGGCCCACCTTTACTTTATAAACTTACAATTTAATATCAAAACTTTATATTATACACCTTGATTTATTTAATTCCAACAACCAACAAATACTTTCCCCAAATTTCCGAATAATCCCCAAGGGTTGCTCTAATTCCCAATTCCACCCAGATTTTCGATTATTTATAAAGTAGCCCCATAGGTTTTATAAAGTTTACATTTTAATACTTAAACTATATGTTATACTCCTTAATTAAATAAATCACATTACCAACTCATAATTTACCCAAATTCACATACAGACCCTTAAGGTCGTTTAAATTTCATTTCAGCCCCTAATCTTTCGGAAATTACATCATATACCCATAGATTTTTAAATTGCTACCCCTTAGCACTTAAACCATATATTATAATCCTCAATCAATTAATTCATCAAAACTAACCCAAAAATTCTTTTAATTTCCAAACAGACCCCTAGGGTCTTAATATTTATTTTCCAAGACCTATATTTCTCGATAATTACATAAACACCCTATTTCTTTTTATAAATGTTATCTTTGACTTAATATTTCTTTAAATACCAAAATTAATTATTCTTATCATTTTAATTTGGTCAAACCTCACTTGTGGTAAAGGTTGACCACCTAAATTATTCCTTTGACCAGATTTGTTTTTATTCATGAAATACCCTAATCAATACTCTATTTTTATATTTAACCCCTACTCTTATAAAATTCATATTTTATATTTATAAACTTCCTAAGATCATCCCTCTCGGTTTTTATTTTATATTAATGCTCTATATTTCTTTTTAATTATGTTTTGACCACATATATAATTTATTTATTTACTTAGACATTTTATAAGGTTTTCAAATTATTTAAGCCATGTCATAAGCTTATAAACATACCAATATTTTGCTAGTGTATGCCTAAGTAGCTATATTTACTAGAGTCATAGTTTTACACCCAGAAACTTGTTTAACCTTTTAAATCAATCCAAGAATTTATTAATAGTTATTTAAAGCTTAAAATACCCATAATAATATAGCCTAATTACATGACCTTAAAATAGCATAATAATAATTTTAAAATGGCATTCAAATGTCTCTAAAATTTCCTCTTAATCTCGGTTTTTATACAGAATATTCTCTAGATTTCTCAAGTTATTTTCCTATCATTTTCACACATATTTGATTTAAATAGATCATCTACGCCAAGGTTTATTGTTCCTAACCCATATATCTACTCATTATACATTGCCAACCTCAAATAATACATAAATACACTTAACAATTTCGGTTCCCACTATATACTCAAACTGACTGCGTTTAAGGTATTTAAATGAGTAGAAATCATCATTACCTTAATTAATCACCAAGAAGATCCCACTAATCTCTCACCAGCCATAACTCTCCTCCTCGGCTGTAGCACATATATATATAAGTTAATTATTATTATTATTTTGTTCACCAACCTTCCTTAAACCTACAGTATTTCACGTAGATATTAATCATGTATTCACCTCATTAAAATCTTGGTTTCTCCCCCTTGTAGTTCTCCCACTGCTCACGGTGTACTTGCTGTTTTGCAGAGGCTTAGATGCTCACGGACAGCTTGGTTTTGAAGGGCTTCCTTTGGCAGAGATTCATCAGCTAAACACAAGGAAATAGCTCAGTTCTTCTCCCTTTTTTTTTGAGCAGGAAATCAGAGGAAAAACAGGGACTAAACTGCCTTAGGTAGTTTTCTTTTACCTCCACTTCACACCCCTTCTTTAGTGTGTTTTGGTGTCGGTTTCTACTCAAGGAAAGGCTGGAACATGGGGCTTCAAGCGTGAGCATTAAAGAACAGAAAAAGAGTGTCAAAGGCACAGCACTTTAGGACAGCAAAACTGAGGGAAGAAGGGAGGCTTCTACCTTGTTTTTGTGTTGCTTCTGCTTGTTGTTCGTACCGAGAATGTTTAAAATGGAGGTATAAAACGTGAAGAAAAAGGAAGGAAATGGAGCTGTTCTTACCAGTGTGTGCTGTTTTTTTTCCCTTGCTGTTTGCTCTTTACTGTCACCTATAATAGAGAAGGGAATAAGCTGGTGTTACTTACTGCTGTAGTTCAAGAATGGGGCAGAGAGAGTGGTCTGCTGGTGTGAGATAAAAAAAATAGGAGATGCTGGCGTGAGGAACAAAAGAAGGGCCGTGAGAACCAGGGAAGAAGAAGTATTATGCTTATCAGTTTTCTTTTGAACTCACAACTGAAAGGAGAAGTATTTACCTTGCTGATATGTTGTTGTTCAGGCTGTTTTGTTCGAGAATAAAGGCTCAAACTGGAGGTTCTTTTCAGTGTTGTTGTCTGCTGTTTACCAGTCGAAAGTGTAAGTTGTAGTTGGGGATCCTTGCGGTTTCATGAATCGAAGAAGGAGCAGTTGCTGCTTCTTCTGTGACTGTATCGAGAATGAGCAGGAAAGAGGAGGAGAGGATTACCTTGTGCCAGAATTCAGAAGTGAAGCAGAGGAATGGTGTACTGGCGTGAGAAAGGAAATAAGAGAGGACTGGGGTAGTATGGTCTGTTGACAGCCTGGAAAAATAAGAGTGGGCTGACGGTAGTAAGGAGAAGGTGGGAGAAGGGTGAAGTTACCTTTGTACTTGTTTTTTGTACTATTTATTTAATTAAAGTTGACTAATGATTTATTGTATTTTCCAGTCCCATACAAACAGCCGGCTACAATATGGATTGGAGGGAGTTTTAAATTTTCCATTAGCTAATATTATGGAGTTAATTATATGTATATAATAACTATGTTAATGTGTTACTTAGTGACCAGTCACATTTTTTTTTTTGTTTATATATGTTTATATGTTTGTCTCTATATTTGTTTAAGGTATATAAATATTTACACAATGTAATAATGCATTACATGTGATATTAAATTTAGGACATGTGATAATGTTTTTGACTATCGATGAGTCCATATGTCTACCTTAGATCATCTCACAGCTTCCCCTTAAAACCGCATTCAAAATCCTTAATTAATTATTTTTTTCACGTGTCCGGGGTCACAGACCGTTGTTTTCTTTAATTTAGAAACTTATTATATGTTACTTAAATCTTTTAGGAGTTATATGCCTCCCTAATTATTTTAAGTCCTTTAATTTAATTATTACGGGATTAACTCCCTTAATCAACTATTATAATATTAGGGGTATTTCAATCTACCCCCCTTAAAAACTTCGTCCCGAAGTCCTTCAAATCGGATATGTACATCACTACCCAATAAATCTCGAGGTTCCGATCCGTCCTATCAATTCTAAAGTTCTCATGTAATCCATTCCATTCAACCAGCAATTTCCAATCCCAACCACACATATATTCATATATATATGTCGCAAGTCCCGAAGGACATCCATCCATAATAGTTCAAGTGCTCTATGCACGTACATATCACAAAACATATCCCCAGTGCTTAAAATACATACACATATCAAAATACATCACAAGTGCTAAAGCACATATACACAACAACCACGACGCAATTGCTTAAAGCACATACATACCACAAAACACACAAAATGACTAAATGTACCAAGGGCTCTACCCCCCTTAAAAAGGTTTACGCCCCGTGACCCCCAAAGTCTCACACAGTCGCTACGAGAAAGCGCTAGATACATGGCTCTCATGGAGTTCTCCAACTCCCATGCGGCCTTTTCGCCTCGTGGTTCGACCAACGGACTCTGACCCTTTTGATGGTCTTGTTCTTGGTCTCTCTCGTTTCCGTATTGAAACTTCGAAGTGGAGTCTTTCATCTCTGAGAGACTGGTCGATCTCTCGTCGCTCGGCTCTAAAGGAAAATGTGAAGGGTGAGGCGCGTACTTTTCAGCCAGAGGCGTAGAATACTTGTGCGCTCTCCCAAATACGTTCTATTGGGCCCACTCGCTTCATAATGAGGTGCAGACCCACGTACATAGGGCTTGGTTTGCCGTTTTTGTTCCTAAGGACATATTATAGATGATTTGTTAGCAACAAGTTATTGTTGGCCTCGCTCCAATGTGACAGTGTCATTCATGAGTCTTCTCTTAATTTGGAAACGGAGGTCTCTTAATCAGTGCGATATCATTACTTGTAAATGCACACGATTAGGTCTAAGTCGTGTCCAGACGTTCTGGATGGCTAGCGTGGATTATATTTTGATGTCTAGTGCTCTTTGCACTAGTCTCTGAAGTTTTGGATGTATTAGCATATAATCCACGAAAATAATTCTTGTCATCCCGTGTTTCCGGGTGTTTTGTTTCGGAGTAATACTTTAATCGTAATATTTGTTATGTACTTCGTGATGTTATATATTGTGTTTTCAGCATATTGCTCTCACATCAATACTTGTACTGTTCGCCCCGCTTTTGCTAGGGGATTCATTGTAGTGTTTATATTAAGCCTTGTATCCTTTTACATCCCTTATGGGTATGTTTCTTGGCAATTGAGGCATTTTCCTCTGGTATATTTTATATCGTTTCTATCTTTCCATGTTATTCAATAAGAGTATGACTGTGCATTTATGACTTCTTGTGTGGGTTATAACGTTGAACGCCATATTTATTTTGGAGTGTGTCCTCTGGCGGTCTAGGCAGTTTGTATAGCCTTCCCACGATTTGTTTTCTCATTTCGAGTTCTAGGCGATTTCCACTCATTTGGTCTTGTCAATGCATTCATTCTAAAGGTTGTTTGTAATGGTTGCTTCTCTGCTCACCATGTTTTAGTCGTTTCGACGGTTAAGTTATTGTGACATTTGCTTAATAACTTAGGGTATCTGCTAGTGTTCTAGCTTGCCTGTCTTTTGCTGTGTATTGGTGTACATATGTTAAGCCCTTTTTGTGGGTGAAGACGTATTGTTGCCCTTTATTTGGCATACAAGATTGTTATCTCATTTGTGTTATTTGTGTTCTCTGTTGGAGAGTAGTTCTCTTTATGTCCCTCATACAGGTGGCGATTTCTGTTATTAAGTAAGTTCTTTTGAGTGTAAGGTATTGTGTTAGTGCAAAACAGTTATTGAACCTTATGAGAGTTTTAGTTAAGTTTATTCGCCCATTTAATGGGTTTTCATAGCTATCATTAGGTTGACTACTAACTCTCTCCTTTTTCGAGAGGTTTCCTTTGATGTTATTGTGTGTTAACCATTTCTTTGTGGGGTTACGACTTAGTCGTGTTCTATTCAGGGTTTCTGGTTCTTCTAATCTTGTGGGTTCTATTGGGACTCTTCTCGTTAATTATTTTTTTTTTCTTCAGGTAGTTATTTGTTCTGGATTGGATTTATATCCCTGACCTTGGTACAGAGTTGACTACTTCTTGCGTTCCTTATACTACTGGTCTACATGTATGGGGTACCCTACTGATGCATTGCTACTTACTCGACTAACTCATAATTGAGTCTGTCAAGCCCACAAGCTCCTGTGGAGTGCGGTCGTCCCATACCTCATTTTGTACCCTCATAGTGTCCATCACGTGTTCGTTAAGTATTCTGTTGTCAATCTCCCTTTTTAATTCATGTCGGGGGTATCCCGAGGAAATTCTTCTCGGTTCCCTGGTTCCCAGCCCAATGGTATGATTATGTATCTCTCATTTGAAAGGTGTTTACGGTATCTCGCCCTAATGGTGAAGTTTACTTCTGAGTGGTACGAGGTGGTCTTTCTCCTCTGTCATTGGCTTCGTTATTGACATGATTCACCGTTGTTTTAAAGGAATTTACGACTCCTCGTATTGATAAGTTATTGTTGTTTTATTGTTTAGTAAATCCTTTGTTGGAGTTACTTATGTGTTGATTCTAATTACTGCTAACTGATTACTATGCGCACAGTTCGGCGCTTGTCCGTTGTTTCTCGCTCTTGTTCATAAGTTGGCAGGTTATGCACGTTAATTTTCGGTGCATATTGTGGTTCTTATTACTTTACCCTATCACTTGGGGTTATATCAACTGACGTGATTTCTGAGCTCTATCGCGAAGGTTTGTGTTTCTTCCTTTTACGAAAGTCTCTATTGTGGCCTGGTTTTGACCCTTTTCCCATTAGTTGTCATGTTATTTTAAATGTCGTTGTTCAATTGGTACATATTTGGAGGTAGTCGGAGGCGGTATTTTCGCCCTCCTAGACTTGTGTTCTTCTCATGTACATTAAGTAATTCTACTTTAAACTTGTGTTTCATAACCTTTAGATTTGTTATCGTGTATCGCCGTTTAGGTGTGTTTGCCATTGTTTAACCTCTATAGTTCTTTCCCTGACAGTCGTTATGTTATTAGGCGGCATGTCTTAAAACACGTATTCCCTCTTTATTACTTACTGTTTGACGGGACGCCAATGGCGATAGCCATTACCTTTTTATTCGGAACCCTCATTAAATGATCGGTGTGATCAAATGAATTAACAGTGTATAATTGTAATTTGTCATTTGTTCGTCCCTAGTTGGTTATGGCATTTCTTGGTATGGTTAGTGCCATAGGTGGTAATTGTTCAAATGCTCCGCTCCGATTTGTGTTTAAGGTTGCGATTGGTTTAAGTATTAATTGTGTTATAATGTAACATTTTCAATGTTGGTCCTGTTAAGGACTAGTATATTCTTTTCTTCTTCCAATATTTATTATTTATCGGCGTATACCATTATGGCGTAGTATTGCCCTAATTGTCACGTGCTTGTGTTCCCCACCATTTTCATATAAATATGTTCGAAGGTGGAATGTTATTTACGAATATTCGGACTAGGTGCTTTGATTGTTAAGTTATGAGTTTTTGCTGCTCGCAGCTGACATACTTCAGTTCCTCGTTTATTCCTAATGTGATTACTTGTGGCCACTTGTAGAGAGTTTTAGGAATCATTCGACCCTGATGTGATCAGTATCAGTGTTGAACTATCCTTCCACCCCATTTTGTGTTCAGCATCCCTTGACCTGTACCGATCAAGTTCCACCTCCCACGTCAATTTCAAACCATTAAATGATTTACCAAGTATGCTATGATGTTTGGTTCATAGGCCGATGTTATTGATTGTTTATGGTTTAATGGTCATAGCTTATTATGGGTTAGAGTATGCCCTTTAGTTGTACTGTTTGGACTCGTCGGGTCCCCCCCGTGGTTGTAGTTTCCGTATTCTAAGGGTTTCGCCACCCTATGATGACAAGTTGTAGTTATAGAATTTGTACTATCATTGTATAGTTTTAGTGATTACCAGCGGTCATGACCTGCACGGTCTTGTAGAATTCAATCCTAATTGTCGTTATTCTTGTAGTTACAGTTGCATTCATAGTTGCAGTTATAGTTGCAGTTGTAGCTATAGCAGTGGTTGCAGCTACGAGATTCGTACTGATGTTGTATGAATGTTTGGTGATTACCGGTGGACATGGCGTTGCACTTGTGGCCTACACGGTTTGGGAAAATTCAGTTGTATTTGTCGTTATAGTTGTGATTGTAGTCATAATTATAGTCATAATTGTAACCATAATGGTAGCCATTGTTGTAGCCATTATTGTAGCACTTGCTGTAGCAAGTGCGCGAGGTAGATGGAATTGTGAGTATAGTATTGGCTATAGCGCTTGCTGTAGAAAGCGCGCCATGCAGGTTGAGTCATCGGTTTCCGGAATTGTTTGTTTCACTGATTCTTCGGTTTTTAAGTATGGTGTAGATGACTTGTTTTGAAAAGGATAGTATTAGGGTCATTTCGGTTCGTTAGGGTATGGTGAGTTTTCTAAGGTAATTCCATTTCTCGGTTCTCTGAGTTAGGCTCTTTCTGGGTTTTGTTTTAAACTCCTTCATGGTAGGAGGAGGTTCTGACGCATGTTCCTGTAGTCAATTGACTAAGTTAAGGATGTGCGGTTACCTAGATCTCATTGCGTACTAGTACCAGCGCCCAAGGTTCCCACAAAATTCGGGGTATTCTGCCCTTGGTGACTGCTTTCCCCTTCTAGTAGCTCATATCGGCTGGGGACTGCTCCGCGTGGCTACCTCATGGTGCTTCGGGTCCAGCAGATGGAGTACTCTAGTTGTCTTTGGTTCCGCAGTTATACATTCAATAGTCGTCTAAAACTCGTTCTTCTACCCTCTGATCTCCAGGTGCACCCGTGCGTGCTTTTCCTCAGGTTAACTTGACAGGGTTTTGGTGTCTAATTACAAGCCGACCCGATTGTCCTATGGGTTTCCTATCCCTCTTCAAGGTAAGGTTTAAAGTATATTCTTTGTTGTGTATATGTACGCTTCTAGACAGTATGTAGCTATCGGGGCCCCCAGTCCTTAATGACTCCTCGTATCACAAGTTCTCCTATTCTCTTGATGTCACAGTGACAATAGCAACCGCATCGGTCTTCCAAATAGGAGGGATTTTTTTGTCTCCTTGGGTGATACTCGAGATGTGGGCAGCGGCGGGTGGGGTACTACTACTGTTTCCCGGGAAGTTCTTCCATCAAGCTAGTGTGGCGTCTGCCATCTCACGCTATTCGGGGTTGCAGGACCTCTGTCACCCCCGGCATGCCTCTTCTCGACATCCACAATGCGCTATATCATATTATTACTCGGTAGTTTACCGTGTACAAATAAATAACACAGATCTGTCATTAAGGCTAATTTTGTTACGCATTTAGCGTTGCTAAGACACTGGTTCGTTTAAGACCAGGCGGCTCGCACCTCACAAATGTTCCCCGTATTTCCCAAGTCCTATGCTCACTGTCTAAATCCTAATATCTCGTCATCAGAGCGGAGTACCGCTCTGATACCACTTTTGTAACACCCCACTCGATAAACCCGTAATAATCACTCTCGAATAATCACTCACGTAGCGTAATTAGAGACGTCTCACAGCGGAAGTTAAACTACATTAATCCTCACTTGGGTGTCACATGCCATTACTCGCCCATGCGAGTAAAGAAGCATAACCGTAATCTAACAATGAACAACAACTAACCGCAGTGATGAACGAGATATTTATTACATTATCCTATATACAAACCAACACCTATGACAAGTGAGCATTTAAAGAGTTCCCAGAATTTCAACGTGCTAACCGATTTAATATTAAACATGCAATAATAAAAGTCGAGGTAGTCTACCCATATTCCCGCACTCCGGCTTCACGTCCCGATCCACAACCTGAAATGGGTTGGCCCCAAAAGGGGCTCAGCAAACTATATGCTGGTATGCTAAGTGTAATCCTAGACCCTTTAGGTCACTTAGGTCAATTAGCCGTCTGAACATGAGGTTGATTACATGCTGGTTCATTTTGCAGTTTATATACAACAGTAAATAACATGCATAAGCATACCGTAATCCATCAAAGTGACAATCCATACATTACATACAATCCACGACATACCAGATACCATGTTCTATAAACAGTCATACAATACAGTAAACATTCATACAAACGCGTAGTTACTTCCATCGAGATGTTAGTAGTTTTCCTTTAAATTATGTTAATCACCATTTTGTCTTACTCTCAATACCATTGGGCGTCATGTTAGGACAACCCGGAAATAACCTTACTGGACAGTAGTCCTCCCGTACACACGAAGTGCTCATTGCCAAGGATCACTCGATCCCGGGGCTTCCACTTGCCTAATAAAGGCGTCCATGAATGGCCGAAGCCATGTGCCAAAGTTGGCACCCTGGTCCAACAGTCTATCTAGGCCCGTCGGAATATAGAGGGAGTCGGTCCGATACGGACGTTATACTCCGGTGATCACCAATGCGCAACCAACTAGTCGAAACTAATTGGATTCCCATACCACTTACCATAACCAACACTCTCCAATGTATGATTAATCCTTAATCAACTACCCTAAGTAAATACTTAGGTCTTGAAGAAATCTTTACCATTATTACCTTTGAAGTCTTATGTACTTCCCTAGACATAGTCTAGGTTAAAGTCATGTTCGAGTACCAAGATCTAGAGACTGGGGATCCCGAGTCTCATTCCTAAGTGTTTTACTTAGGTTAGTTAGGGATAAAGTTCCTGAATATTAGTATTCCAACCGCATAAACAATCATAATAATATTGTCCGAAGACATCGCGCACAATAATAAACGCTTACCAACCTTATAAATAATCCACACAACCATGCATAGCAAACATATCGCTCTTGTCACATAGTCAATCAATACCCGAACCGAGGCTTCCCTCAGAGGTTCAGACCACACAATGAACATACCGTACACCGTCGAGCGCTCGCGTGACAACCCCGCGTAATCTCTAGCGCTCCCAAGACTCGTGTCTACCAACTCGTACCTCTGGTACATATGTTGTTCTAATATTAGTATATACAATTCGAACTCACTTAATCATCCTAGATCCAACCCTTACTTCCATCCCGTAGCTAACCCTTGGTTGATCTCTTGATCAACTTGATATTTGTTAATCTTAGGGATTTAGATTCCAACTACTCGTTATATCCTACGGGTATGTAATAATTGCAACTGTAATATATTTATTACATGGAAGTTACATTCTCGCATTGTTCATGTAATTGTCGAGATGCATGCATGCGGAAATAACGTTTACGTGCGCGCATGCATGTTGCCTAACCATTTCATTATACGAGATAATTTACGTAGTTATACTTATGAACATGTGTTGACATTTATATATACACCTCGAGTACGTATATATTATAATTGTTGTTATACTTTGTTGCTTACACACTTTTCACGCGCATATAAAAATGCTATATACTTGTATGTGTGTATAACGCAGTCGTCGTTATATTAACGTTCTACATGTAATTGTATAACCCTTTGATGTGATTTGTTAAACGCATTGTAAATTCCTATCATATGAATTTTAGGGTTCCTCTTATGACAAAGTTTCCAACCTACAAATTTACTTCCACAAATTTCTAACTTACCCCATCATGTTATGTAATGTTTATAATGCATAATTATTCCTTAATAACTACCTTATAATATTATCCTCTTATACTTCAACATTATGTCGAATTATACTATCCCAACCTCATTATATAAATTTTGTCCACATATTAACCATTCCCCCAAATCAGCCCCTATATTATAACCACTATATTTAATAACATTATTATTTATAATCTAAGGTTTTCAAACATTATCATATATATATATAATATATATATATATATATATATATGTGTGTGTGTTATGTATATGATTCCGAACAGCCCCTACTGTTTTCGGAAATCCCTATACCATTCCCACATGTTTTGATTATTTACAAAAACTATCCCATATATTATACCCATTACATTATTAACCTTATTAACTTATAACCTAAGGTATTTAACCTTATAATATACATGTGCACATATAAATATATATATTATTGAACAGTCCCGACATGCTACCCAAATTTATTTATCCACCCATATATTTCTTTTAATTACACTATAACCCCCTTTATTTTATAAACTCTCATTTAATTACTTAACTTTATAAAATACACTTCAATTATTTTAATACCAAACTAACTCAATATTCTTCTCAATTCCCAACTGTTCGGTTTTAATACATGTTAACCCTTAACTTTCATTATTTATACTTTGGCCCACCTTTACTTTATAAACTTACAATTTAATATCAAAACTTTATATTATACACCTTGATTTATTTAATTCCAACAACCAACAAATACTTTCCCCAAATTTCTGAATAATCCCCAAGGGTTGCTCTAATTCCCAATTCCACCCAGATTTTCGATTATTTATAAAGTAGCCCCATAGGTTTTATAAAGTTTACATTTTAATACTTAAACTATATGTTATACTCCTTAATTAAATAAATCACATTACCAACTCATAATTTACCCAAATTCACATACAGACCCTTAAGGTCGTTTAAATTTCATTTCAGCCCCTAATCTTTCGGAAATTACATCATATACCCATAGATTTTTAAATTGCTACCCCTTAGCACTTAAACCATATATTATAATCCTCAATCAATTAATTCATCAAAACTAACCCAAAAATTCTTTTAATTTCCAAACAGACCCCTAGGGTCTTAATATTTATTTTCCAAGACCTATATTTCTCGATAATTACATAAACACCCTATTTCTTTTTATAAATGTTATCTTTGACTTAATATTTCTTTAAATACCAAAATTAATTATTCTTATCATTTTAATTTGGTCAAACCTCACTTGTGGTAAAGGTTGACCACCTAAATTATTCCTTTGACCAGATTTGTTTTTATTCATGAAATACCCTAATCAATACTCTATTTTTATATTTAACCCCTACTCTTATAAAATTCATATTTTATATTTATAAACTTCCTAAGATCATCCCTCTCGGTTTTTATTTATATTTTAATGCTCTATATTTCTTTTTAATTATGTTTTGACCACATATATAATTTATTTATTTACTTAGACATTTTATAAGGTTTTCAAATTATTTAAGCCATGTCATAAGCTTATAAACATACCAATATTTTGCTAGTGTATGCCTAAGTAGCTATATTTACTAGAGTCATAGTTTTACACCAGAAACTTGTTTAACCTTTTAAATCAATCCAAGAATTTATTAATAGTTATTTAAAGCTTAAAATACCCATAATAATATAGCCTAATTACATGACCTTAAAATAGCATAATAATAATTTTAAAATGGCATTCAAATGTCTCTAAAATTTCCTCTTAATCTCGGTTTTTATACAGAATATTCTCTAGATTTCTCAAGTTATTTTCCTATCATTTTCACACATATTTTGATTTAAAGAGATCATCTACGCCAAGGTTTATTGTTCCTAACCCATATATCTACTCATTATACATTGCCAACCTCAAATAATACATAAATACACTTAACAATTTCGGTTCCCACTATATACTCAAACTGACTGCGTTTAAGGTATTTAAATGAGTAGAAAATCATCATTACCTTAATTAATCACCAAGAAGATCCCACTAATCTCTCACCAGCCATAACTCTCCTCCTCGGCTGTAGCACATATATATATATAATAAGTTAATTATTATTTTATTATTTTGTTCACCAACCTTCCTTAAACCTACAGTATTTCACGTAGATATTAATCATGTATTCACCTCATTAAAATCTTGGTTTCTCCCCCTTGTAGTTCTCCCACTGCTCACGGTTGTACTTGCTGTTTTGCAGAGGCTTAGATGCTCACGGACAGCTTGGTTTTGAAGGGCTTCCTTTGGCAGAGATTCATCAGCTAAACACAAGGGAAATAGCTCAGTTCTTCTCCCTTTTTTTTTTGAGCAGGAAATCAGAGGAAAAACAGGGACTAAACTGCCTTAGGTAGTTTCAGTTTTACCTCCACTTCACACCCCTTTTTTAGTGTGTTTTGGTGTCGGTTTCTACTCAAGGAAAGGCTGGAACATGGGGCTTCAAGCGTGAGCATTAAAGAACAGAAAAAGAGTGTCAA
This sequence comes from Limonium bicolor, assembly GCA_023374045.1. NCBI lineage: Eukaryota > Viridiplantae > Streptophyta > Magnoliopsida > Caryophyllales > Plumbaginaceae > Limonium > Limonium bicolor. Next base: position 255,815,047 of record CM041782.1, on the reverse strand, counting down.
AGGCACAGCACTTTAGGACAGCAAAACTGAGAGAAGAAGGGAGGCTTCTACCTTTGTTTTTGTGTTGCTTCTGCTTGTTGTTCGTACCGAGAATGTTTAAAATGGAGGTATAAAACGTGAAGAAAAAAGGAAGGAAATGGAGCTGTTTTACCAGTGTGTGCTGTTGTTTTTCCCTTGCTGTTTGCTCTTTACTGTCACCTATAATAGAGAAGGGAATAAGCTGGTGTTACTTACTGCTGTAGTTCAAGAATGGGGCAGAGAGAGTGGTCTGCTGGTGTGAGATAAAAAAAATAGAGATGCTGGCGTGAGGAACAAAAGAAGGGCCGTGAGAACCAGGGAAGAAGAAGTATTATGCTTATCAGTTTTCTTTTGAACTCACAACTGAAAGGAGAAGTATTTACCTTGCTGATATGTTGTTGTTCAGGCTGTTTTTGTTCGAGAATAAAGGCTCAAACTGGAGGTTCTTTTCAGTGTTGTTGTCTGCTGTTTACCAGTCGAAAGTGTAAGTTGTAGTTGGGATCCTTGCAGTTTCATGAATCGAAGAAGAGAGCATTGCTGCTTCTTCTGTGACTGTATCGAGAATGAGCAGGGAAGGAGAGAGGATTACCTTGTGCCAGAATTCAGAAGTGAAGCAGAGGAATGGTGTACTGGCGTGAGAAAGGAAATAAGAGAGGACTGGGGTAGTATGGTCTGTTGACAGCCTGGAAAAATAAGAGTGGGCTGACGGTAGTAAGGAGAAGGTGGGAGAAGGGTGAAGTTACCTTTGTACTTGTTTTTGTACTATTATATTAATTAAAGTTGACTAATGATTTATTGTATTTTCCAGTCCCATACAAACAGCCGGCTACAATATGGATTGGAGGGAGTTTTAAAAATTTTCCATTAGCTAATATTATGGAGTTAATTATATGTATATAGTAACTATGTTAATGTGTTACTACTAGTGACCAGTCACATTTTTTTTGTTTATATATGTTTATATGTTTGTCTCTATAATTTGTTTAAGGTATATAAAATATTTACACAATGTAATAATGCATTACATGTGATATTAAATTTAGGACATGTGATAATGTTTTTGACTATCGATGAGTCCATATGTCTACCTTAGATCATCTCACAGCTTCCCCTTAAACCGCATTCAAAAATCCTTAATTAATTATTTTTTTCACGTGTCCGGGGTCACAGACCGTTGTTTTCTTTTAATTTAGAAACTTATTATATGTTACTTAAATCTTTTAGGAGTTATATGCCTCCCTAAATTATTTTTAAGTCCTTTAATTTAATTATTACGGGATTAACTCCCTTAATCAACTATTATAATATTAGGGGTATTTCATTTAGCCATTCAAAACTCATTTACAAGACAATTTTTCAAAAACGTGCTTTAAGACTCCTTAAAGCACATTTTGTGTTTTAACTTGTTTTCAAGCTTGGTTTTCTTTGGTAATTGATTTAATATGTTCATTAACATATTTCTAAGGTATAGGTATGACCATTAGGTCTTATACACATTTATCCCAAGCTTAGAGCACATTTTTGCTCATATTGACTTTAAGGTATTTTCTTGTGTTTTATTTTGGTTTAACTTCCACCAAAGTTTCCTAAGGACTTATTTAGCCCTATCAAATCATAATTAAATGTTATCAAGTCTTGGTAGGCTCTTTGGGTCCTAACCAGTTCACTCATAGCTTAGAGCATGTTTTTGCTCAAACTGTGTCTTAATGCTTTATTGCATTTACTATGGTCTAAATTGTTCACTGATGTTACTAGGCACTTTTTAGCCTTTACATACCATAGTTTGATATTTAACCCATATCAAGGTTTTGGGGTATTTCAATCTACCCCCCTTAAAAGAACTTCGTCCTCGAAGTTCACACTTTCCACACATCATTAGATTTGAACACAGGAATCACTTGGAAATAAACTTCCATAACCAAACACACTTTACATCACAACCTCGGACTTAATGGTCCGGGCAACACATTCACATCCACACATACATAACATATCCTCATGATAACCTCGGACTCTTTGGTCCGGGTATCTTAACAACACTTACACATACATAACAACCCCTTGACTCACTGGCTTCGGGTAACATCACAACATTTGGACACATAGGTCCCCATAACATAACAGTCTTCAACACTTAGGTCTATGTAACACAACACATTTAGACTCATAGGTCTCAATAGCATACACTTTTAGGAGATCAAAGTCAAAATAACATTTATTACACATACCACACAACATGTCATAGCATGTATAACAATCAAAATATCTTTTACAACACACACTGTGATCCCGCAGAACCCGGTCGCGATGGACACCTTCCGTCCCCGTGCCTTTGGGAGATTAAAACAATCACTTAAGTTTAAAATTTCCTTGTGAGGTTAAGTAAGAGACTTTAATTATGTAAAGTATACATCAACGTTTTATAAATACCAGTTTAAAATCCTTTTGAAAACACACAACAACCCAAGTCCAACTTAAGCTCTTTGCTTCTTTCCTTAGCGTGGTTATTTGTGACCACTTATAGGGAGCTTCAAGAATCATCCAACCCTGATGTGATCAGCATCAGTGTAGAACTATCCTTCCCACTCCAATTTGTGTTCGGCTTCCCTTGATCACATGCAAATCAAGTTCCACCTCCCACTTCATTTTCAAGCATCAATTAAATCACTCATTTCCAATTTTCTATCTTTTAATCATTCTAATCATGATCATAACATCTCCAAAGGATAGAACTCCGTCTATCAGTTACCTCCATTCACTTTAATCATGTTGCCTAGGAAATCTTATTCTCACTAGGTTCCTATGTCGGTTTCATACCCTTTCATGCATTACTATATAGTATATATATATACACATATATTTTCAAAATACAACACCTGTTTTACATTTATACACTGTCGGGGCTTTTGTTCCCCCGGGAGTTTCTCTACTCCCCACACTTGTATTATCACACACAACTGTTAACAAATACACACACTTATCACAATGGTATTCGCATCTTCTGTGCGCAATTACCACAATTAAACCATGAATGAATGTGTATGTTTACGTAACACACACACCAATCATCAAAACAATAATATAATTTGTGATATGCACAATATAAGTCACACACTACGTACAACTTATACGGTAATATCACACTAAGTGGTTTTGGCCGCTTACCCCCCTTAAAAGGGATTACGCCCAACGAATCACTCACTAAACATTGGCTTATAATGTTCTGCCGTCGTAAGTGTTTTAACTTCCACGCGGTCTATTACACAATGATTCTGATTAGAGGATCTTAACCATATTGGCGTTTTAGTTCCTAAACCAAGAATTCTCATTGGAGTTTGTTTAACTCTTAGTTAGTTTCGATTCTGGCCTGTTAGGCTTCTAGGCGTTAATAATTAGCTATTCACTCGTGTTCACCATGTACATTCAACACTTGAATCACTGGCTCACTAGTTTCTGCTGCGAAACTCTAATAACTGTAGAGCTTAATTGCCCCATTTGTTAGTCTTACTGTATTGTACATCCCCAATTGTCACCTTCATCTTGGTAACAATGGTTTCTCAACCGACACGTGGTATCTCTTACCGTTGGCGAATTCGGTGAGTTTATACACTCCCTATCCACTTCCATAACAATTTACTGTGTATACCACTATGTATTTCACAATGATTGACTTGTTCCTTTCCGACTTACTGTCGGTTGAGATTGAGCTACTACCTAGTGTGTAGTGCTCTCTCAGCTATTTCCAATATTTGGGGTATATTCCATACCGATATTTGACAGTTAGTGCTACTGTAGTCACTTACTGTTAATCATGTCTCCACATTTGGTTTTGTACAAGTACTCTTTTATTGGTGTGGTCTTGCATTTCCTATGCATCGGCCATTATAACATTATTCCTCCACAATTAACATGTTTCCAATTCCTAGCTATCCCACTCGATCATTACTGCGCAAGTGCAATACCAAAACACTCAGTCATACAGAGTGCAGAGGCGTAAACTCTCGACAGTAAATCCCTTATGTGATTCGCCATGGAATTCACACTGTGTTTCACTGCAATTCTGATCTCGTAATACTGGCTACTGGCTTACTGCCGAGTCTGTTTAACATCAATTATCTTGCATCTCCACTGAGTTTAACTCATAACTGATCTTATCTGTACGTTTCGTTTAACAACACTTATACAACAGTCGCTTGTTCGCACCGTGCTCTTACTCCCTGTATAACATCAGCTTATATCGTGTTTACCGTCACATTAACTTCCAGACATATACTTACATTATTCACATTATGGTTCATCCCTCCTTTGGATGACTACTAAATGCTCCTTGAGCATCGATCATTCGAGTCACAAGCCGACATTATTCAGCTCGGTGTTTCACTTTATACACATGCTATTAAGCTAACTGCTCTTTTTCAGTAATAACGTCGTCCATCCTTAACATATTTCTTGAACTTGATCCACATAACTACCGCTCCTGCGGTTTCAGAATATCGAGAGGTGTCCCCACTCTTAATGCAGTGGTTTGTTTACCACTCTATTCACTTATATAACATAACTTCTGCAACCAATCGAATTTATATAACATATCTTGTTTATGGCTTATAAGCCTTATTTGCCTTGAGCTGGACTCATTGTAGGCTGTCCACACACATGTGTTCTCTGTAAATGTTACATGGTTAGAGGTTGTATGGGCTCCATGACAAGGTCGTTGCATTCCGTTTCCTTTCATGGGATGCCCTTTAGGATTGTCAGTCCGTCTCCTGACAACTTATGTCTAAACTGGGTGTTAGTTTCAACCCTTGTTTTCTGTCATGCCATTTCGTGCAACACTTGTTGATGCGAACACCCTTCAAGGATTGCTCCTGGGTGTTGCTAATTATGCTTTTTACATTTAGTTCACACTTATTGATATATTGAGTTAGCCACGCCGTTTGCGTTCTTAAATGGCTTATTATCTCCTTCTGTGAAGATCAACATTTCCTGATAGTGTAGGTACTCATTCTGGGACTTTCATCCCGTTCATTGCACATTAATGTGTCCACATTAGGCATTTGCTTGCCATGTACAGGCTGGGTCACCGTTCCAGCTAACATGTTTATCCCTAAGGATCCTTAAGACATATGTGATGTCTTTACATAACAGTTTGTGCCCTTCGCACTTCCTAACTCTTAAACATTTCCTTGAGAGGAATTCACTAATCCTTTTAGTCTCGTTAACTTAACTGAGTTCCTTAGCTTCAACTATTCCTTGTAATCCTTAGCTCTTGTTTGATTTATACTGCTGACCGTAGACGGAGTCGACTACTTCCCGTGTTTCGGACTCCACTCGTATACATATGTGGGGTACCATACTGATACATTACTACTTACCCAACTAACCCATAAGTAGGTCTGTCAGGCCCACAAGCTCCTATCGGAGTGCGGTCGTCCCACATTCAGTTGGTACACTCGTAGTGTCCGTCACACGCCTAGGTGAAGTATTCTGTTGTCAACTCCCTTATATTGTCCCGTGACAATATTCATTCCTTGCTTCCCGAACTTAATCGAGGGAAAGTTTACCCGTTGTTGTATCCTTGTCAACTGTCCTTGGTTTTTACTGGTTTGGTTTAAAAGAAGGTTGGAAAGCAGTGTTGGTTTGAAAAAAAATTTGGTTTTGAAAAGAAAAAGGGTTAGATAAATCTGGGTTTGAAAGAAAATTTTCATGGTTCCACAACATCTTCTTACCTTAACCAAGTCTAGCTTCTTGCTGACTGGTGTACTTTCAATTACAAAGGTCAGGCTGTTAAGCCCTTCCATGGTTATAATGTTCACACTTAACTTCGTGGTACTTTACTAAGTACTTGTAGTGGTTATAAATTTCCCGAACAGCCCTGTTATAGCAGCACTTGCTATGGCAAGTGCGCCATGCTAACTGGCTATCGGTTTAACACATACCAGTTGTGGTATTGTTTTTACCCATATTGTCATCAGTGGCCTTGTTGGCCCTTACTGATCTCACTGCCTTGATAATAACCCTCTGGGTAACTCCTCACTGTATTTGATAATGTCCAAATGAGCATGATTTATAGGTGTATTTCGTATATAATATTAACACTTTTCTTGCTCATTTCTCCACTTCGGTTAGTTTTCCTCTAGTTTATGTTTATTATTATCTCACTAATTTATTGGTTTAACATGAGGAAAACCAAGCTGGGACTAAAGTAGATAAAGAGACGAACACATAGACGCAAACGGCTCGGAAACGGAGCCCAAACGAAGAATCTAGAGCCGGTCGAAGTTGGAAGGAATAAGTCACACTGCGACGTCGCGATAACTGGCGGACTAGAGTGTCGCAACCGCCTCGCGGACAACAGAGAGGCTACCGCCTCATTTTGGCGGTCACCACACATGTAACCGCGAGGAGGACATGACTCAGGCTACCGCCTGATAACTGGCGGACGGCACAGAGGAGACCGCCTCCTTATCAGGCGGACGAGACACAGGCTACCGCCTGGTTCATTGGCGGACAGAGAGGAGGATACCGCCTCCTTTGGAGGCGGTTGTGCCTCGCGACCAGTTTCTTCTTCGCCCGTCTTCGTCCGCAACTCGCGCCGACTGTCTGCAACTCGTCCAACTTGCAGCGCCTACCTTAATTCACGCCTCTGCACATGCTCTGTCCCCTTCAATCAGTGAGCAATCAATGAGCTCAATCTTCCACCGCCTCAATCATTTGCTCGCTCACGCGTCTGTCTATCTTCTCTGCTTTCTTCTTCTTTTTCTATATAAACCCACGAGCTTCACCCAATAAATCACTCACGAACTCATCAATCCATCCACGACCACTTCACCACACCTCACACCATCTCATTTCTCTTCTCCCACCTTCTCCATTTTATTTATTTTACATTCCACAAAATCCACCTCTAGGCTACGTATACAAAATAGCAGAGCGAGACGGAGTGATTACGGATGATTTCTATCATTCTTGTTTCTGTTATTCTATTTAATATGTTAGGCTAGTTTACATACGCTCTGGGAATGGTTATTATATGTTCGTATTAATTATGCTATGTTTTTACTGGTTTAATTTATATACAGTTTGTTACGCTTAAAGGTTATCACGCACCTTTTTAATAATTGTCATGAGTTTATTAAATTGCTTTCCTAAGTCTATTTTGATCAGACCAGGTGATAAATAGACAGGTTAATTAAGGCGTAAAACTGGAGGAAACTTGTTATGATTTAATAAGTTAGTATTCAGTTGCAAATGTAATTCCTCAATACTCCTCTGCCGTTCGCAGGCTTTTGCTTGAACCTTGATTAGAACCTTGCATTACAGGTGAACGAGTTCTTATGAGGCTATGACTTAGTCCTTAAGATAATTACAGGAACCTTGCCAAATTATTAAACCAGTAGAGATAGCTTAATTATGCAGATTATAATAACCTGACCCAGAGTTCCACTTTATTTATCTGTTAACTTAGTTTATTTTATCTTTTCTTTTTATTTATTTTACAAGTCAATTAATCCCCCCTCTTGTGACACGCTTAGGTACTATTATATGTATATTAGTCCCACGGTTCGACATCCGGTTGCTTACATTTTCACTATACTACTGCGACCGGGATTGTGTTTGCAGCCTGACGTTTATTTGAGTTTAATTTCTTTTCTTTTAATTTCACACCAGTTTAACCACTCACAATATAACGTCTGCAGTATTCATATGGTAATTATCAACTGGGGTGTCCCCACTCTTGGAGTTCCCTTTTACTTAGTATCGTATCCTCTTTATAGCCCGTTCCACGTATTTGTCGTGGTTACTGAGACTTTTGGGCACCATGTTGTAGTTCCTTTGTCGGTTGGTATACCGTTGTGGTTTTATTTGTCAACTGTGGTTCCGTAGACACTTGTCTCGGGTTTCATTAATCCACTTCTTGCCTATTGCACGGTTGGTGCATTGCAAGTTGGTTATTCTCGACTGCTCTGCATGTCGACCCAGGTTGCCGGAAATTCTATTCTCTTATGCACAAAATCTTCATCCTTCGCTATTCATACGGTTAACACTGTTCAGATAGGAAACCGTCTCCGGGATTCCCAGTTTTCGGGATCTACCGTATGACAGGTTCTCCGTACCTTTAAAGGTACTTAATAACAGCCAGATCGGGTTTTCCCGAGTAAGAGAGGACTTTCCTCTCTCTCTGGCGTTCTTTCCCAGGTTATAAAATAGGGATTGTGGAGGGTGGGATGGATACTGTAGGTTTCCAGTATTCACTGGTAGTTCCTAACTAGCGTATCTCTCACGCTATCACTCAACCCTTATCCCAAAGTACTTAAATCCTAACTCGGTACATCCTAAGCTCGGTAATTCAGTCATCAGAGCGATACTTCGCTCTGATACCACTTTTTTGTAACACCCCATCCAACATTAACACACTTACAACAAACTGCAGCGGAAAACAACCTCATCACATTACTTAACTCGTTGGTGTTACACGCCGTTAGCCACCCACGTGGCTAACAAGGCTAATACATACACATTGTACCGGTCTGATGGGCTAAATTCCCAAGCGTCTACACATTACTATTCCCTTTCCATTAACACAAACAACAACATACACCTCCCAACTATACCGAGTATTTATAAACTGATGCCGACAACAATTTTGGTCTTACTACACCTACTGTATGCATACACTTAAATGATTACCCATGTACAACGACTACCCATCCTACTCTCGAACGGCTTCCAGCACTTCGTACCTGAAATAGGAAAAAAGGAGAAAGGGTGGCCCCCAGGGGCTCAGCACCTTTGCTGGTATGGTAATCCCGCAGCCCACATGCTACCGGGCCACGCACAACTAATTGTCGTCTTAGCATGCGGTTGATTATATTTAAATCATGCATGTAACAGTGAACACACATCACATAACATTTTGCCTCAATGGGCTCAACAAACAGATAATATATCCTTACTTAATAAGTCACTCATGGTATTCAATATCCCTAGAGTGTTCCTCCTCTAATGGAGCTACTTCCTTAATAGACAACACTTACCCTTAAATCGGGTTATCCTTAAACGCCTCTTTCCTCAAACTGGGATTCATATCCATGATCCACATACTCCACATTTTACAACACATAACTTACACTACATAACACATAACAACACTTTGCACGTTTCCACGTGCACAACATAATACCGCAACAGATATTGCATCACAACAAAATACATAACATAACGGGAATGGTTCTCTTAGGAACCGACCCAAACATAATTAGTTCACTGGGAGAGCCTAGAGGATGCTGTCAAACTCATGCTAAGCTCGTTTACATAACTCGTTACCGTTCTGTTAGGCGAACGGATAACTTAACATAAAGATGGATCGGGTTTAGTGACCTGAACACAACATACATAATCCCCAACAGACGTGAGTCAAGAGCCTTGGTTAAGCTCAGGGGTGATCGAAGACCAATGAAGGAAGACAATCAACAGAGAGGAAGCTGAAGAAACTGTATACAACAACTCCCAAACAACGCGCGACCGGAACAACCGGATTCCTCACCCCCCATAATATATAAATATTCACAGTTAAAGACTCCGCTGTGGAACCTATCACATCATCACACAATACAGTATTACAACTGAGTTAATCACGCAAAGGAGGGTCATACACTTACAGCAACATCACACAACTAACTCACGCATAGCCGTGGTTAGAACGTTCCTTAGGTCAGAAACGTTATTACCGGATACCGTTCTCTTACATTTACCTAATAGTGGTTAACTAGCCCTTCAAGCGCATTTGAGGTTACCGGTATCGGTACGTAAACATACAACAACAATAACGACTGTAAACTCGTTTCATGATTTATCTTATAACGTGGCAGACACACAGAAAAAAAAACACATTGGCATACAAGCCGGTGTAATCCGGTAGGACACAGGTTGCAAGAAAACCATACCTGTCACCGGAGTCCACTTTACCACGTCCACTTATGTTCCTCGAGCGATTCTCGAACAACTGTTAACATCACATGTGTTTTTTATTAACATCGGGGTTTGCTTGATTATTTAATGTCTAATGCTTAACTTTCCCCGTTAACTTAGTTACATAACTTTACATTTTAACTTTTTTTACTTTTACATTTTGATACAACTTTTCACCCACTTAATTGCCATTTAAAACTCACCTAACATGTCCTTAACAACCTTATAACATCATTACCTATTAATCCCCATCATTACATATCATTTCATAACCTTAAACCATGTTTTTGGTCCGACCGGACTTGCCGACCGGACTTACCCAAGTCCGGTCGATTCCAGAACACTTTTCCGTCAAAATTTTCTACTCCGACCGACCTTGTAAGTCCGGTCCTATGTCCGGTCCATTCCAGAAACTAATTCCCACAGGGTAAACTGGGCCCGACCGAACTTGCAAGTCCGGTCGCAAGTCCGGTCTGCCCCAGATCTTTGTTTCCTTTTTACATTCAACTCCAAACTTCACCCCATATATCCTAGTATACCCTAACCTCATTTGGGCACTTCAAACACACCTTTATCCATGTGCTAAACTCCTTAAATCACTCACCAAAACCATTTTATCATTCACAACTTCTTACAAATTTCCTAGCACTTGGAATGTTTTCTCCTTAAGATTTCTAGGTGGTATTTCACCTATAATGACCACTATACCAAGGTGTTTCCTCTACACCTTAACATCATCTCTCAAACTTCTTTTCTTACTAACTAAATCTCCTTTTTCACATCTTACCTAATCATCAATTATTCCTTGGATATCAACACTACCTAAACCTTAAACAAACTTCTCCAAGACTTAAATACATTCTCAAAACACACATTGAATTCCTAGAACTTCCAAGATAACACCTAAATCCTTGCATCACTCTAAATCACCTTAATACATGTTTTCCTCCCAAGTAAAACATTTGTTCACCTTTTACACTTCCTAGTTCACCAAAACTTACTTAAAACACTTAGCACTTCATACACATTTTCCAAATTTTGCCATAGCTTCTCTTGTATATACTCACATCCAAACACTTAGGTTTTTACCTTATTTCATTCAAGAACACCTAAAATCCATCAAACACATTTTTATTCACAAACTTCACACATTTAGCACTACATCACAATATAGTGCATAACTTAAATTGCTTGGCACTTAGGCCCTTAAATTGCATAAACCTTAAACACTGAATTTCCCACATAAATAATGCCTTTGACTTGCAAATACACCCAACAATACATATGCCCTTAATAAACTCCTTGAGAGCATTTCACTAGCTCATTTACCATTGGCTCCTTAGGCATTTCATTAAGCAATCAAGTTCATTTTCCTAAGGCATTTAAACTACATTGAGATAGCTTGTTTACCTCTTTTCCTCACAAACTTCTTTCTTGTTTCCTTGTAAAACCGGTGGGGTGTTTGGTTGTTTGTCAACTTCTAAACAATGTACAAATAATAGAATGAGTATTCAAGCATTATGCTTCATCTCATTGTAAACCCTAGTTACACATATTGTTTTAACACATTAAGGTAATTGTTTTACCTTGGAATTGGAAGAGAACTTGAATAAGTATCAAGAGAGGACTCCTCCCAGCCCTTGGAAGATTCAAATGAAGCTAAAACAAGCAAGGTAAAGACACCATGGTGAGGTGAATTTTCGGCCATGTACTAAAAGGAGAGGAAACTTGATTTTTCTTTGAGATTCCTTACCTAGAAGCAAAGGAGATCAATAATATGTGGAATGACAAGCTCAAGCTCCATCAATGGTGGAACTCCATGGCACCGAAATGGTGATCTTGAAATTTTGAGAAGATAGGAATGAAGAGCTTGATGAGAGGAAGAGAATGGTGGTGTTTGTTTTTGATTTGGTTAAGTGAGCTAGGTTTTACAAGGGTTCAAAGGTGGACTTCCATGGTGGTGGTGCTGTATGAACGTGAGAACAGAGAGAAGAGAGGTAGAAGAGAGCTTGGATACGTGGGAAATGAAGAAGGAAATGAGAGAATGAGATAAGTTTTGCTTTTTGGAAGATATTTGTACTTAAAAAGCAAATAGTACTTAAGTTAGTCATTCTTTATTTCCTTAGCATGTTAACAAGGGTGGTGAGTCACCACACCTTAAAAACCGGCCCCCAATAGTACCTAGGGGTTTTAGACTTTATTAATCAATTGTCTCACTTATAATAACATATGTTACAAAATAGCTTATAAAAATCACTATTCACAAAAACAAGGCACATTGTTGTGAAATTTTTGATTTCCCATTGATATAGACTTCCAAATGTGATACTATATAGTACACATGTTAATTAAAGAGTAATGATGGACATTTAGCCATTCAAAACTCATTTACAAGACAATTTTTCAAAAACGTGCTTTAAGACTCCTTAAAGCACATTTTGTGTTTTAACTTGTTTTCAAGCTTGGTTTTCTTTGGTAATTGATTTAATATGTTCATTAACATATTTCTAAGGTATAGGTATGACCATTAGGCCTTATACACATTTATCTCAAGATTAGAGCACATTTTTGCTCATATTGACTTTAAGGTATTTTCTTGTGTTTTATTTGGTTTAACTGTCCACCAAAGTTTCCTAAGGACTTATTTAGCCCTATCAAATCATAATTAAATGTTATCAAGTCTTGGTAGGCTCTTTGGGTCCTAACCAAGTTCACTCATAGCTTAGAGCATGTTTTTGCTCAAACTGTGTCTTAATGCTTTATTGCATTTACTATGGTCTAAATTGTTCACTGATGTTACTAAGGCACTTTTTAGCCTTTACATACCATAGTTTGATATTTAAACCACATATCAAGGTTTGGGGTATTTCAATGACTCATGAAGGTGGTGACTCACCTCCTAAGAAACCGGCCCCCTTTTATTAATGAGGGTAATTAAGTCTTTGTTGACCAAATGTCTCACTTATATAGACTTATGTTATAAACTAGCTTAATTAATTCACTATTCACCAAACAAGGCACATTGTTGTGAAATTTTTGATTTCCCATTGATATAGACTTCCAAATGTGATACTATATAGTACACATGTTAATTAAAGAGTAATGATGGACATTTAGCCATTCAAAACTCATTTACAAGACAATTTTTCAAAAACGTGCTTTAAGACTCCTAAAAGCACATTTTGTGTTTTAACTTGTTTTCAAGCTTGGTTTTCTTTGGTAATTGATTTAAAATGACCATTAGGATATTACTAAGGTCTTAGAACAATATTTGGGTACTCTCCCATGTCTCTCCAAGCTTAGAGCACGTTTTTGCTTAAACTGCTCTTTTGGTGTTTCCTTATATTTTCTTTGATTGGAAATGTTTCTTAATGTTGCTAAGGCATTATTTAGCCTCCTTATATCTTAGTTTATCATTTAAACACCATATCTAAGTTTGGGGTATTTCACTACCCATTTGAACCGACAAACCTACAAAATCAAACTAAATTCATGACATGTGGAACTTCCCACCTTGACCACATTACCAACCCACACCTACTACCACTCTCTCAGCCGGATTCTTTTCTTATCTCGGTACCTTACTCTTCTTCTTCCCACGTAAATCCAAGTTAATTCCATGCTGCTTCATAACCGAGAGCATCCCCCAACTCCTGTGGTTGCTGCTCCAAGGCATAGAACCGATTCTTTTACCTCTTCCACCGTCCTCCTTATCCACTGTAAACAAGATATTCCTACACTTTCCTTCTATCAGTCCAGAAGTGTAAACATCCCAGCTTCCTCTTGCTATTCCAGAAAAGAAAAACAAGAGTAGTACTCAACTTCTAGCGCCAGTCATTTGCACTATAGGTAATGGTTTAGTCTATTTTTCTGCTAAAAAAACTCACCTCATCCTCCTTTTTCTGATGGTGTAACTAGTCTCCATATTTATTCAGACCTTACTACCGGGTTGGGGACAAGAGGAAGGAGTGGTATGCGGTGAGAAAACCAGAAAAGAAAGGGAAGACATTCATTAACAAAACAGAGGTAAAGATGGGCATAAAAACTAGCCTAGATTCCTTCTCCATTACCGTTTTCTCTCCAGTCTTCTTTCCAGCTTGTACTGAGCTCTTGTTCTTGCTTTCTTCACGTCCAAAACCAGAGAAGATCACCCAACACTTAGAGAAGGAAAGGGTCCAAGTTAGAGCTCCATCTCCATCCATATCGGTAAGAGGTTTTCCCCCATAAACGTTGCTTGTCTTACCGGTAATATACAGACTTTATTAAGCCTCTTCTCTACTTTCTTTACGTGAGAAAAACCAGAAGAAACTACCCAGGATTGAGGAGGAAGAGACCCATGTTGTGAACCTCCTTTCTTGACCATTTCGGTGAGCTATACCTACTACTCTTCATCCGTGTCTTTCGGGTAATAATGCTAGCATGTCCTGAGCTTCTCTCTTTATTTTCTTCACATAAAAGACCAGTAGATGATGCCCAACCTAGTCAAGAAACAAATCTCATGCAACTCCCTTGCTGAACCAACCATTAGGTAAGTTCTTTTTCTTTCTTTCCCCATGTATGCCCTCTATTCTGCCGGTCATATGTGTTGATATATATGGTGGTTTAACACTTTGATATGGCCTTTGAAAACCAGGCGTGAATGACCCCATAAACCAGCTCCATAGCAAGGTAAACTCCATGTGTTTTCTAGCTTAAAACATCCATGTATAGCCCTGTTTTTCTACCGGTTTGATTCCATGATTCCAATGGTGTGTTAACCCAATTTTTATGTGCAAAAATTAGGCGTGATCCACTCCAGCACTAGCCTACAAATCAAGGTATAAAAACCATGGCATTATGAGCTTAAACCTACTCCTTAATGGTCATTATTAGGTGTGAATAACACATGCATTTTTCCTTGCATAAATGGTGCCGCATGGGTGTATCTACTTTGGGAAAAATCTACACAAAAATATAGAGGAGAAGTTTAAGTATATGTCCAGCAAAGTAAGCAAAAATCTAACCTTATAATGCTATATTAATTAAGCGTAAAAGCTAGTTTATGTTTGGAGACTAATTTAAGGACTTCATAAAAATCAGTCGTAAGCTTTGGAGGAGCCTAGGCTGCTTGGATTTGCTTGAAAACATTGTGAGTATACTAAACCTAGTATACTATATAGTTTATATGTTATTTAGTTGTTTAAAATGGAAGCCGTGAGTGAAGGAGTGTTAAAATGGCTAATCTGTGTATTATAATGTTTTATAACATTTTTAGTTGATAATATAAGGTTTAGATGACATATAATGTCATAGGGATTAATTAAATGATTTTAGGAAAAATAAAAGAAAAACTATACAATAAACCGTAAACAATACAGTCACATGACATTTATGTGTAATTTTATCATATGTTAATTATTGTAATAAGGCCAAGCATTTTAGGCCATTTAATTTAATTATTATTTCAAGTAAAAATGGATTTAAAATGAATTTAGATCAAAAATAAATATTACCGCGATAGTTGGGGTTGAATTGCAATTTAAATAAATTTTAGAGGCTGAATCTAAATAAAATCCGAAAACTATATGTTAAAAGAGTTATTTTATGAACTTTATTAAGTTTTATAAAATATGGGGGTCAAATGGTAATTTTTGAGAAAATGTGGTCAAACCGAAATATATATACCCATAGTCAAACTACTGTATATTGGGTCAACATTGACCAAAATAAAATCCTTGACCAAAATTTATAACATAAATAATTAATTTATGGACTTAAGGTAGCATTAGAGATTAAATGTTAAGCTTATGAAATTTTTGGGTGTAGAGTGTAAATACCGAAAATAATGGGTTGGTTTGGTTAATATAGTGATTTATATGGTAAGTATAAGATTTGGGAATTTTTGGAGTTATATAAGTGGTTATATTTATAAAAGTGTATAATATATAGTTTTGTGACATGTGAAGGCATATTATATAAGATGGGGTCAAAATGTAAATAAAGGGAAAATGAATGTGGGCGGAAGTGGAAATTGGAAACAACTTGGGGGCTGTTTGGAATAAAGCATAATAAAACTACATGTTATATGATGACAAATATTAAAACCTTATGTTATAACACATATATAAGCATTATGATAATATATGTGGCTATTGTGTAAATAAGGGAAATAATGCTGCTGGAAAAGAAATACACCAAACTACTTGGGGCTGTTCGGAAATATCTAAGGAATAACATATAGAAACTATATGTTATAATTATGATAATGTTTGGAAGGATATAACATATATTATGAATAAATATTATGAGGTTAATGGTAAAAGTGTAAATATGGAAAGTTAAAGGATAAAACAAAAAAAAATAACAGAACCTAAGGGTCTGTTTGGTAGTTTTCAGAAATTTAAAACTATAGCATATACATGTTATATGATTTAAATGTTATAGTATATGGTAAGTTAAGTATGTTTAAAATTATGGTGAATAGTAATAATTATAAATTGTGGGGTTTGAAAGGAATGAGATATTAAATATATGCCTATTCGGCAATTAAGGGAAAATATTACAAAACTATAGATTATATCTTATTACAAAGTTTTGATGTTATAAAAAAAGGTAATTATAACATGTGTAGTTATGTGGGTATATTGTAATTAATGAAAGCTATAAGAATAGAGAGGCACAAGTGTGTTATATATATATATATTTGTTTTTTCGGTAACAATAACAGTTACTAAAACTATATGTTATAAAGTTTAATGACATATAAGTGTCATACCCTATGGTATCATGAGATAAGTGTAACACAAGATAATAATATGTGGTCAAAAGTATAGTGTATTAAACTATACATGCTGGCATATGTATATATTCATATATCAAAAATGAATATAAACTATAGTAAACAATGGCATAAACACTATGGTTAATATATGATTTTTGAAATGGTTTAAATAATGTAAGTAACTGTAAATAATGTAAAGTTTATTCTTATTTCATTAAGAAAACAAGGTATTATACACATATGTATATTGAACGCAAGTGACATGCATATATTACGGTTTACAAACCATATAATAACAAATAATGATTGTTGACTTGTTAGTATAATTATATACTATAAAGTCATAAGGTTTAAATAAATACAATCTGTTACATAATTGGGAAGCTGTACAACAATATGTATATCAAAGAATAGTAATAAACAATGCAATATAAACTAACGTTGCATGGAACACATACAACTATAGGTTATAAAATATCACCATGCATGCAACTATAGGTTATAACATATACCTATGCATGCGTTATAACAGTTGAAT
This sequence comes from Limonium bicolor, assembly GCA_023374045.1. Lineage (NCBI taxonomy): Eukaryota > Viridiplantae > Streptophyta > Magnoliopsida > Caryophyllales > Plumbaginaceae > Limonium > Limonium bicolor. The sequence goes on along the minus strand of CM041782.1, from coordinate 255,797,762 downwards.
TAATTATACAAGAACGAACGAATTCGTATTAAGTGTAATGCTTATAAATACTTCGGGATGGGAAAATACAATTCTTACGTTTGAACCGTTAACCATGACGTTCGAACAAAAACCGACGTCTATGTTAACAGAATATTAATACTTACTACGAGTAAGGAATTTTTAAGATAACTATGCTGTAACTAGTAACCGTTGAAAATCTGGGGGCGTAGTAACCGGGATTACAGACGTTATTCGGAAATACCGAATCATACTGTCATGTGGATTGAAACTTAACGTTCCTTTTATTTCTAGATCGCCCTTCAGACGTGCGCGCTCGATAGCCTTAGCGGTCTACACTGCGCGACCTTGACACGGTGTACTGTGATTAAAGGGGTTTGATCCGAGTTGTCCTGAGGAATTCCTCAGGCTCGGATTTGTTTGATAAATACTTGTGTGGATGTATGTATGTGATTATGTGTGTGATGGATATCTATGTTACTACATTATTAATTTATGCACGAACGTCCTACGGGACTAATAGTACGTCGACTATAGATCGACTTATATAAAACTACATATGCGAGACGTGGGATTGGAATTATCGTTGCCTGACCTAATACGCTAAGTATTACAAGTATGTAGCTATAACCTAAGTAAAACACTTAGGGACGGGACACGACATTGTCGGTCCCTAGAGCTTCAACCCGAACATATATACTACCTAGAATCATTCTAGGCATGCGTAAGACCCACAGGGCAGCCAACAAAATAAGTGAATGTCTCCACAATTAAAACTGTAACTGACTACCTAACTAATGAAGTTAACAGCGGAGTGTGAATGAATGTGATGATGTACCTTAATCTAGACAGTCATTGGCTGCTGGTCGAACATAGAGATCTCTTGAGTTATCGCATATCGGGTTTACCCTAGTTAATCCTGAACGAACCTAGATAGATCTCATCAGGCGGAGTGTGCTACCGTTGCACCAGGCCCTTGGCCACCTAAATGGACGCCTTTACAAAGGCAAAGTGAAATAGTCCCGGAGTCTTCAGATGATCAGGGCAGGGAGCACCTTGTGTGCACGTGGGACTACTGTCCAAGTGAGTATATTTTTGGGTTGTCCTAATTGACGCCCGACAGTGCTAACCGAATCAAATGATATGTGAGGGCCCCGGGGGGCCGAGTGTTAATACGTGATGATTTAACATACGACGTATGAGTTACCAATGCTATCGTATTGTATGATGTGTGACTGTGTTACGTATATTTTATAAATGATTGTTTGGATTGGATGGATGGTTATATAGTCATGCATGTTGTTATAGTACTTATTATATCTGTAAAATGTTAAAGCATGAAATCAATCTAATATCAAGCTGGTTAAAAATGACAAGTGACCAATAGGGTCCAGGCCTGGCATACTTAGCGTCTATCGCTGAGACTACACTTATTGTGCAGGTTGTTGATCTTTGTTGAAGCCGAAGTGCGGGAACAGGGTAGCTAGGGTTACTTTAATTATAGCGTAAGGAATTTATTGTATAACGATATCCGTCTGTGGATGTATGACAGTACACTTGTATTCATGTGGGATTTGGGTAGATGCTCACTTGTCGACTGTTATGGATGTGGACTTAGTATGATGTATAGGGATATCTCATTGTCACAGCGGTTTAGTAGTGATGTGTATTTGGTTGTTGGATTTAGTTCTGCTTTGTTACTCGCATGGGAGAGTAACGACAGGTGACACCCGAGTGAGTATTACTGTTGTTATTTAATCTTCCGTTGTAAGACGCTTTATTTATCTGTTAACGTGAGTGACTACTACGTGTTCATTTGAGAGGGGCGTTACAAAAGTGGTATTAGAGCGGAGTACCGCTCTGATGACAAGATACTAGGTTAAGACAGTGAGCTTAGGACTTGGGAAACGTTTGTGAGGTACGAAACATCTTTGTCTTAATGGAACTATGTGTTAGCAAGCCTTTGGCTTGCAAGTGTTAGCCCTTGAGGCACACAAATGAGTTGATTGTAATATGGTGCGTTATTGAGAAGACGTACGGTAATACTGAAGTCTAGTGGTGGTGTGAGCCAGGAAGCTGGCCAAGGGCATAAAGGCCCGGGAATGTTACCCCCATTAAGGACCAGCTGAGAGCTCAGCCAGGAGGAGACACAAACGTCATGAGTACATTGGTGACGGTCCATTTTCATGTGGAAGTCCAGTACGGACCACCGCCGACAGTACCCCTCCCGCCACAACCCAATGAGTAGAATACAACTGAGAAAGATACCCCCGAATATAGGGAAGAGGACTACCAAGCCCACAGACCGTCTAAACGCTCTCACACTGAATGAATAATTCCTACTCCTGTAACATGAATAAAAACTCAATACCATACCACCCCTAACGACCGAGCGTTGTAGCAATGGACACCACCAGAGGCGAGTACGACCACTACCGTAACGTCATGGAAAGGATCACCCAAGACATCAGGGCAAGCGGACCGGGAGCGCCATGAACTCCGCGAGACCGTTGCCCGTAATGGGGACCTTTAACCACCATACCATTGTATCGTAACACCAAATTGTAAAAAGAGATTATATTGAGGAAATGGAGAAAAATTGTAAGTATACCATCCTGTTATGTTCAAACTCCAAACCAAATCTTGTGTACACACAATACAGTGACACTGGAACCTTGTCGTGACGACACATGTGGAGAAACAAATTCCGAGCGTTTACGCTACTGTGAGTATAATGTGAGGGAGGACTTGGTTAATCTAATGACAATGTGGTTAGGAAATTTTCCAATCCAAATACCGTCTTTTTCATGAACAATCATTCTAACGGTACTTAAGCAACCAATGCAGCAGTAAAACAAACATGTCGGAACTGACAACTCTACTTGCATGGTGCGCTTGCCACTGCAAGCGCTGATATAAACAATGTACCAATAATTTTGTCTACCCCACGCACTTGCTACTGCAAGTGCTGCAAACAACTACGACCCCAATTACCACTGCTAATATCGTTACAAATGAATTCTGTAAACTGTGTAGACCAATGGTACAACACCATGGCTACCAATGATCACCAAACAATTGTACACCTCTAATATAAACTACATAACTACAATTGTTGCAATAAACCACTTAGATACGAGGCCTACAACCTCTGAAGGACCCGATGAGTCCGACTAACGCAATAAAAAGGGCACACCAGCCCATAACAAAGTATAACTACTAAGCAAGAACGAATCAAATGACACCGGCTTAAGAGCCAAGATAACATAATAACTTAATATCAAACCATTTAACGGCTGAATTGGAAGTGGACGGTGAAACCTGATCCCCGGGATCAAAGAAACCAACCATAATTGGGGTGGAAGGTAGTTCAACACTGGTGCTGATCACACCAGAGTCGGATGACTCCTGAAACTCTTCACAAGTTGCCACAATTAATCACATTCAGGATAGACAAAACTGCAGTATACTAGTTACAAACAACTAACAACAATTTAGCAATAAGATATTAAATAAAGAACTTGTGACTAACAGCTTACGTTATATATATTAAATCATACAAAATAAATTATGGAGAGAATACGATCGTAAACAATCAGTACCGACAAAACACACTACCAGTATACGCCAACCTGTGATGAACATCAGGGAATTAGTAAAACGTATCAGTCCACAGAAGGACCAAAGTAAGAAGGACAATTCCACCGTTATACGGCCATTACTAACATCATTCGCAACAATAAACCTGATTCAAAACTTAACGTATCAAATATTTATCACCCCTGAGCACTGCCTTTACCAAGGAGTGCTACGTACAGTGAGGTACAATTAAAAATGAACAAACGTCAAGATTACGTTTATGTGTATTATCAAGATCATACTGATTATGAGACAAGTTCTAAGTAGAAGAAGGGCTACCGCCATGGGCGTCTGCCATGTAAAAAACGATAAGTATCAATATGTGTTAAAGACATGTTGTTTACTACTGTGATGACTGTCAGTGATGAATGAATGTGTAAATTAAAACAATGACAAACACCTAAATCGATATTACAAAACACTCAAACACGAAACGCTAAATAGCGCAAATAAGCAAGTACCTAATGCACTAATAAAGGGCATGAGCCCAGGAGACCGGAACACCGACTCCGATTACCTTTCGAGGTATATTACTAATATAACAATGTCTAAGTTAATATAATGAAGTAAGAGAGCTACGGTACACCCGTAAGCAATATGAATAACAATGATGATTAACTAACAATCACCAAACTACGCGCTTGAAATATAAATAACTGCAGCTACAAATAACTAGAACTAAACAATAAGCAACAACAAAGACATTGCTTACTAGCCGAATACCAGAAGTATATACCAGCATTCAATGCTAATCACTAATAGTGATAAATGTTGGGCAAAATAGTAGTTAAACTATCTTGCTACTTATGAGCAGTGAACCCAATCATTGTAATACAACAGGTCGTATCCACAGAGACTTCGTAACTATCTAATTAATTATCAAGTTAGTAAGTACAAGAAGATAAATAAAAGTGCGTAAAATGTAAATTGGGGGTTTAGCCGGAGGCAAGCTTGATTTGTTTTAGGATCAGTGCAAAAATAAAGACACAGTAAAATAAGGTAATTAATTGATGCGGTTGGAAAAGGGTATCCTAGGATAGCGGGGGAATTTCCTAAATTACTTAAACAAATTTATACCATGTCTCAATTATTTATTGTCTATTAGAGTTAATAAGTGTCAGTTACGAACTCTTAGTAATAGCCTCAGTATTTTCCTGCTCAATCCGGAGTGTAAATACCAGGTTTATTCCTTTGTGGTACTTTGACTATCCAAAATCATATGTTATAGTTACCATAAAATGCAGTAGTTTGTCGCGCAAAGCATTTAACAATATTTTATTGAAAGGAATAAAAACAAGTTTATAAATGAGACAGGTAATAAATATTTATTTAAGTACAAACATTAATTATAATCCTAATTTGCTCTATTTGTCTGTTTAAGAATTTTCTTGTGGCCTTCCTGAAATACCCCAAATCTAAATAATATTATTAAATCATTATTTATTGGAATATAATCCAAACATAAATCATTTCACGTACGCATGCAAACCCATGCATGAAAACGTTACGTAAAAATAGTCGTTTCACCATAAACGCTAAAACGCCTTAGAAGCATATGGTCAAACATGACCTTGTATGACCCTCTAATATTCAAAAATGGTCATACAATTATTATATGAATATACAATATATTCCCTAAGCTATATTCAGTCAAATACGCAAAATGCTCGGGAGTGCTCACACCCGCTCCTTAAAGCACGAAAAGTCCGGAGGAGTGCCGAGGTGGCACGAACTCCTATAAAATTAATTCCGAGAGTTCCTAACATCATTATTTATCATTCTAAAGAGAACCCACGAAGTGGTTTCTCAAAATTCAGCAAAAACCAAAGGAGGATTTCTTAGCGCTCCTTTTTGGCCCGGGAGTGTCCCGATGGCCCGTAAATTATGTCACGGGTTGATATAACCCCATATAACTCAATGTAACATCTTAGTATATGTTTATCTACTATAATAAGTGTTTACAAACACTTGGAACTCATAAGAACAATTGGTTTCCCAAAATTTCCTTAGAGCACAAAACACACCTTCGGGTGTAACGAAAATGCGTTTTACGCAATTACCTTGTAGTTTTTGACATGCCACGAATTGGTAATCTTAAAAAGGGTTAAAATGACCTTCTAAATCAGTTGGTGTGACTAGTCAACAAGGCTCTCTATAGGGGCCGATTTTAAGGGCAAAAACTAGTATAAAATTTGCTTTAAAATTTATAAAAGGCTTAAACATGATGACTCATCATCCCATGTGTTATATTACTTAATGCTAAGTGTGTAGGTCTCATTTGACCTTATAGCTGTCGAAAATAGACATTGAGCAAGCCATGTGAGCTAGGAAGAAGACAAATGCAAAAAGGCAAAAGTAGATCTAAGATTCCTTCTTTTTGCTTTTTCTTACAACTAAGCTATCTCCCATGTTCTTCCTTGGCTCTTCATGGCCGGTTTTTGAGCTCCATTCAGACCTTAATTCGTGACCTACATGAAGAGAAGACAAGCATGTGACATTGAAAAATCAAAGAATAAACTCACCTTTTCTCACCTTGTCTTCTAGCCAAAATAATTGTCTTGCAACTCTTGCCTTGTCACACCTCACATGCCCTATAACATGGCCGGTTTTTATTGCTGGAAAGGAGGCATTTATTGAGCCAATCAACATGAATTAAACTAAGGAAAAGAATTGTCAAATGACATTAAAAATTGACAAACAAAAATCAATTCTAGAATTGCATTCTACCTTATACGTGAGTGAGCTTCATTTCCCTCCTTTGCACAATTCTTGCACGGTTTTGGTAAGCTCTCTCCTCTCTCTTCTAGCTTCATCTTCTTCCTTTGAAGCTCTTAAGTCCATTAATGGAGTTTTAACTTCTACTTCTTCCTTAAGGTAAATTCCTAGCATTTCTTGGAAAGACTTGAAGCAAACTCTTCCTAGCATATCAAGTTGGTTCGGCCACATTTAGTTCTCCAAGGAGGTTGTCCAAACCAACATTAAATCAAGGAGCATCTCAAGGTTATCTTAAGGTAGATTTTAAAGCTTGGAAATCCTTAAAACACATTTTTGTGTGTAACCAAGTTCTACCTCTTCTAAGTCTCTTTTCTTCTTCATTTTGATGAAGGGAAAACTTGTTCTTCTTCACCTACCTTAGGAGTGCCGAATTTATAAGGAGCAAAGTCTAAGGTAAAGTCTTATAAAACTACTTCCAAATCTACTTAAGATCTTTATTCAAGATCTAACTCCTAAACACCTTCACCTCTTGCATAAACCGAAGAGGAGCATCAAGTTTACCTAGGAGGAAGCTTGGAGATTCAAGAAGAAGTTCAAGCACTTAACCACCTTGTTAAGAAGTAAGTTTACTATATAAACCTTTATGCTATATAAGCTTTGTTAAGCTTCTAAAAATTATACAAAAATTATTTATATCCCTAGGTTATATGAAACCGAAATATATGGTCTATATGCCAAAAGTATAACCTATAACATATATAGAAAATATTTACCTTAAGACACATTTTTGTGTCACAAAGTTATTTATGTTACAAATTAATTCATGCCGAATATCCAAGGGCAAAAGTTCTTCATTTTGAGCTTAGAATTTATATAAGACATTACAATAATTTATACATGAGTTATATAACTCCTATGAATTTATTCATAATTATTTAGACATATAAATCCACTTTTATATACTAAGGTCACCAAATATTTATGGCCGAATACTCTAATTGAAAAATAGGTTTAATGACCTACTTAGGTATATAAACTTATATCATAAAGTTTGGTGAGTTAAAAATATTCTATTAGTGTTTAAATGGCTAATTAATTATTAAGTTATGTGGATTAAAATGTATTTTTTACAAAGTTTAGTGTGCTTAATATAAAACCGTGAGCTAAGGGGCTGTTTGGTGTAATTATAATATAATATGAGGTTAGGAATTAATTTAGAAATTTTAGATAATTAAACAAGCTTGAAAATAACTTTTATAAAAGTTTTGGGCTATTATGTAATTTATAAAAGTGTTATGAAAGTTAGAATATAAATGGGCGAATTCATAATTAGGAATTATTAGTGCGCTTTTGAATTATTATGAAGAATTAATACTTAAACTATAGTTTATAAGTTACTAAATATCTATTATTAAGTTTGGGGGTTAAAATGTAATTAATGGAAGTTCAATGACAAAGCCGAATTGTTTGGGGTTAGTTTGGTATTTAAGAATTTAAATATATATATCGGCATTTATGGAGAATTAAAATTAAAACTATAGTTTACATGTCATTATGTAAAGTTATAAGATTTGGTGTTTATATTGTAATTATAAAGGAATACCTATATGTTGGCCGATTTAAGGGGCTAAGTTGTAATTTTTGAGAGTTATACTTTTAAAAGCTATATACCAAAATATTAGGGGTGTGCTTTGTAATTTATGCTAAATAAGAATTAAAACTCTATAATATAATGAGATTAGAATTTAATATAAGGTTTATGATTTATTGATTGTTTTGTAAATAACCGAAATACAAGGGTAAGAATTTAGATTAAAATAAATATAGGTCCTACATGGATTTTTGAGGAATTAGAAGAAAAGATTTTAATTAAAGGAATTATGGAATTAGAACTATGGCTTATGCAGTTATAAGGAAGTTTAAAAGAAACAATAAGTATTGTTTATGACTAAAAGGAGAATAAGAGATTATAAGAATATTATGTCATTGTAGACATTTAAATATAGTTAAGAAAATTATAAGTTGTTATGTCACCTTAGACAATTAAAATAAACAACAAATTAGTACATGAATATATGATACATATATGTACATTAAAGGATTTATAAATAAATCAAAAGGAATAACAAATAAGTTATACATTAAATCATGAGGTAATTAAAAGAAATAAACCTCAAATGAAATAACAAATAAGAGATTTGTTAAAGATCCAATAGGATCATTATATAAGGGTAACATAAATTACCCTTTCAGTTAATCCTATTCTAGGACTTTGTTTGACCAGACGTTGACCGGGAATTAAACCAGTACGTCTACGGTGAACGGTATGGGATTCTTGCAACCTGTTTTCTAACGGATTACACTGGCTTGTGTGCTATCTGTTGTTTGAAATAACGACCAAGATAATTAATGTAAACTGTTGTTTTACTCTTGCACACTGTGGTATTATTTTATGTGCGTGATTGTTGCTGACTACAACGTGTATGTCCCACGCATACAAACACTACTATACCAGTGGATTAAATACCTGCGTTTCAGTATACCGAGGACTTGTACTCAAGTCTCTCACTAACTTCACACTTATAACAACGTCATTATCCTAAACGTGATAATTGACAATACACATTGTGTTTCTTGTTTAACGTCTTTATATGACACTTAACAATTATATACTTCGAGATTGAGGAGCCCAGTTGGATCTGGCCATGCATGCTACGGGAGTTGTACCTGTCTCAGGTCGTCTCCTACTACGTCGCGACGGAACATTCAGTTGGGAGGAAGACTTTATTCCTTCCGGGATTCAAATGCCCTTCAGTTCGAGGAAGACTTTATTCCTCTAGTGGGTTCTTATTTCCCACGCCATTCAGTTCAGGGTTTGACTACGTCATCTCCTGGGGTTTTTATACCCAACCTTTCTTTATAACGAGGTCACTATACCTCCACTATTTCAGATATTCAGTTATAACTGTCAGTCCCATTGTGTGGACCGACTATCAGTAAAGAATTTCAGTTCAGCTAACTCGACCTTCTGTGTCTTGTTCTATGTGACATTATTGTCCTTGTATGGATACTTGTTATTATCAGACTATGCTTGTTTACAGCTTTATAAAAATGAACTGCATGTATTCGACAAAGTAGTTGGTGTGGCCCGGTAGACGATGGGCTGCACGTTTTCCATACCAGCATTGTTTGCTGAGCCCCTTTGGGGGCACCCCCATTTTTCAGGTACCTGAAGATTTAAGAAGTTCACCACACTGAGTGTAGGTGGGGTAGACCAAGCTTTGGGAGTCTATTATTAGTTATTCGTTTTATTTCAGTATTGTACTTTGAGTTTGATTCCTAGTATCTCGGGTTGTATCTGTATTCCAGACCGTGACATTTGAGGATTGTATTTGGACTTAGCCTTGTTGGTCACAAGGGTGGCCAACGGCATTGTAATACCGCCCGGTTGTTGTATTTATTTCCGCTGCAGTTGTATTTTTATTTGGGAGTGATCGCCGTTCAGTTTTTGGATTTCGGGTTGGGGTATTACAAAAAGGTATCAGAGCGTAGTTACGCTCTGGATACAAGGATACACCGAGATTAGGATATCTAATACTTTAGGTTAAGGGTTGAGAGATAGTATTGAAAGGAGTTTAAGTTAGTTTTACTTAGACTACTATCCAAGACCGAGTTTTGACCACAGTGCCTAATATACCTCAACATCCTGCAGATGTCAGGAAGAGGAGGACGACGTGGACAGGCTGATGAGGAGCCAAACATCAGGCTGGCAGACATTGCCACCTTAATTGCTCAGGCATTTGCACAGGCGGGGTTGCACAGCAGCAGCAGCTACCTCCACCACCACCACCCAGGGAGAGAGACTGGGTGAAGAGTTTGGCTGATCTGAGGCCAACTGCATTCAAGGGGCAGACTGACCCTGCTCACTTAGAGACCTACATCATGGAGATGGAGACAGCGTTCGAGACGCTTGCAGTCCCAGCTAGGGAAAAAGTAAGACTTGCTGCCTTTTATCTGAAGGATGCAGCTAGAGATTGGTGGAACATGGTGAAAGCCGACCACCTGGATGACCCAGCTTTACTTGGGGACATTACACTGCACTACTTAGGGGCAAATACTACCCGGCCCACACCAGGATGGTGAAGACTCAGGAGTTTGACGCCTTGGAGCAGACGGGGAAGATGTCAGTGGATGAGTACTATGCGAAGTTCACTTCGCTACTCTACTTATTACCCGGCATAGGATACTCGGACCAGGTGTTGGTCGACCGTTCTACGGGGGACTGAGCCCTCGACTTCAGTTTGGGATGGGACCAATCATCCTACCAGTTTGCAGGTAAAACAGGAAAGACATAAATCAGTTGGAAATCTTATTACATACTATACCCCCATCATGGGAGATTTGGAGATTAATACCTTGAGATTTCAGGAATGTTACCATGCTGCCTCCGTGTGGAGATCACTTGTAAGAGAGGGATGCTTTGAGCTCCCAAAAGAGGAAGGACGGACCTGGTGGCGAAGATGCCAAGCAAGGGAACTCCAACAGAAGGAACACAACCCTATCAGAAAGGCCAGGGGTCCTATCAAGGAAGGGAACCAAACTACTGGAACCCCAGTCAGGAACCTACGGAGCGGCAACTCCACAGAAAACTTACCCACCTAAGGGTAGGCACCTAATCAAGCAGTAGACTTTGAACTTTTGTGATTACTTCAGTACTTGGAAATGCGTAATTGACCTTGATTTTATTAGGTTCTGGATCTGGCTCAAACACGGGCCAGAAGTATGTCCGCCGTTTCAACTGTAAGCAGTGCGGAAAGGATCACCCCCGGTGTGACTGCCAAGGGGAGAAGGTCATGTGCCGCTACTGTCAGATACTCGGGCATCGTGCCTTCGAGTGTATCCGAAACCCGGAGAGCAGGAACTACCGCCCCGGGAGCAAAGCCAAACACCGGCCCTAAGAATGGAGCTAGCGATACTCGCCCTCCACCAACAAACCAGGCTCAGGGGTATAAGGGCAAGGCCCAGCATCGGGACCCGCCCTACATGTCATGGACCGCTCAGATGAGGCTGGTCCTTCTACTAACCCAGGTAATTCTAAACCATGTGAACCTATTATTGAGCAATGGATGATGTGAATGAGTGCTTGCATGCCTTGATTGCCTAATTGAGTAGAGAAAATTAGTAAGACTCACTAGTAAAATTTAAACCACGTAGGAAGCTATAAGATATGCTTTCCTATCCCCTCACCGCCCTCCCTGGAAGAAAACATTATCAAATACAAGAACCAGGGAACGAACAATGTAAGGTTATCCAACCAGGATTGATACTACTCAAAGGATACCTAACACCGGAGACACAAATTGCAATCATCAGAAATGTCAAGAATTGGGAGCAGGACCAGGAGGGTTCTACACTCCAGAATTTCCAGGAGGATCAAAAATGAAGCTGAAAATGATGTGCTTAGGAAAGGATTGGAATCCTTATCCAAGACCTACCAAGATACAAGAAATGGAGATGGAGCACAAGTGCCAAAAATCCCAGAAGAATTTTTACAAATTGTGGAACAAGCAGTTACTACGCTCAGCAGATGGAAGAAGATCCAGTTCCCAACTTAAGGGCTGATCTATGTATCATCAACTTCTATGAAGAAGGAGGCCGTTTAGGGCTACACCAGGACAATGATGAAACAAAAGGGTCCCTTGAACAGGGGATACCAGTATTATCTTTGTCTATTGGAGATGACGCAGAGTTCCTTTATTGCGAGCAGAAGCGTGTGGACCTTGCAAAGAAAATTATATTGAGTTCAGGATGTTTTAATAATGGGTGGAAAGTCAAGGTTGCTATACCATGGAATTAAGAGGATTAAGCTAAACACAGCACCTTCGACAGTGATAAACACCACTCACATGAGACCAGGAAGATTAAGTTTGACTTTTAGAAAGTATTAGTGTTGTAATTTTTTTGGACTTCAGAAAGGAGATCATCTCATCAGTGAAGCATTATTGTTATGAAAAGTGAATGTCTTTAGACCCCATCATATACCAAAGTACTTACTCAGATTCTGTTATTAGGTTGTGCTAAGGAGACGGAAGGTGCCTTAAGTATACTTACTGAGGAGGAGGCCCGCAAGGGCGGCTCGATTCTCACTGGTACCTTTCCGGTTAATGGAGTGGATGCATTAGTACTGTTCGACTCCGGAGCCTCACATACTTTCGTTTCGCCTACGCTTGCGGGGAAGTTGGGGCTAGACGCAGTAGAGTTACCTGATTTTAAGGTGGCACTCCCGTCTAAGGAGAAGATCAGTTGCACTCGTCTTTATAGAGGAGCCACTATCAGTATTAAGGAGGAGGAATTTCCTATTGACCTTATTGAGTTCAGAGGTCTAGGATTCGACGTTATAGCCGGGATGGACTGGCTGGGGCGGCACAGAGGCCGCATTCTTTGTGCAGAGCGCAGACTGTTGCTTAAGAGCCCATCAGGAGTGACAGTATCTTACCGTCAGAGCCCTAGGGCACCATCGATAAAAGTTATATCTGCTATGTCCATGTACAAGCACGTCAGGAAGCAGAAGGAGGTATATCTATGTTATGTTCAGAATGTAGAGCATGACCCTGATTTTGATCCAGCTATGCCAGTGGTGTCGGAATTTCCAGATATTTTTCCAAAGGAACTTCCAGGCTTACCGCCATCCAGAGAGGTAGAGTTCTCCATCGAATTACTACCAGGTACCGGTCCCATAGCTAAGGCACCGTACCGTATGGCACCAGCAGAGATGGCTGAGCTGAAAGAGCAGCTGAAAGATTTATTGGACAAGGGATACATACGACCTAGTGTATCTCCTTGGGGAGCACCAGTCCTATTTGTGAAGAAGAAGGATGGAAGCCTTCGTTTATGTATTGATTAGAGAGCTTAATGCAGTATCAGTGAAAATAAATATCCACTACCACGGATTGATGATTTGTTTGATCAGTTGAGAGGAGCAAAAGTGTTTTCGAAGATCGATTTGAGATCAGGCTACCATCAGATACCCATCAGGGAGCAAGACATAGAAAAGACAGCTTCAGAACACGGTATGGCCACTATGAGTTTACATGCCTTTTGGCTTGTCAAATGCACCTGCAGTCTTCATGGATTTGATGAACAGATTATTCAGAGAGCAGTTGGATAAGACCGTGGTTGTATTCATCGATGACATCCTAATCTACTCAAAGTCTAAGAAGAGCATGAGAGTCACCTTCCATACACTTACTTGAGATCTTAAGGGAGAACCAGCTTTATGCTAAGTTCTCCAAATGTGAGTTTTGGTTGAACAGAGTTTCCTTTTTAGGACATTGTCATCTCAGATGCTGGGATCGCAGTGGATCCAGCAAAGATAGAAGCAGTTCGCACTTGGCCTAGGCCAAAGACAGTTACGGACATCAGGAGTTTCCTTGGTTTAGCAGGTTACTACAGAAGGTTTGTCAGAGACTTCTCCAAAATAGCCAAACCTATGACCAGCTTAATGAAGAAGGACGCACCTTTCACATGGACTACTGAATGTGAGACCTCATTCGAGCTTTGAAGAATGCTTTGACATCAGCACCAGTTTTGACTATACCTGAAGGCACGGAGGGTTATGAAGTTTACTGTGATGCATCAGGTAGAGGATTAGGGTGTGTACTCATGCAGAATGGGAAGGTAGTCGCCTACGCTTCCCGACAGTTGAAGAAACATGAGGAAAACTATCCCACACATGACTTGGAGCTTGGAGCTATTGTTTTTGCCTTGAAGATCTGGCGCCACTACCTGTATGGTGTCCAGATGACCGTATATTCGGATCATAAGAGTTTGAAATATGTATTCACCCAAAGGAGTTAAACATGAGACAAAGAAGATGGGTTGAATTTCTTAAGGATTATGACATTGATTTGCAGTACAAGGAAGGGAAAGCTAATGTTGTAGCAGACGCATTGAGTCGACGAGCATATTCTCTTAATGCCATTGTGGCTAGCTCGAGTCTTATGGACGACATACGCAGAGCACAGCAGAGTGATCAGCGAATGATGGAGATCAGTCAGAAGTTGACTGACGGTACATTTGAGGGTGGAAAGTATGAGTTCCAGTTACATGATGATGGACTCATCAGATTGAAGGGAAGATTGTGTATTCCCAGAGACAGCACAGATATAAGGAGCATATTCTTCGAGAGTCCCACACTTCTACCACATCTGTCCATCCAGGAGCTTCTAAGATGTACAAAGATCTAAAGAGGTATTTCTGGTGGAGTGGTATGAAGGGCGACGTGACAGAGTATGTGATTCGATGTCTCACTTGTCAGAAAGTGAAATTCGAACATAGACGACCTGGAGGTATGGTACAGTCTATGCCAGTTCCAGAGTGGAAGTTTTATGATATCTCCATGGACTTCGTGGTGGGACTACCACCTACGAGAGGAGCCTTAATATGATTTGGGTTGTTGTTGATCGACTGACTAAGGTTGCTAGGTTTATTCCGATGAAGGACACTTGGAAAGTGCCAAAGTTAGCAGAACTATTTGAGCACGAGATTATCAGACATCATGGAGTACCTAAGACTATTGTTTCAGATCGAGACACTAGATTTCTCTCACGATACTGGCGAGCTACTCGCGAGGCACTTGGCACTGATTAAAGCTTAGCACAGCATTTCATCCTCAGACAGATGGTCAGTCAGAGAGGACTATTCAGACCTTAGAGGACATGCTACGAGCATGTGCCTTGGACTTTCAGGGCAGCTGGATAGATAGATTACATCTCATCGAGTTTGCTTACAATAACAGTTATCACGCCTCTATACAGATGTCACCTTTTCAGGCTTTATATGGCAGACCATGCCGCACACCTTTGTGCTGGGACGAGTCTAGTGAGACCGTCATCATTGGGCCTGAGTACTTGGAGCAAGTCCAGGCAGAAGTTCAGCAGATCAGAAACAATATGAAAGCAGCACAGGACAGACAGAAATCATATGCTGATGAGAGGCGACGAGACCTTGAGTTCGCAGTTGGCGACCAGGTATTTCTACGAGTTTCACCCAATGAAGGGTGTATTCAGATTTGGTCAGAAGGGCAAGCTAAGCCCGAAATTTGTAGGACCCTACGCTATCATAGAGCGGGTGGGCCTAGTGGCATATCGACTTGATTTGCCAGCCGAGTTGGGCAAAGTACACAATGTTTTTCACGTGTCTCAGCTTAAGAAATACATGCCTCATCCTTCTCATGTTCTACAACCAGAGACACTCTCTTTAGAACCAACAATGCGGTATGTGGAAACACCGCAAAGAATCTTAGATAGAAAGACACGAGAGACTCGAAACAAGTCTGTGAGCCTCGTGAAGTTCTTTGGTCAACCACGATGTGGAAGAGGCCACATGGGAACTCGAAGCTGATATGCGAGCGAAGTTTCCCTCATTATTTACCGACTAGGCACTTTAGTCTAGGGTACGGGGGCGTACCCCTTCTTTTTGGGGGGTAGAGCCTTTTTCATTTTTGAGTTTAGTGTGCACTTTGTTGCACCTTTGTGCATTGCATTTGTTGCTTTTGTGCATTTCAGATGTTGCACTTTTGTGCATTTCAGTTGTTGCACTTTGTGCATTTCAGTTGTTGCACTTTTGTGCATTTCAGTTGTTGCACTTTGTGCATTTCAGTGACACCTTGTCTTGTATGTGTTCTTGTGTAACACTGTGTTTAATGTACCTTGTACTTCTACTAGATGGTGTGTACTTGTTACACTACAATAAATTTTATTGCACTACGTTGCACCATTTGACATGAAAAGTGACTATGTTATTAATACACTACATTGTCCCAAGTATTCCTGTTGTGTTGATGTACACTGTGAACTTAGGGATATAGAGACTTGGGACTTGATCCCTAAAAACTAGATTGAGTTGTGGATATTTAGTGGAACTTGATTCCCCCACAACCTTATACTTTAATATGAGACTTCGGGGCGAAGTCCTTTTTTAAGGGGGGTAGATTGAAATACCCCAAATCTAAATAATATTATTAAATCATTATTTATTGGAATATAATCCAACATAAATCATTTCACGTACGCATGCAAACCCATGCATGAAAACGTTACGTAAAATAGTCGTTTCACCATAAACGCTAAAACGCCTTAGAAGCATATGGTCAAACATGACCTTGTATGACCCTCTAATATTCAAACTAATGGTCATACATTATTATATGAATATACAAATATATTCCCTAAGCTATATTCAGTCAAATACGCAAAATGCTCGGGAGTGCTCACACCCGCTCCTTAAAGCACGAAAAGTCCGGAGGAGTGCCGAGGTGGCACGAACTCCTATAAAATTAATTCCGAGTTCCTAACATCATTATTTATCATTCTAAAGAGAACCCACGAAGTGGTTTCTCAAAATTCAGCAAAAACCAAAGGAGGATTTCTTAGCGCTCCTTTTTGGCCCGGGAGTGTCCCGATGGCCCGTAAATTATGTCACGGGTTGATATAACCCCATATAACTCAATGTAACATCTTAGTATATGTTTATTTACTATAATAAGTGTTTACAAACACTTGGAACTCATAAGAACAATTGGTTTCCCAAATTTCCTTAGAGCACAAAAACACACCTTCGGGTGTCACGAAAATGCGTTTTACGCAATTACCTTGTAGTTTTTGACATGCCACGAATTGGTAATCTTAAAAAGGGTTAAAATGACCTTCTAAATAAGTTGGTGTGACTAGTCAACAAGGCTCTCTATAGGGGCCGATTTTAAGGGCAAAAACTAGTATAAAATTTGCTTTAAAAATTTATAAAAGGCTTAAACATGATGACTCATCATCCCATGTGTTATATTACTTAATGCCAAAGTGTATAGGTCTCATTTGACCTTATAGCTGTCGAAAATCAGACATGGAGCAAGGCCATGTGAGCTAGGAAGAAGACAAATGCAAAAAGGCAAAAGTAGATCTAAGATTCTTCTTTTTGCTTTTCTTAAACAAACTAAGCTATCTCCCATGTTCTTCCTTGGCTCTTCATGGCCGTTTTTGAGCTCCATTCAGACCTTAAATCGTGACCTACATGAAGGAGAAGACAAGCCATGTGACATTGAAAAATCAAAGAATAACTCACCTTTTCTCACCTTGTCTTCTAGCCAAATAATTGTCTTGCCAACTCTTGCCTTGTCACACCTCACATGCCCTATAAATGGCCGGTTTTTATTGCTGGAAAGGAGGCATTTATTGAGCCAATCAAACATGAATTAAACTAAGGAAAAGAATTGTCAAATGACATTAAAAATTGACAAACAAAAATCAATTCTAAATTGCATTCTACCTTATACGTGAGTGAGCTTCATTTCCCTCCTTGCACAATTCTTGCACGGTTTTGGTAAGCTCTCTCCTCTCTCTTCTAGCTTCATCTTCTTCCTTTGAAGCTCTTAAGTCCATTAATGGAGTTTTAACTTCTATCTTCTTCCTTAAGGTAAATTCCTAGCATTTCTTGGAAAACTTGAAGCAAACTCTTCCTAGCATATCAAGTTGGGTTCGGCCACATTTAGTTCTCCAAGGAGGTTGTCCAAACCAACATTAAATCAAGGAGCATCTCAAGGTTATCTTAAGGTAGTTTTAAAGCTTGGAAATCCTTAAACACATTTTTGTGTGTAACCAAGTTCTACCTCTTCTAAGTCTCTTTTCTTCTTCATTTTGATGAAGGAAAACTTGTTCTTCACTCTACCTTAGGAGTGCCGAAATTATAAGGAGCAAAGTCTAAGGTAAAGTCTTATAAAACTACTTCAAATCTACTTAAGATCTTTATTCAAGATCTAACTCCTAAACACCTTCACCTCTTGCATAAAACCGAAGAGGAGCATCAATTTACCTAGGAGAAAGCTTGGAGATTCAAGATAAGTTCAAGCACTTAACCACCTTGTTAAGAAGTAAGTTTACTATATAAACCTTTATGCTATAAGCTTTGTTAAGCTTCTAAAAATTATACAAAAATTATGTACATCTCCTAGGTTATATGAAACCGAAAATATATGGTCTTATATGCCAAAAATATAACCTATAACATATATAGAAAATATTTACCTTAAGACACATTTTTGTGTCACAAAATTTCCTATGTTACAAATTAATTCATGCCGAATATCCAAGGGCAAAAGTTCTTTATTTTGAGCTTAGAATTTATATAAGACATTACAATAATTTATACATGAGTTATATAACTCCTATGAATTTATTCATAATTATTTAGACATATAAATCCACTTTTATATACTATATGGTCACCAAATATTTATGGCCGAATACTCTAATTGAAAATAGGTTTTAATGACCTACTTAGGTATATAAACTTATATCATAAAGTTTGGTGAGTTAAAATATTCTATTAGTGTTTAAATGGCTAATTAATTAAGTTATGTGGATTAAATGTATTTTTACAAAGTTTAGTGTGCTTAATATAAAAACCGTGAGCTAAGGGGCTGTTTGGTGTAATTATAATATAATATGAGGTTAGGAATTAAGTTTAAGAATTTTAGATAATTTAAACAAGCTTGAAAATAACTTTTTATAAAGTTTTGGGCTATTATGTAATTTATAAAAGTTGTTATGAAAGTTTAGATATTAATGGGCGAATTCATAATTAAGAAATTATTAGGTGCACTTTTGAATTTTAGAAGAATTAAATACTTAAACTATAGTTTATAAGTTATTAATATCTATTATTAAGTTTTGGGGTGAAAATGTAATTAATGGAAGTTCAATGACAAAGCCGAATTGTTTTGGGGTTAGTTTGGTAATTTAAGAATTTAAATATATATATTCGGCATTTATGGAGAATTAAAATTAAAACTATAGTTTACATGTCATTATGTAAAAGTTATAAGATTTGGTGGTTAGATTGTAATTATAAGGAATAAATATATGTTGGCCGAAATTTAAGGGGCTAAGTTGTAATTTTTGAGAGTTATAATATTTAAAAGCTATATACCAAAATATTAGGGGTGGCTTTGTAATTTAGCTAAATAAGAAATTAAAACTCTATAATATAATGAGATTAGAATTTAATATAAGGTTTATGATTTTATGTGGTTGTTTTGTAAATAACCGAAATACAAGGGTAAGAATTTAGATTAAATAAATATAGGTCCTACATGGATTTTGAGGAATTAGAAGAAAGAATTTTAATTAAAGGAATTATGGAATTAGAACTATGGCTTATGCAGTTATAAGGAAGTTAAAAAGAAACAAAGTATTGTTTATGACTAAAAGGAGAATAAGGATTATAAGAATATTATGTCATTGTAAGACATTTAAATATAGTTAAGAATTATAAGTTGTTATGTCACTTAGACAATTAAAATAAACAACAAATATAGTACATGAATATATGAATACATATATGTACATTAAAGGATTTATAAATAAATCAAAAGGAATAACAAATAAGTTATACATTAAATCATGAGGTAATTAAAAAGAAATAAACCTCAATGAAATAACAAATAAAGATTTGTTGAAAGATCCAATAGGATCATTATATAAGGGTAACATAAATTAACCTCTCAGTTAATCCTATTCTAGGACTTTGTTTGACCAGACGTTGACCGGGAATTAAACCAGTACAGTCTACGGTGAACGGTATGGGATTCTTGCAACCTGTTTTCTAACGGATTACACTGGCTTGTGTGCTATCTGTTGTTTGAAATAACGACCAAGATAATTAATGTAAACTGTTGTTTTACTCTTGCACACTGTGGTATTATTTTATGTGCGTGATTGTTGCTGACTACAACGTGTATGTCCCACGCATACAAACACTACTATACCAGTGGATTAAATACCTGCGTTTCAGTATACCGAGGACTTGTACTCAAGTCTCTCACTAACTTCACTTTATAACACACGTCATTATCCTAAACGTGATAATTGACAATACACATTGTGTTCTTGTTTAACGTCTTTATATGACACTTAACAATTATATACTTCGAGATTGAGGAGCCCAGTTGGATCTGGCCATGCATGCTACGGGAGTTGTACCTGTCTCAGGTCGTCTCCTACTACGTCGCGACGGAACATTCAGTTGGGAGGAAGACTTATTCCTTCCGGGATTCAAATGCCCTTCAGTTCGAGGAAGACTTTATTCCTCTAGTGGGTTCTTATTTCCCACGCCATTCAGTTCAGGGTTTGACTACGTCATCTCCTGGGGTTTTTATACCCAACCTTTCTTTATAACGAGGTCACTATACCTCCACTATTTCAGATATTCAGTTATAACTGTCAGTCCCATTGTGTGGACCGACTATCAGTAAAGAATTTCAGTTCAGCTAACTCGACCTTCTGTGTCTTGTTCTATGTGACATTATTGTCCTTGTATGGATACTTGTTATTATCAGACTATGCTTGTTTACAGCTTTATAAAAATGAACTGCATGTATTCGACAAAGTAGTTGGTGTGGCCCGGTAGACGATGGGCTGCACGTTTTCCATACCAGCATTGTTTGCTGAGCCCCTTTGGGGGCACCCCCATTTTTCAGGTACCTGAAGATTGAGAAGTTCACTACACTGAGTGTAGGTGGGGTAGACCAAGCTTTGGGAGTCTACTATTAGTTATTCGTTTTATTTCAGTATTGTACTTTTGAGTTTGATTCCTAGTATCTCGGGTTGTATCTGTATTCCAGACCGTGACATTTGAGGATTGTATTTGGACTTAGCCTTGTTGGTCACAAGGGTGGCCAACGGCATTGTAATACCGCCCGGTTGTTGTATTTATTTCCGCTGCAGTTGTATTTTATTCGGGAGTGATCGCCGTTCAGTTTATTGGATTTCGGGTTGGGGTATTACACTTCCTAAATCATAGATAAGGACAACTCTTAATTAATTCAATAGACTTTTTACAACATCAGAAAAAGTCTAAAATCATTAATTAGCATTAAGCAAGAATTTTTTTAATAACAGCGATGATTTTATCTCTAATCAAGGAGATAATATCTAACTTTGTCTCTCTTTGTGTCTATTCTCAATTTTACAAATCATTGAAATAAGAGAAACCGTAAATGCATAAAAATGATCAGTTGTTAAGCATTTAATAATTTAGAGAGACAAACACTATTTATAAGAAAACTTGGTATTATAAATAAGTCTGAATTATTTGGGTTAAACCCCATCCTAGGATACGAATAAAAATTACTCAGACATTAACAGAAAATAAAAGAAAGCAGGGATAGCCATTATTTTGGAGACTGCTGGAGGAAACGGGAGTGCGGCTCGCTCTTGCTCTAGCTGCTTCACTTCTCTTCTTCTTATCCTGCTTCTACTGAGTGGTGGAATGAAGAATAAAAATAAAATGGAGAAGTGGGGGAAAAGAGGATGGAATGGATCGTAGGTGTGGTTTGTGTTGTGGTCGATTGTCTATTTTCTTCAATCTCCCGTGTACGATGAACTTTGGATTTAGGAAGGACGATTCATTTGAGCAGAAGGAGCGTGGGGTTTTATAGAAGAAGGAGGAGGAAGAAGACAGGCTGAAACACGCGTGAGGAATTTAAGGAGTGCGCCGGTGCCTGATATTGCTGATGGAGTAGATAGATTGTTTGCAGGCCCCACAGGAAAAATGAGGAAGACGGTCGACACGTCAATTATTCTGGATCTGGGTTGCATTTACGCGTCCTTGTGTCAGTCCAGTCATTTAATCACGGACAGCATGGCTTTTATTTTCTGTCCGTGCTTTTTCATCGGACATGTTTATCTTTGTCCGTCCTTATTTCCACGGACAGCATGGTCTCTCTTCTTCTTCTGTCCGGCCTTAAATCCACGGACACGCCACAGACAGGTTTATTCTCTGTTTTATTTCCAGCCAATATCCACGGACAGGCATGGACATTTCTTTCTTGTCCGGCCAATTTTACACGGACATAACATGTTCTTCCTTGTGTGTCCTTCCTTTTTTGGGTGGACATAACATGTCCTTCGTTGCTGTCCTGCCTTTTTTCCACGGACAGGTGCAGATTTTGCGCCCACCGCGTTCGTCTCTTCATCTACTTTGCTCTTAGCTTGGTTTTCCTCATGTTTAACCAATAAATTTGTGAGATAACCAATAAAACATAAACTAGAGGAAAACTAACCAAAGTGGAGAAATGAGCGAGAAAAGTGCTAATATAATATATGAAATACACCCATAAAACATGCTCATTTGGACACTTATCACACCCCCACACTTATCTTTTGCTTGTCCTCAAGCAAATCCATGTACCCAAGTAAGTAGGGAATGCTCAACATTAACAAATATTATTATGAAGGGGATATAAAGAGGTGGACAATACATGATCTTAAACTTTTTGAGGAGTGTGAATCATCACCTACTGGTGGCATAGGTGTGCTCAAGGTAAAAATAAAAATTAGAGTTTCGGGGTATGATCCGGAGTACTTCAATGCTTCTCAATTTTGGTGACTTTGAGAACTTTTACCCACGACCAACTTCTCTCAAGAATGGGCATTGAGGAGAAAACTAAAGGAAAAATAGATTTATGCATTTGTTTCACTTTTGCATAAGAGATGAGAAGATAATATGTAAGCATCAAGCTTTTGTATTTAAGAACACTCAACTCTCTTTGTTGGTTACCAATGGTGTCTCGCAAGTCCCTTATTTATTATTTTTTTGACAGATAAGCACCCCTTAGCAATCCCTAAGAAAGAAGACAGAAGGAACCCCTGAGCAATAAAAATCCAACCATTGCAGATCATTTGGTCACACCGCATAAAATGCTCCTCAAAAGTAATCAAAATTTAAAATTTTTGTACCATTTATCCCACAATTCATAACAGTACTTATTCATAAAGAGAACAACCCACATATAAAGGGTCCCATATTGAATTTGGACAACCGCAAGATAAGCAGAGAGATTAAGCATTTTAAGCACAAAATGTCACCGAAAAGGGCACTCACCCCCACACTTAAATTGAACAATGTCCTCATTGTTCACCAGAAAAACAAAGGAGTGTTTCAGAAGACCTTTTTGGTAAGTAGATAAAATAGAGAAAAACACAAAGGTCACAAATAATCATTTTAGCACAGAAGCTCTCCACAACAGATTTTATTTAAATAAAAGCATAATTAAAGAGACTAGTACTCCCCTGAGATTATTTTTGCTTGCGTTATAGGAGTTCCTCTACACTTGAGCTTTAGCCTCAAGTAGCGTAGCATGGTTGCGGTGTAGACATGAAGTTGCACCTGCATAAGACACTAGAAGCAACCATACTACAAACGGGGTTAAGAGTTAGCAAAAACAAAATTTAAAGAGAACCTGAAAATTAAAAGAGCATAAAAGCAAAATAAAAGAAAAGTTCATCCGTGTTGCCTCCCGGAAAGCTGCCCTTCTTTAACGTCTTTGGCCACACTCCTGCTTCGTTATCCTGGATCAAAAATAGAAGTAGACAACAGCTTTGCCAGGAAAACAAAGTTGGTTGTAATTAAAAGCAAACCACCTGGGTCGAAACAAAACATTACTTCAGCAAATATAATAGGAAAATGAATACTCCACAAAACCTGGTGTTTTAGGAGGTACTGCTGGTAGCGTAGTTCTAATAGGAGACCAGGTGTGATTGGCTTTGCTTCCTCAAATTGGAAGATGTAAACATCCTCCTCTTGTTGTTGAGGCTTATGGGAAAAGCCGTTGTAACACCCCTACAATGCTCCTATCATCTACCGAAGTCGCAGCGGAAATAACCAACCAAGTAATAACTAACGCTTTGGTGTTACAACGCCCGTTAACCACCCACGTGGTTAACTAGGCAGAATAAATACAAGAGTATCGGTCTGACGATCAGACTCCCGAGCATAATAACTAACATCCATATATAAACATAACCAACCGTACCGAGTATTTAATTTACAACACACCTTTAAACCATAATCACCCACCACTGTATAACCACAGTATCAAAATGTAACGCCTCGGGAGCACAGGCGCATCCCGGGCTCCACTACCAACATGTCCAAAAGTACATCAACAAACTAGGACCTAGAGCCACTCTGCCTCTTCGATCCTCATTCTGCAATAAAAATATGGAGCCCCCGAGGGGGTCAGCACCTTTGCTGGTATGGCTAACGCGCAGCCTATCGACTACCGGGATACGCGCAACCAATTGTCATAATAACATGGCATTCATTTTAGAACATCCAACATATATACATATATACCATAGCATAGCAAGGGAAATTGCATAGCATCATAACATCAATACATAACACCATAAACTTGGTCCTCACAAGGAACCTTCCACCATAGTTAGTATACCATGAGAGCCTAGGATTTTTACCAATCCCATGTTAAGCTCGTTACCATCCTCGTTACCGTCCGGTTATATAGAACGGTTAACTTATACCAAAGGTGTGTCGGATATAGTAATCCCAAGCACACCGAAATAACATACGTATGCCCCTATGGCCCGACGTGAGTCAGTAACTAGCTTTGGATAAGCTAAGGGAAGGTAGAAACCAAATTGGAATACCACCTATACATACACCAAGAGAGCCGAACCGGATATGATATCGACCCCCATCCATCACACGCGTGGCCGGAACAACCGGACTCCTCACTTCCCCGGTTAGCACTTGTTAGTGATTACACAACATTTTGTCAAGTCACATACAAGCAAACATTTAGGTCTTGTTAGACAACCAAGGGAAAGGAGTCATAACCTTAAAACATCATAATGTATAACAACTGTAAACTCTTTTCACGCCTTAGTCTTATAAGGTCGTAACACGCAGAAAAGCAAACAACACCCAAGCCGGTGTAAACCGGTAGGCAACAGACTGCAAGAAAACCATACCTTGGTCCTTGCCTCGTTTCGTTTCCACCTTGAGAGAATCCTATACACATTAGTAACGTCGGTTAATTAAAGCACTAATCCATTATTAACATTATCTACTCACATTACTAGTTTATTTTTTATTTTACACTTGTTACATCTTTTCATCCTTTTAATTGCCGTTAAAACCCACCTAACATGTCTCACATAACCTTATAATATCTTTACTAACCAACTACTATTTTTAGGTAACAATTCCCATCTTAAAACAATAATTTTTGGTCCATATAGTGGCCTGTCCGAACTTGTGTCCGAGCTTCCAAGTTCGGACACAAGCCGTGATTTTAGACAGAAAACAGACACATGTCCGAACTTGTGTCCGGACTTCGGAAGTTCGGACATGAGTCGAGGAAAATCCCAACCAGAAATCCATACGTCCGAACATGTGTCCGGACTTCCCAAGTTCGGACACAGTTCGAGGATAATACCTAAGAAGTAACAGGTGCGTCCGAACTTCCAAATTCGGACGGTAGTTCGGACACTACCTAAAATCCAGAAAACTGTAAGCGTAACAGGGCATGTCCGAGCTTCCAAGTTCGGACGGAAGTTCGGACGTGCCATTATACTCATTTTCTACAACCTTAAACACTTAACCAAATTTCTCCAAAGCCTCCAACACTTATAGTGTCTTCTCCTTAAGTTTCTAAGTGGCATTCCTTGCCTATTCCAATCATTATTCCTAGATATTTCTTCCACACAACATCATTACTTTAACATTGTTTCTTACAAACTAAAACTCCTTAAGTCATTCTTGAAATCCCTTTTTCCTAAGCTTACACTTCCTCCTTATTTTACCAAAGTTAGCCTAAGCTTTCATCTAAGTCCAAAATGACTTTGGTACATACTAAACCCTCAAGATCATGCCTAAGTCCTTATTACACTCTAGAACACTTCCTAGTTCATCAAAATTCCTTTAAAACATCATGAACTCCTTATTCATTTCCTACATTTTCTAACTCGCCAATCCTTATGTAAACACTTAGAACTTCTTGCTTCTTACCTAAATTTTGACATGGGTTCCCCTAGAACATTACTAAGCCTAAACACTTTACCTTCTCCTTTAAACACACAAGAACATCTAATATCACCAAGAACACTTTCATACACAATTTCACAAAATTTACACCACATTACAATATAGTGCATAATTTAAATTGCATGGCACTTAGGCCCTTAAAATGCATGGCTCTTAGGCCCTTAAAGTGCTTAAATCATAAACACTGAATTTCCACAATATATATGCCTTTACCCTGCAAATACACTCGACACACATATGCCCTTTACTAGTCTCGTGAGAACACTTTACTAAGTCATTCACCATTTGCTCTTTAGGTAGTTTTAATAAGCATTTATAAGCTCATTTCTCCTAAGGCATTAAACAACATTTAAGTTAGTAGATTTACCTCTTTTTTTCAAAACACTTCCTTCTTGATTCCTTACAAAACCGTATGGTATTTTGGTTCCTTGTCAAGTTCTAGACAATATACAAACACCATAATGAGTATTCAAGCTTTGAGCTTCATCTCATTGTAAACCCTAATTTGACATTGTTTCAAAAACATTAATGTAGTTATTTTACCTTGGTCTTTGAAGAGAGTTTGAATATATAACAAGAGGGGACTCCACCTAGTCCATGAAGGGTTGAAATGAAGCTAGAACAAAGTCACACAAAGAGCTATATCAATGTGTATTTTCGGTTAAGGTAAGAACATGGAGGAAACATGATTTTTCTTTGAGATTCCTTACCTAGAAGCAAAGGAGAGTAATAATATGTCAAAATACAAGCTCAAGCTCCTTCAATGGTGGAACACCTTGGCACCGAAATGGAGCCCTTGGAGTTTTGAGAAGGTAGGAATGAAGAGCTTGATGAGAGGAAGAGATTGGTGGTCTTTGTTTTTGATTTGGACAAGTGAGCTAGATTTAGCAAGTGGTCAAAGTTGGAACTTCCATGGTGGTAGTAGTATTACGAGAGAGAACAAGGAAGAAGGAGAAGAGAGGTGTTTGCAAACCGTGGGAATGAAGGAAAGAAATGAGAATGAGATAGGATTTGCTTTTAAGAAGATATTTATGTTATAAAGTAAAAAGTAAGTTTACTTAGTTTGCTTTACTTACTTATTACATTAACTAGAGAGTGGTGAGTCACCACACATATAAAAACCGGCCCCCTTTATTAGTGTGAGGGTATTTTAGTCTTTGTTTGTCAATTTAATTACTTAATACAACATATGTTATAAACTAGCTTATAAAAAGTACTATTCACCTAAACAAGGCACTTAGAAGTGAAATTTTTGATTTCCCACTAATATAGCCACCCAAATGTGATACTATATAGTACACATATATATTTAAGAGTAATGATGGACATTTAGCCATTCAAAACTCATTTACAAGACAATTTTTCAAAAATGTGCTTTAAGACTTGTGTTTTAACTTGTTTTCAAGCTTGGTTTTCTTTGGTAATTGATTTAATATGTTCATTAGTATACAAATGAGGTCTTGGTAAGTTCATTAGGTCTTACTCAAGCTTATCCCAAGCTTAGAGCACATTTTGGCTCTTATTGACTTTAAAGCATATTTGTGTTTTCTTTTGTTTAAATTTGTTTACCAAGGTTTCTAAGACTCTTTTTAGTCTTAATAAATCATGTTTTTAATGTCTAACCAACATACCAAGGTTTGGGGTATTTCAATCTACCCCCCTTAAAAGAACTTTGTCCCCAAAGTTCATACTTCCCACATATCTTACTATTAGAACACGGGAAACATCTTATAACACCACACTTCCAAAACATCATTACCAACCTTTCCATCATTCTTACCCCACAACGGACTCGAGGTCCAAACCACATAATACCACAACGGACTCGAGGTCCACACCACATAATACCATTCAGACACAACGGTCTGTAACATAACATAGACAATGTATACATATACATGTCGTATACAACCATAACCGAAACGGCTCTACCCCCCTTAAAAGGGGTACGCCCCGTACCCTATACATATGAACACTAAGAAGCAAACAATGACGGGTGCTTCGCCTTCATCTTTTCTTCCAGCTCCCAAGTGGCCTCCTCAACGTCCTGGTTAGACCAGAGGACCTTCACCAGTCTCACGGACTTATGGCGAGTGTCTCGAGTCTTAGTATCCAGAATCCGTACCGGAGTCTCCACTGATCGCATGGTCGGCTCTAAAGTTAGCCTTTCCGGCTGAAGCACATGAGACGGATGAGACATATACTTCTTCAACTGGGACGCATGAAATACATCATGTACCTTGCCCAGCTCGGCGGGTAAATCAAGTCTATAAGCTACCGGGCCGATCCGCTCCGTCACAACATAAGGACCCACATACTTCGGGCTCAACTTGCCCTTCTGGCCAAAACGAAATACTCCCTTCATGGGGGATACTCTCAAAAATACCTGATCGCCCACGGCGAACTCCAGGTCACGTCGGCGCACATCTGCGTACGACTTCTGTCTATCCTGAGCTGCTTTCATATTATCCCTGATCTGGCGAACTTCTGCCTGAACTTGCTCAAGATACTCTGGTCCTATAATGACCGTCTCACTCGACTCATCCCAGCATAATGGCGTGCGGCATGGTCTACCGTATAATGCCTGGAAGGGAGACATCTTGATCGATGCATGATAACTGTTGTTGTAACTAAACTCGATCAGATGTAACTTATCAATCCAGCTGGTCTGAAAGTCAAGTGCACATGCACGTAGCATATCCTCAAGTGTCTGGATGGTGCGCTCACTCTGACCATCAGTCTGTGGGTGGAACGCTGTGCTCAATTTCAGTTCAGTACCAAGTGCCTCTCGTGTAGATTTCCAATATCTGGATAGGAATCTGGTATCTCTGTCGGATACAATCGTCTTTGGTACACCATGATGTCTTACAATCTCTTTATCGAATAGTTCTGCCAATCTTGCCACTTTCCAGGTGTCCTTCATCGGTATGAATCGAGCCACCTGGTCAGTCGGTCTACTACCACCCAAATCATATTCAGACCTCCCCTTGTAGGCGGAAGCCCTACCACGAAGTCCATAGATATGTCATGGAACTTCCACTCCAGCACTGGCATTGGCTGTACCATACCACCAGGCCGTCGGTGCTCAAACTTAACCTTCTGACAAGTGAGACACCTTAACACATAGTCATTCACATCCTTTTTCATTCCAGCCCACCAGAAATATCTTTTCATACCTTTATACATCTTTGAAGCTCCGGGGTGAATCGATGTCGTAGAAACAATGGGATTCACTCAGTATGCGCTCCTTCAGCTCAGCGCTACTCCTCGGTATACACAACCGGCCATTGAGCCTAATCAGGTCATCATCGTGGAGTCTGAAGTCATACTTCTGACCCTCGAATGTGCCATCAATAAGCTTCTGTCTAATTTCCACCATATACTGATCCGTCATCTGAGCACTCCGCACCTCTTCAACCAAGCCAGTATGAGAGACTAGCGAATGGAGAGAGTGTGCTCGGCGACTCAATGCGTCAGCTACCACGTTTGCCTTACCCTCCTTGTACTGTAAATCGATGTCATAATCATTCAGAAATTCAACCCACCTTCTTTGCCTCATGTTCAACTCTTTCTGAGTGAACAAGTATTTCAAGCTCTTGTGGTCAGAATAAATCGTCACACTTACCCCATACAAATGATGTCGCCATATCTTCAGCGCGAAGACAATGGCCCCCAATTCTAAGTCGTGGGTAGGGTAGTTCTCCTCATGCTTCTTCAGCTGTCGGGAGGCGTAAGCCACGACCTTCCCGTGTTGCATCAACACACAACCCATACCCTACCCCTGCCTGATGCGTCGCAATAGACCTCAAAACCATCTGGACCGTCTGGTAATGTCAGAACCGGTGCAGATGTCAGAGCATCCTTGAGACTCGTGAAGGCTCTCTCACAGTCGACTGTCCACTCGAATGGTGCATCCTTTTTCATCAAGGAAGTCATCGGTTTCGAGACACTGGAGAAGTCCTTCACAAATCTCCTATAGTAACCTGCCAGACCGAGGACTCCTGATGTCGGTAACTGTCTTCGGCCTAGGCCAGGTGCGCACTGCATCTATCTTTGCCGGATCAACAGCGATCCCGGCCTCAGAAATCACATGTCCAAGGAATGATACTTGGTTCAACCAAAATTCACACTTAGAAAATTTAGCATACAGCTGATTCTTTCTCAACGTCTGCAATACATCTCTCAGGTGGCTTTCATGCTCACCTCTCGATTTCGAATACACAAGTATGTCATCGATGAAGACTACCACTGATTTGTCCAACTGATCTTGGAACAAACGGTTCATTAAGTCCATGAACTTTGCTGGTGCATTTGACAAGCCAAACGGCATAACGGTGAACTCATAATGCCCATACCTCGTTCTGAAAGCTGTCTTTTCAATATCACTATCGCGGATGGCAATCTGATGGTATCCGGAACGTAAGTCTATCTTGGAGAATACTGATGCACCCCTCAGCTGATCAAATAGATCGTCGATGCGTGGTAAAGGGTAACGGTTTTTCACCGTAACAGCATTCAGCTCCCGATAATCAATACACAGGCGGAGGCTCCCGTCCTTCTTCTTCACGAAGAGAACCGGCGCTCCCCACGGTGAAACACTAGGGCGGATAAAGCCCTTGTCAAGTAGGTCTCTCAGCTGCTCCTTGAGCTCTGTCATCTCTGCTGGAGCCATACGATAAGGTGCTTTCAATGGGTCCAGTGCCCGGAACTAAGTCGATCTCAAACTCAACCTCTCGTGCTGGCGGCATGCCCGGCAGTTCCTTAGGAAATACATCAGGAAACTCCGACACTAACCGGCACATCTGGGCTAAACTCAGGGTCTCTCTCTATGTCCTGGACATAGCAGAGGTATACATCATGTAACACCCCGGTTTTCACACCCTATTTATTATTATTTTTTTTAACCTTTCTACAATATTTTACAGCGGAAGACTAATAACACCTAAGCCAAACCGGAGCGCCAAACCGGAGCCACACCCACACCCACACCAATGTGTGATGCTAAGGCTAATCCACCTACAACCTGACTCCCGGAACATGCTCCAAGGAGTTTAACCACTTACAAATAAATAAAATTCCTAGCTATGTCGGCGCGTTCCCTTGTCCCAAGCTCAAGAGCAATATCACACAAAGAATCAACTTCACCTGCAACAAACCTGTGGCCAGCAAACAATCACACAAAGGGGCCACAGGCACAAACCAGAAAACGTCAGCAAAGCTGAGTAACAAATATCACACCCTGTAAAATTCACTCTCTTTGAACAAACCTTTTTAGCAGCATAAAGGCACACATCAACACAAACAACCATGTTATCAACCACAAACACAAGTTCACAACACACTTACCTTCCTTGAGACATTTTACCTAACATAAACCACCTGTTCATAATGATATCTCAATCACAGTAATCTCACCAGAGACATAAATCCAATAATATTTTGGAAACCACATAACACTTTTCACAACCATATACATCTCTAATCCACCAGACCATAACTCATATAACCACAGGAAATTCACCACAAAACAAGGCCATTTGTATTTTGGAAACCACATAACAATTTCCACCAGTTTGTATCTCAATTATTAACATTCCACCAATCCTCAGGCACACCGGTCTTTCGACAAAGAGCTACTAGGCTCTCGGCCCCTTGGACAAATAATTCCACCACCTCACCCCATGTCCTTAAGTGTGCACACCCCCTATGAATCATCAGCCCATAGAGTAGATCATGATGGCTTAGCTCCAATACATTGGTAGGAGCGAAAATTCAGTGAATGGCCAACCATGGCTCGACAATTGAAGGAGCTAACCATAGCTCAATAGTTTCAAAATATATATTTCCAAATTCACACTTCCACCACCATAAGTAATATCAACCTTCCCAACATATAAATATCACCCACAATCATATAAAATTGATCAAAATAACCACCAACCAAATGATAGCAATAGACA
The DNA here is from genome assembly GCA_023374045.1 of Limonium bicolor. NCBI lineage: Eukaryota > Viridiplantae > Streptophyta > Magnoliopsida > Caryophyllales > Plumbaginaceae > Limonium > Limonium bicolor. The sequence continues at coordinate 255,765,549 of CM041782.1, read as the reverse complement.
AGCTTAATCACGTACAAACAATCCACTTAATCAAAATCAAGCATTCACTTATAAATCACAGATCGACAAGCATTCCACACCAAGAGTAGTCACCAAAAATCATTCCAAACATTTCAAGGATAAACCAAGCAACAAAACACCCAAAACCATACTTAAACACAATTTTCCTTCTTTCCAATTTTAGCACACATATAACCTTACAGACTTCCTTATACCTTTTACACTTCACCATCTCTTAAAGTTCAACCACACGTCATATTAGCACTATAATGACCAGACAAACCATTAAATCCAATACCAACACACAATCACACTAATACAAGCTTAAAGCACACCTTTGACCCAAATCACTTCCTAACAATTCGAATAACTTCCCAGGTGAGTTTCGACTGAATTTTTTACCATAGATCTAAATTCGAAATATAAGAATATCCTCAAAATTCAGCTCAAACCCATGTCGGAAAACTCATCTAAACAACTCCTAAAGCTTAAAGCTCATTATTTTCCCTTGCCATGTCTACCGACTTAAATATCTCCATTCGACTTCATTTGTTGACCATAACAATAATGTTCACTATTAAATACTACCCTCAAAATTTTAAGGCAAGAAATGAATTCGGGAACCTATTTAACTAAGTCTCAAGGCTTAAAACACCATTTAAGCCCTCCCACCCTGACCTAGCATTTTTATGTCTAACCACTAGTTTTTCCCACCACCTATAATCCATTATTATGAGTTAATATAGGTAGAATAACACACCAAACTCAACAAAATCCCATCGAAATCACTCAAGGAGTCTTAAAACACATTTTTCCTCTCTAAAAGTTCCCTAGAACTTACCCTACTTCCAAAGGTATTTTCGCCTGAATTTTTGATATTATTCTAGTAATAACTATCTAAGAACACTGTCAAAATTTCAGCTCAAGAGAAGCTAGGGTTCGGAAGTTACCATTAACAAGAGTTAAAGCTCAAAATCAGGGTTTAAAGAAAGAAATGGTGAGCATAAGTGTTACCTGGACTCTCCTTGACATTTTAGCCACGACCTTATAAGTCCCTTAGCTAATTGAATCAATTTCTTCCACCAACCAATTCGTCCAAGGTCACCAGCTCCTTCTCCCTCCTTGAAATCTTGTTTTTCCTTGATTTCTAGCTTGAATCTCCGTCTCCAATGGTGGGTGTTGTGTTCTATGAGCTCCTATGGTTCTCCAATGGCGTGAGAGTGAGGAAGAGAATGAAGAGATGAGGTCGTGACCCCTCCTTCTTATCTTGGCCGAAGGTAAGATGTAAATGGCTTAAATTTGTAAAAATATAAGCTAATGATTACTTATATGTCCTTATCTCCTCCTAAGCCATTAGATTAGTGACAATTGTCTAGATTAAATCCTATCCTTCCACCTAAGAACCGGCCACATTAATGGGGGAGACAAGTGGCATGGTTAATAAAGAGAATAAGACAAAATAGAATGATGTCTTCACTTACAGCCGTCGGATCGTAGATATTTTGCTTGGATGAATCTCCACCATCCATGTGTGACCACCCCTCATTAATGAAGGTGACACATGTCTTCTCTTGATTGAACCATGTGTAACTAATCATCTCTTGACACCTCGACGCTTACATCATCGTTATGTCATGCCGACATCATCACTGCATCATCACTGCATCACCACTGCATCACCACTGCATCATCATGGTCAAAGTTGAACATTGACCAAGGTTTGACCAATGTCCAATGTTTGACCGAAGTCAGACCAAGGTTGACCTAGGTTTGACCACAGTTGACCGGGGCTTCTTGAACTCCATGCAACTCACCGAAATTTCAGTGTTTCTCGGAACTTTCTGAACTAAGGTTTCTCCAAGGTTTCTTGGTTGATTCCCAACCACTATGGTTTCCTCGAGTTCTCTAATAACACCTAAGGAACTATGGTTCCCATTAGGGCTACAAAAATTCGGGGTATTACACATCATTTCCCCGTCGCAACTCATGATACATGGCCATGGCGGTGATGATCTGTGTCGAAGGCTCCCTGGGCCTCTGGCGGTATGATATAGTAACCCCAGATGGACTCCTAAGAAGCAGTCGATGCTCGGCACATAGGATTCTACCCTTGTACCGCTCCAACCAGTTCATCCCGACAATCACATCAAAACCCAGTCCGTCGAACTCTATCAAGTCGATCGGAAACTCCTCATCCATGATTCGAACAATAGCATCTCGGTAGTAGCGGGTACATCTGATCCGCTCTTTCGACGGGAGAGTAACCTCAAAATCTGGCATCTCTTTGCCGTCTAACCCCAGCCTCTTCGCAAATGATAGCGAAATGAATGTGTGTGAGGCTCCAGAGTCGAACAAAATCGATGCATCCACGCCATTCACTGGAAAGGTACCGGTGAGGATTGTGCCGCTCTTGCCGGCTTCTGCCTTATTGCAGACACTCAGTATACCTCCCGTTCCGAGTGCACAGCCTAATCCATTGGCAAACTAATAAGTATTGGGTAACAACACGGTTTATATGCTTCAAACAACTCCATTTTATTCATTAACACACTCTTTTTACAACATTCGTTGGCTTACACTGTCGCCATGATTCACACTTACAACATCCTTAATACATACGGGTTTATCACATCACACAATTATACAAAGCTTAAAACTATATGAAGGTCAAATTTAAACGTCCGGGTTTCATGTGTGTGGCATTGATCACTGCCGACGGTGCGGTATTCAGTTTGATCTTCCTGATGCCATGGTATAGCATCCTTGATTGCCCACCCATGATTAATACATCTCCCGATTTCATCAGTAGCTTCTTTGCGAGGTCAGCACGCTTCTGCTCGCCATACACAAACACTGCGGTATCACCAATGGACCAAGACACCACGGGTACTCCCTTACTTAGAGACTCGGGTGACTCGTCCTTGTCTTGGTGTATACCTAACCGTCCACCTTTCTGGTAGAAGTTTACAATGCATAAATCTGCTTTTACACTTGGAATTGATTCCGTTTCAACTTGTTGAGCAATTCCCACGGCGTGGTTAACGACCGCATGGAACTCCTCTGGTATACTTGATACTGTTGCTCCATCTTCAGCCCGAACTTCCTGATATGACTTGGTGTAAGGATTCCAGTCCTTACCCATGCACATCATCTTCAATTGCATCCTTGCTCCGTTCGGGTATTCGGGTGTGTAGAACCCTCCTGGTTTTGCTCCAAGTTCGTCGCATCGTCTGATGATATGGATTTGTGCCTCCGGTGTCAGGTATCCATTTAAGAGTATTATACCTGGCTGGATAACCTGACATTGCTCCAATGGAAAGTCGGTGATGTTGATGGTGGTTTCTTCAGGGTTCGGTGTGGGCGGGATTGGATAGCAGATATTGAAGGTTCCTAAGTTTCAAATTGCCTAATTTTAGGTGTTTTCCACATTATATTCTAACTCTTTACTTATATGTTTATACCCTTAGACTTGCTAACACTCATGCATGAAATGCGGTAAGCAATCACTTTTTCATTGAACAGTTTAGGCGGTACCTGGTCTCGAAGAGGATCCTGGTGCCTCATACCGGTCCACCACATTCAGGGTGGCCTTGCCGGACCCCGTAGCCTTCCCCTTCTGGGATTCAGTGTACTTCTTGTCAGAAGTCTGCTGAGTAATCGCCTTCGGGCCTTCAGTGGTCGTGGTAGTATTACCCTTCCACTGCCCCTTTGGCTTGTAGTTTCTACCGTTGGGGTTTGTCCAACACTCAAACTCACGGTGCCCCATCTTCTGGCAGTGACGGCACCTCACATCATTCCCCTTGCAGTCTTTGCCGGGGTGGTCTCCATTGCACCACTTACAGTAAAAGTGGCGCTCCGGTCCAGAACCCGCGCTAGCTGCTATAACAACACACATCAATACTCACTTTCCATCTTAACAACACACACCTCATTTAGATACACATGGTTAAGTAATTACCCTTAGGCGGGTAGGAGCGTAGAGGCTTCGCCGCGTACGCATACGTGAGCTTCAGTGGCTCATCAGCTGTGGTGGTCTGGGCTTGGCCCTTGTCACCCTGGTACTGGCCCTTCTGGGGCTGAGGGTACGGTTTCTTCTTCTTCCCTCCCCCATACCCTTGCTGATTCTCCCTCGTTGGTGGCCTTGCGCTTGTGCGCATTTTCCTCGTCCCTCAGACGGACGGTAATCTCAACCTTAGCAGCGGCATGATAGCACTCCTGTATTTTAGGATGTCAGTCATGCCCCGCAAAAACAACTTACCAACTCACATTAACATTCACTCACGGTATAAATGGATTCACAACAAGGTACTCTAATTACCTGCAAGGTGGTATACTCAGCTGGCCCCATTCCATAGCGGAGACGGTGGCTCAGTCCAATGTAGAACCGGTTCACCAACACCCGGTTCGAATACCCAAGGTCTGGTAACAGGTGGATAAGGCCGGTGAATGCTGTGTAGTAGTCATCAACCGACATCTTATCCCCCTGCCTCAGACTATCCAGCTCGAGGCGTTTTGCCTCCTGCACATGTACCGGGTAGTACTTGGCTCGCAGTAGAGCCGTGTACTCCCTCCAACCAAAGTCAGGATCAGCCATCCTGTCCTCCTTCACCAACTTCCACCAACTCTGCGCCGTACCCTTCAAGTAGTAGGCGGCAAGACGGACCTTAGCTTCAGCAGGTACTGCCAAGGTCTCGTAGGCGGTCTCCAATTCGGAGATGTACGCCTCCAGCTTTCGAGGATCAGTCTCCCCATTGAACGACGGTGGTCTAAGATCAGCCAACGCCTTGACCCAATTGGTCTCTCGTGGCGGTGGGGGTGGTGGCTGAACTCCGGGCTGCTGCCCTTGCTGAATAGCAGCAACTAGATCGGGTACCAACTGGGCTACGGCGGCTGCAACTGCCTCAGCCATAGTCTGTGCCGCAGTATCATCGCCCTGGTTACCCAAATCTCCAGTACCGACCGCCCGCGGCCTCTCCCTCGTGGTCTACCTGCCATCTGAATTCATATGAACATTTCATTAGCATTATGCTTGCACACTTATCGGTCCAAGGGTTATTGCATCTTCCCGACAACTAGGTAATTCCACACTTAGTTAGTGGTTAACCTTTCCAAATCTGTCCACTTAAGTAACTGTAGCTAGGTTTCCTAACTCGGTATATCCCTAAGCTCGGTATTCTAGTCATCAGAGCGATACTTCGCTCTGATACCACTTTTTGTAACCCCCTACAACGCTCCTATCATCTACCGAAGTCGCAGCGGAAATAACCAACCAAGTAATAACTAACGCTTTGGTGTTACAACGCCGTTAACCACCCACGTGGTTAACTAGGCAGAATAAATACAAGAGTATCGGTCTGACGATCAGACTCCCGAGCATAATAACTAACATCCATATATAAACATAACCAACCGTACCGAGTATTTAATTTACAACACACCTTTAAACCATAATCACCCACCACTGTATAACCACAGTATCAAAATGTAACGCCTCGGGAGCACAGGCGCATCCTGGGCTCCACTACCAACATGTCCAAAAGTACATCAACAAACTAGGACCTAGAGCCACTCTGCCTCTTCGATCCTCATCCTGCAATAAAAATATGGAGCCCCCGAGGGGGTCAGCACCTTTGCTGGTATGGCTAACGCGCAGCCCATCGACTACCGGGATACGCGCAACCAATTGTCATAATAACATGGCATTCATTTTAGAACATCCAACATATATACATATATACCATAGCATAGCAAGGGAAATTGCATAGCATCATAACATCAATACATAACACCATAAACTTAGTCCTCACAAGGAACCTTCCACCATAGTTAGTATACCATGAGAGCCTAGGGATTTTTACCAATCCCATGTTAAGCTCGTTACCATCCTCGTTACCGTCCGGTTATATAGAACGGTTAACTTATACCAAAGGTGTGTCGGATATAGTAATCCCAAGCACACCGAAATAACATACGTATGCCCCTATGGCCCGACGTGAGTCAGTAACTAGCTTTGGATAGCTAAGGGAAGGTAGAAACCAAATTGGAATACCACCTATACATACACCAAGAGAGCCGAACCGGATATGATATCGACCCCCATCCATCACACGCGTGGCCGGAACAACCGGACTCCTCACTTCCCCGGTTAGCACTTGTTAGTGATTACACAACATTTTGTCAAGTCACATACAAGCAAACATTTAGGTCTTGTTAGACAACCAAGGGAAAGGAGTCATAACCTTACAACATCATAATGTATAACAACTGTAACTCTTTTCACGCCTTAGTCTTATAAGGTCGTAACACGCAGAAAAGCAAACAACACCCAAGCCGGTGTAAACCGGTAGGCAACAGACTGCAAGAAAACCATACCTTGGTCCTTGCCTCGTTTCGTTTCCACCTTGAGAGAATCCTATACACATTAGTAACGTCGGTTAATTAACGCACTAATCCATTATTAACATTATCTACTCACATTACTAGTTTATTTTTATTTTACACTTGTTACATCTTTTCATCCTTTTAATTGCCGTTAAAACCCACCTAACATGTCTCACATAACCTTATAATATCTTTACTAACCAACTACTATTTTTAGGTAACAATTCCCATCTTAAAACAATAATTTTTGGTCCATATAGTGGCCTGTCCGAACTTGTGTCCGAGCTTCCAAGTTCGGACACAAGCTGTGATTTTAGACAGAAAACAGACACATGTCCGAACTTGTGTCCGGACTTCGGAAGTTCGGACATGAGTCGAGGAAAATCCCAACCAGAAATCCATACGTCCGAACATGTGTCCGGACTTCCCAAGTTCGGACACAGTTCGAGGATAATACCTAAGAAGTAACAGGTGCGTCCGAACTTCCAAATTCGGACGGTAGTTCGGACACTACCTAAAATCCAGAAAACTGTAAGCGTAACAGGGCTTGTCCGAGCTTCCAAGTTCGGACGGAAGTTCGGACGTGCCATTATACTCATTTTCTACAACCTTAAACACTTAACCAAATTTCTCCAAAGCCTCCAACACTTATAGTGTCTTCTCCTTAAGTTTCTAAGTGGCATTCCTTGCCTATTCCAATCATTATTCCTAGATATTTCTTCCACACACATCATTACTTTAACATTGTTTCTTACAAACTAAAACTCCTTAAGTCATTCTTGAAATCCCTTTTTCCTAAGCTTACACTTCCTCCTTATTTTACCAAAGTTAGCCTAAGCTTTCATCTAAGTCCAAAATGACTTTGGTACATACTAAAACCTCAAGATCATGCCTAAGTCCTTATTACACTCTAGAACACTTCCTAGTTCATCAAAATTCCTTTAAAACATCATGAATCCTTATTCATTTCCGACATTTTCGAACTCGAATCCTTATGTAAACACTTAGAACTTCTTTGCTTCTTACCAAATTTTGACATGGGTTCCCCTAGAACATTACTAAGCCTAAACACTTTACCTTCTCCTTTAAACACACAAGAACATCTAATATCACCAAGAACACTTTCATACACAATTTCACCAAATTTACACCACATTACAATATAGTGCATAATTTAAATTGCATGGCACTTAGGCCCTTAAAATGCATGGCTCTTAGGCCCTTAAAGTGCTTAAATCAAAACACTGAATTTCCACAATATATATGCCTTTAACCTGCAAATACACTCAACACACATATACCCTTTACTAGTCTCTTGAGAACACTTTACTAAGTCATTCACCATTTGCTCTTTAGGTAGTTTTAATAAGCATTTATAAGCTCATTTCTCCTAAGGCATTAAACAACATTTAAGTTAGTAGATTTACCTCTTTTTTCCAAAACACTTCCTTCTTGATTCCTTACAAAACCGTATGGATTTTGGTTCCTTGTCAAGTTCTAGACAATATACAAACACCATAATGAGTATTCAAGCTTTGAGCTTCATCTCATTGTAAACCCTAATTTGACATTGTTTCAAAAACATTAATGTAGTTATTTTACCTTGGTCTTTGAAGAGAGTTTGAATATATAACAAGAGGGGACTCCACCTAGTCCATGAAGGGTTGAAATGAAGCTAGAACAAAGTCACACAAAGAGCTATATCAATGTGTATTTTCGGTTAAGGTAAGAACATGGAGGAAACATGATTTTTCTTTGAGATTCCTTACCTAGAAGCAAGGAGAGTAATAATATGTCAAAATACAAGCTCAAGCTCCTTCAATGGTGGAACACCTTGGCACCGAAATGGAGCCCTTGGAGTTTTGAGAAGGTAGGAATGAAGAGCTTGATGAGAGGAAGAGATTGGTGGTCTTTGTTTTTGATTTGGACAAGTGAGCTAGATTTAGCAAGTGGTCAAAGTTGGAACTTCCATGGTGGTAGTAGTATTACCGAGAGAGAACAAGGAAGAAGGAAGAAGAGAGGTGTTTGCAAACCGTGGGAATGAAGGAAAGAAATGAGAATAAGATAGGATTTGCTTTTAAGAAGATATTTATCTTATAAAGTAAAAAGTAAGTTTACTTAGTTTGCTTTACTTACTTATTACATTAACTAGAGAGTGGTGAGTCACCACACATATAAAAACCGGCCCCCTTTATTAGTGTGAGGGTATTTTAGTCTTTGTTTGTCAATTTAATTACTTAATACAACATATGTTATAACTAGCTTATAAAAAGTACTATTCACCTAAACAAGGCACTTAGAAGTGAAATTTTTGATTTCCCACTAATATAGCCACCCAAATGTGATACTATATAGTACACATATATATTTAAGAGTAATGATGGACATTTAGCCATTCAAAACTCATTTACAAGACAATTTTTCAAAAATGTGCTTTAAGACTTGTGTTTTAACTTGTTTTCAAGCTTGGTTTTCTTTGGTAATTGATTTAATATGTTCATTAGTATACAAATGAGGTCTTGGTAAGTTCATTAGGTCTTACTCAAGCTTATCCCAAGCTTAGAGCACATTTTGGCTCTTATTGACTTTAAAGCATATTTGTGTTTTCTTTTGTTTAAATTTGTTTACCAAGGTTTCTAAGACTCTTTTTAGTCTTAATAAATCATGTTTTAATGTCTAACCAACATACCAAGGTTTGGGGTATTTCAGCCGTGATGGAAATCAACTTCAGAGGGAAGTGGCTCCTTGAAATTGATTATAGCACTCTCTTCTGATGGCTCGGAGGGAGGCGACATCTCCTCCATCTCAAGGTTGAGGATGTATCCACCCTCATCTTCTGGGTAGAGCATGGAGAAGGAGGGGAAAAAGTAGTTGACTTTAGAGGGAGGAAACTCCATGAAGTCCAAGGAGAAACTCTCTTCTGAGGGGTTGTCTTCATAATCAAGCTGATGGTTGTTTGGTGATGGATTCTCTGATTCGAATAGGGGAGGAGTTGGAGAGTAGCTTAAGTCCTCAGCAGGTTGTTCCTCCTCGTGAACCACTTCATTCAGTTGTTGAACTGGTTGTTCCATGTGTTCGACCTGATCTAGCGTTCTTTGCTGGATCATTTCAGACTTTGAGGTAAAATTTGCCATCATTTCCCTTAAAATGGCGTTGTCTCTCTCTATTGCAACCATAGGACAATGGGAACTTTCATGGTCTCCTCCACACTCTCGGCACACAAAGATGAGGATAGGCTTGAGAGATGACTTGAAATCCTCCAAGAGAGCTCTCAATTCAGCATTTGGGTCTGAACATTGGGGGCTTTCATGGTACTCGCCGCACCTTTGACAGACACTCCATTGATTATAGTTCTCTGCGCCATAGGGGTAACCGTACCAACTTCCTGCTTGATCGTAGTGACCATCCATCAGAATTAAGTACCCTTAAAAAAAGAAACAAAAATTTATACACAAAAGGGGTAAATAACGAAAATAATAAATAAAAAAAACAAAACAGATAATAAACCAGATAGTTGGACCGAAGTCCTCGGCAACGACGCCAAAAACTTATTGGGCAAAATAGTAGTTAAACTATCTTGCTACTTATGAGCAATGAACCCAATCATTGTAGTACAACAAGGTCGTATCCATAGAGACTTCGCAACTATCTAATTAATTATCAAGTTACTAAATGTACAAGAAGATAAATAAAAGTGCATAAAATGTAAATTGGGGGTTTAGCCGGAGGCAAGCTTGATTTGTTTTAGGATCAGTGCAAAACTAATAAACACAGTAAAATAAGGTAAATTAATTGATGCAGATGGAAAAGGGTATCCTAGGATAGCGGGGGAATTGCCTAAATTACTTAAACAAATTTATAACCATGTCTCAATTATTTATTGTCTATTAGAGTTAATAAGTGTAAGTTACTAACTCTTGGTAATAGCCTCAGTATTTTCCTGCTCAATCCGGAGTGTAAATACCAAGGTTTATTCCTTTGTGGTACTTTGACTATCATAAAATCATATGTTGATAGTTACCATAAAAATGCAGTAGTTTGTCACGCAAAGCATTTAACAATATTTATTGAAAGGAATAAAAACAAGTTTAATAAATGAGACTGGTAATAAATATTTATTTAAGTACAGACATTAATTATAATCCTAATTTGCTCTATTTGTCTATTTAAGAATTTATCTTGTGGCCTTCCTAAATCATAGATAAGGACAACTCTTAATTAATTCAATAGACTTTTTATAATCAGAAAAAGTCTAAAATCATTCATTAGCATTAAGCAAGAATTTTTTTAATAACAGCGATGGATTTTATCTGCTAATCAAGGAGATAATATCTAACGTTTGTCTCTCTTTGTGGTCTATTCTCAAATTTACAAAATCATTAAAATAAGAGAAACCGTAAATGTATAAAAATGATCAGTTGTTAAGCATTTAATAATTTAGAGAGACAAAACAAATATTTATAAGAAAACTTGGTATTATAAATAAGTCTGAATTATTTGGGGTTAAACCCCATCCTAGGATACGAATAAAAATTACTCAGACATTAACAGAAATAAAAAGAAAGCAGGGATAGCCATTATTTTGGAGACTGCTGGAGGAAACGGGAGTGCGGCTCGCTCTTGCTCTAGCTGCTTCACTTCTCTTCTTCTTATCCTGCTTCTACTGAGTGGTGGAATGAAGAATAAAAATAAAATGGAGAAGTGGGGGAAAAGAGGATGGAATGGATCGTAGGTGTGGTTTGTGTTGTGGTCGATTGTCTATTTTCTTCAATCTCCCGTGTACGATGAACTTTGGATTTAGGAAGGGACGATTCATTTGAGCAGAAGGAGCGTGGGTTTTATAGAAGAAAGGAGGAGGAAGAAGACAGGCTGAAACACGCGTGAGGAATTTAAGGAGTGCGCCGGTGCCTGATATTGCTGATGGAGTAGATAGATATGTTTGCAGGCCCCACAGGAAAAATGAGGAAGACGGTCGACACGTCAATTATTCTGGATCTGGGTTGCATTTAGACGCGTCCTTGTGTCAGTCCGGTCATTTAATCACGGACAGCATGGCTTTTATTTTTGTCCGTGCTTTTTTCATCGGACATGTTTATCTCTTGTCCGTCCTTATTTCCACGGACAGCATGGTCTGTCTTCTTCTGTCCGGCCTTAAATCCACGGACACGCCACAGACAGGTTTATTCTCTGTTTTCTTTCCAGCCAAATATCCACGGACAGGCATGGACATTTCTTTCTTGTCCGGCCAATTTTACACGGACATAACATGTTCTTCCTTGTGTGTCCTTCCTTTTTTGGGTGGACATAACATGTCCTTCGTTGCTGTCCTGCCTTTTTTCCACGGACAGGTGCAGATTTTGCGCCCACGCGTTCGTCTCTTCATCTACTTTGCTCTTAGCTTGGTTTTCCTCATGTTTAACCAATAAATTTGTGAGATAAACAATAAAACATAAACTAGAGGAAAACTAACCAAAGTGGAGAAATGAGCGAGAAAAGTGCTAATATAATATATGAAATACACCCATAAAACATGCTCATTTGGACACTTATCACACCCCCACACTTATCTTTTGCTTGTCCTCAAGCAAATCCATGTACCCAAGTAAGTAGGGAATGCTCAACATTAACAAATATTATTATGAAGGGTAGGATAAAGAGGTGGACAATACATGATCTTAAACTTTTTGAGGAGTGTGAATCATCACCTACTGGTGGCATAGGTGTGCTCAAGGTAAAAATAAAAATTAGAGTTTCGGGGTATGATCCGGAGTACTTCAATGCTTCTCAATTTTGGTGACTTTGAGAACTTTTACCACGACCAACTTCTCTCAAGAATGGGCATTGAGGAGAAAACTAAAGGAAAAATAGATTTATGCATTTGTTTCACTTTTGCATAAGAGATGAGAAGATAATATGTAAGCATCAAGCTTTTGTATTTAAGAACACTCAACTCTCTTTGTTGGTTACCAATGGTGTCTCGCAAGTCCCTTATTTATTATTTTTTTGACAGAGAAGCACCCCTTAGCAATCCCTAAGAAAGAAGACAGAAGGAACCCCTGAGCAATAAAAATCCAACCATTGCAGATCATTTGGTCACACCGCATAAAAATGCTCCTCAAAAGTAATCAAAATTTAAAATTTTTGTACCATTTATCCCACAATTCATAACAGTACTTATTCATAAAGAGAACAACCCACATATAAAGGGTCCACGATATTGAATTTGGACAACCGCAAGATAAGCAGAGAGATTAAGCATTTTAAGCACAAAATGTCACCGAAAAGGGCACTCACCCCCACACTTAAATTGAACAATGTCCTCATTGTTCACCAGAAAAACAAAGGAGTGTTTCAGAAGACCTTTTTGGTAAGTAGATAAAATAGAGAAAAACACAAAGGTCACAAATAATCATTTTAGCACAGAAGCTCTCCACAACAGAATTTATTTAAATAAAAGCATAATTAAAGAGACTAGTACTCCCCTGAGATTATTTTTGCTTGCGTTATAGGAGTTCCTCTACACTTGAGCTTTAGCCTCAAGTAGCGTAGCTTGGTTGCGGTGTAGACATGAAGTTGCACCTGCATAAGACACTAGAAGCAACCATACTACAAACGGGGTTAAGAGTTAGCAAAAACAAAATTTAAAGAGAACCTAAAAATTAAAAGAGCATAAAAGCAAAATAAAAGAAAAGTTCATCCGGGTTGCCTCCCGGAAAGCTGCCCTTCTTTAACGTCTTTGGCCACACTCCTGCTTCGTTATCCTGGATCAAAAATAGAAGTAGACAACAGCTTTGCCAGGAAAACAAAGTTGGTTGTAATTAAAAGCAAACCACCTGGGTCGAAACAAAACATTACTTCAGCAAATATAATAGGAAAATGAATACTCCACAAAACCTGGTGTTTTAGGAGGTACTGCTGGTAGCGTAGTTCTAATAGGAGACCAGGTGTGATTGGCTTTGCTTCCTCAAATTGGAAGATGTAAACATCCTCCTCTTGTTGTTGAGGCTTATGGGAAAAGCCGTGATGGAAATCAACTTCAGAGGGAAGTGGCTCCTTGAAATTGATTATAGCACTCTCTTCTGATGGCTCGGAGGGAGGCGACATCTCCTCCTTCTCAAGGTTAAGGATGTATCCACCCTCATCTTCTGGGTAGAGCATGGAGAAGGAGGGGAAAAAGTAGTTGACTTTAGAGGGAGGAAACTCCATGAAGTCCAAGGAGAAACTCTCTTCTGAGGGGTTGTCTTCATAATCAAGCTGATGGTTGTTTGGTGATGGATTCTCTGATTCGAATAGGGGAGGAGTTGGAGAGTAGCTTAAGTCCTCAGCAGGTTGTTCCTCCTCGTGAACCACTTCATTCAGTTGTTGAACTGGTTGTTCCATGTGTTCGACCTGATCTAGCGTTCTTTGCTGGATCATTTCAGACTTTGAGGTAAAATTTGCCATCATTTCCCTTAAAATGGCGTTGTCTCTCTCTATTGCAACCATAGGACAATGGAAACTTTCATGGTCTCCTCCACACTCTCGGCACACAAAGATGAGGATAGGCTTGAGAGATGACTTGAAATCCTCCAAGAGAGCTCTCAATTCAGCATTTGGGTCTGAACATTGGGGGCTTTCATGGTACTCGCCGCACCTTTGACAGACACTCCATTGATTGTAGTTCTCTGCACCATAGGGGTAACCGTACCAACTTCCTGCTTGATCGTAGTGACCATCCATCAGAATTAAGTACCCTTAAAAAAAGAAACAAAAATTTATACACAAAAGGGGTAAATAACGAAAATAATAAGTAAAAAAACTAAACAGATAATAAACCAGATAGTTTGACCGAAGTCCCCGGCAACGACGCCAAAAACTTGTTGGGCAAAATAGTAGTTAAACTATCTTGCTACTTATGAGCAATGAACCCAATCATTGTAGTACAACAAGGTCGTATCCATAGAGACTTCGCAACTATCTAATTAATTATCAAGTTACTAAATGTACAAGAAGATAAATAAAAGTGCATAAAATGTAAATTGGGGGTTTAGCCGGAGGCAAGCTTGATTTGTTTTAGGATCAGTGCAAAACTAATAAACACAGTAAAATAAGGTAAATTAATTGATGCGGATGGAAAAGGGTATCCTAGGATAGCGGGGGAATTGCCTAAATTACTTAAACAAATTTATAACCATGTCTCAATTATTTATTGTCTATTAGAGTTAATAAGTGTAAGTTACTAACTCTTGGTAATAGCCTCAGTATTTTCCTGCTCAATCCGGAGTGTAAATACCAAGGTTTATTCCTTTGTGGTACTTTGACTATCATAAAATCATATGTTGATAGTTACCATAAAAATGCAGTAGTTTGTCACGCAAAGCATTTAACAATATTTATTGAAAGGAATAAAAACAAGTTTAATAAATGAGACTGGTAATAAATATTTATTTAAGTACAAACATTAATTATAATCCTAATTTGCTCTATTTATCTATTTAAGAATTTATCTTGTGGCCTTCCTAAATCATAGATAAGGACAACTCTTAATTAATTCAATAGACTTTTTATAATCAGAAAAAGTCTAAAATCATTAATTAGCATTAAGCAAGAATTCTTTTAATAACAGCGATCGATTTTATCTGCTAATCAAGGAGATAATATCTAACGTTTGTCTCTCTTTGTGGTCTATTCTCAAATTTACAAAATCATTAAAATAAGAGAAACCGTAAATGCATAAAAATGATCAGTTGTTAAGCATTTAATAATTTAGAGAGACAAAACAAATATTTATAAGCAAACTTGGTATTATAAATAAGTCTGAATTATTTGGGGTTAAACCCCATCCTAGGATACGAATAAAAATTACTCAGACATTAACCAAAATAAAAAGAAAGCAGCGATAGCCATTATTTTGGAGACTGCTGGAGGTGACGGGAGTGCGGCTCGCTCTTGCTCTTGCTGCTTCTCTTCTCTTCTTCTTATCCTGCTTCTACTGAGTGGTGGAATGAAGAATAAAAATAAAATGGAGAAGTGGGGGATAAGAGGATGGAATGGATCGTAGGTGTGGTTTGTGTTGTGGTTGATTGTCTGTTTTCTTCAATCTCCCGTGTACGATGAACTTTGGATTTAGGAAGGGATGATTCATTTGAGCAGAAGGAGCGGGGGTTTTATAGAATAAAGGAGGAGGAAGAAGACAGGCTGAAGACAGGCTGAAACACGCGTGAGGAATTTAAGGAGTGCGCCGGCGCCTGATATTGCTGATGGTGTAGATAGATATGTTTGCAGGCCCCGCAGGAAAATGAGGAAGACGGTCGGCACGTCAATTATTCTGGATCTGGGTTACATTTAGGCGCGTCCTTGTGTCTGTCCGGTCATTTAATCACGGACAGCATGGCTTTTATTTTCTGTCCGTGCTTTTTTCATCGGACATGTTTATCTCTTGTCCGTCCTTATTTCCACGGACAGCATGGTCTCTCTTCTTCTGTCCGGCCTTAAATCCACGGACACGCCACAGACAGGTTTATTCTCTGTTTTCTGTCCAGCCAAATATCCACGGACAGGCATGGACATTTCTTTCTTGTCCGGCCAATTTTACACGGACATAACATGTTCTTCCTTGTGTGTCCTGCCTTTTTTGGGCGGACATAACATGTCCTTGGTTGCTGTCCTGCCTTTTTTCCACGGACAGGTGCAGATTTTGACATGTCCGGACCAGTGTCCGGACCAGTCTGGTTCGGACAGGTCAATGTTTCGGACGACGAAAATTGGTTTGCTCCTAAAATATTCGTTTCAGCTCCGATTTAAGATCCGTTTGCGCCCACACGTTCGTCTCTTCGTCTACTTTGCTCCTAGTTTGGTTTTCCTCATGTTTCACCAATAAATTTGTGAGATAACCAATTAAACATAAACTAGAGGAAAACTAACCAAAGTGGAGAAATGAGCAAGAAAAGTGCTGATATAATATATGAAATACACCCATAAAACATGCTCATTTGGACACTTATCAATAAACGTTTAGTCCTTACGGACAAGCATAATCTTGTGACAAATGGCATACCCTTTGTGGATGCAGTACCGCCAATGAGAATGGTTGGAAAGTAAAAAGCCGAGTTGCTCTAGCAGTCATGCAATCTACAATACACCCAATTCAACGGAACAGGGAACAAATATAAATACCCAAGTATGAGAACTTACCCTACGCCGTATCGGGAATTATAGGTGAGATGTGATAATGATTAAACCTGGAGGAAAGGATTTCGTATAGTACTCATGGAGATCGAGATAGGAGAACTGACATTGCTAGCTCAACACGAATATTACATAAACCGATTGCAGCCATACAGACGAACCAACATTTAACGTTTGGCGGACGCTACCACGGACAAGCCAGGTGCTACCTCTAGTGTATTACTAAGGACAAAAGTCCTGGGAACAAGACATCCATCAAAAACGGATATTGACGATAGAATACTTCACAATAGCCGTGTGAAGGACGCTACCAGTTTACTAAACAAGACTTGGGACGAGCGCACTTCGATAGGAGCATGTGGGCCTGACAGACTTATTTATAAGTTAGTCGGGTAAGTAGTAATGTATCAGTACGGTACCCCATGCATGTAGACAAGTAGTGTTAGGAACACGAGAAGTTGTCAACTCCGCGCTACGGACAGTGACGCAGATTACCTCGAAGATGGACGGGAAGAGCCGCAGTTAAACCAACGGGCTAGAGAAACCAAGAATCTTCAACACAAAGTAGCAGACAGTACACAGTAAAGACAAGGAGACCTTACGAAGACGACGACGCTAATGACAGAAATAAGAAACCTGTTATTAGAACGAATAATATGTAGAACCCTCACACGGATCAGGAAAGTTCTTGCAATCCAGAGGAATCTACCAAATGATGTGAATTTAAACAAATTAAAGACAAAGCTAGCACACTAGCAGATGCCTCAAGCAAGGAATAACGTTATGATAACTAAGTTGATAACTAATAACTGTCGAATCGACTGGAATGCGGTTCGCGCCGAAGCGACCAATAGGAACAACCGTCAGCAATTAATACATGAGCGAACATAGACGAGTAAAACTCACATAGAATAATGTGAAATGGAAGATGAAATTACAGAACTCTAATACGAGCACAACATATGGATTCCACTGGCAGGAAGGACCATACGAACGTTGATGCTAACCTGACACACGGGAGGATGTAATAGATATCAACACGAAACAAGTATCATAGAACTACAACAATGTGTTACTCCGGAACAAAACCACCGGGAGACATGGATGACAATCTTTATCTAAGTGAACATGAAGGCTAGTACGTCTCAGTATTAGAAAGACAAGTGCAAAGAGCACTAAGTACTAGTAAGAGCCAATGTATGCTAGTAATCCTAACAATGGGATATACGACAATAGGAAGAGGCAAACTAAACCTATGTTCATGGGTCTGCACCTCTGTACGGAGTTAGTGGGCCCATTAGAACGAATTCGGGAGAGAGCACAAACACGTGCCTCACCCATTATATGTTTTGGAGCCCCGAGGGGCTAGAGTCATACCGTCTCTCTGATATGAAGATAATCTACTCCAAAGGATGACGACGCCACATGAGAGTAGAGAACTCTATGAGAGCCAAGTATCCATCGCTCCTTGTTGAGCGACTGTTGTATACTTGTGGGGTACGGGGGCATAACCCTTTTTAAGGGGGGTAGAGCCTCTTGGCTGTGCACATGTTTACACTGAATTTTGTTGTTTCGTATGCGGGGCATACAGTGGTTTGTTGGTATGTTGGTTGGTATGCGGGGCATACAATGTTTGTTGCTTGTTGTTTCGTATGCGGGGCATACAGTGGTTTGTTGGTATGCGGGGCATACGATGTTTGTTGCTTGTTGTTTGAATGCGGGGCATACAGTGAACTGGTAGTATGCGCGGCATACGTTGTTTGTTGCTATAGTTTGGTCATTTTGTTGGCGCTGTTTGGTACGCGGGGCGTACGTGGTTGATTTGTTTGTGTGAGATGTGCACTTGCATGTATGAATCTTATGAAATACTTGTTTGAATGATGTGTTTACACCCATGTGTAGTACTCTTCTTTATGATACTGTGATATATATATATTTATAGTGCCTTGTTGATTGATTACATATGGTATCACCTAGATACAAAATGAATTATTAGATACGGAATGTGGAATGATGATATGGCGTGGACACCTCGGGGCGGTTGTCAGGGTTGGTAGAACTGATAGGAAATGATGGTGCTGATGGATCGCCTATATCCATATATGTTTAAATTAACGCCACAATTGAGGGCCATGTGCGGTATTAGCACAACACGATGTGTGTAAATGATATATCATATAGATATTCATTATGGGATTATGGGTGTATTAATACACCTATTTAAGTAAAGCGACTTCGGGACGAAGTCTTTTTAAGGGGGGTAGATTGAAATACCCCTACTTAATTAAATATTGATTAAACATATAATCAATTAAATTAAGGCCTAAACATGCCTTAAAAATAAATTAAACACAACAAGTTTAACAGAAAGCAAGAATTACACCCTTTGACCTTTTAGGGTGATTAAATATCCAAACGAACTCCGTTTGCTCTAAAATTTAAACCCGAGCCTTATAGTACATAAATGAACATATTAAAACTGTTTCCAAGGGAAACAAAGCTCAGAAAAGCATTAGAACACAAAATGTGCACTAAGCTTCCTTAAATCACATTTTTGTGTGATTGTCTCCAAAATGAGTTCTATTTAATTTTAGGGTCTTGAATACCCTTAAATATACTAATGTGACATAATGTGACACACATTAAAATGTCTAAATGAAAGTTTTTCACAAACCCAAAAATAAGGGCATTGTTTTGTGAATAATAACCAAATATTGTAAGTAACATTTAATCACTTAATCTAGTCTATGGTCAATATATTCCCTTGACCTTGGCTAATATATTCCGCCAGTTAAAGACGTGTAACCAGGTGTGTTACCGTCCTCATTTATATGTATATGAGACTCACTATACTTACTTTATTAAAGTAAGTTTAATACACCTACTACATTTAATAACTAAACTAATAATTCCACCTCTACCCACTTGTACACCCACCATCGCCAGCTGACTATTTAAGATGTTAGCCTTATCCACTTGCAACCTGCAAGCCACCGAACGTCAAACAATACATATGAACTCAATGACATATATATATACATATAATATATATAATAACCAAATCCACCTACCCATGGTATATCATTTCAGCCGGTCTTGCAATGTCATCCCTCCTGTTATAAATCCTGAACGTCTTCAAAGCCACCGAATGGAAAAAAAATAAGCCTTATGACATGTGACATATAATATTACACCTATTCTACCCTTACCTACCTCTACCCATTTGAACCAACAAACCTACAAACTTAAACTTAAATCGTGACATGGGGAACTTCCCACCTTGACCACATTACCAACCCACACCTACTACCACTCTCTCAGCCGGTTTCTTTTCTTATCTCGGTACCTTACTTTCTTCATCCCATGTAAATCCAAGTTAATTCCATGCTGCTTCATAACCGAGAGCATCCCCCAACTACTGTGGTTGCTGCTCCAAGGCATAGAACCGATTCTTTTACCTCTTCCACCGTCCTCCTTCTTCACTGTAAACAAGATATTCCTGCACTTTCCTTCTATCAGTCCAGAAGTGTAAACATCCCAGCTTCCTCTTGCTGTTCCAGAAAAGAAAACCAAGAGTAGTACTCAACTTCTAGCGCCAGTCATTTGGACTATAGGTAATGGTTTAGTCAATTTTTGTGCTCAAAACACCCACCTCATCCTCCTTTTTCTGATGGTGTAACTAGTCTCCATATTTATTCAGACCTTACTACCGGGTTGGGGATAAGAGGAAGGAGTGGTATGCGGTGAGAAAACCAGAAAAGAAAGGGAAGACATTCATTAACCAAACAGAGGTAAAGATGGGCATAAAAACTAGCTAGATTCCTTCTCCATTACCGTTTTCTCTCCAGTCTTCTTTCCAGCTTGTACTGAGCTCTTGTTCTTGCTTTCTTCACGTCCAAAACCAGAGAAGAACACCCAGCACTTAGAGAAAGAAAGGGTCCAAGTTAGAGCTCCATATCCATCCATATCGGTAAGAGGTTTTCCCTCATAACGCTGCTTGTCTTACCGATAATATACCCAGACTTTATTTAGCCTCTTCTCTAGTTTCTTTACGTAAGAAAAACTAGAAGAAACTACCCAGGATTGAGGAGGAAGAGACCCATGTTGTGAACCTCCTTTATTGACCATTTCGGTGAGCTATACCTACTACTCTTCTTCCGTGTCTTTCCGGTAATAATGCTAGCATGTCCTGAGCTTCTCTCTTTGTTTTCTTCACGTAAAAGACCAGTTGATGATGCCCAACCTAGTGAAGAATCAAAACCCATGCAACTCCCTTGCAGAACCAACCATTTCGGTAAGTTCTTTTTCTTTCTTTCCCCCATGTATGCCCTCTGTTCTACCGGTGATATGTGTTGATATATATATATGGTGGTTTAACACTTTGATATCGCCTTTGAAAACTAGGCGTGAATGACCCCATAAACCAGCTCCATAGCATGGTAAACTCCTTGTGTTTTCTAGCTTAAAACAACCATGTATAGCCCTGTTTTTCTACTGGTTTGATTCCATGATTCCAATGGTGTGTTAACCCAATTTTTATGTGCAAAAATTAGGCGTGAGCCACTCTAGCACTAGCCTACAAATCAAGGTATAAAAACCATGGCATTATGAGCTTAAACCTACTCCTTAATGGTCATTATTGGGTGTGACTAACACATGCATTTTTCCTTGCATAAATGGTGCCGCATGGGTGTATCTACTTTGGGAAAAATCTGCACAAAAATATAGAGGAGAAGTTTAAGTATATGTCAAGCACTGTAACACCCCTACCATTAATACATGCTTACTGTCCAATCTCCTTACACGTCAGATACCCGCAGCGGATACTTACTTACATACAATGGGTGATACAATGCCGTTAACCACCCACGTGGCTAACAAGGCTACTACTACTGCTTACAGCATCGGTCTGATGGACCGGAATCCCGAGTACTACACTTCCACAACACATACTCCATTCATCAAACGAATACTACAAGGTTCCATTCAATACTTTACTCCTTCGTAAACCATACAATACAAAATACATAACCGAGTTTACTAGGTTCCCAATACAATTACAATGCTTCTTCAAAGTTCATACATACTCACTAAGAGACTACCTACTACCCGTTCCTCACAAACTACTTGCTTCTAATTACAAGGGTGTGCCTCCGGTCTCTCATCTTGACCATATTCGCTTTGGTACCTGCACACTAAAAACGTTCCCCCTAGGGGGTCAGCTTTCGCTGCGCATGATAACCGCATACCCCGCGTACTAGTGAGGGTACGCCGACCACTTGGTCGTATACATGCGGTTGATTTCATTCAAACATACATGCATACATGCTCTTATACATAATATTGCAACACATTACGCAAGACATACACACATACATACACTACATTACAAGCAAGAAGTACAACATAACCCATTCAATACATACTTACCTTCTTCCGAATTACACATACACATTACATACACAATATACAATTCTTGTTAGCTTCATTAGTCCACCCGGGTTAATCGGGTGGAGATTACTCTTTTACTCGTTACTTCATACATACGCATACATACTCATACATACTTACAGATCTATACTTACTTACTCTTACTCTTACTCAAGTTAAGTCGTCGGGACCTCCGGCCCTGGGGACTACACCGTCCCACCTCCGGGATTTACTTGACTCACCGATCCGGGATGCTACCCATTTAAGGGATTTGGGCCGCGGACCAGTTTAAGAGTCAGGAATTGCAGCCAACCTCTTGTGACTCCGCATCCTCACGTGTGGCCGAAGCTATATCGGACTTCTACTCATTCCGGTTTACTCACTTAAGTTAGGAGTTAGGTTGTTAGGAATTAGCAGAAGTCATTCATTCAAGCCACAATAATACGATACAAAGCTCATATACACATCCATACAAAATACAGTGCAATATACAAGTATACTACAAAATACAATACACATCATCATCATTCATATGTTTCATGAATTATACAAACTATTGTTCAAGACAAATATCAAGAACAATGTAAACAAGCACAGGTAGGTGCAATATAATCCGATTCGTGCATTTATCTTATTAGGTGATCAAATAAGCACACAAATCGGGGTAACCAGATTAGGATACAGGGCATGAAGAAATCATACCTTTCACCATTGTACTTGTATCCCAATTTTACTCCGGTGTTCACAAATCAAATCCTATGATTTACATACAATCGAACAATTAATCTAACTATCATTAATTTGATTCGGTTACCCTTACGCTTCCTAACTCATACTTACTATGTCTTCACATTATTTTACTTACATTTTATTTACTTACTTTTCATCGCTTAACAATGGTATACTTACATATATATGCACGTATGTATAGGTGGGTATACATATACATACATACATATACTAACCATAGTCTTATAGTTTTTTTTTTTGTAAGTTTTGACCCGACCGAACTTGCGACCGACCTTGCAAGTTCGGTCCAAGTCAGTAGGCTACATCGGGTGAAAATTCGAGGGCTGACCGACCTTGCAAGTCCGGTCCCAAGGTCGGTCCATTCCAGTGTGTTACTTAACGGAAATTTTAGCCCGACCGACCTTGCAAGTCCGGTCGTAAGGTCGGTCCATTCCAGTAGCTTACTCAACGGGAATTTTTCTGGCCGACCGAACTTGCATGTCTGGTCGCAAGTTCGGTCGATTCCAGTAGGTTACAGACGGGAGAATTTTTCTGGTCCGACCGAACTTGCAAGTCCGGTCGAAAGTTCGGTCCATTCCAGAAGCATTCCCGTCTTTGTAAATCTGGGCTCGACCGAACTTGCAAGTCTGGTCGCAAGTTCGGTCCGGCCCAGTATTTGCATTTTTATTTCTGTTTTCAGTTCTCTCTTTTACCCATTACTTCCCCATTGTTCTACACTTATTCTCCCATGTTTAAACACTACTTAGGCCCTCCAAATTGCCTTAGTTCATCCACCAAATTCCTTACTCAATCCATCAATCAGCTTACACAATTTCCTCACTTCCTTTCCACACTTACAACAGTTTTTCATCCTCCAATGCTACAGATTTTTGTTCCTACTTCCCCCATGCATATTCTCATCTCCTAATGCCATTTCCAAAGCCTACAATGTATTATCTTACCCTCCAATTCATTCCCAAGCCACTACAATATCTATACCCAAGTCCAACACTCTTTTTACCAATTCTTACACACTAATTTTTCCTAACTTCTCCATACATCCTTATACCCTCTTGCTACAGATTTTCACCCCTCCTGTTTCTCATACTTCAACTACCTCTTCATCACTACTAAACATACCTACCAACTCCAGTACACACCTTGGTTCTCCCATTCACCAAGTCATCCACAAGTGTACATTTCCTACCAAAAATTTGTCATAGTTCACCTACAATTCTCACTTATCCACACCTACTCATTATCACCAAAATCATTCCTATTCTAGCCACACCCATACAAGGGTCCTACCAGCAATACAAAGCAATCTAAATCATTACAATACATCAATACCCCTTCCAACATCAATACCAATACTCATACACAATATACTTGGCTCTAAGGCCTACAATTTACTCACTAGTTCCCAAATACTCAAAACTTCATAAACTCCAATACCAATACAATAGTTTAGGTTCTTTTACTTGTTTACCCACTCCATTGCTTAATGCATAGAAATTAACATTAGTAAAGAGCTCTTACCTTGAGCTTATAATTCCTTCATTCTTTTCCCAATTCTCCTCTTCTTTCTTTCTTGCCCAAATCGGCCATGTGGGGAATGGAGTTGCCAAACTCATTCCCATCATCCAATGAACACAAAACAACTATAGTTAATATACCAACCCCTTAATTAATGTTAGTTCATATAAATGCTTAAAACAAGATTTCTAGGGTTTACCTTTGGAGAGTTTTAGAAGGGGTTTTAGCCCTTGGTTCAAGAAGGTGAATCCACCACCATTGCAAGGTTGATATTATGCTCAAAAGAGAGAGAGAGAAACAAGGCATTACAAAGGGGTAAAAATCTGTTGTGAAGGAAAATGAAGGAAACATGAGTTTTTCATGTAGATTTTTACCTTGTTGGAGGGAGAAGACTCCAAGCTACCCATTGGTGCCATTTTCTCTTTGAATGGGGAAAACGCACGAAAATAAACTTCCTCATTTTTGGATTTTGAAAGGAGAGAAATGTAGAGGATGATGAGGGGAGTTCAAATATGTAATTTGTTTTGCATTTGGAGCTTGTATATGGCTAGAGCATGAAGATAAAGTGAGGTTGCCATTGTTGTTGTTGAAGCTCTGAAAATCGCCAGCCAAGGGGGAGAAAGAGAGGAGTCTCACGATGGGGGAAGGAAAGAATAGGAGAGAGAGAAGAGAGTGAGGAAAGAGAGTGTTCTTTTACCTTTTTGTATTCTTTTCTTTCTTCTTTCTTTTCTCCTTTCTTTATTTACTTATTTGTTGTGTGTGAGAAGGAAGGGAACCGGCTGTACACAGCCCCTTTGTGGGCTTTTAAAATTTTATTTGTGAAAGTGGACACACTAGTTTGGTTTATTTATGTTTCTACCCCACAACTTCCCGTTTTTGACAGTTTTCACTATTTTCTCGTTTTATTGATTTTATTGGTTATTAAGCTTCCATAAATGCTTAATAATATTTATTTAATGATTTATAATCTTTACGGGTCCGTTTGACCACTTAAAGTCACGTTTTCGGGTTTTCTCGAAAAACGTGCTCTAAAGCTCTATTAGTGTTTTAATACATTATTTGGATCCATTTTCTTCGGGAGTTGTTCCCATATATTATTTAGGTCATATTAAACCTTTAAAATCCATATAATACGCTAACCGAGGTCTCATACCTCTTATGGTTATTTAACGCTTATTTAGCGTTTTCCGCTTTTTAAGAGTTTCTTTATTTCATTTGGATTTATTCTCCTCACCAATATTAATTAGGTACCATTAGGACCTTAAATACGTATTAGATTAATTTTAATCCTTATGTTTAAGTTCGGGGTATTTCAAGCAAAGTAAGCAAAAATCTAACCTTATAATGCTATATTAGTTAAGCTTAAGAGCTAGTTTATGTTTGGAGAAATATTTAAGGACTTCATAAAAGTCATCCGTAATCTTTGGAGGAGCCTAGGCTGCTTGGATTTGCTTGAAAACATTGTGAGTATACTAAACCTAGTATACTATATAGTTTATATGTTATTCAGTTGTTTAAAATGGAAGCCGTGAGTGAAGGAGTGTTGAAATGGCTAATCTGTGTATTATAATTTTTATAACATTTTTAGTTGATAATATAAGGTTTAGATGACATATAATGTCATAGGGATTAATTAAATGATTTTAGGAAAAATAAAAGAAAAACTATACAATAAACCGTAAACAATATAATCTCATGACATTTATGTGTAATTTTATCCTATGTTAATTATAGTAATAAGGCCAAGAATTTTAGGCCATTTAATTTAATTATTATTTCAAGTTAAAAATGGATTTAAAATGAATTTAGAACAAAAATAAATATTACCGTGATAGTTGGGGTTGAATTGCAATTTAAATAAATTTTAGAGGCTGAATCTAAATAAAATCCGAAAACTATATGTTAAAAAAGTTATTTTATGAACTTTATTAAGTTTTATAAAATTTGGGGGTCAAATGGTAATTTTTGAGAAAGTGTGGTCAAACCGCAAAATATATACCTATAGTCAAACTAGTGTATATTGGGTCAACATTGACCAAAATAAAATCCTGGACCAAAATTTATAACATAAATAATTAATTTATGGACTTAAGGTAACATTAGAGATTAAATGTTAAGCTTATGAAATTTTTGGGGTGTAGAGTGTAAATACCTAAAATAATGGGTTGGTTTGGTTAATATAGTGATTTATATCCTAAGTATAAGATTTGGGAATTTTTGGAGTTATATAAGTGGGTATATTAATAAAAGTGTATAATATATTGTTTTGTGACATGTGAAGGCATATTATATAAGATGGGGTCAAAATGTAAATAAAGGGAAAATGAATGTGGGCGGAAGTGGAAATTGGAAACAACTTGGGGGCTGTTTGGAATAAAGCATAATAAAACTACATGTTATATGAGTAACAAATATTAAAACCTTATTTTATAACACATATATAAGCATTATGATAATATATGTGGCTATTGTGTAAATAAGGGAAATAATGATGCTGGAAAAGAAATACACAAAACTACTTGGGCCTGTTCGGAAATATCTAAGGAATAACATATAGAAACTATATGTTATAATTATGATAATGTTTGGAAGGATATAACATATGTTATGAATAAATATTATGAGGTTTGTGGTAAAAGTGTAAATATGGAAAGTTAAAGGATAAAACAAAAAAAACAGAACCTAAGGGTCTGTTAGGTAGTTTTCGGAAATTTAAAACTATAGCATATACATATTATATGATTTAAATGTTATAGTCTATGGTAAGTTAAGTATGTAATAAAAATTGTGGTGAAATAGTAATAATTATAAAATGTGGGGTTTGAAAGGAATGAGATATTAAATATATGCCTATTCGGCAATTAAGGGAAAATATTAAAAAACTATAGATTATATCTTATAAGTTTTGATGTTATAAAATAAGGTAATTATAACATGGTGTAGTTATGTGGGTAATATATATATGTTATTTTCGATAACAATAACAGTTACTAAAACTATATGTTATAAAGTTTAATGACATATAAAGTGTCATACCCTATGGTATCATGATATAAGTGTAACACAAGATAATAATATGTGGTCAAAAGTATAGTGTATAAAACTATACAAGCTGGCGCATGTATATATTCATATATCAAAAATGAAGATATAAACTATAGTAAACAATGGCGTAAACACTATGGTTAATATATGATTTTTGAAATGGTTTAAATAAACCTTGCATAAGGACTAACTTGTACATAATGTAAAGTTTATTATTTCATTAAGAAAACAAGGTATATATACACATATGTATATTGACGCAAGTGACATGCATATATATATTATGGTTTACAAACCATATAATAACAAATAATGAATGTTGACTTGTTAGTATAATTATATACTATAAAGTCATAAGGTTTAAATAAATACAATCTGTTACATAATTGGGAAGCTGTACAACATAAGGTATATCAAAGAATAGTAATAAACAATGCAATATAAACTAATGTTGCATGGAACACATACAACTATAGGTTATAAAATATAATCATGAATGCAACTATAGGTTATAACATATACCTATGCATGTGTTATAACAGTTGAATTAATTACACAAGAACGCACGAATTCGTATTAAGTGTAACGCTTATAAATACTTCGGGATGGGAAAATACAATTCTTACGTTTGAAACCGTTAACCACGACGTTCAAACAAAAACCGACGTCTATGTTAAACAGAATATTAATACTTACTATGAGTAAGGAATTTTTAAGATAACTATGCTTTAACTAGTAACCGTTGAAAATCCGGGGGCATAGTACCGAGATTACAGACGTTATTCGGAAATACCGAATCATACTGTCATGTGGATTGACACTTACCGTTCCTTGTATTTCTAGATCGCCCTTCAGACGTGCACGCTAGATAGCCTTAGCGGTCTACACTGCGCGACCTTGACACGGTGTACTGTATGTAAAGGGGTTTGATCCGAGTTGTCTTGAGGAATTCCTCGGGCTCGGATTTGTTTGATAAATAACTTGTGTGGATGTATGTATGTGATTATGTGTGTGATGGATATCTGTGTTACTACATTATTAATTTATGCACGAACGTCCTACGGGACTAATACTACGTTGACTATAGATCGACTTATATAAAACTACATATGCGAGACGTGGGATTGTAATTATCGTTGTCTGACCTAATACGCTAAGTATTACAAGTATGTAGCTATAACCTAAGTAAAACACTTAGGGACGAGACACGACATTGTCAGTCCCTAGAGCTTCAACTCGAACATAAATACTACCTTGAATCATTCTAGGCATGCGTAAGACCCACAGGGCAGCCAACAAAATAAGTGAATGTCTTCACAATTAAAACTGTAACTGACTACCTAACTAATGAAGTTAACAGTGGAGTGTGAATGAATGTGATAATGTACCTTAATCCATACAGTCATTGGCTGCTGGCCGCGCGTAGAGATCTCTTGGGTTATCCCGTATCGGGTTTACCTTAGTTAATCCTGAACGAACCTAGATAGATCGTCAGGCGGAGTGTGCTACCGTTGGCACCAGGCCCTTGGCCACCTAAATGGACGCCTTTACAAAGACAAAGTGAAATAGTCCCGGAATCTTTGGATAATCAGGGCAGTGAGCACCTTGTGTGTACGTGGGACTACTGTCCAAGTGAGTATATGTAACACCCCTCTTAAATTAACACGTAGTAGTCACTCACGTTAACAGATTAATAAAGCATCCTACAACGTAAGAATAAATAACAACAGTAATACTCACTCAGGTGTCACCTGTCGTTACTCGCCCATGCGAGTGACGAAGCAGAACTAAATCCAACAACCAAAATACACATCACTACTAAACCGTTGTGACAACGAGATATCCCTATACAACATACTAAGTCCACATCCATAACAGTCGACAAGTGAGCATCTACCCAAATCCCACATGAATACAGCCGTACTGTTATACATCCACAGTCTGATATCGTTATACAGTAAATTCCTTGCGCAATAATTAAAGTAACCCTAGCTACCCTGTTCCCGCACTTCGGCTTCAACGAAGATCAACAACCTGCACAATAAGTGTAGTCTCAACGATAGACGCTGAGTATGCCGGGTCTGGACCCTATTGGTCACTAGTCATTTTTAACCATCTTGATATTAGATTGATTTCATGCTTTAACATTTTACAGATATAATAAGTACTGTAACAACATGCATGATATATAACCATCCATCCAATCCAAACAGCCCCCCGGGCCCTCACATATCATTTGGTTTAGTTAGCACTGTCGGGCGTCAATTAGGACAACCCGAATATACTCACTTGGACAGTAGTCCCACGTTCACACAAGGTGCTCACTGCCCTGATCATCCGAAGACTCCGTGACTATTTCACTTTGCCTTTGTAAAGGCGTCCATTTAGGTGGCCAAGGGCCTGGTGCCAACGGTAGCACACTCCGCCTAACGATCTATCTAGTTTCGTTCAGGATTAGCTAGGGTAAACCCGATACGGGATAACCCAAGAGATCTCTACGCGTGACCAGCAGCCAGTGACTGTCTGGATTTGGGTACATCATCACATTCATTCACACTCCATTGTTAACTTCATTAGTTAGGTAGTCAGTTACAGTTTTATTTATGGAGAACATCACTTATCTTTGTTGGCTGCCCTGTGGGTCTTACGCATGCCTAGAATGATTCTAGGTAGTATTTATGTTCGAGTCGAAGCTCTAGGGATCGACAATGACGTCCCGTTCCTAAGTGTTTTACTTAGGTTATAACTACATACTTGTAATACTTAGCGTATTAGGTCAGGCACGGTAATTCCAATCACACGTCTCGCATATGTAGTTATATATAAGTCGATATATAGTCGACGTAGTATTAGTCCCGTAGGACGTTCGTGCATAAATAAATAATGCAGTAAACACAGATATCCATCACACACATAATCACATACATACATCCACACAAGTTATTTATGAAACAAATCCGTGCCTGAGGAATTCCTCAGGACAACCCGGATCAAACCCCTTTACATACCGTACACCGTGTCAAGGTCGCGCAGTGTAGACCGCTAGGGCTATCGAGCGCACGTCTGAAGGGCAATCTAGAAATACAAGGAACGCTAAGTGTCAATCCACATGACAGTATGATTCGGTATTTCCGAATAACGTCTGTAATCCCGGTGCTACGCCCCCAGATTTTCAACTGTTACTAGTTAAAGCGTAGTTATCTTAAAAATTCCTTACTCGTAGTAAGTATTAGTATTCGATTTACATAGACGTCGGTTTTTATTCGAACGTCGTGGTTAATGGTTTCAACGTAAGGATTGTATTTTCCCATCCCGAAGTATTTATAAGCGTTACACTTAATACGAATTCGTTTGTTCTCGTATAGCTAATTCAACCATTATAACGCATGCATAGGTATATGTTATAACCTATAGTTGAATGCATGGTTATATTTTATAACCTATAGTTGTATGTGGTCCATGCACGTTAGTATATATTGCATGGTTTATTACCATTCTTTGATATACCTTATATTATACAACTTCCCCATTTTGTAACAAGTTGTATTCATTTAAAACATTATGACTTTATAGTATATATTTATACTACTAAGTTAATATTCACTATGTACTCATTATATGGTTTGTAAACCATATTATATATGCATGTGGTTTGCGCCAATATACATATGTGCATATACACCTTGTTTTCTCAATGAAATAAGGAGCTTGTATTATGTACACATTATTCCTTATACAAGGTTTATTTAAACCATTCCAAATCATATATTAACCATAGTATGTATGTCATTGTATAATATGGTTTATATCTTCATTTTTGATATATAAATGTACATCTGACTGCGCTAGTAAGATAGTTTTAATAAACTATATTTTTGGCCACATGATATTATTTAGTGTTACACTTATTACCATGATATCATATAGTATGATATTTTATGTGTCATTAAACTTATAACGTATAGTTTTAGTAATTGTTTGTATGTGTACCGAAAAGCATATACATGTGATATACTTATTCTTCTTTATTCCCCATAATTTTCATCAATCACAATATACCCACATAACTACTACCATATTATAAATACCTTATTTTTATAACATGAAACTTTGTAATAAAACATAATCCAAGGTTTATAACACTTTGTTATAATTACCGGAATTGCATATACCATTTATTCCATTTCCTTTCAAATCCCTTACACTCCAAGTATTACAATTTCACCACAATTCTTACAGCATACTTAACTTACCATATACTATATCATTAAAGTCATATAGTATATATATTTTATATGGCTTTAATTTTTGAAGTTTCTATACAGCCCCTTAGGATCTGTTTTTTTTTTTTTTTTAACCTTTAACTTTTTATATTCATACTTTTACCACAAGTTTTATAATAATGTACATAACATATGTTATATCATCCAAACATTACCATAATTATAACATATAGTTTCTATATGTTATTCCTTTCCAATATTACCGGACAACCCTCAGCTGTTTGGTGCATTTCTTTTCCAGCCACCCTAATTTCTTTATTTTAATAATAGCCACAAATATTATCATAATGTTTATATATGTGTTATCACATAAGGTTTCAATATTTGTTACTTATATAACTTATAGTTCCTTGTCACTTATTTTAACAGCCCCCATGTTGTTTCTAAATTCTCTTTCCGCCCACATTTTCTGCTTATTCACATATTACCCAAATTTATATTATATTCTTTTATATATGTCACATAAATCATATATTATACTCTTTTACCAATATACCCACTTATATAACTCCAAAAATTCCCAAATTTTATACTTAGGATATAAATCATCATATTAACCGAACTATACCCTTACTTTTCGGTATTTGCATTTTAACCCCCAAAAGTTTTATAAATTCAACATTCCACCTTTAATGTTACTATAAGCTCATACATTAATTATTTATGACATTAAATTTGGTCAAGGATTAATTTTGGTCAGTGTTGACCCAATATACACTAGTTTGACCATAGGTTTATGTCTTTGCGTGTTTGACCACACTTCCTCAAAAATTACAATTTGACCCCCATATTTTATAAAACTTGAAATACCCCAAACCTTGATATGTGGTTTAAATATTAAACTATGGTATATAAAGGCTAAAAAGTGCCTTAGAAACATCAGTGAACAATTTAAACCATAGTAAAATGCAATAAAGCACTAAGATACGGTTTGAGCAAAAACATGCTCTAAGCTTGGAGTGAACTTGGTTAGGACCCAAAGAGCCTACCAAGACTTAATAATATTCAATTATGATTTAACAAGGCTAATTAAGTCCTTAGGAAACCTTGGTCGACAATTAAACCAAACAAAACACAAATAAATACCTTAAAGTCAATATGGGCAAAATGTGCTCTAAGCTTGGGATAAATTTGTATAAGACCTAAAGGTCATACCTATACCTTATAAATATGTTAATGAACATATAAAACCAATTACCAAA
Organism: Limonium bicolor; assembly: GCA_023374045.1. Classification (NCBI taxonomy): domain Eukaryota; kingdom Viridiplantae; phylum Streptophyta; class Magnoliopsida; order Caryophyllales; family Plumbaginaceae; genus Limonium; species Limonium bicolor. The sequence goes on along the minus strand of CM041782.1, from coordinate 255,732,776 downwards.
GAAAACCAAGCTTGAAAACAAGTTAAAACACAAAAAGTGCTTTAAGGAGTCTTAAAGCACGTTTTTGAAAAATTGTCTTGTAAATGAGTTTTGAGTGGCTAAATGTCCATCATTACTCTTTAATTAATATTTTTACTACTTAGTATCACATTTGGAAGTCTAGATCAATGAGAAATCAAAAATTTCACATCTATGTGCCTTGTTTTAGTGAATAGTAACTATTATAAGCTAGTTCGTAACATATGATATTATAAGTTATGTTAATGGTCAACAAAGACCAAAACACCCTTATTATGATTATGGGGGCCGGTTTTTGTAGGGTGATTCATCACCATTCACAAATCAATTAAAGGAAAGGAAAGTGAGTAAAGTAAAGTACTATTTGCTTTATATGTAAAATATCTTAACAAAGTGAACACTCTCACCTCATTCTCTTCTTTCCTTCCATTTCCCACGGTTTGAAATCTCCTTCCTCCTCTCTCCATCGGTTTACTACAGCCATATACCATTCTCAATCTTCCTTCACTTGTAACTTATGATTCCATGCTCCAAAATCAATTTCAAGACTACCTTTGTCTTAGTTAGATCAAGCTCTTCATTTCCCTCTTTTCAAATCTTCAAGAACTCAATTTCGGTGCCATGAAGATTCACCATTGAAGGAGCTTGAGCTTACCTTTTCACATATTATTGTTCTCCTTTGCTTCAAGGTAAGGAAACTCAAAGAAAAATGATGTTTCCTTCATGTTTTGTTTTGTCCGAAAATTCACCTCACAATGGTGTCTTTATCTTGCTTGTTTTAGCTTCATTTGAATCTTCCAAGGGCTAGGAGGAGTCCTCTCTTGATACTTATTCAAGCTCTCTTCCAATTCCAAAGGTAAAACAATTACCTTAATGTGTTAAGATAATATATGTAACTAGGGTTTACAATGAGATGAAGCTTAAAGCTTGTATACTCATATTATTTGTATAATGTTTAGAAGTTGACAAGCAACTAAAAGCCTTGCCAATTTAGTCAAGGAAACAAGAAAGAAGTTTGTGAGGAAAAGAGGTAAATATGCTATCTCAATGTAGTTTAAAGTCTTAGGAGAAATGAGCTTGTATTGCTTATGAAAATGATTTAAGGAGCCAAAGGTGAATGACCTAGTAAAATGCTCTCAAGGGAACTATTAAAGGACATATTTGTTGTTGAGTGTATTTACAGGTTAAAGGCAAATACAATGTGGGAAATTCAGTGTTTATGATTTATGCATCTTAAGGGCCTAAGAGCCATGTTATTTAAGGGCCTAAGTGCCAAGCAATTTAAGTTTATGCACTATATTGTGATGTAGTGTAAATTTGGTGAAGTTTGTGTGTGAGGAAGTTCTTGATGGATTTTAGGTGTTCTTGAATGAAATAAGGTAAAAACCTTAGTGTTTGGATGTGAGAATATACAAGTGAAGCTATGGCAAAATTTGGAAAATGTGTAAGAAGTTCCAAGTGTTTAAATAAGTTTTGGTGAACTAGGAAGTGTTCAGGGTGAGCAAGTGTTTTACTAGGGAAGAAAACATGTGCTAAGGTGATTTAGAGTGGTACAAGGATTTAGGTATTATCTTGGAAGTTCTAGGAATTCAATGTGTGTTTTTGAGAATGTATTAAAGTCTTGGAGAAGTTTGTTTAAAGATTAGGAATGTTGATGTACAAGGAAGGAATGAGGTTTAGGTGAGATGTCAAAAAGGAGATTTAGTTAGTAAGAAAAGAAGTTGAGAGATGATGTTAAGGTGTAGAGGAAACACCTTGGTATAGTGGTCATTATAGGTGAACTACCACTTAGAAATCTTAAGGAGAAAACATTCCAAGTGCTAGGAATTTTGTAAGAAATTTGTGAATGATAAAATGGTTTTGGTGAGTGATTTAAAGAGTTAGCACATGGCGAAAGGTGTGTTTGAAGTGCCAAATGATGTTAGAACACATTAGGAGGCTTAAGGAGAAGTTTGGAGAAAATTTGACAAAGTTTGGACAACTTCTGATGTTGTCCGACCCAGTGGTCCGACCCATGGTGGGTCGGACAGCCCTGTTAATTCGATCGTTGGAGTTTCTGGAATGGTCCGACCCAGAGGTCTGGGGTCGGACATGGGTCGGACAGAAGGATTTAAAAGACGGAAGGAGTCTTTGGAATGGTCCGACCCTGTTGTGGGTCGGACGGTGGGTCGGACGGCCCAAAGTATGTAAAAAAAAATTGTTTAAGGTTATAGGATGATGGGGAATATTAAGTAATGATGTTATAAGATTACTAAGGACATGTTAAGTGAGTTATAATGACAATTTAGTGGGGGAAAAGTTGTATTAAAATGTAAAGGTAAAATAAGTTAAAATGTGAAGTTATTTACCTAAGTTAACAGGGGGTAAGTTATGAGCGTTAGACTTTGAACAATCATGTTACCCCGATGTTAATAAAAGTACATGTAATATTATCAGTTGTTCGAGAATTACTCGAGGAACATAAGTGGACGTGATAGTGTGGACTCCGGTGACAGGTATGGTTTTCTTGCAACCTGTGTCCTACCGGATTACACCGGCTTGAATGCCAATGTGTTTTTCTGTATGTTTGCCACGTTGTAAGATAAAACATGTAATGAGTTTATAGTAATTCATTTATGTGGCGTGTTCAACTCTGATACCATTTAACCTCGGAAGTGTTAACCTTAGTTAACTGAGTCTAGGATCACATGAGAGTTCGGTATTCGGATTAAACGACCCGAACCATGGGACGTTATAACCACGACTATGCATGTGTTAATTATGTGATATTTGTCTATGTGTATGTAAGGACCTCTCTTGTATGTTTATGTAACACCCCTCTCGATAAACACGTAATAATCACTCACGTTAACATATAAATAAAACGTCTTACAGCGGAAGAATAAATAACAACAGTAATACTCACTCGGGTGTCACCTGCCATTACTCGCCCATACGAGCAACGAAGCAGAACTAAATCCAACAACCAAAATACACAGCACTACTAAACCGCTGTGACAACGAGATAAATCCTATACATCATACTACGTCCAAAAATCATAACCGCCGACAAGTGAGCACCTACCCTGATCCCGTACTTCGGCTTCAATGATAAACAGCAACCTGCAACAAGCCATAAAGGCTCAGCGATAACGCTGAGTATGCGGGCCTGGACCCTATTGGTCACTTGTCATTTTAACCATCTTGATATTAGATTGATTTCATGCTTTACCATTTTACAGTTATAATCAATACTGTAACAATAACAGTAGTAACCATACAATAAAACACAATCGTTAACACATAATATTTCCACGCAGCATAACCAATGAACAATAAGGTGAAAACAACGAGGATAACAAACGAGTATTAACTCCCGTCCTTGGCACAAGAGTCCAATATTGTTCACCAATATGAGCTAACAGGTTGTTATAATTGTTCAGTTATGCCTAATGACATCGTCTCGTTATAACGACGTGTCTCTAGATTACCCATACGTTATGGCGGGTCACCCACGGCAGTAGCCACTCCAACGGTAGAGTCTCCGACCAACGAACCATTCTAGTTCACGGGAAATTTCTTGATACTTACGGACCCGTACGCGGACATCCTGGTATCGTTTTTGTGATCACACACACGCACAGCACCAAGCATCCTCTTGGCTTTATTACATCTATACCATCGCATCGCATTACCAATTTTTCTAACAAAGCGGACTAAAGTCATTAGTCTAATCCGAAGTATGTAAACTTGGGATCCAGTGCTAGATACGAGAGCGGCATTTAGAAAAGGCCAGTGCTCCGTAATTAAGTCTCGGATAATATACATATCTTATTATCCTAGTGCTACAACGTTTTTCTAACGTTCCTTATAATACTCATATAAGATAGCACCATAGCCGCTAGTTCGTTTTATATACGGGTTCATATATACGAACCAATACTGTTATCGCAAAAACAGTAAATAATAAGCAGCTTAAATATACAGTTCATGCATATTAATTCACACATAAGTCGGAACCGAGGAAGTCCTCAGAGACAATCAGAGACACATAACCACATGCAAGTTATCAAACAGTTTTCGGGCCCTTTCTTAGGTCAACCTGGATCAAACCCTTCTTCACATACCGTACACCTTAGACCAAGGACGCGCAGTGTAGTCCACTAAGCTTGTCGAGCGCGCACGTCTCACAGGCGATCTAACAATACGAAGAACGCTAAGTGTCAATCCACACGACAATATGCTTTGGTGTTTCCGAATAACGTCAGTACCCCAGTATTACATCCCCGGATTTCAACTGTTACTAGTTAAGGTGTCGTTATCCTTAAATCTCTTACTCGTAGTAAGTATTAATATTCGCTTTAACAAAGACGTCGGTTTTTATACGAACGTCGTAATTAACGTTTTCAAACTTAGGAATTACAGTTTCCAACCGTAGTATTTACACACGCGTTACGCTTTAACAAGCGCGTTCGTTCTTGTATATTTTAATTCAACGTTACATTGCATGCATAGGTATTGCTATATCCTATAGTCGCATGCATGGTTATATTTTATAACCTATGGTTGCATGTATTCCATGCAACGTTAGTTTATAAATCACGATAGATTATTAATCCCCGATATACCTTACGTTCTACAACTTCTCATTTGTGTAACAACTTGTAATCCAATAAACCTTATGACATTAGAGTATACAACTATACTTACATGTTAACATTTATTACCTACTATTATATGGTTTGTAAACATATAATATATGCATATTATTTGCGCCAGCATATATATATATATATATATATATATATATATATATATGTATACACATTAGTTTCTAATGAAATAAAACTTTATATTATATACATATTATTCTTTATGCAAGGTTTATTTAACCATTCCAAAATCTTATATTAACCATAATATCATATAGTATGACACTTTATGTCATTAAACTTTATAAAATATAGTTTTGGAAATCATTATTATTACCGAAGATAGCTTATATATATAATACACTTATTCCTCCTTATACTTATAATTTCCATTAATTACAATTCCCTCATAACTTATACCATATTATAAATATCTTATTTTATAGCATCTAAACTTTGTAATAAGATATAATCCATAGTTTTACATTATTTCCTTTTAATTGCCGAATAGGCATGCTTGTTATATTTCATTTCCTTTCAAATCCCATATATTTTTTTAAATATTACAATTTTCTCCACGATTTTATAACATTCCATACTTATCATATATTATAACATTTTAAATCATACTGTATGTAAACTATATAGTTCAATATTTCCGAAAATTACCAAAAGACCCCTAGGTCCTGTTTTTTTTTTGTTTTAACCCTTAACTATCCATATTTACTTTTACCACAAATCTTATAATATTTTTACATATCATATGTTATATCATTCCAAGCATTATATTATTTATAACATATAGTTTGCATATGTTGTTTCTTTCCATATTACCGAACAACCCTTAGCTGTTTGGTACATTTCTTTTCCAGCCACCATATTTTCTGTATTTACATATTAGCCACATATATTATCATATATTTATAATGTGTTATAACATAAGGTTTTAATGTTGCTCATATAACCTATAGTTTTTCTTCAATGCTTTCTAAAATCATTTAATTAATTCTTATGACATTATATGTCATCTAAACCTTATATTATCAACTAAAAATGTTATAAAACCTTCTAATACATAGTTTAGCTATTTAAAACCTTATTGTTCTCGGCTTTTATTTCCCATGCCCCATATTTTTTATAAATTATGTTTTTGACCCATAATTAATTTCCTTGATCTTATAGGTCATTAATACATCAACTAACCAACCAAAAATGTTATTACACACTTTAATACACAATTAAGTTATAAATCCCCATAGATCCCACAACTAACATATATGTGTAATAAAATTTCATAAAAAAAATATTATAACATAAGGTAAGTATTTCTCACCTAGCTTTGATTTTTCCAAGCTTCCAAGCACACCAAACAGCCTTCAAACCTCTCCAAATGCTCACGGCTGAGTTATAGAATTCTTAAATCAGTTTCCAACATGAACCAATGCATTAGCTTAGTTAACCTATCATTTAATGGTGGATTTTCCTTACTTTATTAGGTATATCCTTAAGCTTCCTCTCTTCATTTTTGTTGTAGGATTTCCCATGGTAACAGCACCATGCGGTAGCATTTGTGCATGGAAAAGAACACATAAGTCATGTAACATAAGGATCGTTAAGGGTAGTTTTGTGCTTAGTAAAAGGCATGGTATACCTTAATATGAGCTGACCTTAGAGGCTATTCACGCCTGTTTTTTCAAGGCAATGAAAAGTATTAAAACACCATGTAAAACATACTATGTAACCGGTAGATATCAGTGAGGAATGGTGGTAATTTTTGTTACCGAAACTCACCAACAAAAGGAGTCCTTGTTGGATCTTGTTCCTTCACTAAGTGCTGGGAACCTCTTCTAGTTTTGGACGTGAAGAAAGCAAGAAAAGAGCTCAGTACAAGCTGGTATATTACCGGTAGAACAGAGGTATAAATGGGGAGACTTCTTACCGTAAGTGGCTGAGAATGGAAGGCTTGTGCCTAGATTTTTTTTTCTTCACAAAGCTGGGAGCTTCCTCTGGTTTTTACGTGAAGAAAAACAAGAAGAAGGGCTTAGTACAAGCCATGAATACTACCGGTAAGACAAGGAAGAAGGGAGTGGATAGAGCTCACCAAAACATGGCCAAACAAGAGTGTTTTGCTTGAACTTTGCCACTGCTTGAACCCAGGTGCTACTCCTCTGTTTTTGTACGTGAAAGAAGGCCAAGAAAGGAGCTTATAAGAGCTGGGAATAACTGGGTATGCAACCGGTAATGGAAGGTAGATGCAGTGGTTAGTTAACGTTTGATGTTTACCTTAATAAGATACAAGAATTAACTCCCTTCTCTTCTTCATTTTTCAGGCGAGAATCTACTCAACTTCATGCATTAACACAGCTTTGTTTGCTGTATGAAAATCAGAATGAATAAGTCTTTTGAAGAGAGGAGAGTAAGAGGAAAAAAGATGGGTATTTTTGAGTCAAAAACTCTTACCTATAGCAGGAGGTAGCAGCCATGGAAGATTGAGTGTTATTCTCGGTTTAGAGCAGTAAGGAAGTTGGGATGTTTACGTGATGGAGAAGAAGATACCGAACAGAGAAAGGTACAGAATAGAATAAAGAAATCGGCTATGATGATGTTGTATGTGTAGATCGGGCAAGAAAGTCAAGGTGGTATTTCTATCCATGTGGGAAGCTTCCTCTGATTGGAGTAGCTCCTAAATTATTTCCTTATACTGCTGGAGTTGTCGGTAAGTAAGTAGTAGTTCGGTAGATGGGATTGATATATATTATATGTCACATTTGAACTGAAAAGGAACTCACCATTATGGCCTCAATCGGTGGCCTTTTGCAGGTTGTTCAAATGGATAAGGTGATCAGATCAAACAGAGGGTAATGATCAGAGAAGGTGGGAAGATAATGTTATTAGTTATTTAATGTAATAATGTGTAATGAACTTGCTTTAATAATGTAAGTATGGTGAGTCACATTCATTTGTTTTGTAACCGGCCACTCACCAAGGAAAAACTATCCTTATTAATCGGCAATAGGTGTGCAAGGTGGGTAAAGGTAGTTTGTTTAATATTGTAAAAGTGTAACAACTCACTTTAATAAAGTATATGCTATGAGTCACATTTATTGCAAATGGGTACGGTGACTTGCCTGGTTAATAGCCTTAAACTGGCGGCAATTATTAGCCAAGGTCATGGGCACATATTGACCATGGACATGATTAAGAGATTAAATGTTATTTTTGCATATTTGGTTATTATTCACCAACCAATGTACATATTTTAGGTTTATTGAAAAACTATGATTTATACATTTTTAATGTGGTACATTATGTCACATTAGTATTTTTTTAAGGGTATTCGAGACCCTAAAATTAACAAAACTCATTTTGGAGACAATCTCACAAAAATGTGCTTTTAGGAAGCTTAGTGCACATTTTGTGTTCCAATGAGTTCCTGAGCTTGGTTTCCCTTGGAAACGGTTTTAATATATTCATTTATAAGTTATAAAGCTCTGGTCAAAATTTTAGGTCAAACGGCGTTCGTTTGGATATTTAATCACCGTAAAAGGTCAAAGGGTGTAATTCTTACTTTATGTTAAACATTGTTGTGTTTAATTTATTTTTAAGGTATGTTTAGGCCTTAATTTAATTGATTATATGTTTAATCAATGTTTAATTAAGTAAGGGTATTTCAGTCTACCCCCCTTAAAAAGACTTCGTCCCGAAGTCGCTTTATTCAAATAGGTGTGTTGATAACTACCCATATAATCCCATAATGTATATCTATGAGATATATCATTTACACCCATCGTCTTGTGTTTATACAACACATATCCATCAGCACCATTTTCCTATCAGTTCTACAACCCTGACAACCTCCCCGAGGTGTCCCTACCATACCATCGTTCCACATTCCATATCTAGTGATTCATTTCGTATCAAAGCGATACCATATGTAATCAATCTACAAGGTAAAATAAATATATATATCATAAGCATCATAAAAAGTACTACACACATGGGTGTAAACACATCATCCAGACAGGTATCCCATTGGATACATACATACAAGTGCACATCACACAGAGACAAATCAATAACGTACGCCCCGTGTACCACACAACACCAACAAAACAACCAAACAACACCAGAAAATAACGTATGTCCCGCACACGAAACAAACCAACAAACACATCGTATGCCAACAAACATACCAACAAACTACTATATTCCCCGCATACGAACAACAAAACTTAGTGCACACACGTGCACAGCCAAGAGGCTCTACCCCCCTTAAAAGGGTTACGCCCTCGAACCCCACAAGTATACAACAGCTACTCAACAAGGAGCGCTGGATACTTGGCTCTCATAGAGTTCTCCAACTCCCGTGTGGCATCTTCCACCTTCGGAGTGGATTATTCTCATATCAAGAAAAAAAAAAAAAAAAAAAAAAAGAGTATGAGTCTGACTCTAGCCCCCCGGGCTCCAACATATAAAGGGTGAGGCACGTGTTTGTGCTCTCTCCTGAATTCCTTCTAATGGGCCCACTCGCTCCTTACAGAGGTGCGGACCCATAAACATAGGCTCAGTTTGCTTCTCCCTATTGTCGTATATCCTGTTATTTGGATTACTGGCGTACAAGTGTGTATCTTCTCTTACTGATTCTCTGCTTGAGGTTTCATATGTCGTTGACTATTGTTAGAACTTAGTGCTCCTTGCACTTGTCTTACTAAGACGTACTAGTCTTCATGTTCACTTAAATAAAGATTGTCATCCGTGTCTCCTGGTGGTTTTGTTCCGGAGTAACTCACTGTTGTATTATTTGATACTTGCTTCCTGTTGATATATTTTATATCTTCCCGCGTGTCGGGTTGGCATTAACGTTCGTATGGTTCTTCCTGCTTTCTGCCAGGGAAATCCATATGTTGTGTTCGTATTAGAGTTCTGCAACTTCATCCTCCATTTCACATTATTCTATGCGAGTTTTACTCGTCTAAGTTGGCCCACGTATTTATTGTTGATGGCTGTTCCTGTTGGTCGGCGTCGTCGTCTTCGAAAGATCTCCCTGTCTTCACTGTGTACTGTCTGCTATTCTGTGTTGAAGATTCCTTGTTTCTCTAGCCCGTTGGTTTAACTGTGGCTCTTCTCGTCCATCTTCGAGGTAATCTGCATCACTGTCCGTAGCACGGAGTTGACTACTTCTCGTGTTCCGAACACTACTTGTCTACATGCATGGGGTACCATACTGATACATTACTACTTACCCGACTAACTTATAAATAAGTCTGTCAGGCCCACATGCTCCTATCGAGTGCGGTCGTCCCCTGTCTCATTTAGTAAACTGTAGCGTCCGTCACACGGCTATTGTGAAGTATTCGTTGTCAGGCTCCCTTTTGATGGATGTTGTTTGTTGTAGTTCGATGTTAGTTACTTCGTGTTGTCGGTGATCTTATCATAAGTGTTACTGTCTTAGTGGCATGGATAGTAACGGTGGTTGGAGACAATATTTTTGCTTCCCGGACTCATGTCCTTTTAGTAATATATTGTGTGGCATTCCTTTCTAAAGGTAGTGCCTTGGTTGTCAATCAGTTAAACATTAAATATTGATTCGCCCTCACGGCTGCAATCTGTTCATGTAGCATTCGCGTTGAGTTTAGCAACATCAGTTCTCATATCTCGATCTCCTTAAGTGCTATACATATTCTTTTCCTCCTGGTTTAATTATTATCACATCTCATCTATAATTCCCGATACAGTGTAGGGTGAGTTCTCATATTTGGGTATTCATACTTGTTCCCTCATCCATTTAATTGGATGTATTGCAGATTGCATAACACTTGAGCAACTCGGCTCTTCACTTTTCAACCATTCTCATTGACTTTAGTGCATCCCCAAGGGTATGCAATTTCTCATAAGATTATGCTTGTCCATAAGGACTAAACATTCATCACTTATTAGTGATTAGCATTAAATGCTGGTATACGGTTCTGGTATTCGGCTAGTAAGCTATGTCTTTGTTGTTACTTATTATTTAGTGCTAGTTATTTGTAATTGCAGTTATTTATATTTCAAGTGCGCGGTCTGGCGCCTGTTAGTTAATCATCATTGTTATTCACATTGCTTACGGTATGTACCGTAGCTCCCTTACTTCATTATGTTCACTTAGACATTGTTATGTTAGTAATATACCTCGAAGGTAATCGGAGTCGGTGTTCCCGGTACCTGGGCTCATGCCCTCTATTAGTACATTAGGTACTTGCTTATTTGCGCTATTTAGCGTTCGGTTTAAGTATTTTGTAATATCGATTTAGTTGTTTGCCATGGTTTTAATTTATACATTCATTCATCACTAACAGTCGTCACAATAGTAAACAACATGTCTTTAACACATATTGATACTTATCATTTTTTTTTCATGGCAGAATGCCAACGGCGGTAGCCATTGTTCTACTTAGAACTTGTCTCATAATCAGTATGATCTTGATAATACACATAAAACTTAATCCTTACGTTTGTTTTTTTTAAAAAAAAAATTGTACCTAACCGTACATAGCCCTCCTTGGTAAAGGTAGTGCTCAGGGGTGGTAATTATTCATGCATTAAGTGTTGATTCGCTTTCATTGTTGCGAATGTTATTAGCAATAGCCGTATTACGACAGAATTGTTCTTTTCACTTTCGGTCCATCTGTGGACTGATACGTTTTACTAATCCCCTGGTGTTCATCACAAGTTGGCGTATACTGGTAGTGTGTTTTGTCGGTACTGATTATTATACGATCGTATTCCCTCCATAACATTATTTTGTATGATTTAATATATACAACGTAAATTGTTAGTCACAAGTTTCCTTATTTAATATTTTATTGCTAAATTGTTGCTAGTTGTTTGCAACTAGTATACTGCAGTTTTGTTTATCCCTACTGTAATTAATTGTGGCAACTTGTGAAGAGTCTCAGGAGTCATCCGACCCTGGTGTGATCAGCACCGGTGTCGAACTAATCTTCCACCCCAATTTGTGGTTGGTTTCCCTTGATCCCCGGGAATCAAGTTTCACCTTCCACTTCCAATTCAGCCATTTAATGGTTTGATAATTAAATTATGTTACCTTGGCTCTTAAGCCGGTGTCATTTAAGTTGTTCTTGTTTAGTAGTTATAATTTGTTATGGGCTGGTGTGCCCTTTTATTGAGTTAGTCGGACTTGTCGGGTCCTTCAGAGGTTGTAGGCCTCGTATCTTAGTGATTTATTGTAACAATTGTAGTTCTGTAGTTTATATTACAGTTGTACAATTGTTTGGTGATTATTGGTAGCCATGGCGTTGTACCAATGGTCTACACAGTTTATAGAATTCGTTTGTAACGATAATAGCAGTGGTAACTGCAATCGTAGTTGTTTACAGCACTTGCAGTAGCAAGTGCGCGGGGTAGAGAATTATAGGTACATTGTTTTAAATCAGCGCTTGCAGTGGCAAGCGCGCCATGTAAGTAGAGTTGTCGGTTTAAGACTTGTTTGTCTTACTGCCTCATTGGTTGCTTAAGTACCGTTAGAATGATTGTTCATGAAAAAGACGGTATTTGAATTGGAAAATTTTCCTAACCACATTGTCATTAAAATAACCAAGTCCTCCCTCACATTAGATTCACAATAGCATAAACACTCGGAATTTTAGCGACAAGGTTCTAGCGTCACTGTATTGTGTATACACAAGATTAGGATTGAAATTTGAATATAACAGGACGGTATACTTACAAAATTTTCCACGTTTTCAATATAATCTCTTTTTACAGTTTGGTATTACGATACACTGGTATGGTGGTTAAAGGTCCCCATTACGGGCGACGGTCTCGCGGAGCTCAAGGTGCTCCCGGTTCGCTTGCCCTGATGTCTTGGATGATCCTTTCCACGGCGTTACGGTAGTAGTGGCGCTCGCCTCTGGCGGTGCCTATTGCTGCCGCTTGGTCGTTAAGGGAGGTATGGTATTGAGTTTTTTTTTTATTCATGTTACAGGAGTAGGAATTCATTCAGTGCGAGAGCGTTCAGACGGTCTGTTGAGCTTGGTAGCCCTCTTCCCTGTATTCGGGGATTATATTTCTCAGTTATATTAAACTCATTGGGTTGTGGCGGGAGGGGTACTGTCGGCGGTAGTCCGTACTGGACTTCCACGTGAAAGTGGACTGTCGCCAATGTACTCATGACGTTTGTGTCTCCTCCTGGCTGAGCTCCCAGCTGGTCCTTAACGGGGGTAATATTCCCGGGCCTTTATGCCCTTGGCCAGCTTCCTAGCTCACACCACCACTAGACTTCGGTATTACCGTTCGTCTTCTCGATAACACATCATATTACAATCAACTCGTTTGTACGCCTCAAGGGCTTGCACTTGCAATCCAAAGGCTTTGCTAACACATAATTCCATTAAAGCAAAGATGTTTCGTACCTCACAAACGTTTCCCATGTTTCCCATGTCCTAAGCTCACTGTCTTAACCTAGTATCTCGTCATCAGAGCGGAGTACCGCTCTGATACCACTTTTGTAACACCTCTCTCGATAAACACGTAATAATCACTCACGTTAACATATAAATAAAACGTCTTACAGCGGAAGAATAAATAACAACAGTATACTAACTCGGGTGTCACTGCCATTACTCCCCATGCGAGCAACGAAGCAGAACTAAATCCAACAACCAAAATACACAGCACTACTAAACCGCTGTGACAACGAGATAAATCCTATACATCATACTACGTCCAAAAATCATAACCGCCGACAAGTGAGCACCTACCCTGATCCCGTACTTCGGCTTCAATGATAAACAGCAACCTGCAACAAGCCATAAAGGCTCAGCGATAAACGCTGAGTATGCGGGCCTGGACCCTATTGGTCACTTGTCATTTTAACCATCTTGATATTAGATTGATTTCATGCTTTACCATTTTACAGTTATAATCAATACTGTAACAATAACAGTAGTAACCATACAATAAAACACAATCGTTAACACACATAATATTTCCACGCAGCATAACCAATGAACAATAAGGTGAAAACAACGAGGATAACAAACGAGTATTAACTCCCGTCCTTGGCACAAGAGTCCAATATTGTTCACCAATATATGAGCTAACAGGTTGTTATAATTGTTCAGTTATGCCTAATGACATCGTCTCGTTATAACGACGTGTCTCTAGATTACCCATACGTTATGGCGGGTCACCCACGGCAGTAGCCACTCCAACGGTAGAGTCTCCGACCAACGAACCATTCTAGTTCACGGGAAATTTCTTGATACTTACGGACCCGTACGCGGACATCCTGGTATCGTTTTTGTGATCACAGCGCGCACCAAGAGCCACATCCTCTTGGCTTTATTACATCTATACCATCACATCGCATTACCAATTTTTCTAACAAAGCGGACTAAAGTCATTAGTCAATCCGAAGTATGTAAACTTGGGATCCAGTGCTAGACACGAGAGCGGCATTTAGAAAAGGCCAGTGCTCCGTAATTAAGTCTCGGATAATATACATATCTTATTATCCTAGTGCTACAACGTTTTTCTAACGTTCCTTATAATACTCATATAAGATAGCACCGTAGCCGCTAGTTCGTTTTATATACGGGTTCATATATACGAACCAATACTGTTATCGCAAAAACAGTAAATAATAAGCAGCTTAAATATACAGTTCATGCATATTAATTCACACATAAGTCGGAACCGAGGAAGTCCTCAGAGACAATCAGAGACACATAACCACATGCAAGTTATCAAACAGTTTCCGGGCCCTTTCTTAGGTCAACCCGGATCAAACCCTTCTTCACATACCGTACACCTTAGACCAAGGACGCGCAGTGTAGTCCACTAAGCTTGTCGAGCGCGCACGTCTGACAGGCGATCTAACAATACGAAGAACGCTAAGTGTCAATCCACACGACAATATGCTTTGGTGTTTCCGAATAACGTCAGTACCCGGTATTACATCCCCGGATTTCAACTGTTACTAGTTAAGGTGTCGTTATCCTTAAATCTCTTACTCGTAGTAAGTATTAATATTCGGTTTAACAAAGACGTCGGTTTTTATACGAACGTCGTAATTAACGTTTTCAAACTTAGGAATTACAGTTTCCAACCGTAGTATTTAAACAAGCGTTACGCTTTATACAAGCTCGTTCGTTCTTGTATATTTTAATTCAACTGTTACATTGCATGCATAGGTATTGCTATATCCTATAGTCGCATGCATGGTTATATTTTATAACCTATGGTTGCATGTATTCCATGCAACGTTAGTTTATAATACACGATAGATTATTAATCCCCGATATACCTTACGTTCTACAACTTCTCATTTGTGTAACAACTTGTAATCAAATAAAACCTTATGACATTATAGTATACAACTATACTTACATGTTAACATTTATTACCTACTATTATATGGTTTGTAAACCATATAATATATGCATATTATTTGCGCCAGCATATATATATATATATATATATATATGTATACACATTAGTTTCTAATGAAATAAGAAACTTTATATTATATACATATTATTCTTTATGCAAGGTTTATTTAACCATTCCAAAATCTTATATTAACCATAATATCATATAGTATGACACTTTATGTCATTAAACTTTATAAAATATAGTTTTGGAAATCATTATTATTACCGAAGATAGCTTATATATATAATACACTTATTCCTCCTTATACTTATAATTTCCATTAATTACAATATTCCCTCATAACTTATACCATATTATAAATATCTTATTTTATAGCATCTAAACTTTGTAATAAGATATAATCCATAGTTTTACATTATTTCCTTTTAATTGCCGAATAGGCATGCTTGTTATATTTCATTTCCTTTCAAATCCCATATTTTTTTAAATATTACAATTTTCTCCACAATTTTATAACATTCCATACTTATCATATATTATAACATTTTAAATCATACTGTATGTAAACTATATAGTTCAATATTTCCGAAAATTACCAAACAGACCCCTAGGTCCTGTTTTTTTTTTGTTTTAACCCTTAACTATCCATATTTATACTTTTACCACAAATCTTATAATATTTTTACATATCATATGTTATATCATTCCAAGCATTATATTATTTATAACATATAGTTTGCATATGTTGTTTCTTTCCATATTACCGAACAACCCTTAGCTGTTTGGTACATTTCTTTTCCAGCCACCATATTTTCTGTATTTACATATTAGCCACATATATTATCATAATATTTATATATGTGTTATAACATAAGGTTTTAATATATGTTGCTCATATAACCTATAGTTTTTCTTCAATGCTTTCTAAAATCATTTAATTAATTCTTATGACATTATATGTCATCTAAACCTTATATTATCAACTAAAAATGTTATAAAACCTTCTAATACATAGTTTAGCTATTTTAAACCTTATTGTTCTCGGCTTTTATTTCCCATGCCCCATATTTTTTATAAATTATGTTTTTGACCCATAATTAATTTCCTTGATCTTATAGGTCATTAATACATCAACTAACCAACCAAAAATGTTATTACACACTTTAATACACAATTAAGTTATATAATCCCCATAGATCCCACAGCTAACATATATGTGTAATAAAATTTCATAAAAAAAACATATTATAACATAAGGTAAGTATTTCTCACCTAGCTTTGATTTTTCCAAGCTTCCAAGCACACCAAACAACCTTCAAACCTCTCCAAATGCTCACGGCTGAGTTATAGAATTCTTAAATCAGTTTCCAACATGAACCAATGCATTAGCTTAGTTAACCTATCATTTAATGGTGGATTTTCCTTACTTTATTAGGTATATCCTTAAGCTTCCTCTCTTCATTTTGTGTAGGATTTCCCATGGTAACAGCACCATGCGGTAGCATTTGTGCATGGAAAAGAACACATATCAGTTGAAATGCCCCTAAATAATTAAACGTTATTTAAATATATAACTATTAAACGTTATTTAAATATATAACTTATAATGTTAAAGTATAAAACAAGTATATACGTATATATGTACAACGTCACAAGTTATAACGTTGTATATATAATTAGAACACTACTATAACTAATTGTACCCGTATAAAGATGTAATTAAAAACGGGGCATAACGAAATAATCGTATACATATGTATACATACAATTAATAACGTAACACGTTAATACTAGTCACTTATATGCTATACATAGGCATATAAGGCTGAAAAATGGAAATAAAATAAAAGAGCAACTACGCTCTAGCCGGGATTCGAACCCGAGACCTCTCGTTCCTATCCCGAAACCTTAACCAGTCGAGCCGAACTCGTTTTCGGTATGAAATACCCACGAACTGTAATAAGTGATCTCTATACTTAAGCTACAGAAAGACATGCACCACACCACATTCCTTCTGGAATTGATGCCTCAACCTCAGTTATACCAAACTTCAAGATCGACAGAACGAGTAGTTTACAGATTTACAGATTCCCTGTTACCTCAATGCGATAGGAGGAATTGTTTTTGCAATTGCCCATCCCGCTTGGGACTCTCCCACGCTACAGCATCACAGAACAACTCCATACCACCATGCTATAACCGGTCCTTCCCTTCCTTCCTCCTGTACCTTCTCCTCTTCAACCTCCAGAGAGCTACTCCCAACGTCCCTGGTTGCTGCCCGAGGATTAGGTAAGTCTCCAAGACTACACACGATCACTCTTTCCTTATGAGTCCCCTATCTCCAAGAACTAATCATGATCATGGATACCAGCAGCAAAGACAATATCGGGAGCTAGAGCAGTGGAGACCCGGTTGAAAAACAGAGGGAGAAGGGAAGCCAGCCCCTCTATTTTCTCAAGGTAAAACAAACCCAGCATACACTCTCCTTGTTCACTGCCTCTCCACGCGAGTTTCACCCCATTTCTTTCTTCTTCACTGTTATGCCGTTTAGAACCACAGCTGGTCTCGAACAGTTTCTTTTCTCCTGATTTATGCTCGAAGGTTTCCATGCAGCCTGGGTGAATCACCCTCCCAATCTGTGCATGTGACTGTCTGGGAATCTGGCTCGTGAGAAGTACATCAACTCCACGATCGGCAGGCCATTACAGTTTCAAAAAGAAACTTGACAAGGTAATCCTAACAAGTTCCTCCAAGACCTGTCCTATCGGTTTCAATGTTTTGTGACACTGAACCCCTTTCCTTCCTTCTTTCCCTGTGTGCATGTGTGCACACTGTTGTTCCCTAAATGAAGAACCCGAAGACCTTAAACAAGAGCCAGCCAATCCTTCACGTGAAACACAATCATCAGGTGAAGCCTTGAACAGTTCCTTCTTCTTCCTTTGTTTTCAGTCATAGCTGTCTCTGAGTTTCCAAGTCTAATTCTTGTAGGTAGGTGTGATCAGTGAGTGTCGAGCAACCAAGGTATTGGGAACTTACTCTGAGCCGAGGAATTTCCAGGAAGAGCCAACCCCAAAACAAAATCAACAACTCAAGGTATTAAAACTTTCCAAGGTTCTGTACAGACTCCCTTGTTTGAAAAGAAGTTGAGTCTCCTCGACATGATAAAATTCAGTGGTGCTGTCCACCTTGTCGTGGATCTGTTTTCAGTTTAAAACTGTGAAAAACACTTAACCATGTAGTATTCAATCTAGGAGTGAAGAGAAAACTGCCAACCTACTGAAACAGAACTAAAGGTAACAGAAGAAAATGCATGCACGGTTAACAACTAAAAAGGATAGAAACAGATGCATTTAGCATAGTTCTGTTCTGTTACAGTTTAGGTGGCTAGACCTTGCTGTTGTCACTTGTCTCGAAATAAGAAACCAAAAAAAAAAAATAAA
The DNA here is from genome assembly GCA_023374045.1 of Limonium bicolor. Classification (NCBI taxonomy): domain Eukaryota; kingdom Viridiplantae; phylum Streptophyta; class Magnoliopsida; order Caryophyllales; family Plumbaginaceae; genus Limonium; species Limonium bicolor. The sequence goes on along the minus strand of CM041782.1, from coordinate 255,714,292 downwards.
AAAAAAATAAATATACACTCATCGTGATAGTTAAGCAAGTAAGAAAGGGATGAGGGTCTAATGGGTAAGCAAGTAAGGTGAATCAGAAACATAGAAAAACACAAGTCTCAGTCGATACTTATCAGTTTCAGGTCCCTGTTTGTTTTGATCTCAGATTTCTGTTTTAATATCAGTTTTGAGGTTCTGGTTAGTTTTGAAGTTTCTGGTTGATATCAGTCTTGAAACTCTCGTAGCTTTTAAGTTCCTGTTAAACATCAGTTTTGAAATCCCTGTTAGTTTGAAGTTCTGTCGATTTTGTAACCTCCATCAGTTCTGGAGCTTCTGTTGGTTTTGAAGTTTCTATCAGTTTTAAAGCTTCTGTTAATTTTGAAGTTCTATCAGCATTGAAGTTTCTGCCAGTTTTGAAGTAATCAGTTTGAAGTTCTGATTAGTTTGAGTTTTGTGATCTGTACAACTGACTCATGAGATGGGAAATAAATCTAAGATATTCAAACACTCTTAAATACAGATAAGAGAATCTGGAGTAAACAGAAACCCCACCTGTTACATAATCGTGAGACAAAGGGAAGAGGGAATACAAGAGACTGGTTTCTGTTTGGGAACTTTGTTTTCAGTAACCATAGGAACGTGTCTTAGATGTCTGTAAATCTGGGAACAACTAAATAACTAAACAATAATAAGAAACAACTAGTTGATTGGGTAATAGATTCGGAGGAAAAGAGAGAATAAATGGGTGATCACAGAAAGACAATATAGTAATGATGAAAACACCAGTTGGTGCAGTTTGAGTTCCGCTTTCTTAGCAGACAAGAGTCTGATTATTCCTATATCTGTAACAGAACTGTTTGGGCCATGTTTGGGTTTAGAAGCTTGGTGGGATTCCTTAGTAACTGAGTAAATCATTGTGAAGATTTGGGGATCAAAGTGTAAGTTAAACAGAAAAGAAAAACTGGAAAAAGAAGTCCAACTGGTGCAGTTTCTGTTCTGAAACCTTCGGTTCAGTAAACAGTTGCATGACATCTGTAAAATCGTTGAATCATTCTTGGGTCTAAAAAGAGTCTCGATGCACCAGTAGTTAAGTTGGGTAAGGAAATGAGGAGAGTGTAATTAGATAAAGGACAGACAGGGAAGAAAGCAAGGAATACTTACACGTTTCAGTTTTGAGGATAATATCAGAAGAACTTCAGTTTCTGTAAAACAAGATTACAGAGAGCACAGAAGGATGACCTTAGGTAGTTTAAAAATCTAAAGCTTACCTAAATCACTTAACCAAGTAGGTGAGCACCTAGTAGGAAAGAAAAACAGATCGTAAGTCAACTGTGAGTAAAATAGAGATAAAACAGAAAGGAAACACTTATCAGCTTGAATCCTGTGCTGCCTTCTCTGATCTTCTGTATATTTTACCTCTGATGAGTTAAACATTGAAGTATGAATGTTTTGAGGTCGGAAGCTACACTAAAATATTTACTTAGATAGTTAAGCCACCCAGGGAGAATCCAAATCAGAACCGAAAGCCAACTACAAGATACAAGATGAGTTATCAGGTTATGGTTTTGGTTTTACAGTTTAACAGTTTGACTGATTTCTGTGAAGAGAGTTCTGGGGTGATAACACCATGCGTTTGGATTGTTTTTGAGTTCAATTCTTCTGCAATGCAAGCAGCGGGTGGAGCACTAGCTTAAGAAGTTTAGAAACCAAATCAGTAAAACTAAATAAAGAACTGAGCAAGGAGTAAATAATGCTGCTTCAGTTCCTTGCTCTTCTGTTTCGAACTCTGTAGGTGACTTCTGTGTCTGTAACAGACTGAGATAAAGTTGTAAAAGTACCATGAAGTGGGTGGCTAAACAGATGAGAAAGGAGGGAGTGAAACAGTAACCGAACCGATAAAAGAGGAACACAAACAGAAGAGGAAAGAATTAACAAACTTGATGTATCAGTTCAAGCTGTTCTGAAATGGAAGGTTTTCTGTACAGACCTGTTACAGAGTCATAATAAGGATGGAGTTTAGTTGAGGGTGATGCAGTCTTAAATCTATTAACCAGTAGTGAGAAATGGTAGGATGGTGGTTTTGTGATGTGAAAAGAAATTAGTGTTACATGTATATATGTAACCGATAACAAACAAGTGTGAAAAGACCTTGGGATATATTATACCACGAGGTTTTGGTATTATAAAACTAAATACCATTATATATTATAAGATATGTGGTAGTTTTATGAGTAATGAAAGTATATGATAAAGGAGCGCTAATGTGGCACATGTGTATATTATTTTCGATACATTCCTTAAAGTTACCAAAACTATAGATTATAAGCCTAGTGACACATAAAATATCGTGCCATATAACATTATAGAACAAATGTAACACAAATAATATTATGTGGCTAAGGATATAGTTATTCAAACGGTTATGCTAAATGCATACGTACAAAGATAAACACGTACCAAGAAATGAAGTTATACACTATAGTTATAACGACATAAAATACTAAGGATAGTATAAGACTTTGGTTTGATAAATAAACCCTAGTGAAGTATCATAAGTGTATAATACAAGGTTTCATGCTCGAATGTAAACCAAGAATTAACTCACACAACGAGTGAGGGGTTTATAAATATTAATAATGATACTTTAAATAGTAAAAATGTTAAGTCTGGGGACATAGTATTAAGATTTCAAACGTTATTCGGAAATACCGAATTGTGCTGTCATATGGATTGACGCTTAGTGTTCCTCGTATTACTAGATCACATTCCCGACGTACGTAGCTCGAAAGCTCTAGTGGTCTGCACTGCACGAATCTAGTCATCGGTGTACGGTATGTAAAGGGATTTGATCCGAGTTGTCCTGAGGAATTCCTCGGGCTCGGATTTGTTTGATAAATAACTTGTGTGAATGTATGTATGTGATGAATGTATGTGATGTATGTGTATGATGTGTAGTTATGTTCATGCATTATTTATTTATGCACGAACGTCCTACGGGACTAATATTACGTCGACTATAGATCGACTTATATAAAACTACATATGCGATTTGTGTGTTGTGACCACTGTTGTCTGACCTAATGCGCTAAGTATTACAAGCATGTATTTATAACCTAGGTAAAATACTTAGGAACGGGACACGACATTGTCGGTCCCTAGAGCTTTGACTCAAACGTGAATGTTACCTAGAATAATTCTAGGCATGCGTAAGGCCCATAGGGCAGCCAACAAATTAAGTGATGTACTCCATAACAAAAACTGTAACTGACTATCTAACTAACAAAGCTAACAGTGGAGTGTGAAAGAATGTGATGATGTACCTTAATCCAGACAGTCACTGGCTGCTGGTCGCGCGTAGAGATCTCTTGGGTTATCCCGTATCGGGTTTTACCCTAGTGAATCCTGTTCGAGCCTAGATAGATCGACAGGCGGAGTGTGCTACCGTTGGCACCAGGCCCTTGGCCACCTAAATGGACGCCTCTACAAAGGCAAAGTGAAGAGCCCAGAGTCTTCGGATGATCAGGGCAGTGAGCACCTTGTGTGTACGTGGGACTACTGTCCAAGTGAATATATTCGGGTTGTCCTAACTGACGCCCGACAGTGCTAACTAAAACTAATAATATGTGAGGGCCCGGGGGGCCGAATGTTGTACAGTGCTAACTAAAACTAATGATATCTGAAGGCCCGGAGGGCCGAGTGATGTACTATGTGATGATGTGAACATACGATGAATGAGTTCTCATTACCATTGTATTGTATGATGTATGATAGTAATGTGTATATCCATATATGACTGTTTGATTCGGATGAGTGATTATACAATCATGCATGTTGTTACAGTATTTATATATCTGTAAAATGACAAAGCATGAAATCAATCTAATATCAAGACGGTTAAAAATGACAAGTGACCAATAGGGTCCAGATCCGGCATACTCAGCGTCTATCGCTGATACTACACTCATTATGCAGGTTGCTGAAAACGTTGAAGCCGAAGTGCGGGATTGGGTAATTAGAACGTGTTGATTTGGATTATGTTTAGATGCTCACAGTAGTTGTGCTTATGATACTTAGATAGAAATGTAGATGGTATCTCGTCATCACCGCGGATTGTATTTTTATATTTAATGTTGTTAAGATGTTGTACTGCTACATCACTCGTATGGGCGAGTGGTGGCAAGTAACACCCATGTTAGTTAATTATTTTGTAATTTCTTCCGCTGTGAGACGTCTTTAATTCCTGTTCACGTGAGCGATTATTACGTATTGTTATGAGGGGTGTTACAAAAGTGGTATCAGAGCGGAGTACCGCTCTGATGACGAGATACTAGGTTAAGACAGTGAGCTTAGGATTTGTGAAACTTGGGAAACGTTTGTGAGGCACGAAACGTCTCTGTCTTAATGGAATTATGTGTTGGCAGAGCCTTTGGCCTGCAAGTGTAGCCCTTTGGGCACACAGAATGAGTTGATTGTATTATAGTGTGTTATTGAGAAGACGAACGGTAATTCCGACATCTAGTAGTGGTGTGAGCCAGGAAGCTGGCCAAGGGCATAAAGGCCCGGGAACATTACCCTTGTTAAGGTCCAGCTGAGAACTCAGCCAGGAGGAAACACAAACGTTACGAGTACATTGGCGACAGTCCACCTTCATGAGAAAGTCCAATACGAACTACCGCCGACAGTACCCCTCCCGCCACAACCCAATGAGTATAATACAACCAAGAAATATAATCCCCGAATATAGGGAAAAAGGGCTACCAAGCCCAACAGACTGTCTAAACACTCTCGCAGCGAATGAATAATTCCTGCTCTTGCAACATCAATACAACCCTAATGTCATATCTCCATTGACGACTGAGCACCATATCAATAGGCACTGCCAGAGGCGAGCGCCACTACTACAACGTCGTGGAAAGGATCACCCAAGAACATCAGGGCAAGCGGACAAGGAGCACCATGAACTCCGCGAGATCGTCGCCCGTAATGAGACCTCTAACCACCAAACTGTAAAAAAGAAACTATCTTAAAAACGTGGAAAATTCTATGAGTATACCGGCCTGTTGTGTTCAAACTTCAATCCTAAACTCGTGTACACATAATACGGTGACACTAGGACCCTGTCGTGGCGGTACCTGTAGGGAGACAAAGTCCAAACGTTTACACTATAATAAATATAATGTGAGGGAGGACTTGATTATTCGAATGACTATGTGGTCAGGAAAATTTCCCAAATACAAATACCGTCTTATTCATGAAAAATCCTTCTAACAATACTTAAACAACCAATGCAGCAGTGAGACAAACAAGTCGGGAACCGACAACTCTACCTGCATGGTGCGCTTGCCACTGCAAGCGCTGATTTGAACAATGTACTAGTAATATCGTCTACCCCGCGCACTTGCTACTGCAAGTGCTGCAAACAATTACTACTGCAAACAATTACTACTACAAACAATTACCACTGCTATTATCGTTACAAACGAATACGATAAACTACGTAGACCTATGGTACGACACCATGGCTAACAATAATCACCAAACAATTGTACACCTCTAATATAAACTACATAACTACAATTGTTGCAATAAACCACCAAGATACGAGGCCTACAACCTCTAAAGGGACCGACGAGTCCGATTAACGCAATAAAAAGGGGCACACCAGCCCATAACAAATTATAACTACTAAACGAGAACGAATGCAATGACACAGGCTTAGAAGCCAAGATAACATAATCTAATTATCAAACCATTAAATGGCTGGTTTGGAAGTGGACGGTGAAACCTGATTCCCGGGGATCAAGGGAAAACCAACCACAAATTGGGGTGAAAGGTTAGTGCAACACTGGTGCTGATCACACCAGAGTCGTATGACTCCTGAAACTCTTCACTAGTTGCCAACATTAATTATAGTAAGGATAAACAAACTGCAGTATACTAGTTACAAACAACTAGCAAAGGAAACTTGCGATTAACAGTTACGTTGTATATATATTAAATCATACAAATAAAACTATGCAGAGAATACGATCGTATAACGTTTGCTGCCATACAGTCCCAACTATAACGTATGAGCAGTATTTATATTTATTCACTTACACTTATATCTCATCATTTATTCTCTTATATCTTATGTCACAATTTCATTATCATCTTTACGTAAGATGATTATTTGATTTAATGCATCATATTATGCAATATATATTAAGAACTTTATCTTAATATCTTGTCACACTTCCGGGCAAAAATTTAAAATTCGTAAGGTTTCATTTTATACTAACCTTAGGTGACAAATTCCATTTTCTCATTACATATACTATAACCCGTACTTTTAATAAAACTGTATTATTGCCAAAAGGCATGTACATCAAAATTCTTACTTCCACTAACTCCTAATACTTTTCCACTATTTCAGTATTGCCATATATTTAATAGATGTTATACACATCATACGTTATAACATTCTAACCTTGTAATAAATGTAACTTATAGTCCACTAACTATAAGTACGTATACGCCAACCTGTGATGCACACAAGAGAGTTGGTAAAACATATCAGTCCACAGATGGACCAGGAGTGAAAAGAACAATTCTACCGTAATACGGACATTACCAATACCTTCGCAACAATGAACGCGAATCAACACGGAACACATGAAAAATTACCACCTCTGAGCACTACCTTTACCAAGGAGTGCCATATACTGTTATGTACAATTACAACTAATCAACATCAAGATTAAGTTTATAGGTATCGTCAGAATCATACTGATTATCAAACAAATTTTAAGTAGAAGAAGGGCTACCGCCATAGGCGTCCCGCCATGTAAAGAAAATGATAAATATCAAAATATGTGGAAGACATGTCGTTTACTACTGTGACGACTGTTAGTGATGATTGAATGTGTAAATTGAATCAACGACAACCACCTAAATCGATATTACAGAACACACAAACCAAACGCTAAATAGCGTAAATGAGCAAGTACCTAATGTACAAATAAGGGGGCATAAGCTCAGGAGACCGGGAACACCGACTCCAGTTACCTACAATATCTAAGTTAATATAATGAAACAATGGAGCTACGGTACATACCTTAAACAATGTGAATAACAATCATGACTTATTAACAGGCGCCAAACCGCGCACTTGAAATACAAATAACGGCAGTTACAAGTAACTGGCACTAAACAATAAGTAACAACAAGGACATTACTTACTACCTGAACACCAGGGATATATACCAGCATGTAATGCTAATCACTAATAGTGATAAATGTTTAGTCCTAATGGACAAACCTAATCTTATGAGAAGAGGCACACCCTTTGAGGATGCAGTACCATCAATGAAAATAGTTGGGAAAATGAAGAGCCAAGTTGCTCAAGCAATCATGCAATCTACAATACACCCAATTAAACGAAAGAGGAAACGCACATAAACACCCAAGTATGAGAGCTTACCCTACACCGTATCGGGAAGCATACCTGGAGGAAATAGTTATGTATGCACTCATGGAGATCGAGATAGGAGAACCGACATTGCTTCCTCAGCCCCAATATTACATAAACGATTGCAACCATACAGACGAATCAACGATTAACGTTCAACTGGTTAGCAACAACAGCTACCACTAATATGTTACTAAAGACATGAGTCCAGGGAACAAAAATGTTCCAACCACCTTACCACCATAATGCTAGAACATTAGAATCTACGACAAGATAACCAACATCGCGGACCAATCAATCAAACTACAACAAGGACATCCATCAAAAGGGGAGATTGACAATAGAATACTTCACCATAGTCGTGTGACGGACGCTACCAGTTTACTATACGAGACATGGGACGACCGCACTCCGATAGGAGCATGTGGGCCTGACAGACTTATTTATAGGTTGGTCAGGTAAGTAGTAATGTATCAGTACGATACCCCATGCATGTAGACAAGTAGTGTTAGGAACACGAGAAGTAGTCAACTCCGTACTACGGACAATGATGCAAATTACCTCGAAGATGGACGAGAAGAGCCGCAGTTAACCAACGGGCTAGAGAAACCAAGAACCTACAACACAAAGTAGCAGACGATACACATTGGAGACAAGAAGACCCTTCAAAGATAACGAAGCAGACGACAGACACAAGAAACCACTATATGGACGAATAATACGTAGAACCCTCATAAGGATCACGCAAATTCTTGCAATCCAGAAGAACCTACCAAATGATGTGAACATAAACGCGTGACTACGCAATGATAAGAGACAAGCTAAATGCTAGCAGATAACTTAAGAAGAAATAATGGACTTGGAATGTACCACTCACATGATGATTCGCTCATCTTATCTGTATGACTCTTTAGGTATTAGCTGCTGAGAGTTTACGCCTCTGCACTCTGTAGGACTGAGTGTTTTGGTATTGCACTTGTGCAGTTATTAATCTAGTGGAAATACAGAAAGATGCAAGGGATATCAACAAGAGTGTGTATCAAAGAACTACAACAGTGTATTACTCTGGGACAAAACCACCAGGAGACACGGATGACAATAATCATCTACACACGAATGTATGCTAGTGATCCAAATAAGAGGACACACAGTAATGAAAAGAGGGAAATTGAGCCTATGTTCATGGGTCTGCACCTCACACAGAGCGAGTGGGCCCATTAGAACGAACTTGGGAGAGAGCACAAATACGTGCCTCACCCTTTACATATATTTAAGAGCCCGATGGGGCTAGAGTCATACCCGTCTCTCTAATATGAGAATAATCTACTCCAAAGGTGAAAACACCACATGAGAGTTAGAGAACTCTATGAGAGCCAAGTATCCAGCGCTCCTTGTGGAGCGGCTGTCGAATACTTGTGGGGTACGGGGGCGTAACCCTTTTTAAGGGGGGTAGAGCCTCTGGGTTGTGCACATGTTTGCACTAAATTCTGTTATTTCGTATGCGGGTCATACAATAGGTTGTGGGTATGCGAGGCATACGATGTTGATTGTTGGTATGTTTGTGGGTATGCGAGGCATACGATGTTGATTGTTGGACGTTGTTTGTGATGTTGTTTGTTCATTTTGTTGGTGTTGCTTGGTACGCGGGGCGTACGTGGTTGATTTGTTGTGTGAGATGTGCATTAGTACGTATGAATTTTATGAAATACTTAATGGCGTGTTTACACCCAGATGTAGTATTTTCTTCATGATACGGTGATATATATGTTGTTGTACCTTGTAGATTGATTACTTAGGGCATCGCTTAGATACGAAACGAATAATTAGATACGAAATGTGGAAGGATGATATGGTATGACACCTCGGGGAGGTTGCCAGGATTGGTAGGACTGATAGGAAATGATGGTGCTGATGGATCACTTATATCCATATGTGTTTGAATTAACGTCACAAGTGAGGGCTATGTGCGGTATTAGCACAACACGATATGCGTAAATGATATATCACATAGATATACAATATGGGGTTGTAAGGGTAGTTATTAATACACCTATTTAAGTAAAGCAACTTCGGGACATACGTGTACTAGTTGATTATCAAGTGTGTCTGTATGTGTAATTGTATGCGGAGCATGCGTGTTTTACCTTGTGGTGGATTGTTGGCGCATTGCGCACATGTGTATGTTGTGAACATGTATGAATGGTTGACTATTGTTATATATATATATATATATGTGTGTGTGTGTGTGTACACTCCTTATGAATTCAGTCATACTGTAACGCTTAGGTACCGTCACATCAAATAGATGTGCACCATGTCCATATGGGTAGTTGCTATAAATCATTCGAGAAAGACGACTTCGGGACGAAGTCTCTTTAAGGGGGGTAGACTGAAATGCCCCTAAATAATTAAACGTTATTTAAATATATAACTATTAAACGTTATTTAAATATATAACTTATAATGTTAAAGTATAAAACAAGTATATACGTATATATGTACAACGTCACAAGTTATAACGTTGTATATATAATTAGAACACTACTATAACTAATTGTACCCGTATAAAGATGTAATTAAAAACGGGGCATAACGAAATAATCGTATACATATGTGTACATACAATTAATAACGTAACACGTTAATACTAGTCACTTATATGCTATACATAGGCATATAAGGCTGAAAAATGGAAATAAAAATAAAAGAGCAACTACGCTCTAGCCGGGATTCGAACCCGAGACCTCTCGTTCCTATCCCGAAACCTTAACCAGTCGAGCCGAACTCGTTTTCGGTATGAAATACCCACGAACTGTAATAAGTGATCTCTATACTTAAGCTACAGAAAGAAATGCAGGACCACCCGACATTCCTTCTGGAATTGATGCCTCAACCTCAGTTATACCAAACTTCAAGATCGACAGAACGAGTAGTTTACAGATTTACAGATTCCCTGTTACCTCAATGCGATAGGAGGAATTGTTTTTGCAATTGCCCATCCCGCTTGGGACTCTCCCACGCTACAGCATCACAGAACAACTCCATACCACCATGCTATAACCGGTCCTTCCCTTCCTTCCTCCTGTACCTTCTCCTCTTCAACCTCCACCGAGAGCTACTCCCAACGTCCCTGGTTGCTGCCCGAGGATTAGGTAAGTCTCCAAGACTACACACGATCACTCTTTCCTTATGAGTCCCCTATCTCCAAGAACTAATCATGATCATGGATACCAGCAGCAAAGACCATATCGGGAGCTAGAGCAGTGGAGACCCGGTTGAAAAACAGAGGGAGAAGGGAAGCCAGCCCCTCTATTTTCTCAAGGTAAAACAAACCCAGCATACACTCTCCTTGTTCACTGCCTCTCCACGCGAGTTTCACCCCATTTCTTTCTTCTTCACTGTTATGCCGTTTAGAACCACAGCTGGTCTCGAACAGTTTCTTTTCTCCTGATTTATGCTCGAAGGTTTCCATGCAGCCTGGGTGAATCACCCTCCCAATCTGTGCATGTGACTGTCTGGGAATCTGGCTCGTGAGAAGTACATCAACTCCACGATCGGCAGGCCATTACAGTTTCAAAAAGAAACTTGACAAGGTAATCCTAACAAGTTCCTCCAAGACCTGTCCTATCGGTTTCAATGTTTTGTGACACTGAACCCCTTTCCTTCCTTCTTTCCCTGTGTGCATGTGTGCACACTGTTGTTCCCTAAATGAAGAACCCGAAGACCTTAAACAAGAGCCAGCCAATCCTTCACGTGAAACACAATCATCAGGTGAAGCCTTGAACAGTTCCTTCTTCTTCCTTTGTTTTCAGTCATAGCTGTCTCTGAGTTTCCAAGTCTAATTCTTGGGTAGGTGTGATCAGTGAGTGTCGAGCAACCAAGGTATTGGGAACTTACTCTGAGCCGAGGAATTTCCAGGAAGAGCCAACCCCAAAACAAAATCAACAACTCAAGGTATTAAAACTTTCCAAGGTTCTGTACAGACTCCCTTGTTTGAAAAGAAGTTGAGTCTCCTCGACATGATAAAATTCAGTGGTGCTGTCCACCTTGTCGTGGATCTGTTTTCAGTTTAAAACTGTGAAAAACACTTAACCATGTAGTATTCAATCTAGGAGTGAAGAGAAAACTGCCAACCTACTGAAACAGAACTAAAGGTAACAGAAGAAAATGCATGCACGGTTAACAACTAAAAAGGATAGAAACAGATGCATTTAGCATAGTTCTGTTCTGTTACAGTTTAGGTGGCTAGACCTTGCTGTTGTCACTTGTCTCGAAATAAGAAACCAAAAAAAAAAAAATAAAAAAAAAAATAAATATACACTCATCGTGATAGTTAAGCAAGTAAGAAAGGGATGAGGGTCTAATGGGTAAGCAAGTAAGGTGAATCAGAAACATAGAAAAACACAAGTCTCAGTCGATACTTATCAGTTTCAGGTCCCTGTTTGTTTTGATCTCAGATTTCTGTTTTAATATCAGTTTTGAGGTTCTGGTTAGTTTTGAAGTTTCTGGTTGATATCAGTCTTGAAACTCTCGTAGCTTTTAAGTTCCTGTTAAACATCAGTTTTGAAATCCCTGTTAGCTTTGAAGTTCCTGTCAATTTTGAAATCCCTGTTAGTTTTGAAGTTCTGTCGATTTTGTAACCTCCATCAGTTCTGGAGCTTCTGTTGGTTTTGAAGTTTCTATCAGTTTTAAAGCTTCTGTTAATTTTGAAGTTCTATCAGCATTGAAGTTTCTGCCAGTTTTGAAGTAATCAGTTTGAAGTTCTGATTAGTTTGAGTTTTGTGATCTGTACAACTGACTCATGAGATGGGAAATAAATCTAAGATATTCAAACACTCTTAAATACAGATAAGAGAATCTGGAGTAAACAGAAACCCCACCTGTTACATAATCGTGAGACAAAGGGAAGAGGGAATACAAGAGACTGGTTTCTGTTTGGGAACTTTGTTTTCAGTAACCATAGGAACGTGTCTTAGATGTCTGTAAATCTGGGAACAACTAAATAACTAAACAATAATAAGAAACAACTAGTTGATTGGGTAATAGATTCGGAGGAAAAGAGAGAATAAATGGGTGATCACAGAAAGACAATATAGTAATGATGAAAACACCAGTTGGTGCAGTTTGAGTTCCGCTTTCTTAGCAGACAAGAGTCTGATTATTCCTATATCTGTAACAGAACTGTTTGGGCCATGTTTGGGTTTAGAAGCTTGGTGGGATTCCTTAGTAACTGAGTAAATCATTGTGAAGATTTGGGGATCAAAGTGTAAGTTAAACAGAAAAGAAAAACTGGAAAAAGAAGTCCAACTGGTGCAGTTTCTGTTCTGAAACCTTCGGTTCAGTAAACAGTTGCATGACATCTGTAAAATCGTTGAATCATTCTTGGGTCTAAAAAGAGTCTCGATGCACCAGTAGTTAAGTTGGGTAAGGAAATGAGGAGAGTGTAATTAGATAAAGGACAGACAGGGAAGAAAGCAAGGAATACTTACACGTTTCAGTTTTGAGGATAATATCAGAAGAACTTCAGTTTCTGTAAAACAAGATTACAGAGAGCACAGAAGGATGACCTTAGGTAGTTTAAAAATCTAAAGCTTACCTAAATCACTTAACCAAGTAGGTGAGCACCTAGTAGGAAAGAAAAACAGATCGTAAGTCAACTGTGAGTAAAATAGAGATAAAACAGAAAGGAAACACTTATCAGCTTGAATCCTGTGCTGCCTTCTCTGATCTTCTGTATATTTTACCTCTGATGAGTTAAACATTGAAGTATGAATCTGTTTTGAGGTCGGAAGCTACACTAAAATATTTACTTAGATAGTTAAGCCACCCAGGGAGAATCCAAATCAGAACCGAAAGCCAACTACAAGATACAAGATGAGTTATCAGGTTATGGTTTTGGTTTTACAGTTTAACAGTTTGACTGATTTCTGTGAAGAGAGTTCTGGGGTGATAACACCATGCGTTTGGATTGTTTTTGAGTTCAATTCTTCTGCAATGCAAGCAGCGGGTGGAGCACTAGCTTAAGAAGTTTAGAAACCAAATCAGTAAAACTAAATAAAGAACTGAGCAAGGAGTAAATAAATGCTGCTTCAGTTCCTTGCTCTTCTGTTTCGAACTCTGTAGGTGACTTCTGTGTCTGTAACAGACTGAGATAAAGTTGTAAAAGTACCATGAAGTGGGTGGCTAAACAGATGAGAAAGGAGGGAGTGAAACAGTAACCGAACCGATAAAAGAGGAACACAAACAGAAGAGGAAAGAATTAACAAACTTGATGTATCAGTTCAAGCTGTTCTGAAATGGAAGGTTTTCTGTACAGACCTGTTACAGAGTCATAATAAGGATGGAGTTTAGTTGAGGGTGATGCAGTCTTAAATCTATTAACCAGTAGTGAGAAATGGTAGGATGGTGGTTTTGTGATGTGAAAAGAAATTAGTGTTACATGTATATATGTAACCGATAACAAACAAGTGTGAAAAGACCTTGGGATATATTATACCACGAGGTTTTGGTATTATAAAACTAAATACCATTATATTATAAGATATGTGGTAGTTTTATGAGTAATGAAAGTATATGATAAAGGAGCGCTAATGTGGCACATGTGTATATTATTTTCGATACATTCCTTAAAGTTACCAAAACTATAGATTATAAGCCTAGTGACACATAAAACATCGTGCCATATAACATTATAGAACAAATGTAACACAAATAATATTATGTGGCTAAGGATATAGTTATTCAAACGGTTATGCTAAATGCATACGTACAAAGATAAACACGTACCAAGAAATGAAGTTATACACTATAGTTATAACGACATAAAATACTAAGGATAGTATAAGACTTTGGTTTGATAAATAAACCCTAGTGAAGTATCATAAGTGTATAATACAAGGTTTCATGCTCGAATGTAAACCAAGAATTAACTCACACAACGAGTGAGGGGTTTATAAATATTAATAATGATACTTTAAATAGTAAAAATGTTAAGTCTGGGGACATAGTATTAAGATTTCAAACGTTATTCGGAAATACCGAATTGTGCTGTCATATGGATTGACGCTTAGTGTTCCTCGTATTACTAGATCACATTCCCGACGTACGCGCTCGAAAGCTCTAGTGGTCTGCACTGCACGAATCTAGTCATCGGTGTACGGTATGTAAAGGGATTTGATCCGAGTTGTCCTGAGGAATTCCTCGGGCTCGGATTTGTTTGATAAATAACTTGTGTGAATGTATGTATGTGATGAATGTATGTGATGTATGTGTATGATGTGTAGTTATGTTCATTGCATTATTTATTTATGCACGAACGTCCTACGGGACTAATATTACGTCGACTATAGATCGACTTATATAAAACTACATATGCGATTTGTGTGTTGTGACCACTGTTGTCTGACCTAATGCGCTAAGTATTACAAGCATGTATTTATAACCTAGGTAAAATACTTAGGAACGGGACACGACATTGTCGGTCCCTAGAGCTTTGACTCAAACGTGAATGTTACCTAGAATAATTCTAGGCATGCGTAAGGCCCATAGGGCAGCCAACAAATTAAGTGATGTACTCCATAACAAAAACTGTAACTGACTATCTAACTAACAAAGCTAACAGTGGAGTGTGAAAGAATGTGATGATGTACCTTAATCCAGACAGTCACTGGCTGCTGGTCGCGCGTAGAGATCTCTTGGGTTATCCCGTATCGGGTTTTACCCTAGTGAATCCTGTTCGAGCCTAGATAGATCGACAGGCGGAGTGTGCTACCGTTGGCACCAGGCCCTTGGCCACCTAAATGGACGCCTCTACAAAGGCAAAGTGAAGAGCCCAGAGTCTTCGGATGATCAGGGCAGTGAGCACCTTGTGTGTACGTGGGACTACTGTCCAAGTGAATATATTCGGGTTGTCCTAACTGACGCCCGACAGTGCTAACTAAAACTAATAATATGTGAGGGCCCGGGGGGCCGAATGTTGTACAGTGCTAACTAAAACTAATGATATCTGAAGGCCCGGAGGGCCGAGTGATGTACTATGTGATGATGTGAACATACGATGAATGAGTTCTCATTACCATTGTATTGTATGATGTATGATAGTAATGTGTATATCCATATATGACTGTTTGATTCGGATGAGTGATTATACAATCATGCATGTTGTTACAGTATTTATTATATCTGTAAAATGACAAAGCATGAAATCAATCTAATATCAAGACGGTTAAAAATGACAAGTGACCAATAGGGTCCAGATCCGGCATACTCAGCGTCTATCGCTGATACTACACTCATTATGCAGGTTGCTGAAAACGTTGAAGCCGAAGTGCGGGATTGGGTAATTAGAACGTGTTGATTTGGATTATGTTTAGATGCTCACAGTAGTTGTGCTTATGATACTTAGATAGAAATGTAGATGGTATCTCGTCATCACCGCGGATTGTATTTTTATATTTAATGTTGTTAAGATGTTGTACTGCTACATCACTCGTATGGGCGAGTGGTGGCAAGTAACACCCATGTTAGTTATATTATTGTAATTTCTTCCGCTGTGAGACGTCTTTAATTCCTGTTCACGTGAGCGATTATTACGTATTGTTATGAGGGGTGTTACATCAGTCATGTAACATAAGGATCGTTAAGGGTAGTTTTGTGCTTAGTAAAAGGCATGGTATATACCTTAATATGAGCTGACCTTAGAGGCTATTCACGCCTGTTTTTTCAAGGCAATGAAAAGTATTAAAACACCATGTAAAACATACTATGTAACCGGTAGATATCAGTGAGGAATGGTGGTAATTTTTGTTACCGAAACTCACCAACAAAAGGAGTCCTTGTTGGGATCTTGTTCCTTCACTAAGTGCTGGGAACCTCTTCTGGTTTTGGACGTGAAGAAAGCAAGAAAAGAGCTCAGTACAAGCTGGTATATTACCGGTAGAACAGAGGTATAAATGGGGAGACTTCTTACCGTAAGTGGCTGAGAATGGAAGGCTTGTGCCTAGATTTTTTTTTTCTTCACAAAGCTGGGAGCTTCCTCTGGTTTTTACGTGAAGAAAAACAAGAAGAAGGGCTTAGTACAAGCCATGAATACTACCGGTAAGACAAGGAAGAAGGGAGTGGATAGAGCTCACCAAAACATGGCCAAACAAGAGTGTTTTGCTTGAACTTTGCCACTGCTTGAACCCAGGTGCTACTCCTCTGTTTTTGTACGTGAAAGAAGGCCAAGAAAGGAGCTTATAAGAGCTAGGAATAACTGGGTATGCAACCGGTAATGGAAGGTAGATGCAGTGGTTAGTTAATGTTTGATGTTTACCTTAATAAGATACAAGAATTAACTCCCTTCTCTTCTTCTATTTTTCAGGCGAGAATCTACTCAACTTCATGCATTAACACAGCTTTGTTTGCTGTATGAAAATCAGAATGAATAAGTCTTTTGAAGAGAGGAGAGTAAGAGGAAAAAAGATGGGTATTTTTGAGTCAAAAACTCTTACCTATAGCAGGAGGTAGCAGCCATGGAAGATTGAGTGTTATTCTCGGTTTAGAGCAGTAAGGAAGTTGGGATGTTTACGTGATGGAGAAGAAGATACCGAACAGAGAAAGGTACAGAATAGAATAAAGAAATCGGCTATGATGATGTTGTATGTGTAGATCGGGCAAGAAAGTCAAGGTGGTATTTCTATCCATGTGGGAAGCTTCCTCTGATTGGAGTAGCTCCTAAATTATTTCCTTATACTGCTGGAGTTGTCGGTAAGTAAGTAGTAGTTCGGTAGATGGGATTGATATATATTATATGTCACATTTGAACTGAAAAGGAACTCACCATTATGGCCTCAATCGGTGGCCTTTTGCAGGTTGTTCAAATGGATAAGGTGATCAGATCAAACAGACGGTAATGATCAGAGAAGGTGGGAAGATAATGTTATTAGTTATTTAATGTAATAATGTGTAATGAACTTGCTTTAATAATGTAAGTATGGTGAGTCACATTCATTTGTTTTGTAACCGGCCACTCACCAAGGAAAAACTATCCTTATTAATCGGCAATAGGTGTGCAAGGTGGGTAAAGGTAGTTTGTTTAATATTGTAAAAGTGTAACAACTCACTTTAATAAAGTATATGCTATGAGTCACATTTAATTGCAAATGGGTACGGTGACTTGCCTGGTTAATAGCCTTAAACTGGCGGCAATTATTAGCCAAGGTCATGGGCACATATTGACCATGGACATGATTAAGAGATTAAATGTTATTTTTGCACTATTTGGTTATTATTCACCAACCAATGTACATATTTTAGGCTTATTGAAAAACTATGATTTATACATTTTTAATGTGGTACATTATGTCACATTAGTATTTTTTTAAGGTTATTCGAGACCCTAAAATTAACAAAACTCATTTTGGAGACAATCTCACAAAAATGTGCTTTTAGGAAGCTTAGTGCACATTTTGTGTTCCAAGGAGTTCCTGAGCTTGGTTTCCCTTGGAAACGGTTTTAATATATTCATTTATAAGTTATAAAGCTCTGGTCAAAATTTTAGGTCAAACGGCGTTCGTTTGGATATTTAATCACCGTAAAAGGTCAAAGGGTGTAATTCTTACTTTATGTTAAACATTGTTGTGTTTAATTTATTTTTAAGGTATGTTTAGGCCTTAATTTAATTGATTATATGTTTAATCAATGTTTAATTAAGTAGGGGTATTTCAGTTTAACCCAGTTGTAATACTGTATGTTGGGTAGATGTGATAGACTCCATAGTGGGGTTCTAACTAATATCTAAAAGTAAGTATGTACTAACAGTGGTGAGGAATCCGGTTAGGCCGGTCGCGTGTTGTTTGGGAGTGGGTATCCTTCTTAGCCTTACCCTCCTCTCTGTTATGGTTGTTTCCCTCACGGGTTATGATCTCCCATTAGCTTATTCCAAAGCTTAGCTATTCTGACTTATGATCGGTTTAGGGGGAACATGTGTTTGTGTGGTGTGTTCGGGTCACTAAACCCGAACCATCTTAACTTAAGTTACTCGTCCGACTATTAGGACGGTAATAAGTGTTGTATAACGAGCTTACCATGGGGGTGACATCATTCTCTAGGCTCACCAGTGAATTAACTATGTTTGGGTCGGTTCCTAAGAGAACCGTTCCCGTTATGTTATGTGTTGTTGATGTAATGCAATATCTGTTGCGATGTTATTATGTGCACGTTGAAACGTGAAAAGTGTTGTTATGTGTTGTTATGTGAGGAATGTTATATGTTGTAAAATGTGGAGTATGTGGATCATGGAAATGAATCCCAGTTTGTGATAAGAGGCGTTTAAGGTAACCCGATTAATGGGTACGTGTCGTCTATTAAGGAGGTAGCTCCATTAGAGGAGAAACACTCTAGGGAAAATGAATACCATGAGTGACTTATCAAGTAAGGATGTATTATCCGTTCGTTGAGCCCATTGAGGTGAAATGTTATGTGTTGTGTGTTTACAGTTACATGCATGATTTAAATATAATCAACCGCATGCTAAGACGACAATTAGTTGTGCGTGGCCCGGTAGCATGTGGGCTGCGGGATTACCATACCAGCAAAGGTGCTGAGCCCCTTAGGGGCCACCCTTTCTCTTCTTTTCCTATTTCAGGTACAAAGAGCTGGAAGCCGTTCGAGAGTAGGACGGGGTAGTCGTTGTACAAGGGTAATCATTCAAGTTGTATATATACAGTAGGTGTAGTAAGACCGAAATTGTTATCGGTATCAGTTTGTAAATACTCGGTACAGTTGAAAGGTATGTGTGTGTTTTGTTGTTAATGGAAAGGGAAAATAATGTGTAGTCGCTCGGGAATCTAGTCCATCAGACCGGTACAATGTTTATGTAATAGCCTTGTTAGCCACGTGGGTGGTTAACGGCGTGTAACACCAACGAGTTAAGTAATGTGATGAAGTATAATTTCCGCTGTAGATTGTTGTTATGTGTTTGTTTTTGGATGGGTTGTTACAAAAAAGTGGTATCAGAGCGAAGTTTCGCTCTGATGACTGAATTACCGAGCTTAGGAAGTACCGAGTTAGGATTTTAGTACTTTGGGTTAAGGGTTGAGTGATAGCATGAGAGATACGCTAGTTAGGAGTAACCAGTGTGTACTAGAAACCTACAGTGTCCAACCCACCCTCCACAATCCCTGTTTTATAACTTGGGGAAACAACGCCAGAGAGATGAAAGTCCTCTCTTACTCAGGAATACCCGATCTAGCTGTTATTAAGTACCTCTAAGGTACGAAGAACCTGTCATACGGTAGATCCCGAAAACTGGGAATCCCGGAGACAGTTTCTACCTGAACAATGTTAACCGCATGTAATAGCGAAGAATGAAGAATCTTGTGTATAGAAGAATAGAATTTCCGGCAACCTGGGTCGACATGCTGAGCAGTCGAGAATAACCCGCTTGCAACGCACCAACCGTGTAACATGCAAGAAGTGGATTGATAAAACCCGAGACGAGTGTCTACGGGACCACAGTTGATAAGTGATACACCAACAGTATACCAATTGATAAGGAACCACAACGTAGTGCCCAAACAGAGACAAGTCTCAGTAACCACGACAAATGCGTGGAACGGGCTACGAAGAGGAAACAATACAAAAGAAAAAGGGGACTCCAAGAATGGGGAACACCCCAGTTAATGATTATCATGTGGATACGGCGAGAAGTCGCCCAGAGGGTTAATTGTCAAGACAGTAAGATCAGTGAGGGCCAACAAGGCCACTGATAACAGTGCGGGTGAGAACAATACCGCAACCGGTGTGTGTTTAACCGGGAGCCAGTTAGCATGGCGCACTTGCCATAGCAAGTGCTGCTATAACAGGGCTGTTCGGGAAAATTTTACCAAATACAAAGTACTTAGTAAAGCACCACGAAGTTAAATGTGATCGTCATAACCGTGGAAGGGCTTGATAGCCAAACCTTTGTAATTGGAAGTACACCAGTCAGCAAGAAGCTAGACTTGGTTAAGGTAAGAAGACGTTGTGAGACCATGAACATTTTCTTTCAAACTTAGATTTATTCAAACTCTTTTCTTTCAAAACCAGATTTTCTTTCAAACCAACACTTCTTTCTAACCTTCTTCTAAACCAAACCAGTAAAACCAAGGGCAGTTGACAAAGATACAACAATGGATAAACGTTCCCTCGATTAAGCTCGGGAAGCACAGAGTGCATATTGTCACAGGAAAATATAAGGGGAGTTGACAACAGAATACTTCACCTAGGCGTGTGACGGACACTACGAGTGTACCAACTGTAATGTGGGATGACCGCACTCCGATAGGAGCTTGTGGGCCTGACAGACCTGTTTATGGGTTAGTTGGGTAAGTAGCAATGTATCAGCATGGTACCCCACATATGTATACGAGTAGAGTCCGGAACACGGGAAGTAGTCGACTCCGTACTACGGTCAGTAGTATAAATCAAACAAGAGCTAAGGATTACAAGGAATGGTTGAAGTTAAGGAACTCAGTTAAGTTAACGAGACTAAAAGAATTAGTGAATTCCTTTCAAGAAGATGTTTAAGAGTCAGGAGGTGCGAAGTGCGCTAACTGTAATGTAAAGACATCGTATACGTCTTAAGGATCCTCAGGGATAAACATGATAGCTGGAACGGTGACCCAGCCTATACATGGCAAGGCAGATGCTTAATATGGACAAGTTAATGTGTAACCAATGGGATGAAACTCCCAGAGTGAGTACCTACACTACCAGGAAATATTGATCTTCACAGAAGGAGATAATAAGCCAGTTAAGAACGCAAACGGCGTGGCTAACGGAATGTACCAATAAGTGTGAACCAGATGTAAAGGCATAACTTAACAACACCCAGGAGCAATCCTTGAAGGGTGTTCGCACCAACAATTGTTGCACGAAATGACATGATAGAAACACAAGGGTTGAAACTAACACCCAGTTTAGACATAAGTTGTCAGGAGACGGACTGACAATCCTAAGGGGCATCCCATGAAAGGAAACGTGATGCAACGGCCTTGTCATGGAGCCTAATACAACCTCTAACCATATAATGTTGTACAGAGAAGTACATGTGTGTGGACAGCCTATAATGAGCGCAGCTCAAGACAATAAGGCTTATAAGCCACAAATAAAATATGTTATGTAAATTAGATTGATTGCAGAAGTTTATGTTATATAAGTGAATAGAGTGGAGAACGAACCACTGCACTAAGAGTGGGGATACCTCTCGATGCTGTGAAACCGCTGGAACGGTAGTTATGTGAACCAAGCTCAAGAAATATGTTAAGGATGGACAATATTATTATTATTTGAGAGCAGTGAGTTTAGTAGTATGTGTGTATAAGGTGAAGCACCGAGCTGAATAATGCCGGCTTGTGACTCGAATGATCAATGCTCAAGGAGCATTCAGTAGTCATCCAAATGAATGATGAACCATAATACGAATGATGTA
This sequence comes from Limonium bicolor, assembly GCA_023374045.1. Taxonomy (NCBI): domain Eukaryota; kingdom Viridiplantae; phylum Streptophyta; class Magnoliopsida; order Caryophyllales; family Plumbaginaceae; genus Limonium; species Limonium bicolor. The sequence goes on along the minus strand of CM041782.1, from coordinate 255,692,402 downwards.
AGTATATGTGTAGAAGTAACATGACAGTAAATACCATATAAGTTGGTGTTATACAATAAGTAAGAGCACGGTACGCGGCAAGCGACCGTTGTATAAGTGTTGTTAAATAATGATATGGCAGATAAGAGCAGTTATGAATTAAACTCAGCGGAGATGCAAGGTAAGTGATGTTAAACAGACTGGGCAATAAGCCAGTGGTAGGTACTATGTGATGAGGAACTCAGTGTGAATTCCATGGCGAATTGCATAAGGGATTTACTGTCAAGAGTTTACGTCTCTGCACTCTGTATGACTGAGTGTTTTGGTATTGCACTTGCGCAGTAATGATCGAGTGGGATAGCTAGGAATTGGAAACATGTTAATTGTGGAGGAATAATGTTATAATGGCCGATGCATAGGAAATGCAAGGCCGCACCAATAAAAGAGTACTTGTACAAAACCAAATGTGGACGCATGATTAACAGTAAGTGACTACAGTAGCACTAACTGCCAAATATCGGTATGGAAGATACCCCAAATGTTGGAAATAGCTGAGAGAGCACTACACACTAGGTAGTAGCTCAATCTCAACCGACAGTAAGTCGGAAGGGAACAAGTCAATCGTTGTGAGATACATAGCAGTTTACGCAGTAAGTTATTAGAGAAGCGGATGGAAATTTGTAACTCACCGAATTCGCTAACGGTAGGAGATACCACGCATCGGTTGAGAAACCATTATTACCAAGATAAAGGTGATATTGGGGATATACAATACAGTAAGAATAACAAATGGGGCAAATTAAGCTCTACAGTTATTAGAGTTTCGCAGCAGAAACTAGTGAGCCAGTAATTCAAGTATCGAATGTGCATGGTGAACATGAGTGAACGGCTAATTATTAATGCCTAGAAGCCTCACAGTCCCGAACCGAAACCAGTTAAGAGTTAAAGCAACTCCAATGAGAATTCTTGATTTAGGGACTAAACCGCCAATATGGTTAAGATCCTCTAATCGGAATGCATTGTATAATAGACCGCGTGGAAGTTAAAATACTTCACGACGGCAGAACATTTTAAACCGATGTTTAGTGATTGATTACGTGGGCGTAATCCCTTTTAAGGGGGGTAGAGCGCAAAACCGCTTAGTGTGTATTACCGTACAAGTGTACGTGACTTATGTTGTGCATAGCACAAATAATTTTTTTGATGATTGGTGCGTGTGTTACGTAAACATACGCATTCATTCATGGTTTAATTGTGGTAATTGCGCACAGAAGATGCGAATACCATTGTGATAAGTGTGTTTATTTATTAACAGTTGTGTGTGATAGTACAAGTGTAGGGAGTAGAGAAACTCCCGGGGAACAAAACCCCGACAGTGTATAAATGTGAAACTGTGTGTGGTATTTTGAAAAAATATATGTGTATAAATATACTATATAGTGATTCATGAAAGGGTATGAAACCGACATAGAACCTAGTGAGAATAAGATTCCCTAGGTAACAACATGAAAGTGAATGGAAATAACTGATAGACGAAGTTCTATCCCTTGAAGATGTTATGATCATGATTAGAATGATTAAAAAGATAGAAAATTGGAAATGAGTGATTTATTTGATGCTTGAAAATGAAGTGGGAGGTGGAACTTGATTTGCATGCGATCAAGGGAAGCCGAACACAAATTGGGGTGGAAGGATAGTTCGACACTGATGCTGATCACATTAGGGTTGAATGATTCTTGAAGCTCCCTTTAAGTGGTCACAAATAACCACGCTAAGAAAAGAAGCAAAGAGCTTAAGTTGGACTTGGAGTTGTGTGTGTTTTCAAAAGGATTTTCAATTGGTACTTATAAAACGTCGATAGATATTTTACATAATTAAAGTTCTCTTACTTAACCTCACAAGGAAAATTTTCAAATTTAAGTGATTGTTTTGATCTCCCAAAGGCACGGGGACGGAAGGTGTCCATCGCGACCGGGTTCTGCAGGATCACAGTGTATATCAAAGATGCTTTTGATTGTTATACATGCTATGACATGTTGTGTGGTATGTGTAATAGATGTTATTTTGACCTTGAGTTCCAAAAGTGTATGTTATCAAGACCTATGAGTCTAAATGTTGTTGTGTTACATAGACCTATGTGTCTAAAGGCTGTTATGTTATCAAGACCTATGTGTCTAAATGTTGTTATGTTACCCAAGACCAGAGAGTCTAAGGGTTGTTATGTGTGTATAAATGTTGTTAAGATACCCGGACCATTGAGTCCGAGGTTATCAAGTGAATATGTTATGTTATGTATGGATGTGAATGTGTTACCCAGACCATTAAGTCCGAGGTTGTGATGTAAAATATGTTTGGTTATGGAAGTTTATTTCCAAGTGTTTCCTGCGTTCTAAACCAAAAGAAGTGTAGGAAGTGTGAACTTCGAGGACGAAGTTCTTTTAAGGGGGGTAGATTGAAATACCCCAAACCTTGATATGTGGTTTAAATATTAAAATATGGAATATAAAGCCTAAAAAGTGCCTTAGAAACATCAGTGAACAATTTAAACCATAGTAAAATGCAATAAAGCACTAAGATACGGTTTGAGCAAAAACATGCTCTAAGCTTGGAGTGAACTTGGTTAGGACCCAAAGAGCCTACCAAGACTTAATAATATTCAATTATGATTTAAAAAGGCTAATTAAGTCCTTAGGAAACCTTGGTAGACAATTAAACCAAACAAAACACAAATAAATACCTTAAAGTCAATATGGGCAAAATGTGCTCTAAGCTTGGGATAAATTTGTATAAGACCTAAAGGTCATACCTATACCTTATAAATATGTTAATGAACATATAAAACCAATTACCAAAGAAAACCAAGCTTGAAAACAAGTTAAAACACAAAAAGTGCTTTAAGGAGTCTTAAAGCACGTTTTTGAAAAATTGTCTTGTAAATGAGTTTTGAGTGGCTAAATGTCCATCATTACTCTTTAATTAATATTTGTACTACTTAGTATCACATTTGGAAGTCTAGATCAATGAGAAATCAAAAATTTCACATCTATGTGCCTTGTTTTAGTGAATAGTAACTATTATAAGCTAGTTCGTAACATATGATATTATAAGTTATGTTAATGGTCAACAAAGACCAAAACACCCTTATTATGATTATGGGGGCCGGTTTTTGTAGGGTGAGTCATCACCATTCACAAATAAATTAAAGGAAAGGAAAGTGAGTAAAGTAAAGTACTATTTGCTTTATATGTAAAATATCTTAACAAAGTGAACACTCTCACCTCATTCTCTTCTTTCCTTCCATTTCCCACGGTTTGACATCTCCTTCCTCCTCTCTCCATCGGTTTACTACAGCCATATACCATTCTCAATCTTCCTTCACTTGTAACTTATGATTCCATGCTCCAAAATCAATTTCACGACTACCTTTGTCTTAGTTAGATCAAGCTCTTCATTTCCCTCTTTTCAAATCTTCAAGAACTCAATTTCGGTGCCATGGAGATTCACCATTGAAGGAGCTTGAGCTTACCTTTTCACATATTATTGTTCTCCTTTGCTTCAAGGTAAGGAAACTCAAAGAAAAATGATGTTTCCTTCATGTTTTGTGTTGTCCGAAAATTCACCTCACAATGGTGTCTTTATCTTGCTTGTTTTAGCTTCATTTGAATCTTCCAAGGGCTAGGAGGAGTCCTCTCTTGATACTTATTCAAGCTCTCTTCCAATTCCAAAGGTAAAACAATTACCTTAATGTGTTAAGATAATATATGTAACTAGGGTTTACAATGAGATGAAGCTTAAAGCTTGTATACTCATTATATTATTTGTATATTGTTTAGAAGTTGACAAGCAACTAAAAGCCTTGCCAATATAGTCAAGGAAACAAGAAAGAAGTTTGTGAGGAAAAGAGGTAAATATGCTATCTCAATGTAGTTTAAAGTCTTAGGAGAAATGAGCTTGTATTGCTTATGAAAATGATTTAAGGAGCCAAAGGTGAATGACCTAGTAAAATGCTCTCAAGGGAACTATTAAAGGGCATATGTGTTGTTGAGTGTATTTGCAGGTTAAAGGCAAATACAATGTGGGAAATTCAGTGTTTATGATTTATGCATCTTAAGGGCCTAAGCGCCATGTTATTTAAGGGCCTAAGTGCCAAGCAATTTAAGTTTATGCACTATATTGTGATGTAGTGTAAATTTGGTGAAGTTTGTGTGTGAGGAAGTTCTTGATGGATTTTAGGTGTTCTTGAATGAAATAAGGTAAAAACCTTAGTGTTTGGATGTGAGAATATACAAGTGAAGCTATGGCAAAATTTGGAAAATGTGTAAGAAGTTCCAAGTAGTTTAAATATGTTTTGGTGAACTAGGAAGTGTTAAGGGTGAGCAAGTGTTTTACTAGGGAAGAAAACATGTGCTAAGGTGATTTAGAGTGGTACAAGGATTTAGGTATTATCTTGGAAGTTCTAGGAATTCAATGTGTGTTTTTGAGAATGTATTAAAGTCATGGAGAAGTTTGTTTAAGGATTAGGAATGTTGATGTACAAGGAAGGAATGAGGTTTAGGTGAGATGTCAAAAAGGAGATTTAGTTAGTGAGAAAAGAAGTTGAGAGATGATGTTAAGGTGTAGAGGAAACACCTTGGTATAGTGGTCATTATAGGTGAACTACCACTTAGAAATCTTAAGGAGAAAACATTCCAAGTGCTAGGAATTTTGTAAGAAATTTGTGAATGATAAAATGGTTTTGGTGAGTGATTTAAAGAGTTAGCACATGGCTAAAGGTGTGTTTGAAGTGCCAAATGATGTTAGAACACATTAGGAGGCTTAAGGAGAAGTTTGGAGAAAATTTGACAAAGTTTGGACAACTTCTGATGTTGTCCGACCCAGTGGTCCGACCCATGGTGGGTCGGACAGCCCTGTTAATTCGATCGTTGGAGTTTCTGGAATGCTCCGACCCAGAGGTCTTGGGTCGGACATGGGTCGGACAGAAGGATTTAAAAGACGGAAGGAGTCTCTGGAATGGTCCGACCCAGTTGTGGGTCGGACGGTGGGTCGGACGGTGGGTCGGACGACCCAAAGTATGTAAAAAAAAATTGTTTAAGGTTATAGGATGATGGGGAATATTAAGTAATGATGTTATAAGATTACTAAGGACATGTTAAGTGAGTTATCTGACAATTTAGTGGGGGAAAAGTTGTATTTGTAAAGGTTAAGTTAAAATGTGAAGTTATTTAACTAAGTTAACGGGGGTAAGTTATGAGCGTTAGACTTTGAACAATCATGTTACCCTGATGTTAATAAAAGTACATGTAATGTTATCAGTTGTTCGAGAATTGCTCGAGGAACATAAGTGGACGTGACAGAGTGGACTCCAGTGACAGGTATGGTTTTCTTGCAACCTGTGTCCTACCGGATTACACCGGCTTGAATGCCAATGTGTTTTTCTGTATGTTTGCCACGTTGTAAGATAAAACATGTAATGAGTTTACAATAATTCATTTATGTGGCGTGTTCAACTCCGATACCATTTAACCTCGGAAGTGTTAACCTTAGTTAACTGAGTCTAGGATCACATGAGAGTTCGGTATTCGGATTAAACGACCCGAACCATGGGACGTTCTAACCACGGCTATGCGTGTGTTAATTATGTGATATTTGTGTGTGTGTGTATGTAAGGACCTCTCTTGTATGTTTAACCCAGTTGTAATACTGTATGTTGTGTAGATGTGATAGACTCCATAGTGGGGTTCTAACTAATATCTAAAAGTAAGTATGTACTAACAGTGGTGAGGAATCCGGTTAGGCCGGTCGCGCGTTGTTTGGGAGTGGGTATCCTTCTTAGCCTTACCCTCCTCTCTGTTATGGTTGTTTCCCTCACGGGTTATGATCTCCCATTAGCTTATTCCAAAGCTTAGCTATTCTGACTTATGATCGGTTTAGGGGGAACATGTGTTTGTGTGGTGTGTTTGGGTCACTAAATCCGAACCATCTTAACTTAAGTTACTCGTCCGACTATTAGGACGGTAATGAGTGTTGTATAACGAGCTTACCATGGGGGTGACATCATTCTCTAGGCTCACCAGTGAATTAACTATGTTTGGGTCGGTTCCTAAGAGAACCGTTCCCGTTATGTTATGTGTTGTTGATGTAATGCAATATCTGTTGCGATGTTATTATGTGCACGTTGAAACGTGAAAAGTGTTGTTGTGTGTTGTTATGCGAGGAATGTTATATGTTGTAAAATGTGGAGTATGTGGATCATGGAAATGAATCCCAGTTTGTGATAAGAGGCGTTTAAGGTAACCCGATTAATGGGTAAGTGTCGTCTATTAAGGAGGTAGCTCCATTAGAGGAGAAACACTCTAGGGAAAATGAATACCATGAGTGACTTATCAAGTCAGGATGTATTATCCGTTTGTTGAGCCCATTGAGGCGAAATGTTATGTGTTGTGTGTTTACAGTTACATGCATGATTTAAATATAATCAACTGCATGCTAAGACGACAATTAGTTGTGCGTGGCCCGGTAGCATGTGGGCTGCGGGATTACCATACCAGCAAAGGTGCTGAGCCCCTTGGGGGCCACCCTTTCTCTTCTTTTCCTATTTCAGGTACAAAGAGCTGGAAGCCGTTCGAGAGTAGGACGGGGTAGTCGTTGTACATGGGTAATCATTCAAGTTGTATATATACAGTAGGTGTAGTAAGACCGAAATTGTTATCGGCATCAGTTTGTAAATACTCGGTACAGTTGGAAGGTATGTGTGTGTTTTGTTGTTAATGGAAAGGGAAAATAATGTGTAGTCGCTCGGGAATCTAGTCCATCAGACCGGTACAATGTTTATGTAATAGCCTTGTTAGCCACGTGAGTGGTTAACGGCGTGTAACACCAACGAGTTAAGTGATGTGATGAAGTATAATTTCCGCTGCAGATTGTTGTTATGTGTTTGTTTTTGGATGGGGTGTTACAAAACTTAATACGATTCATAAGATAACTCTTTTAACATATAGTTTTCGGTTTTATTTATTTCCAGCCTCTAAAATTTACTTAAATTGTAAATAAATTTCTACACATTTACGGTAACATCATTTTGTTCTAAATTCATTTTAAATCCGTTTTAACTTAATATAGAAATTAAATTAAATGGCCTAAAATGCTTGACCTTGTTACATAAATTAACATTGGATAAAATTACACACAAATGTTATAAAACTATATTGATTACGGTTAATCATACGGTTTTTCTTAATTGTTTCCTAAAATCGTTGAAGTAATTCCTATGACATTATATGTCATTCTAAGCTTTATATTATCAACTAAAAATGACATAAAACATTATTATACCTAGTTTAGTCATCCAAGACCATGTTTGGTCACGGCTTCCAATTCCCATGCACCCACATATTTTGTAAATTATGTTTTGACCCATAATTAATTTCCTGGACCACCTCAGACAAATATTTCCCAGAACAACACCCCAACTTCACGGCAACCAGGACAAGGATTACCACTCAGTAATTAGCTCACAAAAGATCATCCTTGCTAATTTACCAAACCAACATATAATCAAATTTAGATTAATAGTTACTAACTTAATACCTATGGATTACTCCCCCTGTTCTCGCAATTCTTAAACACGTCTTTAGTTTTATGAAACTTGGTGTTTAGACCATCATTTTTACCAGACTAATAACATCACATCACACAACGTTTTCCCCGGTCAATGTTACCAGATCAATCAAGATATTCTCAACAAAATTATACACCAATTTAAGCATAATTGTTAGGTAGGAGCTCGGGTTACAACCTTGGTTTCGAGGTTGTTTTCCCTGGGCAGTTTCTTGATACGCTTTGGTCTGTTTTCACACCTAGACAGAGACAGTTGTTAAGGTCAGTTTGTTGCTCGGTTTAGATTGAGACATTATGCGTTAGTTGGTAAGATTCTCGGTAATGTTTACCTTGCTCAGGAGTGGGGTTACTCCTTGGATTTCATCTCTGTTTTGATTGCAAACTGATGGATGTTTTAGACATTTCACTGGCCATGTGTTTAAGGTAAGAGAAAAGAAAGTGAGATCGTGACCAGGAAACAGAAGAAGACCAACAGAGAACATAACTGGTTTGATGTTCTCACCTTGGGATGATTTCAACAGGCGTGGGTTATTTTCCTTGAGGCGCTTTCGGTGTAATCTTGTGATGTTTTTTTCCCAAGGTACTCTCGCATGCACCCAGAGAATGCAAAGAGGAATCAATATTCAATTTCTCGGGCGTCCAAAAACAGAGAACATAGAAGGGGTTTAAAACAGCAGAGTTTACAGTTTTCCTACTCTTACCTTCGAGCGATTAGGGAGAGAATTTCTTCACCGAATTTCAGAGACCCAACCAGCAGGCTTGCATGCACGACTTAAGCGAAGGGAAAAGAAGTAGATTAGAGGACTGAGAAAGGACATTCGGACCAGACGAAACAAGGAAAGAAGTAGAGGTAAAGAGGACAGGGACCATGGATTTCGGTCAGATCAAAAGATCTTACCTTCGGGAGATCACGGAGAGGATTTCTTCACCGAATTTCAAGGGCCCAACTAGCAGGCTTGCATGCACGTTTATTTTTTTGCGTGGAAAGATGCAGAAGATTAGAGGGGTTAAGTGAGGTTTTTGAGACAACCCAAAATAAGGAAAGAGGACAGGAGAATTGCTATATGTTTGCCTTGCGCTAGTTGGTCTTGTATCGTTCCATTTTCTCCACCGGTAATGGCTCCAAGCTTTGTTAGTTGGTCTGGTGTTGTTCCAGTTGCAGACTGGTAACTCAACAGAATTCGGGCATGCAGAGCGAAGATTAAGGAGTGGAGTTATGGGGGAATGCGTAGGGAAAATAAATCGCAAGAGGGATTGGAGTTTCAAAGCACTGGCTCGGGAATGGCAAGAAGAGAACGGAGAGGGTCTTAACGTGTTTACAATTATGAGAGGTTTGAAGTCTCCCTCTGGACTTGTAAAGGCGTGAAGTAATTGGGAGTAGGTGAAGAGTTAAGTGTTTATTAATGTGAAGACCTCACTGGCGAGAAGGAAAGAATACCGGTTAGGAAGTGGAGAAACCGGTAACGCTATGAACGGTGGGGTCTATTAGCATTTTATAACTAAAGTACACTTTTTGTTATGTTAGTAAGGTGAAAGTGATGGGTCACTTTTATTTTGTTTGTAACCGGCCAGTAGACCCCTAGGGAAGTGTCTTGATAAAAACGACAAGATTAGATGGGATTGGAAGAGGTATGTAGCTTATTTAATATTATGAACATGTACACATACTACTTTAATATGGTAGGTAGGTTGATATCTCATAATATATATTACATGTATATACATATGTCATTGAGCTCATATGTATTTTTTTTTTGGACGTTCGTGGTCTTGCAGGTTGTTCAGAATTAGTAATGGGTACGGATGACATATCAAGACAGGCGGAAATGTTATATCAAGGTGGGTAGATGTAGGTAAGTAGCTTAGTTATATTTTATGAAAAGGCAATGTACTTATATCACCTTAATGAAGCATAGGTGGTGCGACAGAAATAATTGCATATGGGGCGGTAACTAGCTGGGTTACATTCCTTAAACTGGCGGAGTATATTAGCCAAGGTCAAGGAAACATATTGACCAAAGGCATGATCAAGAGATAAAATGTTACTCTTCCACTATTTGGTTATTATTTACAAAACAATGCACATACTTTGGTTATTTTGAAAAGAACTTTGGTTTATGCATTTTAATGTTGCACATTATGTCACATTAGTATTTTTAAGGGTATTCAAGACCAGAAAATTAGTGCACATTTTATGTTCTAGTGCGTTTCTGAGCTTGGTTTCCCTGGGAAACGGTTTTAATATGTTCATTTATGTATTATATGGGTCAGGTTAAAATTTTAGGTCAAACAAAGTTTGTTTGAATATTTAATCACCCTAAAAGGTCAAAGGGTGTAATTCTTGTTTTATGTTAAACTTTGTTGTGTTTAATTTATTTTTAAGGCATTTTTAGGCCTTAATTTAATTGATTATATGTTTAATAAATATTTCATTAATTAAGGGTATTTCAATCTACCCCCCTTAAAAAGACTTCGTCTCGAAGTCGCTTTACTTAGGTAGGTGTATTAATAACTACCCATATAATCCCATAATGTACATCTATATGATATATCATTTACACACATCATTTTGCGCTTATACAACACATAGCCATCATTTGTGGCGTTAAATCATACATATATGGATATAGGCGATCTATCAGCACCATCATTTCCTATCAGTTCTACAAACCCTGACAACCTCCCCGAGGTGTCCATAACCATACCACCATTCCACATTCCATAACTAATGATTCATTTCGTATCTAGGTGATACCATATGTAATCAATCTACAAGATAGTATAAATATATATATCACAATTATCATAAAGAAAAGTACTACATAGTATAAATATATATATCACAATTATCATAAAGAAAAGTACTACATACATGGATGTAAACACACCATTCCAACAAGTATTTCATAAGATACATACAAACAAGTGCACATCACACACAACAATTAACAACGTACGCCCCGCGTACCACACAACACCAACAAAACGAACAAACAACATCAACAAACAACGTATGCCCCGCATACGAAACAAACCATCAAACAACATCGTATGTCCCGCATACCCACAAAAATACCAACAAACTACTGTATGCCCCGCATACGAAATAACAAATTCAGTGCAAACATGTGCACAACCAAAAGGCTCTACCCCCTTAAAAAGGGTTACGCCCCCGTACCCCACAAGTATTCAATAGCCGCTCCACAAGGAGTGCTGGATACTTGGCTCTCATAGAGTTCTCTAACTCTCATATGGTTCTTCCACCTTTGGAGTAGATTATTCTCATATCAGAGAGACGGGTATGACTCTAGCCCCTCCGGGCTGCAAGGTGAGGCACGTGTTTGTGCTCTCTCCCGAATTCGTTCTAATGGGCCCACTCGCTCCGTACAGAGGTGTAGACCCATGAACATAGGCTCAGTTTGATTCCCTGTATTGTCGTATATCCCATCGTTAGGATTACTAGCATCTTCGTGTATCTTCTCTCATTGACTTTCAGCTTGAGTTGTCATATGACATTGGGTATTATTAGTACTTAGTGTTCTTTGCACCTTTCTTGGTAATACCGAGACGTACTAGCTTTCATGTCTACTTAATAAAGATTGTCATCCATGTCTCCTGGTGGTTTTGTTCCGGAGTAACACATTGTTCATGTTGATATATATTATATCTTCTTCCCGTGTGTCGGGTTAGCAACAACGTTCATATGGTTCTTCCTGCTTCCTCCCAGGGAAATCCATATGTTGTGCCCGTATTAGAGTTCTATAACTTCATCTTCCATTTCACATTATTCTCCTCGAATTTACTCGTCTAAGTTCGCCCACGTATTTATTATTGATAGCTGTTTGTGTTGGTCGCTTCCGCGCGCATCAAATTTCAGTCGATTCGACGGTTTGCTAGTTGTTATAACGTTTATGTTCTTGTTAAAGCATCTGCTAGTATACTAGCTTTGTTTTCCCATTATTGCGTAGTTTCGCGTTTAAGTTCACATCATTTGGTAGAGTCTTCTGGATTGCAAGAACTTGCATGATCCTTATGAGGGTTCTACGTATTATTCGTCCATATGGTGGGTTTCTTGTTTCTGTCATCAGCGTCGTCATCTTCGAAGGGTCTCCTTCTCTTCACTGTGTATCGCCTGCTACTCTGTGTTGTAGGTTCCTGGTTCCTCTAGCCCATTGGTTGAATTGAGGCTCTTCTCGTCCATCTTCGAGGTGATCTGCATCACTGTTCATAGCACGGAGTTGACCACTTCCCGTGTTCCTAACACTACATGTCTACATGCATGGGGTACCATACTGATACATTACTACTTACCCGACTAACTTATTAATAAGTCTGTCAGGCCCACATGCTCCTATCGGAGTGCGGTCGTCCCATGTCTTGTTTAGTAAACTGGTAGCGTCCATCCCACGGCTATTGTGAAGTATTCTATCGTCAATCTCCCTTTTTGATGCATGTCCTTATTGTAGTTCGATGTTAATTAGTTTACGTAGTCGGTTATCTTGTCATAAGTGATACTATGCTAGTGGTATGGGTGATAAAGGTAGTTGAAGACAATATTTTTGTTCCCCGTGCTCATGTCCTTAGTAATACACTAGAGGTAACACTTGGTTGTTAATCAGTTAAATGTTAAATGTTGGTTCGTCTGTGTGGCTGCAATCGGTTCATGTAACATTCGTGCTGAGTAAGCAACGCCAGATCTCATATCCCGATCTCCTTGAGTGCTATACATATTCTTTTTCTACAGGTTTAATCATTATCACATCTCACCTATAATTCCCGATACGGCGTAGGGTAAGTTCTCATACTTGGGTATTCATATTTGTTCCCTGTCCCGTTTAATTGGGTGTATTGTAGATTGTATGACTGCTTGAGCAACTCGGCTCTTCACTTTCCAACCATTCTCATTGACACCCCTCTCGATAAACACGTAATAATCCCTTACGTAGCATAATTAAAATACGTCTTACAGTGGAAGAATAAACAACATTAACCTCACTCGGGTGTCACCTGCAATTACTCGCCCATGCGAGTAACGAAGCAGAAACTAAATCCAACAACCAAAATAAACAGCACTACTAAACCACTGTGATAACGAGATAAATCCTATACATCATACTAAGTCCAAAAACCATAAGCGTCGACAAGTGAGCATCTACCCAATCCCGCACTTCGGCTTTAACGATGAACAACAACCTACAACAATGCCATAAAGGCTCAGCAACAAACGCTGAGTATGCGGGCCCGGACCCTATTGGTCACTTGTCATTTTAACCATCTTGTTATTAGATTGGTTTCATGCTTTACCTGTTTACAGATATAATTAATACAGTAATAATCATGCTTAAACACATAGTCATCCATTCAATCAATACAGTCATTTCATATCACAAACAATAGTTGTATAAACGAACGTATCGGATAGTTACAATACTGTGTATAAATGCCTTAGTGAACAGTTTCCATATTTAATATTATTTGGCCGTCAAGGCCCCATCCATCCAAACCATGTTTAATTAATTACCAGTTGGGCGTCATGTTAGGACAACCCGTATTAACCTTAACAATGGATAGTAGTCCTCCCGTACACACAAAGGTGCTCATGTTGTCAGAGGTCCGGAGGCCCTGGTCGTGCACTTTGCCTCGTAAGGCGTCCATATAAAGTCGTAGCCGTATACCAACAACAGGTACCATCTGACCCACGATCCAATTAGGGCTCGTTGGGAAATTTCCTGGAGCGGAACCCGATCGGGTACCCATCAGTGATCACAAATGCGCAACCAGGTAGTTCGTAAACTACCGGGATTCCTCCCCTCATCTCATACCAATTCTCTCATAGGATTAAGATAAACTCTTAGTTTTATGGAGAATACAATTTATTAATTATCTGCCCAATGGGTCTCACGCATACCTAGAAGTAATCTAGGTCATATTCATGTTCGAGATCCATGCTCTAGAGACCGACATTGTCGTATCCCGTACCTAAGTGTTTTACTTAGGTTATTATATACTTAATATTAATACTAAGGGTATTATATTAAGTAACCATCGTGTCATCACATTAAACGCATATGTATGTTTATATAAGTCGATCTATAGTCGACGTAGTGTTAGTCCCGTAGGACGCTCGCGTATAATTAAATAACACAATAACACACATCGTCACATACACATAACCACACACATAACATACAAGTTATCAAACAAATCCGAGCTCGAGAAATTCCTCAAGACAACCCGGATCAAACCCTCTTTACGTACCGTACACCTTAGACCAAGTATGCGTAGTGTAGTCCACTAAGCTTGTCGAGTGCGTATGTCTGAAATGTGATCTAAAAATACGAGGAACGCTAGGTGTCAATCCACATGACAAATTGACTCGGTATTTCCGAATAATGTCAGTAACCCCAGTATTACATCCCCGGATTTCAACTGTTATTAGTTAAGGTGTTGTTAACCTTAAAACTCCTTATTCGATGTATGTATTAATTCTCGGTTTAACGAAGGAGTTGGTTTAATAAGAACGTCGTAGTTAATGTTTTCGAACGTAAGAGTTTATATTTTTTTCCAACTCGTGGTAGTTTATAAGTGTTACGCTTTCACATAAGTTCATTCGTTCTCGTACATTTAATTCAACTGTTTCATCGCATGCATAGGCACGTATTGTAACCTACAGTTGCATGCATAATAAATTTTATAACCTATGGTTGCATGTATACATGCATTATTTATCGTATAGTATTACTATCCCACCATCCATTATAATATATTGTATTGTATAATCCATTAATCTTGTAATGAACTACATTTGAATTCAAAAACTTATAAGTTATAGTTTATAAACTATTTTTCATGTAATAACCTTCACAATTATATTATATGGTTTCCAACCATAATATATATCCACCCTTATATACATAATTCTCGCATATGTATATATTTATCAATATAGGTAAGTTTCATGAATTATAAAACTCTTGTATTATATGTCACATTTTATCATCTTATATTAGATGATTATTCTCATTAATAGTGTTATATGGTTACAACTTTTATTAAGATCATTATCTTAATATTATGTAACATTTTATGTTGTATAATTCCAAATCCTAAGGTTTATTCAATATTTACCTTAGTTTATAAATCTCATATATTTATAGTTTGTCACATTATTTAATGTGAATATTCTTACTTATATTAATTCCATTTAAACCACATTAATACCATATAATTGTTATAACATTTATAACATTGTAGACCATAGTCTAAAATTCATTTTCCTACCTATATAAATTCGGTACAGCACTATACTTAATTTAAATTTCATTTTGACCACATAACATTATGTAATGTTATACCATATACTAATATCATATAATATGATATCTTTATCTTATTATAATCCATAGTTTTTATACAAAACTATTATTAATTGTCGCATAGGCATAACCATTTAATCTAATTCCCTTATCTTACCATATCTTTATGTTTATTATAAAATCACCCCATTATTTATACCATGTTATATATACCATATAATATAACATTTTTAATTTATAAAAAGTTATAACCTATAGTTATTTATATAAAATAACCGAACAGACCTTAATCTGTTTTAATTTGTTTTCCAGCCCCTTTAGCTTTCCATCTTTACAATTTGACCACATATATAATGTTATGTTATATATATCATATATTATAACATTTTAAACCTTAATATAAATATAACCTATAGTTATATATGTTTTTCATTTCCGAACAGATATATAATCTGTTCTAAATTATTTTTCCACCCACAAACTTTCTATAATTATAATTTGACCCAATTTATAACATATAGTTTTATAATATCATCAAAACTATACATGATACACTTATCTTATTAAAACACCTTATATTATTCTAAAAATCACCAAACTATACCAAAAGGTTATAAATATCATTCCTAACCCATAAACTTTCGGTTATTACACTCCCCCCCCCCCCCCATTTTCTTTTCCAAAGTATAACAATGACATAATAACTATATATTATACATATATAGCTTATTTTATTTCCAAATTCAACCCAATAAAATCCTAAAATTCCTAATAGCCCATGGTGTTTAAAATACCATTTTACACCCTTAAGTTTTGGTAATCTCCATACATACCCCATATGTTATAAAATGTTACAATTAAATACTTATCTTATTATATAACCTTAAATAAATTATTTATGAAATACCCCAAACTTGGTATGTTGTGTAAATGTTAACTATGGTGTTTTAAATGCTAAAAAGTGCCTTAGAAACATAATGAATCATTTAAACCATGGTAAACACAATAAAACCTAAGACAAAACGGTTTGAGCAAAACATGCTCTAAACTTGGAGTGAACTTGGTTAGGGCCCAAAGAGCCTACCAAGACTTGATATGTTTAATTATGACTTTATAAGGCTAATTAAGTCCTTAGGAAACTTTGGTAACATGAAACCAAACAAACACAAATAAATACCTTAAGGTCAATAAAGCAAAAGTGCTCTAAGGTGGGATAAATGTGTATAGGCCTAATGGTCATACCTATGCTTAATTATATTTAATGAACATATTACAATCAATTACTAAAGAAAACCAAGCTTGAAACAGTTAAAATAAAACCAAAATGTGCTTTAAGGAGTCTTAAAGCACGTTTTTGAAAAATTGTCTTGTAATGAGTTTTTTGAATGGCAATGGTCCATCATTACTCTTTAATTACATGTGTACTATATAGTATCACATTTGGGTGGCTATATCAATGGGAAATCAAAAATTTCACTTCTATGTGCCTTGTTTTGGTGAATAGTGTTTTTATAACTAGTTTGTAACATATATGTTATATGATTAAGTTGGTCAACAAAGACCAAAACAACCCTTCTAGCTAAATGGTGGCCAGTTTTTTGAATGTGAGTACCACCATGTAAAAAGCAATTAGGAAAGGAAGGGATGGAAGGTAAAAGGAGAACTTACCTTTTAATAAATATCTTGGTTAAGCAGTTCTATCTTCATTCTCCTTTCCTCCTTCATTTCACACGACCCCAGCCTCCCTTCTTGCTCTCTTTTACGAGCTGATACAGCAACACCACCACCACCATTGTTTCCATATTGAATGCGTTAACTCCTAGCTCCATGGTCCAATTCAATTCCACGACCACCAGTCTTAGTAGGAACAAGCTCTACACTCCTACCTTTTCAAATCTTCAAGAACTTAATTCGGTGCCAAGGAGATTCACCATTGATGGAGCTTGAGCTCACCTTTTCACATATTATTGTTCTCCGTTGCTTCTAGGTAGGAACTCAAAGAAAAACCAAGTTTCCTCTCCCTTTTAGTACATGCCGAAATTAACCCACCAATGGTGTTTTTTACCTTGCTTGTTTTAGCCTCATTTGAATCTTCCAAGGGCTTGGTGGAGTCCTCTCTTGATATATATCAAGCTCTCTTTCCATTCCAAGGTAAAACAATCATGTTCATACCTTAAGATAATATATGTAACTAGGGTTTACAATGAGATAAGCTTAAAGCTTATATACTCATTCACATGTTGGTATATTGTTTAGTTGTTGGCAAGAGGAAATGCCTTACCGGTTTATAAGGAAACAAAGAAGTTTGAGTGAAAAGAGGTAAACATTCTTATCTCAGTGTGGTTTAATGCCTTAGGAGAAATGAGCTTATATTGCTTAGTTAAATGATCTAAGGAGCCAATGGTAATGAGCTAGTAAAATGCTCTCAAGATTTATTAAAGGAATATGTATTGTTGGGTGTAATTTCAGGTCAAAGGCATTATTATGTGGGAAATTCAGTTTTTAAAGGTTTATGCAATTTAAGGGCCTAAGAGCCATGCATTTAAGGGCCTAAGTGCCAAGCAATTTAAGTTATGCCACTATATTGTGATGTAGTGCTTAATGTTGAAGTTTGTGTATAAAATGTGTTTGATGGATTTTAGGTGTTCTTGGATGAAATAAGGTAGAAACCTAAGTGTTTGGATGTGGGTAATATAGAGAAGCTATGGCCAAATTTGGGAAATGTGTAAGAAGTTCTAAGTGTGGTAAGTGAGTTTTGGTGAACTAGGAAGGATTAAAGGTGAATGAAGGTTTTACTTGAGAAGAAAACATGTATTAAGGTGATTTAGAGTGATGCAAGGATTTAGGTGTTGTCTTGGAAGTTCTAGGAATTCAATGGGTGTTTTGTGAATGTATTAAAGTCTTGGAGAAGTTGTTAAGGTTTAGGTAAGGTTGATATCCAAGGAATAAGTGTTGATGAAGTAAGGTTGAAAAGGAATTTAGTTAGTAAGAAAAGAAGTTTGAGAGATGATGATAAGGTGTAGAGTAAACACCTTGGTATTGTGGTCATATAGGTGAAATGCCACCTAAAATCATAAGAAGAAAACATTGTAAGTGTTAGGAATTTTGTGGAGATATAAGTAAAGGTTTAAGGAATAGGAAAATAGTTTTTGTTAGTGTTTAAGATATCTTAAGGGTGTGGTTTTGAAGTGCTAAATGATGTTGAACACATTAAGATGCCTTAGGAGAAGTTTGGTGAAGATTTGGCAAAGTTTTGGTAAGATGGAGCGACCGACCCAGGGGCCGACCCAGTTTTTGGGTCGGTCGAGCCTCTGTTAGATGTTAGGAATGTGTTCGTAATGGTCCGACCCAAAAGGGTGGGTCGGACATGGGTCGGTCGGTCAAGTTTTCAAAGGAAGAAATGTTCGCACGTGGTCCGACCCAGTCGAGTGAGTCGGACGTGGGTCGGACGGGCATGATTATAAGGAAGTAAAGGGTTCTGTATGGACCGACCCAGCTGTGGTCGGACGGTGGGTCGGTGTCGGACCAAAAACATGGTTTAAAAGGTTATGAAATCATATGTGATGATGGGGATTGGTAGTAATGATTTTACAAGGATGTTAAGGCACGTTAGGTGAGTTTTATGACAATAAAGTGGGCTAAAGGTTGTATTAAGATGCGAGAGTAAAACGTGTTAAAAATGTAAAGTTATTTAACCAGTTAACGGGGAAAGTTATAAGCATTAGACTTTAAAACAACATGTTTACCCCAATGTTAATAAAAGAACATGTCATTCAACAGTTTTTTCGAGAATGCTCGAGAAGATAAGTGGACGTGGTAAAGTGGACCCCGGTGACAGGTAATGGTTTTCTTGCAACCTTGTCCTACCGGATTACACCGGCTTGTATGCCAATATGTTTTTCTGAGTGTTTGCCACCTTGTAAGATAAACATGTAACTGATTTATAGTAATTCATTTAAGTGGCGAATATGATTCCGATACCGTTTAACCTCGATGTGTGTGTTAACTTAACTAACCGACTCTAGGATCATACAAGATATCGGCAATCGATTTAACGACCCATACCATGGGATCGTTCTAACCACGGCTATGCGTGAGTTGGTTTGTATATTGTTGCTATGTGCAAGTGTGTGAACCTCCTTTGGGTGATTAACTCGGTTATGATACCGTATGGTTGTGGGTGTGATAGGCTCCAATGAGAGCCCTAACTTTAACTTATGAGCATATGTATGTACTAATGGGGGGAGGAGTCCGGTCTCTTCCGGCCACGCGTGTGAGGATGGGTCGTGCCATTATAGGTTCGACCCTCTGTGTATGTTATGGTTCTTCCCATTGGGTTTCCAACCTTCCCTTTTAGCTTAACCAAAGCTATATTACTGACTCACGTCGGCCACGGGGCATACTAATGGTTATGTTATTTCGGTGTGCTTGGGATTACTATATCCGACACACCTTGGGTATAAGTTAACCGTTCTATATAACCGGACGGTAACGAGATGGTAACGAGCTTAACATGGGATTGGCAAAAATCCCTAGGCTCACATGGTATACTACTATGGTGAAGGTTCCTTGTGAGAACCGATTTTTATGGTGTTATGTAATGTTATGGTGCTATGCAAATTCCCTTGCTATGCTATGGTGTATTCATATATTGGATGTTTTAAATGGATGCGATGTCATCATATGTACGTTGAACAGAAAGGTGTTGATATGTTTATTTTGTGAGAAATGAGATATGTTGTATGATATGAATGTGTGGATCATGGAATGAATCCCAGCTTGTGACAAGAGGCATTAAGGATAACCCGATTGATGGGTACACGTCGTTCGTTAAGGAAGTAGCTCCGTTTAGAGGAGGGCCACTCTAGGGCTTAGAAATCATATGGATGGTTGGTTTAAGTGTGGATGTTTTGGTTATTAGATTGAGCCCATTGAGGCGGAATATTATGTGTTGTATGGATATGGCATGTATGCATGATTTAAATATAATCAACTGCATGCTAAGACGACAATTAGTTGTGCGTGGCCCGGTAGCATGTGGGCTGCGGGATTACCATACCAGCAAAGGTGCTGAGCCCTTGGGGCCACCCTTTCTCTCCTTTTCTATTTCATAAAGGAGCTGGAATCCCGTTCGAGAGTAGGACGGGGCAGATGTTTATACATGGGTAGCCATTTAAATGGCATGAGTATGATAGGCGTAGTAAGACCGAAATTGTTATCGCAGTAGTTGTAAATACTCGTACAGGGGGAAGTGTATGTATTAATAAATGTTGAAGATAGAACGAGGATTGTATTGTGTAGTTGCTCGGGAATCTAGTCCATCAGACCGATACAAATGTACATATATTAGCCTTGTTAGCCACGTAGGTTAGCGGCGTGTAACACCCATTGGAATAAGTAATGTGATGAGTTGATTTCCGCTGCAGATTGTTTGTTATGTGTTTGTTGTTGGATGGGTTTACAAAAAGTGTATCAGAGCGAATATCGCTCTGATGACTGAATTACCGAGCTTAGGAAGTACCGAGTTAGGATTTAAGTACTTTGGTTAAGGGTTGAGTGATAGCGTGAGAGATACGCTAGTAAGGAACTACCAGTGAATACTGGAAACCTATATATCCATCCCCACCCTCCACAATCCCTGTTATATAACTTGGGAAAGAACGCCAGAGAGATGGAAGCTCTCTTACTCGGGGATCCCTCTGGCTGTTATTAAATACCCTTAGGTACGGAGAAACCTGTCATACGTAGATCCCGAAAAACTGGGAATCCCGGAGACGTCTCCATCTGAATAATGTTAACCGCATTTCATAGCAATGAATGAGGATCTTGTTGTATGGAGAATAGAATTTCCGGCAACCTGGGTCGACATGCAGAGCATCGAGAATAACCACTCGCAACGCACCTACCGTGCAACAGGCAAGAAATGGATTAATAACCCCGAGACAAGTTCTACGGAACCACAGTTGATAAATAATACACCAACGTGTACCAAACTGGCAAGGAACTACAACGTAGTGCCCAATACGTGGAACGAGATACAAAGAATACATACTAAGGAAAAGGGGTCTCCCAGAATGGGAACACCCTAGAGAAGTTATTATCAGGCGTAACATCAGTGAGGGCCAACAAGGCCACTGATGACAGTGGGATAAAAACAATACCACAACCGGTATGTGTTGAACCGATGCCAGTTAGCATGGCGCACTTGCCATAGCAAGTGCTACTATAACCGGGCTGTTCAGGAAGTTCGTAACCACTACAAATACTTGGAAAGTACAACACAAGTTAAATGTGAATGTCATAACAGTGGAAGGGCCTGTTAGCCTAACCTCTGTAATTGGAAACACACCATCAGCAAGAAGCTAGACTTGGCTAGGTAGAAGATGTTTTGTGAAACCATGGAAATTTTTCTTTCAAACCTATTTTCACAAACCCTTTTCTTTCAAACCATATTTTCTTTCAAACCAACACTTCTTTCCAACCTTCTTTACACCAAACCCGTTAAAACCAAGGGCAATTGGCAAGGATACAACAGTGGATGACCTTCCCTCGATTAAGTTCGGGAAGCAAGGAATGAATATTGCCGCGGGACAATATAAGGGAGTTGACAACAGAATACTTCACCTAGGCGTGTGACGGACACTACAAGTACCAACTGTGTTTGGACGACCGCACTCCGATAGGAGCATGTGGGCCTGACAGACCTACTTATAGGTTAGTTGGGTAAGTAGTAATGTATCATATGATACCCTATATATGTATACGAGTAGAGTCCGAAACACCGGGAAGTAGTCGACTCCGTCTACGGTCAGCAGTATAAAACAACAGGAGCTAGAAACAAGGAATGCTTGAAGTCAAGGAACTCAGTTCAAGTTAACGAACTAAAGGAATTAGTGAAGTTCCTTTCAAGGAAATGTTTTAAGAGTCAGGAAGTGCAAAGTGCACTGACTGCTATGTAAAGACATCTTTGTGACTTAAGGATCCCCAGGGATAAACATGATAGCTGAAAAGCAGGGCAAGGCCGAATGCCTAATGTGGACACCTTAATGTGCAATGACGGGATGAAATTCCCAGAATGAGTCCTGCATTATTAGAAATGTTTGATCTTTACAGAAGAAGATATAACTGAATGTACCAAAAAGTGTGAAACAAATGTAGGCATAACGTAGCACACCCAGGAGCAATCCTTGAAGGGGTGTTCGCATCAACAATTGTTGAATGAAATGCATGACAAACACAAGGGTTAAATTAACACCCGTTAGACATAAGTTGTCAGGAGACGGACTGGCAAACCTAAGGGCATCCCATGAAAGGAAATATGATGCAACAACCTTGTCATGGATGCCAATACAACCTCTAACCAGGTAATATGGTATAGAGAATACACGTGTGTGGACACCCTACATGAGGGGAGCTCAAGGCAACAGGCTTATAAGCCACAATAAGATGTGTTATGTAAATTTGAGTAAATAGAAATTTATGTGGTACAGGAATAGAGTGGTAAACGAACCACTGCATTAAGAGTGGGGATACCTCTCGATATTGTGAGACCGCAGAAGCGGTAGTTATGTGAATCAAGTTCAGGAATATTGGAGGATGGACCACGTTGTTATTACCCAGGGTGATTTAAATAAAATAACACGAAGAAGTGCTCGTACCAGTTGTGTACGCAGGAAGTGTGATAAGTTGATAGCAATCACCATAGTATGTGAAACTAAATGTGTAGCGAACACGCTCAAGGGAAAAATAGTAGTATATTCAAAAAATCAGCCAAATAGTGGCCAGATAAACCCATATAATGGCGGAAGCTAATATATAGCGGATGCAGTGTAGTTGATGTTATATATGAGTAAGGACACGGTGCGCAATGAGCGACCCGTTGTATGAGGATGGTTAGATGATAAATGGTGAGTAAGCAGAGTTGTGAGTTAACCCCAGTGGAGATACAACATAAGTGATAGCAAATGAACCGAGCAGTAAGCCGGTGGCAAGTGTTAGATGATAAGATTTCAGTGAAAATTCCTATCGCAATCGCATGAGAGTTGCTGTCAAGGTTTACGCCTCTGCACTCTGGTATGACTGAGTGTTTTGGTATTGCACTTGCGCAGTATGATCAAGGGATAGCTAGGAACATAAGCATGGTAATTGTGGAGGAATATGTTATAATGGCCGATGCATACGTAATGCAAGGCCGCAGAATAAAAGAGTACTTGTATAAAACCAATGTGGAGACATGATTAACAGTAAGTGACTACAGTAGCACTAACTGCCAATATCGGTATGGAATATACCCAAATATTGTAAATAGCTGAGAGAGCACTACCACTTGGTAGTAGCTTAATCTCAACCGACAGTTAAGTCGTAGAAGCAAGTCAATCATTGCGAATTACATAGTAATTTATGCTGTAAGCTACTGGAGAAATGGATGGGAAATTGTGAAACTCACCGAATTCGCTCAGGGTAAGAGATACCATGCCGTGTTGAGAACCCATTGTTCCCAAGATAAGGGCAATACATTGGAGATGTACAATATAGTAACAGTAACGAA
Source organism: Limonium bicolor (assembly GCA_023374045.1). NCBI lineage: Eukaryota > Viridiplantae > Streptophyta > Magnoliopsida > Caryophyllales > Plumbaginaceae > Limonium > Limonium bicolor. Next base: position 255,668,942 of record CM041782.1, on the reverse strand, counting down.
TGAGCAAACTATCTATAATTAACAGAATGGCGCAGCAGAAGCCAGTGAGCCCATGCGTCAGATACCGGATATACATTGTGATACGAATGGATGGCTAGATCAGTGCCTAAAAGCCTCACAGGCCAGGACCGAAACCGGTTTATGATTACAACTCCAATGCGAATTCTTAGTTTAGGGACTAAAACCGCCAATATGGTTAGATCCTCTAATCGGAATCCATTGTTAATGGACCGCGTGGAAGTTAAAGTACTTCACGCGGCAGAACATATTAACTAAGCTCATGATTGATTACGTGGGCGTAATCCCTTTTAAGGGGGTAGAGCGCAAAACCACTTAGTGTGTTTTACCGTACAAGTGTACGTGAACTATGTTGTGCATTGCACAAAATAAATTGTTATGATGGTTGGCGCGTGTGTTATATAAACATACGCATTTAATTGTGGTTTAAATTGTGTAATTGCGCACAGAAGATGCGAATACCATTGTGGGAAGTGTGTTTATCTGGTTAACAGTGGTGTGTGAGAGTACAAATGGAAGGGAGTAAGAAACTCCCGGGATCTAAAACCCCGATGGTGCATAAATATAAACCATGTATTGTTTTTGATAAAAAATATGTATATATATACAGTGTTGTGATCTATGAGAGGTACGAGACCGACATAGAACCTAGTGAGAACTAAATTCCCTAGGTAACATGAATTAGGCTGGATTTGGATGATGATTGATAGATGGAGTTCTATCCCTTGGAGATGTAATGATTATGACTATAAGGATTCAAAGATAGAAAATGTACATGCTTGAATTAGTTGTTGGTTTAAATGAGGTGGGAGGTGAAACTTGATTATCATGAGATCAAGGGAAGCCGAACACAAATTGGGGTGGAAAGAATGTTCAACACTGATGCTGATCACATCAGGGTTGGATGACTCTTGAAGCTCCCTGTAAGTGGTCACAACAACCATGTTAAGAAAAATATAAGGAGCAAAATTGGACTTGGAGTTGTGTGGTGTTTTCAAAAGGATTTTCAATTGGTGTTTTTCAAACAATCGATTAATATTTTGAATAAAAGACTTCTTATACTTAACCTAGTAAAAGAGTATTTTTTGTAGTACTTGCTCACGAGCTGAGGACGTATGAGCCTTTGTCTTCGGACCGGTGACATAGAAGTACATTGTTAAAAATTAAGTGAATGTTTTGATCTCCCAAAGGAACGGGGACCAGAAGTGTCCATCGCGACCGGGTTTCTGCGGGATCACAATGTATATGTACTCAACGTGGGATTCGAACCCATGGAGAGATGGAAAAGGTATTTCTGTTTGATATACATGCTATGACAGTTGTTTGGTATGGGTGATAAGGTTATTTGACTTTGATCTCCTAATGTGTTGTGTTACATAGACCTATGTCTAAATGTGGTTTATGTCACCCAGACCTAAGAGTCTGAGGGATATTGTATGGGTGCAAGTGTGGTGAAGGTACCCGGACCATTGAGTCCAAGTTACCATGTGAATATGATATTTTATGTGTAATGTGGATATGTTGCCCGGACCATTAAGTCCGAGGTTGGGATGTAAAGGTGGTTGGTAATGGAAGTTTTTTATGGCTATAGTAATTCCCGTATTCTAATCCATGATGCGAGGAAATGTGAACTTCGGGACGAAGTTCTTTTAAGGGGGGTAGGATTGAAATACCCCAAACCTTGGTATGTTGTAAATGTTAAACTATGGTGTTTAAAGGCTAAAAGTGCCTTAGAAACTAAATGAATCATTTAAACCATGGTAAAACACAATAAAACACCTAAGACACGGTTTGAGCAAAAACATGCTCTAACTTGGAGTGAACTTGTAGGGCCAAAGAGCCTACCAAACTTGATAATGTTATTGATGACTTTATAAGGCTAATTAAGTCCTTAGGAAACTTTGGTAGACAATGAAACCAAACAAAACACAAATAAATACCTTAAGTCCAATAAGAGCAAAAATGTGCTCTAAGCTTGGGATAAATGTGTTATAAGGCCTAATGGTCATACCTATGCCTTAAATTATATGTTAATGAACATATTAAATCATTACTAAAGAACCAAGCTTGAAAACAAGTTAAAACGCACAAATGTGCTTTAAGGAGTCTTAAAGCACGTTTTTTAAAAATTGTCTTGTAAATGAGTTTTGAATGGCTAAATGTCCATCATTACTCTTTAATTAACATGTGTACTAGATAGTATCATTTGGGTGGCTATATCAATGGGAAATCAAAATTTCACTTCTATGTGCCTTGTTATTGGTGAATAGTGATTTTTATAACTATTTGTAACATATAATGTTATAAGTGATTAAGTTGGTCACAAGACCAAACACCCTTCTAGCTAAATGGTGGCCGGTTTTTATGAAGGTGAGTCACCACCATGTAAAAAGCAATTAAGGAAGGAAGGTAGGAGGTAAAAGGAGAACTTACCTTTTAATACAAATATCTTGTTAAAGCAAGTTCTATCTTCATTCTCCTTTCCTCCTTCATTTCACACGACCCCGCCTCTTCTTGCTCTCTTTACGAGCTGATAACAGCCACCAACCCACCATTGTTTCCATCTTTGAATGCTTGTAACTCCTAGCTCCATGGTCCAAATTCAATTCCAAGACCACCATTCTTCTAGTAGGAACAAGCTCTACACTCCTACTTTTCACATCTTCAAGAACTAAATTCGGTGGTGCCAAGGAGATTCACCATTGATGGAGCTTGAGCTCACCTTTTCACATATTATTGTTCTCCTTTGCTTCTAGGTAGACTCAAAGAAAAACCAAGTTTCCTCTCTTTTTAGTACATGGCCGAAATTACCTCACCATGGTGTTTTTACCTTGCTTGTTTTAGCCTCATTTGAATCTTCCAAGGGCTTGGTGGAGTCCTCTCTTGATATATATTCAAGCTCTCTTTCCATTCCAAGGTAAAACAATCATGTTATACCTTAAGATAATATATGTAACTAGGGTTTACCATGAGATAAAGCTTAAGCTTATATACTCATTTCAATGTTTTGTATATTGTTTAGTTGTTGGCAAGGAAGGAATGCCTACGGTTTATAAGGACAAGAAGAAGTTTGAGTGGAAAAGAGGTAACATTCTATCTCAGTGTGGTTTAATGCCTTAGAGAAATGAGCTTATATTGCTTATTAAAAGATCTAAGGAGCCAATGGTGAATGAGCTAGTAAAATGCTCTCAAGGAGTTTATTAAAGGAATATGTATTGTTGGGTGTATTTGCAGGTCAAAGGCATTATTATGTGGGAAATTCAGTGTTTAGGTTTATGCAATTTAAGGGCCTAAGAGCATGCATTTAAGGGCCTAAGTGCCAAGCAATTTAAGTTATGCACTATATTGTGATGTAGTGCTTAATGTGTGAAGTTTGTGTATAAAATGTGTTTGATGGATTTTAGGTGTTCTTGGATGAAATAAGGTAGAAACCTAAGTGTTTGGATGTGGGTATATACTAGAGAAGCTATGGCCAAATTTGGGAAATGTGTAAGAAGTTCTAAGTGTGGTAAGTGAGTTTTTGGTGAACTAGGAAGGATTAAAGGTGAATGAAGTTTACTTGAGAAAAACATGTATTAAGGTGATTTAGAGTGATGCAAGGATTTAGGTGTTGTCTTGGAATTCTAGGAATTCAATGGTGTTTTGTGAATGTATTAAAGTCTTGGAGAAGTTGTTAAGGTTTAGGTAAGGTTGATGCCAAGGAATAAGTGTTGATTAAGTAAGGTGTAACAAGGAGATTTAGTTAGTAAGAAAAGAAGTTGAGAGATGATGATAAGGTGTAGAGTAAAACACCTTGGTATTGTGGTCATTATAGGTGAAATGCCACCTAGAAATCATAAGAGAAACATTGTAAGTGTTAGGAATTTTGTGGAGATATAAGTAAAGTTTAAGGAATTAGGGAAAATAGTTTTTTGTGAGGTTTAAGAATATCTTAAGGGTGTTTGAAGTGCTGATGTTGGAACACATTAAGAGGCCTTAGGAGAATTTGGTGAAGATTTGGCAAAGTTTGGGTAAGATTAGGAGGCGACCGACCCAGGGGCCGACCCAGTTTTTGGGTCGGTCGAGCCTCTGTTAGATGTTAGGAATGTGTCGGTATGGTCCGACCCAAAGGGGGGTCGGACATGGGTCGGTCGGTCAAGTTTCAAAGGAAGAAAATGTTCGCACGTGGTCCGACCCAGTCGAGTGAGTCGGACGTGGGTCGGACGGGCATGATTATAAGGAAGTAAAAGGGTTCTGTAATGGACCGACCCGCTGTGGGTCGGACGGTGGGTCGGTCGGACCAAAAACATGGTTTAAGGTTATGAAATCATATGTGATGATGGGATTGGTAGGTAATGATTTTACAAGGATTGTTAAGGACACGTTAGGTGAGTTTTAATGACAATAAAGTGGGCCAAAGGTTTGTATTAAGATGCGAGAGTAAAACGTGTTAAAATGTAAAGTTATTTAACCAAGTTAACGGGGAAAGTTAGAAGCATTAGACTTTAAAACAAACATGTTACCCCCCAATGTTAATAAAAGAACATGTCATGTCAACAGTTGTTCGAGAATTGCTCGAGGAACATAAGTGGACGTGGTAATGGAACCCGGTGACAGGTATGGTTTCTTGCAACCGTGTCCTACCTACCGGATTACACCGGCTTGTATGCCCATATGTTTTTCTGAGTGTTTGCCACCTTGTAAGATAAAACATGTAATGAGTTTATAGTAATTCATTTAAGTGGCGAATATGATTCCGATACCGTTTAACCTCGAATGTGTGTGTTAAACTTACTAACCGACTCTAGGATCATACAAGAGATCGGCAATCGGATTTAACGACCCATACCATGGGATCGTTCTAACCACGGCTATGCGTGAGTTGGTTGTATATTGTTGCTATGTGCAAGTGTGTGAACCTCCTTTGGTGATTAACTCGTTATGATACCGTATGGTTGTGGGTGTGATAGGCTCCAATGAGAGCCCTAACTATTAACTTATGGCTATGTATGTACTAATGGGGGGAGAGGAGTCCGGTCTGTTCCGGCCACGCGGTGAGGATGGGGTCGTGCCATTATAGGTTCGACCCTCTGTGTATGTTATGGTTTGTCTTCCCATTGGGTTTCCAACCTTCCCTTTTAGCTTAACCAAAGCTATATTACTGACTCACGTCGGGCCACGGGGGCATACTAATGGTTATTTATTTCGGTGTGCTTGGGATTACTATATCCGACACCCTTGTATAAGTTAATCGTTCTATATAACCGGACGGTAACGAGGATGGTAACGACTTAACATGGGATTGGCAAAAATCCCTAGGCTCACTGGTATACTAACTATGGTGGAAGGTTCCTTGTGAGAACCGATTTTTATGGTGTTGTAATGTTATGGTGCTATGCAAATTCCCTTGCTATGCTATGGTGTATTCATTATTGGATGTTTTAAATGGATGCGATGTCATCATATGTACCGTTGAAACAAGAAAGGTGTTTGATATGTTTATTTATGTGAGAAATGAGATTGTTGTATGATATGGAATGTGTGGATCATGGAAATGAATCCCAGCTTGTGACAAGAGGCATTTAAGGATAACGCCGATTGATGGGTACACGTCGTTCGTTAAGGAAGTAGCTCCGTTTAGAGGAGGGCCCTCTATGGCTTAAGAAATCATTGGATGGTTGGTTAAGGTGGATGTTTTGGTTATCGATTGAGCCCATTGAGGGAATATTATGTGTTGTATGGATATGGCTGTATGCATGATTTAAATATAATCAACTGCATGCTAAGATGACAATTAGTTGTGGCGTGGCCCGGTAGCATGTGGGCTGCGGGATTACCATACCAGCAAAGGGCTGAGCCCCTTGGGGGCCACCCTTTCTCTCCTTTTCTATTTCAGGTAAAGGAGCTGGAAGCCGTTCGAGAGTAGACGGGGCAGATGTTTATACATGGGTAGCCATTTAAATGGCATGAGTATGATTGGCGTAGTAAGACCGAAGTTGTTATCGGCAGTAGTTTGTAAATACTCGGTACAGGGGGAGTGATGTATTTAAAAATGTTGAAGATAAACGAGGATTGTCTTGTGTAGTTGCCTCGGGAATCTAGTCCCATCAGACCGATACAAATGTACATATTAGCCTTGTTAGCCACGTAGGTGTTAGCGGCGTGTAACACCATTGGAATAAGTAATGTGATGAGTGAGTTTCCGCTGCAGATTGTTTGTTATGTGGTTGTTGGATGGTGTTTCAATTTAACTTATCTAATTTCATCAAAACCTACCCTTTGGTCAAGGTTAACCTCCTTAATACTGCCTTGACCATTACATTCCCTTATTTACGGTTTTAACCCCTAATTTTCCAGAATTTACAAATTAACCCCAAAACTTTATAAAATCTTATAATTTTTATTTTAAATCCTTTTAACACCTAATTTTTGGCTTTATTCTTATATTGCCCCCAAATTTGATTTAATTATGGTTTAACCCCTTATACTTTGCGGTAATATATATATTTGTTACCTAAAATCTAATTTAAACTTAATATACATAAATAAAATGACCTAAAGTACATGGCCTTATTACAAAAATTAGCTTATAAAATAAAATACACATAAGTGCTCCAAAATACATATGAACTCACGGCCTCACCATATATTTTCCATTAATTACCAATCTTCCACATAAAGTCTTAATTTGACATTTATGTTACTTAATTACTTAAATAAATTTACTAAGTCATTTCCTTAACCACCTAAGGTCAAAATCAGACCATTTAGGCTATGTTCACTCACGACAATTTATATACATAAGCTTAAGCATATATTTTTATATCAAGGTTAAGGTTTTAAGTGATTTACACCTTGATTTAGCAAGGTTAAGACCTTGTTTGGTCTCGGCACCTTAGGGAAAATTTCTCCACAGCTTGATTAAAATGTTTTTATACAGCAAACAAGACATGATTAGTCTCCAAGCACGAGATAACCATGGGAAGTGTTTTAATGCATAAATTCAAGGTAAAAGTTACCATAGAATTCAAAGGCAACAAGGGCTGTTCTTTGGCCTAATTTCTACAGAAGTAAAAGAGCATCAAAAGGTCTCCTAAATGAAGGCTTAAAACCGGAATGACTCAAGCAAGAAGATGGTTAATTTTCACCTTGATTAAGATGCCAAAAATGGAATTTTTGGAATGGATATGGCTATTACTTGTAGATCTTGGTATACCAACTGAATCCACATGAAAAGGAGAAGAAAACAAGACTAAGGATTCAAGGTTTACCACCGGAAATGAAAGGAATGAAGAGGTGTGTGCTTAAAGCACATTTTTACCTTAAATGACTAAGCTTAGAACTTCCCTCCTTCTTCCCTTGCTACAGCCAAGAATACACCTCCTTTTAACCTCCAAAACACACTACATACATGGATGGAAGTGATTGTAGTTTAGCTCAATGGAAAGAGGAAAGAAAGATGAAGAAAATGGACATTTTCATGCCATAGAAGCTTACCTAGAGCATGAGCTCACACCAGCTGGGTTTGGAGTCTCCTTACGGTGAAGGAGGAGTAGAAGAGAGGATTTGGATGTTGAACTCACGGCTGGAAGGAGGTGAGTGAGACAAGAATCCTCATTTTTGCCTTTTATGCCTTTTAATGCTTACTTTGATGTATAATGCTTGATGACTCATTAATAGATAATTTGGGATGTTTAATGGTGAGAATGGAGTCTCTAGGCAGGTGGCAATAATGGCTAGGTAAGGAGGATGGGTCTTGATTAATTAATGTCATTAGAGAAGATTATCATTACTTTTTTAAAGTAAGGATGGTGAGTCACATTCCATTGCTTGGAATTGCTTGGAATCGGCTACATAACAAGGGAAATCAGCCTTAATCAATTGGCAATGGGTGGTCAAGTGGGTAGATAAGCTTGGTTGATTAAAATACTAAAAGTGTACTAATCTCACTTTAATAAAGTAAGGATGATTAGTCATCTTTTTGCAATTGGGAATGGCTGGAGCTAAATTAATAGCCCTTATTTTTTGGTAATGAAGGGTCAAGGTCGAAGGGAAACATTGACCATTGACTAGATTAGAAGATTAAGTGTTATTTTTGCACTTTTTGGTTATTATTCACAAACCAATGCACATATTACTGTTTTTTTGTAAAACTTTGAATTAGACATCTTAATGTGGTACATTATGTCACATTAGTATATTTAAGGGTATTCAAGACCCTGAAATCAAACAAAACTCCTTTTGGAGACAATCTCACAAAAATGTGCTTTAAGGAAGTTTAGTGCACATTTTGTGTTCTAGTGTGTTTCCTGAGCTTGGTTTCCCTTGAAAACGGTTTTAATGTATTCATTTATGAGTTATAAGGCTCAGGACAAACTTTTAGGTCCAACGGAGTTCGGTTGGACATATAATCACCCTAAAGGGTCAAAGGGTGCAATTCTTGCTTTCTGTTAAACATTATGGTGTTTAATTTATCTTGAAGGCATGTTTAGGCCTTAATTTAATTGATTATATGTTTGATAAATGTTTTATTAGTTAGTGGTATTTCACTACGTGCCCAAACGGGTCTTATAAATCCTATAGGTGCATCACAAAGAGATTCTCCATTATCCCATCACTGTAGTAAGTTTCACATCGTGACAAAGCTTTACACGGTTGGTCAACCCCAATCAAAATCGAAATACACACACACTCCTAGTGGAGGTTTCATCGGGACTCGATCCTAAACCTTATTTAACACACACACACTCCCTGAGGGGAGGTGTCATTGGGTCTCGATCCCAAGCCTCATTTAATTCACACACACACTCCCCGAAGGGAGGTGTCATCGGGTCTCAATCCCAAGCCTCATTTTAGACACAAACACACTCCCCGAAGGGGGGTGTCATCAGGTCTCGATCCCAATCCTCATTTAATACACACACACTCCTCGAAAGGGGGGGGGGTGTCACCGGGTCTCGATCCCAAGCCTCATTTAATACACACACATAATGGTTTACCATTCGCATATCTTACTTTTATCAAACATCTCACCCTACACTTCAATCCTTTCTACACATGAAGACCTTAAATACACCTCATTGATCATCCATGGTACACTGAGACATCGATCAATCCACAACACTACCACACAATTATTTCATATTCTGACCACTATAGACCCACAATCAAACATTTATCTCCAACGGGAATATGAATAAATAGAGATAGTTTAGGGTTGTTCCTTTTTCGAAGATGAAATACCCCGTAATTAAAAATAGTGATTAATTAGGCTAATAAGTAATTTATAAGCTTAATTAAGTATAAATAATCATGAGGGAACAAATCCCGAAGGAAACGGATCCTTAAAACGGATTAAAAGCACTAACGAACCTTAAAGCACGTTTTTCGAGGTAACCGGGAAAACGTGTCTTTAAGCGGGTCAAACAGACTCGTAACAATTTTGGTCAACTAAATAATCATTAATAAATATTAGTGAAGCTTTAGAACCAATAAAATCAATAAAACGAGAAATAAGTAAAAATTGTCAAAAACGGGAAGTTGTGGGGTAGAAACATAAATAACTAAAACTTATGTGTCCAATATTGTAAATAAAATTTCAAAACCCATATGGGGGCTGTGTGTGTCCGATTTTATTTCCCCCACACACCCTCTTAATTCCCTTTTCATTTGCAAAAAGACAAAGAAATTAAAAAGTTAAAAGCAAACCTATACTACCCCACTCTATCACTCTCTCTCCTATCTCTATTCTCTTCTTCTCACGTACAGCACCCAACTCAACCCTCACTCTCTGATTTTTCTCCTCCTACCCAGCGACATCAGTGGAGATTTGAGACAACCCATAAAAATACTCCCTTCTCTCCTCTTGTTGAGTGCCCAAACTTGCTCCAAAAATTATAAAAATACCACCATTGTCTTCCTCTCATCAAGAGGAACAATTCCCTCTTTTCAAAATCCGAAAAGGAGCATTTTTGTTTTCATGGGTATGGAGCATTTGGAGTTTCAAGACCACCATTAGAACCACCTTCTTCTCCTTGTTCAATTGAGGTAAAAATATTCTTAAAAACTCCATCTTTTTCAAGCCTTAAGGGCAAAACGAGAATCTAGCTAAACTCTTGTTTGGTTCTCTTGTTATATAGCCGATTTTGGCATTCTTGAAGGGGTTGAAAGTTTGTTCTTGAACCATTCCAAACAGCACTTGCACCCTTGTAAGGTAATGAAATCCCTAAACCCTAAAATGTGCACTAAGCTTTAAAGAATGGGTAGGGTTAGTATGGTGTATTGAAATATGTATATGGATGGGTTGTAGTGTTAGAATTGGTTTACAAACCGGTGAGAGAAGAGAGGAAGAGGAAAGGAAGAAGCAAGAAGGAGGAAAAGAAACTAGTAGAAGAGAACAAGGTAATTATACTCTCCTTTGGGTGACTTAGTAATGAATAATGTAACAGATTTTTAGTAGTACAAATTGGTATTGTAAAATGATAGTGTATTAGTAGTGTAATGTGTAAGCGGATATAAATGTTTTAAACCATTAAAAGATATGTAAAACTTATTGAAACCTAATTGGGATTGGGATGTTTGAGTGCAGGAATTTAATGTTTTTAGTGTGGTATTTGTGTATGAGAGATTGGGTATATTTGTATTGGCTATAAACAGGTGGTGTAGATCATTTACATGAGTGAAATAATGTGGTGAGAGTGTAAAAATATAGGGGAGGTTATGGCAAAATTTACCTAGGATTAGAACTCTTAGTGAACTAGGAGATTAATGTGTGTGTTTGTAACAGATTTTGGTTGAGATAGGTAGAGGGTATATTAGGAGAGATAGTTAATGTAGTTGTAATGTATTAGAGGTGTTAGAAATGACATTAGAAGAGGGAGTTATAGAAGGGGAGTGTTAGTATCAAAATCTGTAGCAAAATGAATTGAGGAAGAAAACAAGGTAAGTGTTGAATAGAAACTTAGAGAATTGTGTATATAAGTTAGTATAGAATTGTGTAATGAATTAGGGAATGAATTAGCATGATTTAGAGTGTTTAAATTGTACTAAAACATGTTAGGATGTATGTAGGAAGATTGGGGAAACAATGGGTGAAATGGGAAAGAAAAACAAGGTCTGTAGCATCGCTTTCGCTACCGTCCGCCCCAGCGTCTGGGTCGGACGGCCTTGAGAACCACAATAAATCTTCTGGAAGGTCGACCAAGGGCCGTGAGTCGGACTTGGGGTCGGACATCAAATTTTTCCTGTGTCGAAGCACCTGACTTCGTCCGACCCAGTCTAGGTCGGACAGTGGTCGGACGGAGCTTGGACACGAGACCGAAACTTTCTGGAATGGTCCGACCCAGAGGAGTATGGGTCGGACGGAATAGTGCTGGTTGGACGGGAATAATTTCAGAGATGAAAATCTACTGGAACGGTCCGACCCAGGGCTTGGGTCGGACGCTGGGTCGGACGACCATAACTTACAAAAAAAAAAACTATAAGCTTATAACTAGTATATATATATAAATATGTATACCCCCTATACATATGTACATATATGTAAGTGAACCATTGTTATGTAATTAAAAGTAAGTAAATAAATGTAAGTATGAATGTAAAGACTTAGTATATAGTTAGGAATGTAAGAGTTTGAGTTAAGATTAATAATAGTTAGATTAATCACTCGATTGCATGTATGTTCTTAGGATTTGATTTGTGACACCTAAGGAACGTTCGGAAACACTACAACGGTGAACGGTATGAATTCCTCATGCCCCATATGCTATCTTGGTTACTCTGATTTGTGTGTTGTGTGCTAATTGATCCCCAAATAAGATAAATGCACGAATTGGAGCTATCATGTTTACTGTGAGTACGTATGGTTATATATTGTTGTATGTTGTCTTTCAATCTTAGTTTGTATATTCATGAAATGTATGATGAATAGAGTGTGTGTATGTATGTTGTATTGTGATGTGAGCGATTGTGATTGCTATTGGACTTCTAACTAATTCATAACAGCTAACCAATCTAACTTAAATTGGTAATTAAATTGGAATGAGTAGAAGTCCGATATAGTTTCATCGCCACGCGTGAGGATGAGGAGACACAAGAGGTTGGATCTGATTCCTGCTCTCTAAACTGGTCCGCGGCCCAAATCCCTTAAGTGGTAGCATCCCGGATTGGTGAGTCAAGTAATCCCGGTGGTGGGACGGTGTAGTCCCCGGGCCGGAGGTCATACCGACTTAACTTGAGTATAAGTAAGTAAGTAAGAATGTAAGTAAAGTAAGTGAAAGTAAGTAAGCGCAACTAACAGAAAGCAAGTGAAATGAGTAAAAGAGTAAACAGCATTCCGATTAACCCGGATGCGTAACTTGGATAACATCGCGAAGGTAAGTATTGTATGCACTATTGTATTGATGCCTTGAATTGTGTAATGAATTGTGTATGCATGTACGTTGTCTGAGAAGCATAATGTATGAAATTAATGAACCGCATGTTTAGTGGTCGTCAAATAGTCGGCGTGCCCTAGCTAGCACGCGGTATATGCGGAGTTCATGCGCATCTTTTGCTGAGCCCCTTGGGGCGATGTTTTTACTACACGCAGGTACAAGAAAGGATGAAGGCTGTGAAGTGATGAAGCTTGTTTCTTTTGTTTTCTTTTTGGATTGTAACCATTGAATGATGAATGGTGTACTATGTAGTACACGGCTGTAGTTTTGATTAGCCGGTGTACCATGGGGTACACCTTTTTGGATATAGAAAGGATGGTGAATTGGTATAGATGAGTAGCCGGTAGAAACTCATTATTTTGGTAGATGGAGAAAGGGAATGTAAATGAATATACTTTAAATACTCGGTGATCCGGTAATGTAAGATGGTTATCTTTCGTATTCAGTAAGCAATGTTTTAGTACTCGGTATACTATGATCATCAGACCGTGACTGTAAGGTAAGTGTACCTAGCTAGCCGTATGGGCAGTTAGCGCGTTGTATCACCCGCTGTAGTAATGGTAGTATTTCCGCTACGAACGATAGATTAACAGGACGTTTAGACGATAAGCATAGGATTAACGGTAGGGGTGTTACAAAAAGTGGTATCAGAGCGTAGTTACGCTCTGATGTCCTAGTTACCGAGCATAGGGGATTACCGAGTTAGGATTTCAACCGTCTTAAACGGATACTTAGAAACCTAACTAGGAACTATCGTTATTAATTACGGATACCCTTGACGTTCTTAGGAACGATACCTTGCTTAAATTCCAAGACCTTTGAGTCATATCTTGCGGAGCCTAATGTAACTGTTAACATTCAGATGTTAGGAAGAGGTCCAGGTCGCCCTAGAGGAGGGGCAATGACGGACCCGGCACACAGACGATAGTTGAGATCGTCGTTGCCACGGTAGCACAGATGCTACCACAAGTAATCCAAGCTATGCAACAGAACCAGCAAAACCAGCAAACTCAAGCGGGGCCAATCCCTCCCCCTCCACCCAGAGAAGCTAACTGGGTAAAAGCTGTAGCGGAACTCCGCCCTCCTTGCTTTAGGGGCGAGAGTGATCCAGCTAAGCTAGAGGCCTACATCTCCGAGATGGAGACAACCTTTGAAACCCTCGAAGCACCTGCTGGAGTTCGAGTTAGAGTTGCAGCCTACTACTTAAGGACGCAGCCATGGATTGGTGGAAACTAATCAAACATGAGCATGTCAACGACCCCACCTTCGATTGGGAGTCTTTTGCATCACTCCTCCGCTCCAAGTACTACCCGACATGTGAAAACCAAGAAGAGGCTAGAGCTGGACGCCTTGAAAATGATAGAGAAGATGTATGTCGACGAGTACTACCGCACCTTCACCTCTATTGTCCGTCTTCTACCCGATCTAGGATACACCGCCAGGTGTTGGTCGATCGCTTCTATGGCGGTCTGAGCCATCGCCTTCAGTACGGTATGGGCTACACACGATTTACCTCCCTGCAGTAAAAAAAATCGGTTAACCCTTAGTATCATTTCAATTCCTTAAATTCCTTGAATCTCTTCCTTATCCTTTCTTAAATGAGAATCCCGGCTAATACCTGAAACTTCAGGAGTGTTATCACGCGGCTTCTTGCGTTGAGATCACTTGCCAATTAAGGGATGAAGAAACCGCGCTGAAGCGCAAGGCCAACAACAAGAACACCAATGGCGAGGAGCAGAACCAGGGTAAAAGCTGGAAAAAAAGAAGGGAAATTTCTTTCAGCAATCCCAAAAGAAATTCCCAAGTGAGAGCATGCCCATGCTGAGCAGGGCAAACCAGTTGAGCTTCTTTAGCTTGGTTCATCTGCACTGGTGGCTGCGAAGCCACTGAGTCACACCCCCTAAGGGTAAACTTCTATTCCTATATTGTATTCTTACAAGTACCGTATCTAGTATATCCACGCACACATGTGCTACCCTCCAACCTCAGGTTCTGGCTCCGGTTTCACCAAACCTTCTCCGATGGCCGCACCTACGTGTGCAGGAAATGCAACCAAGACCATCCCGGCAAGGACTGCTATGGAGAGAAATCAAATGCTACAACTGCCAGAAACCGGGATATACAGCCAATAAATGCCCAGAGAATGCTAAGCCAAAAGGGAACTTCCAAAGCTATAAGCAAAGGGAAGGCAAGGTTGCATCTGGCGATGCACCAGCCCAGCAGGCACCACAGGGACAGGGATCCCGGGGCCTCAGAGGGGTGCGCCTCAGAGGCAGCCTGTCCTTCATGTCATAGACCGTGACGGGTCCGGTTCTAAGTCGGCCTAGGTAATTATACAAACCTTTAATCCTTGGAGTAGCATGACTAAGTATGTAACACCCCTACTACGCACATAACTTTACTTGGAATCGCAGCGGAAAATAAACAACTAACAGTAACTAAACGTTTGGTTCAACATGCCGTCAACCACCCACGTGGCTAACAAGGCTGAATAAATACAATTGTACCGGTCTGATGATCAGACTCCCGAGCATAGAACTAATAACCATATATATACATCAACATAATACCGAGTGTTTACATAAATCCTTCACCGTATACCGTCACTGTAACCATATATCAAGTGTATAACACGCCACGGAGCACAGGCGCATCCCGGGCAATCATCCAAAAGTACTCCAAAAGTAATACTACACCCTAGGATCTAGAGCCACTCCGCTTCTTCGATCCTCATCCTGCATAAAAGAAATATGGATCCCCCGAGGGGGTCAGCAACCCTTGGCTGGCATGGTTAACGCGCAGCCCATCGACTACCGGAATGCGCGCAACTATTTGTCATGATGACATGGTATTTATTTTAAACACACAACTCATACATATATAACATAACATGGGTATTGTACACATCATAACACACTTCACAAACATACAATTCCTTTTAGGAAGAGAACCAACACAATTAGTCCCCATTGAGAGCCTAGAGAATGTTGCCACGCTCATACTTAGCTCGTTACATAACTCGTTACCGTCCGGTTATTGATCGTTAACTTAACACAAGGTGCCTCGATATAGTGATCCAAGCACACCGAAATAACATAGTATGCCCCTGTGGCCAGACGTGAGTCAGTAAAATAGCCTTGGTTAAGCTAAAGGGAAGGTTAGAAACCAAATTGGAAACTTAACCATAACATACAGAGAGAATCGAACCGGTTATGACATCGACTCCCATACTCACCGCGTGGCCGGAACAGACCGGACTCCTCACTTCCCCCTAGAGCTGAGCTCACACCAGCTGGGTTTGGAGTCTCCTTACGGTGAAGGAGGAGTAGAAGAGAGGATTTGGATGTTGAACTCACGGCTGGAAGGAGGTGAGTGAGACAAGAATCCTCATTTTTGCCTTTTATGCCTTTTAATGCTTACTTTGATGTATAATGCTTGATGACTCATTAATAGATAATTTGGGATGCTTAATGGTGAGAATGGAGTCTCTAGGCAGGTGGCAATAATGGCTAGGTAAGGAGGATGGGTCTTGATTAATTAATGTCATTAGAGAAGATTATCATTACTTTTTTAAAGTAAGGATGGTGAGTCACATTCCATTGCTTGGAATTGCTTGGAATCGGCTACATAACAAGGGAAATCAGCCTTAATCAATTGGCAATGGGTGGTCAAGTGGGTAGATAAGCTTGGTTGATTAAAATACTAAAAGTGTACTAATCTCACTTTAATAAAGTAAGGATGATTAGTCATCTTTTTGCAATTGGGAACGGCTGGAGCTAAATTAATAGCCCTTATTTTTTGGTAATGAAGGGTCAAGGTCGAAGGGAAACATTGACCATTCACTAGATTAGAAGATTAAGTGTTATTTTTGCACTTTTTGGTTATTATTCACAAACCAATGCACATATTACTGTTTTTTTGTAAAACTTTGAATTAGACATCTTAATGTGGTACATTATGTCACATTAGTATATTTAAGGGTATTCAAGACCCTGAAATCAAACAAAACTCCTTTTGGAGACAATCTCACAAAAATGTGCTTTAAGGAAGTTTAGTGCACATTTTGTGTTCTAGTGTGTTTCCTGAGCTTGGTTTCCCTTGGAAATGGTTTTAATGTATTCATTTATGAGTTATAAGGCTCAGGACAAACTTTTAGGTCCAACGGAGTTCGGTTGGACATATAATCACCCTAAAGGGTCAAAGGGTGCAATTCTTGCTTTCTGTTAAACATTATGGTGTTTAATTTATCTTGAAGGCATGTTTAGGCCTTAATTTAATTGATTATATGTTTGATAAATGTTTTATTAGTTAGGGGTATTTCACTATTGCCCAAACGGGTCTTATAAATCCTATAGGTGCATCACAAAGAGATTCTCCATTATCCCATCACTGTAGTAAGTTTCACATCGTGACAAAGCTTTACACGGTTGGTCAACCCCAATCAAAATCGAAATACACACACACTCCTAGCGGAGGTTTCATCGGGACTCGATCCTAAACCTTATTTCACACCACACTCCCTGAGGGGAGGTGTCATTGGGTCTCGATCCCAAGCCTCAT
This sequence comes from Limonium bicolor, assembly GCA_023374045.1. Taxonomy (NCBI): domain Eukaryota; kingdom Viridiplantae; phylum Streptophyta; class Magnoliopsida; order Caryophyllales; family Plumbaginaceae; genus Limonium; species Limonium bicolor. The sequence goes on along the minus strand of CM041782.1, from coordinate 255,651,951 downwards.
TTAATTCACACACACACACACACACTCCCCGAAGGGAGGTGTCATCGGGTCTCAATCCCAAGCCTCATTTTAGACACAAACACACTCCCCGAAGGGGGGTGTCATCAGGTCTCGATCCCAATCCTCATTTAATACACACACACTCCTCGAAGGGGGGGTGTCACCGGGTCTCGATCCCAAGCCTCATTTAATAACACACATAATGGTTTACCATTCGCATATCTTACTTTTATCAAACATCTCACCCTACACTTCAATCCTTTCTACACATGAAGACCTTAAATACACCTCATTGATCATCCATGGTACACTGAGACATCGATCAATCCACAACACTACCACACAATTATTTCATATTCTGACCACTATAGACCCACAATCAAACATTTATCTCCAACGGGAATATGAATAAATAGAGATAGTTTAGGGTTGTTCCTTTTTCGAAGATGAAATACCCCGTAATTAAAATAGTGATTAATTAGGCTATAATAAGTTTATAAGCTTAATTAAGTATAAATAATCATGAGGGAACAAATCCCGAAGGAAACGGATCCTTAAAACGGATTAAAAGCACTAACGAACCTTAAAGCACGTTTTTCGAGGTAACCGGGAAAACGTGTCTTTAAGCGGGTCAAACAGACTCGTAACAATTTTGGTCAACTAAATAATCATTAATAAATATTAGTGAAGCTTTAGAACCAATAAAATCAATAAAACGAGAAATAAGTAAAAATTGTCAAAAACGGGAAGTTGTGGGGTAGAAACATAAATAACTAAAACTTATGTGTCCAATATTGTAAATAAAATTTCAAAACCCATATGGGGGCTGTGTGTGTCCGATTTTATTTCCCCCACACACCCTCTTAATTCCCTTTTCATTTGCAAAAAGACAAAGAAATTAAAAAGTTAAAAGCAAACCTATACTACCCCACTCTATCACTCTCTCTCCTATCTCTATTCTCTTCTTCTCACGTACAGCACCCAACTCAACCCTCACTCTCTGATTTTTCTCCTCCTACCCAGCGACATCAGTGGAGATTTGAGACAACCCATAAAAATACTCCCTTCTCTCCTCTTGTTGAGTGCCCAAACTTGCTCCAAAAATTATAAAAATACCACCATTGTCTTCCTCTCATCAAGAGGAACAATTCCCTCTTTTCAAAATCCGAAAAGGAGCATTTTTGTTTTCATGGGTATGGAGCATTTGGAGTTTCAAGACCACCAGTAGAACCACCTTCTTCTCCTTATTCAATTGAGGTAAAAATATTCTTAAAAACTCCATCTTTTTCAAGCCTTAAGGGCAAAACGAGAATCTAGCTAAACTCTTGTTTGGTTCTCTTGTTATATAGCCGATTTTGGCATTCTTGAAGGGGTTGAAAGTTTGTTCTTGAACCATTCCAAACAGCACTTGCACCCTTGTAAGGTAATGAAATCCCTAAACCCTAAAATGTGCACTAAGCTTTAAAGAATGGGTAGGGTTAGTATGGTGTATTGAAATATGTATATGGATGGGTTGTAGTGTTAGAATTGGTTTACAAACCGGTGAGAAGAAGAGAGGAAGAGGAAAGGAAGAAGCAAGAAGGAGGAAAAGAAACTAGTAGAAGAGAACAAGGTAATTATACTCTCCTTTGGGTGACTTAGTAATGAATAATGTAACAGATTTTTAGTAGTACAAATTGGTATTGTAAAATGATAGTGTATTAGTAGTGTAATGTGTAAGCGGATATAAATGTTTTAAACCTTTAAAAGATATGTAAAACTTATTGAAACCTAATTGGGATTGGGATGTTTGAGTGCAGGAATTTAATGTTTTTAGTGTGGTATTTGTGTATGAGAGATTGGGTATATTTGTATTGGCTATAAACAGGTGGTGTAGATCATTTACATGAGTGAAATAATGTGGTGAGAGTGTAAAAATATAGGGGAGGTTATGGCAAAATTTACCTAGGATTAGAACTCTTAGTGAACTAGGAGATTAATGTGTGTGTTTGTAACAGATTTTGGTTGAGATAGGTAGAGGGTATATTAGGAGAGATAGTTAATGTAGTTGTAATGTATTAGAGGTGTTAGAAATGACATTAGAAGAGGGAGTTATAGAAGGGGAGTGTTAGTATCAAAATCTGTAGCAAAATTGAGAGAAAACAAGGTAAGTGTTGAATAGAAACTTAGAGAATTGTGTATATAAGTTAGAATAGAATTGTGTAATGAATTAGGGAATGAATTAGCATGATTTAGAGTGTTTAAATTGTACTAAAACATGTTAGGATGTATGTAGGAAGATTGGGGAAACAATGGGTGAAATTGGGAAAGAAAAACAAGGTCTGTAGCAGCTTTCTGCTACCGTCCGACCCAGCATCTGGGTCGGACGGGCCTTGAGAGACGACAATAAATCTTTCTGGAATGGTCCGACCAAGGGCCGTGAGTCGGACTTGGGTCGGACATGCAAAATTTTTCCTGTGTCGAAGCACCTGACTTCGTCCGACCCAGAATCTAGGTCGGACAGTGGGTCGGACGGAGCTTGGACACGAGACCGAAACTTTCTGGAATGGTCCGACCCAGAGGAGTATGGGTCGGACGGAATAGTGCTGGGTTGGACGGGAATAATTTCAGAGATGAAAATCTACTGGAACGGTCCGACCCAGGGCTTGGGTCGGACGCTGGGTCGGACGACCCATAACTTACAAAAAAAAAAAAACTATAAGCTTATAACTAGTATATATATATATGTATACCCACCTATACATATGTACATATATATGTAAGTGAACCATTGTTATGTAATTAAAAGTAAGTAAATAAAATGTAAGTATAGGAATGTAAAGACTTAGTAAATATGAGTTAGGAATGTAAGAGTAGTTGAGTTAAGATTAATAATAGTTAGATTAATCACTCGATTGCATGTATGTCTTAGGATTTGATTTGTGACACCGAAGGAACGTTCGGAAACACGTACAACGGTGAACGGTATGAATTCCTCATGCCCCATATGCTATCTTGGTTACTCTGATTTGTGTGTTGTGTGCTAATTGATCCCCAAATAAGATAAATGCACGAATTGGAGCTATCATGTTTACTTGTGAGTACGTAGTGTTATATATTGTTGTATGTTGTCTTTAAATCTTAGTTTGTATAATTCATGAAATGTATGAATGAATATGAGTGTGTGTATGTATGTTGTATTGTGATGTGAGCGATTGTGATTGCTATTGGACTTCTAACTAATTCCTAACAAGCTAACCAATCTAACTTAAATTGGTAATTAAATTGGAATGAGTAGAAGTCCGATATAGTTTCAGCCACGCGTGAGGATGAGGAGACACAAGAGGTTGGATCTGATTCCTGACTCTTAAACTGGTCCGCGGCCCAAATCCCTTAAGTGGGTAGCATCCCGGATTGGTGAGTCAAGTAAATCCCGGTGGTGGGACGGTGTAGTCCCCGGGCCGGAGGTCATACCGACTTAACTTGAGTATAAGTAAGTAAGTAAGAATGAGTAAGTAAAGTAAGTGAAAGTAAGTAAGCGCAACTAACAGAAAGCAAGTGAAATGAGTAAAAGAGTAAACAGCATTCCGATTAACCCGGATGCGTAACTTGGATAACATCGCGAAGGTAAGTATTGTATGCACTATTGTATTGATGCCTTGAATTGTGTAATGAATTGTGTATGCATGTACGTTGTCTGAGAAGCATATATGTATGAAATTAATGAACCGCATGTTTAGTGGTCGTCAAATAGTCGGCGTGCCCTAGCTAGCACGCGGTATATGCGGAGTTCATGCGCATCTTTTGCTGAGCCCCTTGGGGCGATGTTTTTACTACACGCAGGTACAAGAGAAGGATGAAGGCTGTGAAGTGATGAAGCTTGTTTCTTTTGTTTTCTTTTTGGATTGTAACCATTGAATGATGAATGGTGTACTATGTAGTACACGGCTGTAGTTTTGATTAGCCGGTGTACCATGGGGTACACCTTTTTGGATATAGAAAGGATGGTGAATTGGTATAGATGAGTAGCCGGTAGAAACTCATTATTTTGGTAGATGGAGAAAGGGAATGTAAATGAATATACTTTAAATACTCGGTGATCCGGTAATGTAAGAAGGTTATCTTTCGTATTCAGTAAGCAATGTTTTAGTAGCTCGGTATACTATGATCATCAGACCGTGACTGTAAGGTAAGGTAAGCCTAGCTAGCCGTATGGGCAGTTAGCGGCGTTGTATCACCCGCTGTAGTAATGGTAGTATTTCCGCTACGAACTGATAGGATTAACAGGACGTTTAGACGATAAGCATAGGATTAACGGTAGGGGTGTTACAAAAAGTGGTATCAGAGCGTAGTTACGCTCTGATGTCCTTAGTTACCGAGCATAGGGGATTACCGAGTTAGGATTTCAACCGTCTTAAGACGGATACTTAGAAACCTAACTAGGAACTATCGTTATTAATTACGGATACCCTTGACGTTCTTAGGAACGATACCTTGCTTAAATTCCAAGACCTTTGAGTCATATCTTGCGGAGCCTAATGTAACTGTTAAACATTCAGATGTTAGGAAGAGGTCCAGGTCGCCCTAGAGGAGGGGGCAATGATGGACCCGGCACACAGACGATAGTTGAGATCGTCGTTGCCACGGTAGCACAGATGCTACCACAAGTAATCCAAGCTATGCAACAGAACCAGCAAAACCAGCAAACTCAAGCGGGGCCAATCCCTCCCCCTCCACCCAGAGAAGCTAACTGGGTAAAAGCTGTAGCGGAACTCCGCCCTCCTTGCTTTAGGGGCGAGAGTGATCCAGCTAAGCTAGAGGCCTACATCTCCGAGATGGAGACAACCTTTGAAACCCTCGAAGCTCCTGCTGGAGTTCGAGTTAGAGTTACAGCCTACTACTTAAAGGACGCAGCCATGGATTGGTGGAAACTAATCAAACATGAGCATGTCAACGACCCCACCTTCGATTGGGAGTCTTTTGCATCACTCCTCCGCTCCAAGTACTACCCGGAGCATGTGAAAACCAAGAAGAGGCTAGAGCTGGACGCCTTGAAAATGATAGAGAAGATGTATGTCGACGAGTACTACCGCACCTTCACCTCTATTGTCCGTCTTCTACCCGATCTAGGATACACCGGCCAGGTGTTGGTCGATCGCTTCTATGGCGGTCTGAGCCATCGCCTTCAGTACGGTATGGGCTACACACGATTTACCTCCCTGCAGGTAAAAAAAATCGGTTAACCCTTAGTATCATTTCAATTCCTTAAATTCCTTGAATCTCTTCCTTATCCTTTCTTAAATGAGAATCCCGGCTAATACCTGAAACTTCAGGAGTGTTATCACGCGGCTTCTTGCGTTGAGATCACTTGCCAATTAAGGGATGAAGAAACCGCGCTGAAGCGCAAGGCCAACAACAAGAACACCAATGGCGAGGAGCAGAACCAGGGTAAAAGCTGGAAAAAGAAGAAGGGAAATTTCTTTCAGCAATCCCAAAAGAAATTCCCAAGTGAGAGCAGTGCCCATGCTGAGCAGGGCAAACCAGTTGAGCTTCTTTAGCTTGGTTCATCTGCACTGGTGGCTGCGAAGCCACTGAGATCACACCCACCTAAGGGTAAACTTCTATTCCTATATTGTATTCTTACAAGTACCGTATCTAGTATATCCACGCACACATGTGCTAACCCTCCAAACCTCAGGTTCTGGCTCCGGTTTCACCAAAACCTTCTCCGATGGCCGCACCTACGTGTGCAGGAAATGCAACCAAGACCATCCCGGCAAGGACTGCTATGGGAGAGAAATCAAATGCTACAACTGCCAGAAACCGGGACATACAGCCAATAAATGCCCAGAGAATGCTAAGCCAAAAGGGAACTTCCAAAGCTATAAGCAAAGGGAAGGCAAGGAGGTTGCATCTGGCGATGCACCAGCCCAGCAGGCACCACAGGGACAGGGATCCCGGGGGCCTCAGAGGGGTGCGCCTCAAGGCAGCCTGTCCTTCATGTCATAGACCGTGACGGGTCCGGTTCTAAGTCCGGCCTAGGTAATTATACAAACCTTTAATCCTTGGAGTAGCATGACTAAGTATGTAACACCCCTACTACGCACATAACTTTACTTGGAATCGCAGCGGAAAATAAACAACTAACAGTAACTAAACGTTTGGTGCTACAATGCCGTCAACCACCCACGTGGCTAACAAGGCTGAATAAATACAATTGTACCGGTCTGATGATCAGACTCCCGAGCATAGAACTAATAACCATATATATACATCAACATAATACCGAGTGTTTACATAAATCCTTCACCGTATACCGTCACTGTAAACCATTATAATCAAGTGTATAACACGCCACGGGAGCACAGGCGCATCCCGGGCAATCATCCAAAAGTACTCCAAAAGTAACTACACCCTAGGATCTAGAGCCACTCCGCTTCTTCGATCCTCATCCTGCAGTAAAAGAAATATGGATCCCCCGAGGGGGTCAGCAACCCTTGGCTGGCATGGTTAACGCGCAGCCCATCGACTACCGGAATGCGCGCAACTATTTGTCATGATGACATGGTATTTATTTTAAACACACAACTCATACATATATAACATAACATGGGTATTGTACACATCATAACACACTTCACAAACATACAATTCCTTTTAGGAAGAGAACCAACACAATTAGTCCCCATTGAGAGCCTAGAGAATGTTGCCACGCTCATACTTAGCTCGTTACATAACTCGTTACCGTCCGGTTAGATTGATCGGTTAACTTAACACAAGGTGCCTCGGATATAGTGATCCAAGCACACCGAAATAACACATAGTATGCCCCTGTGGCCAGACGTGAGTCAGTAAAATAGCCTTGGTTAAGCTAAAGGGAAGGTTAGAAACCAAATTGGAAACTTAACCATAACATACAGAGAGAATCGAACCGGTTATGACATCGACTCCCATACTCACACGCGTGGCCGGAACAGACCGGACTCCTCACTTCCCCCGTTAGCCCTTGTTAGTAGTTCATCATTGAACACAACAAACAATTCACAATCGTAGGTCAAGTCTTGTTAGACACGCACAAGGGAAGAGAGAGCCATACTCAACAACATAATGATATTTAACAACGGTAAACTCTTTTACATGGTTTAATCTTACAAAGTCATAAACACACAGAAAAGCAAACAACACACAAGCCGGTGTAAACCGGTAGGCAACAGACTGCAAGAAAACCATACCTTGGTCCTTGCCTCGACTGATTTCCACCTTGAGAGAATCCTAAACACATTAGTAACGTCGGTTAATTATTTATTTAACTTCAAACTTACTAAGTATTTAACATGATTGTATGACATGTTTTATTGTCTATTTTACCCAGGTTACCTTCATTATACACCCTAGGGTTAACTTCATAGGTCACATTCTTTTCTGTTTTTTTTTTACAAGTTTAGGTCCGACCGGACTTGCCGACCGGACTTGTCCATGTCCGGTCGATTCCAGAGAGTTTCTCCTCTTCGGAAATTTAGCCCGACCGGACTTGCCAAGTCCGGTCCTATGTCCGGTCGATTCCAGTAACTCAATCCGTACACAAATTACAGGCCCGACCGACCTTGCAAGTCCGGTCCCAAGGTCGGTCCATTCCAGAAGCCAATTCTCGCAGGGTAAACTGGGCCCGACCGAACTTGCAAGTCCGGTCGCAAGTCCGGTCTGCCCCAAATCTTTGTTTTCCTTTTTACATTCAACTCCAAACTTCACCCCATATAACCTAGTACCCCCTAACCTCATTTGGGCACTTCAAATACAACTTAAGACATCCTTAAACACACATAAAACTCATTTTCTAATTCCTTAATCCTTTACTTATTTCTTCACAAAATTCCTAACACTTACAATATTTTCTCCTAGTTTTTCAAGTGGTGTTTCATACCTAAGATAACTACTATCCCAAAAGCTTTCTCCTTATTTTAACATCGTCTCCCAAGCATCATCTCTCACAACTAATTCCTTATATCCTTCTTGAAAATTCTTTTCCAAGTTTACACTTTCTCTTATTACCAAAGTTTGCCTAAGTATTTACCTAAGTCCCAAAGTGGCTTTGGTACTTGCTAGAACCTCAAGATCATGTCTAAGTCCTTATTACACTCTAGAACACTTCCTTTCAAAATTCCTTTACAACATCTTGAACTCCTTATTCATTTCCTACATTTTCTAACTCACCAAACCTTATGTAAACACTTAGAACTTCTTACTTCTTACCTAAATTTTGACATGGATTCCCCTAGAACATTACTAAGCCTAAACACTTTGTTTTCTCCATCAAACACACAAAAACATCTAGAACACTTTCTTACACAACTTCACCCAATTCACACTACATCACAATATAGTGCATAATTTAAATTGCATGGCACTTAGGCCCTTAAAATGCATGGCTCTTAGGCCCTTAAGATGCATAAATCATAAACACTGAATTTCCACAATATATTTGCCTTTAACCTGCAAATACACTCAACAACACATATGTCTTTTACTAAGCTCTTGAGAACACTATACTAAGTCATTCACCATTTGCTCTTTAGGTAGTTTTAATAAGCATTTATAAGCTCATTTCTCCTAAGGCATTAAACAACATAAGGTTAGTAGATTTACCTCTTTTTCCAAACAACTTCTTTCTTGTTTCCTTTAAAAATTGGTAAGGTGTTTGATTCTTTGACAAGTTCTATACCATATACAAACATTATAATGAGTATTCAAGCTATAAGCTTCATCTCATTGTAAACCCTAATTTTACATTGTTTCCAAAACATTAATGTAGTTGTTTTACCTTGATCTTTGAAGAGAGTTTGTATATATAACAAGAGAGGACTCCACCTAGTCCATGAAGAGTTGAAATGAAGCTAGAACAAAGTCACACAAAGAGCTATATCAATGTGTATTTTCGGTCAAGGTAAAAACATGGAGGAAACATGATTTTTCTTTGAGATTCCTTACCTAGAAGCAAAGGAGATCAACAATATGTCAAAATACAAGCTCAAGCTCCTTCAATGGTGGAACACCTTGGCACCGAAATGGGGCTCTTGGAGATTTGAGTAGATAGGAATGAAGAGCTTGATGAGAGGAAGAGATTGGTGGTCTTAGAATTTGATTTGGACAAGTGAGCTTGATTTAGCAAGAGGTCAAAGGTGGAGTTCTAATGGTGGTAGTAGTATTACCGTGAGAGAACAAGGAAGAGAGGTAGAAGATGGTGTTTGGAAACCGTGGGAATGAAGGAAAGAAATGAGAATGAGATAGGATTTGCTTTTAAGAAGATATTTATGCTTATAAAGTAAAAAGTAAGTTTAATTAATTTTCTTTACTTACTTATTTTATCAACTAAAGGGTGGTGAGTCACACACTTAGAAAACCGGCCCCCTTTATTAGTATGAGGGTATTTTAGTCTTTGTTTGTCAATTTAATTACTTAATACAACATATGTTATAAACTAGCTTATAAAAAGCACTATTCACCTAAACAAGGCACTTAGAAGTGAAATTTTTGATTTCCCATTAATATAGCCACCCAAATGTGATACTATATAGTACACATACATATTTAAGAGTAATGATGGACATTTAGCCATTCAAAACTCATTTACAAGACAATTTTTCAAAAACGTGCTTTAAGACTTCTTAAAGCACATTTTGTGTTTTAACTTGTTTTCAAGCTTGGTTTTCTTTGGTAATTGGTTTAATAAGTTCATTAGTATATAAATGAGGTCTCGGTAAGCTCATTAGGTCTTAACCAAGTTTATCCCAAGCTTAGAGCACATTTTGGCTCTTATTGACTTTAAAGCACATTTTGTGTTTCCTTTTGTTTAAATTTGTTTACTAATGTTCCTAAGACTCTTTTTAGTCTTATTACACCATATTTAGGTGTTTAAACAACATAACTAGGTTTGGGGTATTTCAAAGTAGTAGAGTAACTGTTGAATGAATGCATGAGTAAATAAAATGAAGTGCGTATTGAGCATGAAATGAAGTAGTTGAAACTAGTACTCACCGTAGATGAAATTTGTAACCATAGGAAGCTTTAGTATCTGTTATCTGATACCGGTAAATCTGAATCAAGAAGAGACCGACCTCACCAACCACTACTACACCAACGAACAGTGTCAGGTCATCCGACCTGGTATGATCTTACTAAGGGGATACCTGACACCCGAAGCGCAAATCTCAATCATTCAATGATGCAACGAGCTAGGAACGGGTCAAGGAGGATTTTACACACCCGAATTCCCCGGTGGAGCGAAGATGAAACTGAAGATGATGTGCTTGGGAAAGGATAGGAATCCTTATACCAAGACATACCAGGAGACACGAACACAAGATGGAGCAACGCCACCGACAATACCTCCAGTGTTTCAGACACTTGTCACACAAGCAGTAGAACTTGCACAGTAATGTGAACATGATCCGATCCCCGCACTGGAAGCGGACCTCTGTATCGTCAACTTCTACGAGAAAGAAGGACGACTTGGGTTACACCAAGACAAGGACGAGACAGCGGAATCTCTTGAACAAGGAGTGCCCGTAGTGTCTTGGTCATTGGTGATGACGCCATATTCTTGTATAGCGAGCAGAAGCGTGTGGACCTCGCACAGAAATTGGTATTGAGATCAGGAGATGTCCTAATCATGGGTGGAAACTCCAGGATGCTGTATCATGGGATCAACAAGATCAAACAGAATACGGCACCACCGGCAATAATCAATGCCACACACATGAAACCAGGACGCCTGAACCTTACCTTTAGGAAGTATTAAATTCATAGTATCATGTAATCTATTAGTAACGTGTATTAGAGACACAGAATGTATGATGGTTGGTTTATCAATAAGAGCAGTGTTGATTTAATTCCACTTGTGTCCACCATCAATACTTATCCAATTGTGAATCCAATAGGTTGTGGACTCTGTACCGAAGGTAACCTGAGTATCCTCACCGAAGCACAAGCCGGCAGAAGTGGCACCATCTTAACGGGAACTTTCCCAGTAAATGGCATTGATGCCAATGTGTTATTCGACTCCGGCGCCTCTCACACTTTCGTATCACCATCTTTTGTGAAGAGGTTGAAGCTAGATGCGGATGAGCTGCCGAATTTTATGGTTACTCTCCCATCCAAGGAGCGAGTGAAGTGCACCAAATACTACCAATCAACCACCATAGAAATAAAAAATGAAGTGTTTCCCATCTCCTTCATCGAGTTTAATGGATTGGGATTCGACTTAATCATTGGAATGAATTGGTTGGAGCGGCACAAGGGTAGAATCCTCTGCGCCGAGCACCGGTTGCTGCTCAAGAGTCCTTCTAGGGTTATTGTATCTTACCGCCAGAGACCGAGAGAGCCTTCGACCACACTTATATCTGCTATGGCTATGTATTGGGAGCTCAGAAAGGGCCACGAAGTATATCTGTGTTATGTACAAGACCTGGAAAGAGATCCAGAGTTCAGTGAAGAAGTACCCATTGTATCTGAATTCCATGATGTATTCCCTAATGAGCTACCCGGCATGCCACCACCGAGAGCAGTGGAGTTTGAAATTGACCTCTTGCCAGGTACCGGTCCCATTGCTAGGGCACCGTACCGTATGGCACCTGCGGAAATGACTGAATTGAAAGAGCGGTTATATGACTTACTCGACAAAGGGTTTATACGCCCGAGCGTATCACCCTGGGGAGCACCGGTCCTCTTTGTGAAGAAGAAGGACGGTAGCCTCCGACTGTGTATTGACTACCGCGAGATGAATGCGGTTATAGTAAAAAATAAATACCCATTGCCATGCATCGACAACCTATTCGACCAGCTGAAAGGAGCCTCAGTCTTCTCCAAGATCGACCTCTGTTCTGGGTATCATCAGATTGCAATCAAAGAGCAAGACATCGAGAAAACGACATTCCGTATCAGATATGGCCACTACGAATTCACGGTGATGCCATTCGGTTTGTCAAATGCACCAGCTAAATTCATGGACCTCATGAATCGTCTATTCAGTGAACAGTTGGACACTTCGGTTGTTGTTTTCATCAACGACATCCTAGTATACTCAAAATCAACAGAGGAACATGAAATTCACTTGAGGAAAGTGCTTGAGACACTGCGCGAGAACCAGCTGTATGCGAAGTTCTCCATGTGCGAGTTCTGGCTAGATCAGGTATCATTCCTCGGTCATGTCATCTCGAGCGCAGGTATCTCAGTTGACCCTTCTAAGATAGAAGTTGTACGATCATGGCCTAGACCTAAGACTGTTACCGACATTCGGAGCTTTCTTGGTCTAGCCGGTTACTACCGGCGATTTGTAAAGGACTTCTCGAAAGTCGCTAAGCCCATGACTACATTGATGAAAAAAGATGCACCGTTTGTATGGACACACGAGTGCGAGTTATCATTTCTGAAACTAAAAGACTCATTGACCTCAGCGCCCATCCTTACTCTTCCAGAGGGCACAGAGGGATTTGAGGTATACTGTGATGCATCAGGCAAAGGAATGGGATGCGTACTCATACAGCATGGCAAGGTTGTAGCTTATGCCTCCCGCCAGCTGAAAAAGCATGAGGAGAATTACCCGACACACGATTTAGAGCTAGGAGCCATTGTCTTCGCCTTGAAGATATGGCGACACTGTCTCTATGGGGTAAGCATCACCATCTACTCCGACCACAAGAGCTTACAGTATGTATTCACACAGAAAGAACTGAATTTGAGACAGAGAAGATGGATGGAGTTTCTCTCAGACTACGACATCGACCTACAGTATAAGGAAGGGAAGGCAAACACCGTAGCCGATGCCCTCAGCCGTCGAGCACACTCGCTCCATTCGCTACTCGCTTCTTCTAGCTTAGTTGACGAGGTGCGAGACGCTCAGTTGAGCGACCCTTACCTAACCGAAATCAGATAAAAGATCGAAAATGGTACATTTGAGAAGAAGAAGTATGACTTCAAGCTACATGAAGATGGTTTAATTCGGTTGAATGGCAGGTTATGCGTCCCCCGAAGCAATGCTGAGCTAAGGGATCGCATCCTGCGAGAGTCACACAGTTCCACATTATCAGTCCATCCAGGAGCCTCCAAGATGTACAAAGACATGAAGAGGTACTTCTGGTGGTCTGGAATGAAATCAGATGTGACAGAATTTGTATTGAGATGCTTAACATGCCAGAAGGTGAAATTTGAACATCGTAGACCGGGCGGAATGGTACAATCGATGCCAGTTCCAGAGTGGAAATTTCATGATATCTTCATGGATTTTGTTGTAGGACTCCCACCTGCCAGGGGAGGACTCAACATGATCTGGGTTGTAGTCGACCGCCTTACCAAGGTTGCCAGATTCATACCGATGAAGGACACCTGGAAGGTAGTGAAGCTAGCTGAGCTATTCGACAAGGAGATTATCAGACATCACGGAGTCCCGAAAACCATAGTATCTGACCGCGACACCAGATTTCTTTCGAGATACTGGAGAGCTACAAGGGAAACGCTGGGTACAGAATTAAAATTGAGTACCGCCTTCCATCCTCAGACCGACGGTCAGACAGAAAGGACCATCCAGACACTGGAGGACATGCTTCGGGCATGTGCCTATAGACTTTCAGGGAGTTGGTTAGACAAGCTCATCTTATCAAATTTTCTTACAATAATAGCAATCATGCCTCGATTAAGATGTCGCCTTTCCAAGCTCTATACAGTAGACCTTGCCGTACACCCTTGTGTTGGGATGAGTCAAGTGAAGCGGTCATCATAGGACCGGAGTACCTTGAGCAAGTGCAAGCTGAAGTCCAGCAGATTCGAGCCAATATGAAGGCTGCCCAAGATAGACAGAAATCCTATGTGGATGTGCGACGACACAACCTTGAGTTCGCCGTGGGCGACCAAGTGTTCTTGCGTGTTTCACCTATGAAGGGTGTCTTCCGATTTGGCCATAAGGGCAAGCTGAGCCCAAAGTTTGTAGGGCCGTATGCTATCACCGAAAGAGTTGGAGCTGTAGCCTACAGGTTAGCATTACCTGAGGACTTGGGACGTGTCCATGATGTATTTCATGTGTCACAACTCAAGAAGTACATTGCTGATCCTTCTCATGTCTTAGAGCCCGAGAGATTATCCATTGAGCCGACCATGAGATATGTTGAAACCCCAGTGAGAATCCTTGATAGGAAGACCAGAGACACTCGCCATAAGTATATACGAATGGTGAAAGTCCTATGGTCAAACCATGATGTCGAAGAAGCGACATGGGAGTTGGAAGATGCCATGAAGGCTAAGTACCCACAGTTGTTCATAGACTAGAGATTCTAGCACTTAGTAATACGGGTACGGGGTGTACCCCTTTTTAAGGGGGGTAGAGCCTTTTTGCTATTGCATTGCTCCGGGGTAAGCATTACATAGTGTGTAGGTGTTGTAATAGGTTTTGTATGGCACATGTAGTGCGGAGCGTATATGGTGTGTATGTGTAATGTGTAGTGTATAGATGTGTATGTACGATGTGTGATGTACGTGTAATGTGTTGTAACACCCCGTCCAAAGCCAATCGTGGTTATCGTAAAACTTAACACTTAATCGAATTCGTCGCAGCGGAAATAACAAACACCTGGACCTTGCAACGGTCTGATCGTTAGAACATACCGGCCTTATAATATTACAACACTTATCCAAAATGAACAACTGACCAATCACTACCAACCAAAATACCACCAACCAACCGAGTATAAGTACTAAGTCATAATCACAACCTTACATCAGTTTCAATATAAACAGACGGGAGCACAAACGCAACCCGTACTCAAAATAAACAACTAATCCTAAGTCTAGCCGCTCCTACTCTCGTGGTGCGTCTTCATGGGCCTCTTACCTGCAAGTGTAAAAACAGCCCCCAAAGGGGGTCAGCACGAATGCTTGTACTCCCTCTCATGGCCCCCAAGCTAACGGGACTACGACGACTAATTGTCGATAGCATGGAAATTGATTGCATACACAAGCATGATATGAAGTGCAATAAACAACAATCCACAGATGAACATACTTAGTTCACAAACAATGAACGACACAAGCGTTCCCTTATCAAGTGGGTTAGTAACCCCCTCCTTAGTCTTGAATTCCTTAACCTCAGTTCCTTACCTTACCTTAAACTTAACCTCAACTTATTCATAGTATACAACCGTCCTGGAAGGGAATGGTTGTAGCCTAAGTTCAAACCTGGGATTTAGGTGATCCCACCGCACCATCTTAATGCCACCTACCCTGGACGGGAGTCCAGCGTAGCTGAGCCGGCAACCAGCCCTAGGCTACAAGTCCGAAGACAAGTCCTTAAGCGGAGGGCGGATCTGATTCAGATACCGTCCCCCTTTCCTTAGCATGCATGACAGGAGTCAGTCCCGGGTTTCCTCACTTAAGTTCCAGTTAGTAGACATCTTAAACACCATGTGTTAGTTAAACCTTAACGGGTATTAACCAACAATCACCAATACTTAACTCTTATTCTTAACTCAGTAAGTACTAAACTGGGTTAGTAGCATTCTCAAGTCTCGTGGGTTAGTGTAAAGAAAACACATACACAATGAGAACAAATATAACCGGTTGCATGATTTATCTTGTCTTAGTCATAGCAAGTAAACAGATAGCACACAAGCCGAGGGACACCTCGTTAGCAAGCAGGTCACAAGAAAGATTGTACCGTTCACCATCGATCGTCGTTCGTTAACCTTCTCCGGGGTCCCAATTCACAAACCTAAAACATTGATTCATTTTTAGGCCATTAGTTATTTGCACCTTACTTAACTCACTTAGTCCCTAAAGATTCCATTGGATATCCTCTTAAATCCTTACCACTTAACCTTATAAACTTAACCTTTAAACATTAAGGTTTTTACTTAACTTAGGTGCATCATTTCCCCATTATCTATTACACTTACTCACCCACTTAATGACCATTACACCCACCAAACAAGTCCTTAATAGCCTTATAACATCAATACCTAATCATCCCCCCCATTTCCTAACCTTAAACAAAGTTTTTGGCCAAAACAACACCGCGTCCGAACTTGTGTCCGATCTTCCCAAGTTCGGACATAGGTCGAGACTCAAAAGGGTGCAACCAGACGTGTGTCCGAACATGCGTCCGAACTTCCCTAAGTTCGGACATAGGTCGAGAAGAAATCGAAAGAAAAATTTCAAGTGTCCGAACTTCTAAGGTCGGACTGAAGTCCGGACACTGGCCGAGACTCAGAAAATTAAATCGCAACAGGGCATGTCCGAGCTTCGAAATTCGGACGGAAGTTCGGACATGCCAAAATACCCATCTTCTAAATCCTTAAACACTTATCTCATTTCCTAGCATGGTCTAACCTTGTTTGGGCATTTAAAACACACCTTAGGCCCTCCAATAAACTCCTTATCTCACCCATTAACATCCATCTTAGTCATCATCTATTTCCTTGCAATAATGTCCACACTTGTAATGTTTCTCTTTAGGTTTCTATGTGGTGGTTCACACCTATTGTAACCACTATGCCAAAATGCTTCCTCACCACTATAACATCATCTCCCAAGCATCTTTCTCCACCTAAAATTCCTTTATGCAACTACCTAAAGTTCCTACACCAATTTATGACACCATCATCCAACAATTATTTCTTTTCTACTAGTTTACCAATGTTTGCCTAAGTCCTAAATACACTAGTACATTCATTTGGTTCCTAAATCCTCCATGATCATGTCTAAGTCATTACAACTCATTATACACCTTAAACTCACCCTTTTCATCGAGACAACATCTAAAACTTCCTTAGTCATGCAATCTCCTTAGAGCATCTTAAACACTTAGGTTCTCCTCTAAATTTTGCCATGGGTTCACTAGAATATAGTTACATCCCAACACTTGGTTTTTCACCATCAAACAACCAAGATCACTCGAATTCTCATCACAACACCTTAACACACAATTTACACACACCAAAACTACACACACATCATCATATAGTGTATAAACTTAAAATGCTTGGCACTTAGGCCCTTAAATGACAATAATATTAACCACTGAATTTCCACATATATTTGCCTTTAACCTGCAAATACACACAACAAGGCTCCCATTGAAATAAAATGCTTCTTGTAATTCATCTTAACATTGTTTGACTATCTTTTTCTCATTTGCTCCTTAGTCACAAGTTCACAAGTATAGTCATTATTTCTCCTAGGTTGTATATAGCCCTTTTCTAATGTAAACCTTACACTAAAATCATCACATATCTAAATCCCATTCCCTTAAACAATGAAACACCTTAAGGTAAGTAATTTACCTTGTTCTTTTTCAAGCTTTACAAACTTTCTTCCTTAGGTTTTTCCTTGCTCAATCTCGGTCACCACTTAAACTCTCCTTGCCAATGTTCTAACCAATATCCAATGAGTGCTAGATAATACATTAACCCTAAGGAGCAAACCCTAGGTTAAAAATGTGCTTTAAGGTATTAAGGTGATTGTTTTACCTTGATTTCTCAAGACAAGCTTGGATATGAAGCAAGAAGGACCTCCTCTATCCTTTGGAGAGTAGAAAACAAGCTAGAACAAGGCATTAAAATGAAGCCTCATGAGCATGTATTTTCGGTTATGAAGAAAAAATGATGGAAACCTAGATTTTCTTACACTTTCTTTACCTTAAGAGAATGGAGAAGCCAATGGAGTCTCCAAGCTTGAGTTTCCTCCTCTAATGGTGGTTTGGCTTGGCACCAAAATGGAGCTCTTGAAGTTTTGAAAAGATAGAAAGAGAGAGCTTGAGCTAACTAAGAAGAATATGTAATTTGTTTTGGTTTTGGAGCTAAAATGAGTATGTAGTGTACAAAGGAAGGTGGAGCTAGCATGGAGTTGTTCTTCACGTCAATGGAGAAGGGAGAGAGCAACTCAAAACCGTGGGAACAAGAGAGAATGAAGAGATGAGGAGAGAGGTGATTAAAGGTAAGATATTTATCTTGTAAAGTAAATAGTAGTTTTGCTTTATAATTATTTGTTTACTTAATAACTAATAAAGGTGGTGACTCACCTTGTAAAAACCGGCCCCCATTAAGTAACAAGGGGTACTTATGTCTTTGTTGACCAAATATCTCACTTATATTGACTTATGTTATAAACTAGCTTAATTAAATTACTATTCACAAAACAAGGCACATTGTTGTGAAATTTTTGATTTCCCATTGATTTAGACTTCCTAATGTGATACTAATTAGTACACATGTTAATTAAAGAGTAATGATGGACATTTAGCCACTCAAAACCCATTTACAAGACAATTTTCAAAAATGTGCTTTAAGACTCCTTAAAGCACATTTTGTGTTTTAACTTGTTTTCAAGCTTGGTTTTCTTTGGTAATTGATTTAAAATGATCATTAGGATATTACTAAGGTCTTAGAACAATATTTGGGTACTCACCCAAGTCTCTCCATGCTTAGAGCACGTTTTTTCTTAAACTGCTCTTTTGGTGTTTCCTTATGTTTTCTTTGGTTAAAATGGTTTCCTAATGTTTCTAAGGCATTATTTAGCCTTCTTATACCTTAGTTTATCCTTTAAATACCATATCTAGGTTTGGGGTATTTCAATCTACCCCCCTTAAAAGAACTTTGTCCCCAAAGTTCGCATATATGCTTAACCATTCACGGTACTCAATTCCCTTAATCTTAACACCACATCTTATATTCGCATTCACACTACTCAAGACTCGAAGGTCAATCACAGATACAATACGTGAGTATTATACATAACTCAAACTTAACACCAAAGTGTAGCAACTTACACAAATTCACATCTTAAACAACCAAACAAACGACAAACATGATCGTTTCCTAACTCAAAAGCGAGGAAGCTCTACCCCCCTTAAAAAGGGGTACGCCCCGTACCCTATACAGACGATCTAGTCAGTAAACAAAGAAGGGTACTTCGCCCTCATCTTATCCTCTAATTCCCACGTGGCCTCTTTGACATCCTGGTTAGACCAGAGAACCTTCACCAGTCGCACTGACTTATGGCGAGTGTCCCTAGTCTTACTGTCCAAGATTCTCTGAGGAGTCTCCACGGATCACATATTTGGTTCTAAAGTCAACCTCTCAGGTTCTAACACATGGGAGGGGTGGTGCATGTATTTCTTTAGCTGTGAAACATGAAAAAAATCATGCACTTTACCCAGTTCAGCAGGTAAATTCAACCTGTAAGCAACCGGGCCCACCCGTTCCGTAATCTCATAGGGACCAACAAACTTCTGGCTTAATTTGCCGTTCTGCCCAAACCTAAATACACCCTTCATCGGTGAAACTCGCAGAAATACCTGGTCGCCCACTACGAACTCCAGGTCCCGTCGTCGAACATAAGCATACGACTTCTGCCTATCTTGAGCAGCCTTCATGTCCTCCCTGATTTGCTGAACTTCAGCCTTAACTTGTTCTAAATATTCTGGTCCTATAATGACCGTCTCACTCGACTCATCCCAGTAGAGCGGTGTACGACATGGTCTACCGTACAACGCTTGAAAAGGTGCCATCTTGATCGAAGCGTGATAGCTGTTGTTGTATAAAAACTCGATCAGATGTAGTCTGTCAATCCAACTGCCCTGTAAGTCTAAGGCACATGCCCTCAGCATGTCCTCGAGTGTCTGAATAGTACGCTCAGTCTGACCATCTGTCTGAGGATGGAACGCGGTACTCAACTTCAGTTCTGTACCCAACGCTTCACTAGTAGCTCTCCAGTACCTCGAAAGGAATCTAGTATCTCTGTCTGACACTATGGTCTTTGGTATCCCGTGATGTCTCATTATTTCTTTCTCAAATAACTCAGCTAATTTGGTCACCTTCCAAGTATCCTTCATCGGTATGAATCGGGCTACTTTGGTAAGGCGATCCACCACCACCCATATCTTGTTGAGACCTCCCCTAGCAGGTGGGAGTCCAACTACAAAGTCAATGGAGATATCATGGAACTTCCACTCCGGAACTGGCATCGACTGTACCATTCCGCCTGGTCGTCGGTGCTCGAATTTTACCTTCTGGCATGTGAGACACCTCAAGACGAACTCGGTAACATCTGTCTTCATCCCCGACCACCAGAAGTACCTCTTCATGTCTTTATACATCTTAGAGGCTCCCGGATGGATGGAAACTGAAGAACAGTGTGATTCCCTAAGTATACGGTCTTTCAGATCCGTGTTGCCCCGTGGTATGCATAACCGGCCCTTAAGGTTAATCAGATCATCGTCGTGAAGTCTGAAGTCATATTTCTGACTCTCAAGGGTACCATCTGTCAGCTTCTGTCTGACCTCCCCCATGTACTCATCTGTCCTCTGAGCCTCTCGCACCTCATCAACCAAGCTGGAGAAGGAAACTAGCGAATGGAGTGAGTGTGCTCGACGGCTCAGGGCGTCTGCTACAACAATGGCCTTCCCCTCTTTGTATTAGAGGTTAATGTCATAGTCTTTCAAGAATTCTAACCATCTCCTCTGTCTGAGATTCAACTCCTTCTAAGTAAATATGTATCTTAAGCTCTTATGATCGGTGTAGATCGTCACACTAACCCTGTATAAGTAGTGGTGCCATATCTTCAAAGCGAAGACTACAGCTCCCAGCTCCAAATCATGTGTGGGGTAGTTCTCCTCATGTTTCTTCAACTGGCGTGAGGCATATGCCACCACCTTGCCATGTTGCATGAGCACGCAACCCAGCCCTCTGCCAGATGCATCACAGTAAACCTCAAAGCCCTATGTACCGTCTGGAATGGTCAGAACCGGTGCAGTGGTCAGTGAGTCCTTCAAACTCTGAAATGATTTCTCACAGTCAGCCGTCCATATGAACGGTGCATCTTTCTTCATCAGACTGGTCATTGGTTTCGCGACCTTGCTGAAATCCCTAACAAACCTCCTGCAGTAACCTGCCAGACCAAGAAAGCTCCGGATGTCGGTAACAGTCTTCGGCCTTGGCCAAGTACGTACGACATCAATCTTTGCTGGATCCACTGAGATCTCAGCATCTGAGATGACATGACCTAGGAAAGAGACCTGGTCAAGCCAAAACTCACATTTGGAGAACTTAGCATATAGCTGGTTCTCCCTCAATATCTCCAATACCCTCCTCAGATGTTCCTCATGTTCAGCCTTAGATTTCTAGTATATCAATATGTCGTCGATGAATACCACAACCGACTTGTCCAGCTGCTCCCGGAACAAGCGGTTCATCAGATCCATAAACTTCGCCGGTGCGTTCGACAAACCGAACGGCATCACTGTAAACTCATAGTGGCCGTACCATGTCCGGAATGCCATCTTCTCAATGTCTCCCTCCTTAATGGCTATCTGATGATACCCCGATCTGAGATCAATCTTGGAGAACACAGATGCTCCCTTTAACTGATCGAACAGATCGTCAATGCGGGGTAGTGGGTACTTATTCTTCACTGTCACTGTATTCAGCTCTCTGTAGTCGATGCAGAGGCGGAGACTACCATCCTTCTTCTTCACGAAGAGGACTGGCGCTCCCCATGGTGACACACTTGGTCTTATAAATCCTTTATCCAACAAATCCTTCAACTGTTCTTTTAATTCATTCATTTCTGCCGGAGCCATACGGTATGGTGCCTTGGCTATAGGTCCGGTACCAGGTAGTAGCTCGATGGTGAACTCTACCTCCCGAGTGGGTGTCATGCCGGGCAGTTCCCGTGGAAATAGATCGGGGAACTCCGACACTACCGGTAAGTCGGGGTTGAACTCAGGGTCTCTCTCTATGTCCTGTACATAGCAGAGGTACACTTCTTCCTTTCTCCTCAATTCCTTATGCATTGCCATGGCGGTGATGATCTTAGTCGAAGGCTCTCTGGGCCTCTGGCGGTATGATATTGTTACCCCAGATGGACTCCTGAGCAGCAGTCTATGCTCGGCGCAGAGGATACGTCCCTTGTGCCGCTCCAACCAGTTCATCCCGAAGATAACATCAAATCCTAGCTCACTGAACTCAATAAAACTGACTGAAAAGTCTTCCCCCTTAATTCTGACAGTGGCTCCTCGGTAGTAACGAGTGCAACGAACCTTCTCCTTAGACGGGAGCGTAACCGTGAAGTCGGGTAGCTCATCAGCGTCTAGCCCCAACATGCTTGTGAAAGATGCCGAGACAAAGGTATGCGAGGCCCGCTGGCGTCGGCCTGTGCCTCTGTATGTATGCTTAACGCACCTTCCGTACTGAGTCCATGACCTAATTGTGTTCACAAGCTTCATGAGTATTGATGGTATAACAAGAGTCGTAACAATTTATATGAACAACACTGTTATTTTATTCATAACCATCCTGTTTACAACATGTGCTTCAATCTTACATCTCATTCCTTATCTCACGCTAAAATGTTACATAGCTAATATTGTCTAAAGGTTAGGTTTAATCTCCCAGGTCTCATATGCGTCGCATTGATTACTGCTGATGGTGTCGTATTCAGCTTGATTCTCTTAATCCCATGGTATAACATCCTTGATTCTCCTCCCATAATTAATACATCTCCTGACTTAAGTACCAACTTATTCGCACGGTCCGCACGCTTCTGCTCGCCGTATAAAAACTCTGCATCATCCCCAATGGACCAAGACACTACGGGTATCCCTCTTTCGAGAGACTCCGTTGTCTCGTCCTTATCCTGGTGTAGTCCAAGTCGCCCATCCTTCTCGTAGAAGTTCACAATGCAAATGTCTGCTCGAATGTCTGGAATCGGTTCAGCTTCCAATTGCTGAGCGATTTCCACGACTTGTGTAATAACTGGATGGAACTCTTCGGGTATCCCCGGTGGTGAGACTCCATCTTGCATCCTCGTGGTTTGGTAGTTCTTGGCATACGGATTCCAATCCTTGCCTAAGCTCATCATTTTTAATCTCATCCTTGCTCCCCCTGGGTACTCCGGTGTGTAAAAACCTCCCGGTCCCATTCCTAGTTGACTGTATTTCCTGATGATGGCTATTTGCGCTTCGGGTGTCAGGTATCCCCTTAATAAGATCATACCTGGGCGGATAACCTGACATTGTTCGGTTGGAAAGTCTATAGTTTTGATGTCGGTGTGCTCCGGGTTAGGTGTAAATGGTGTTGGATAGCAGATGTTGAAGCTTCCTAAAGTGGTAGTAGGTTATATCTTACTTAAGTTCTAATCTCATCTCATTCTCACTTAACTCAATTCACTAGTACAAAAAATGCCTATTTCGGCGCCCCTATTTCGGCGGTTGTAGATAAAACCGCCGAAATAGGGCTCCGAGGACACCTATTTCGGCGGTTCCTAGCTAGGAACCGCCAAAATAGGTGTATTTTTCCAGACTACAAAAATCTCGGAGCCCTATTTCGGCGGTTTTATCTACAACCGCCGAAATAGGTTCATTTCCCGGGATTTTTTTCCAAAATTTTCAAAAGGCCGCTTAAATTTAGTCTATTTCGGCGGTTGTTAGTAACAACCGCCGAAATAGACTTTATTTTATTATATATTTGCTCACCGACCTAATCTCTTCATCTTCTTCTCTCTAATTTTGTATCCCTAACTGGCGAACATGGTCTGCGCCTCTCTTCTCCACTGGCGAACTTGCTCTCATGGCGAACATGGTCTGCGCCTCTCTTCTTCACTTGCTCTCACTTCATCCCGTTCTCTCACGGTAAATTTGCAACCCTAACTGGCAAATAAACATGCTCTGCACACCTTTCTTCATCCTCTAATCTCACGGTAATTTTGCAGGTGAACTTACATGCTCTACGCCTGTGTTCTTCTTCCTTGTGGTAATATACTCGAACTTATCTTATTCTCTCTGGGAACCGGTAATATACTCGAACTTACATACTCTGCGCCTGTACGTGTTCATTTTCTTCTCTCGTGGCGAACTTACATGCTCTGCGCCTTCATTCTCGTGGTTGCGCCTCTTGAAAATCGCCGGAACTTCTGCTGTGAGGTTGAAGACGACGCAAAAATCGTTTTTTTTTAAAAGGACCTATTTCGGCGGTTGTTAGCTAGGAACCGCCAATAGGTCCTTTTTTTTAATTTTAAAACGCGCCTATCTCAGCGGTTTTAAGCTAACAACCGCCGAAATAGATGACCTATTTCGACGGTTGTATAACCGTCGAGATAGGATTGTACACCTATCTCGGCGCACTCCATTTCGGCGGTTCACAACCGCCGAAATTGGCTATTTGGAACCGCCAAAATAGACTGTTTTTGTACTAGTGATTATTCACCAATCATGCATGATAATGCGGTAAGCAGGTAGTTTTATTACTAAGTGGTTATAGCGGTACCTGGCCACGATGAGGGTTCAGGCTCATCGTCCCGGTCCACCATGTGTAGTGTGGGTCCCGACTTCTGGGTCACCCGTGGGTTCTTGTCTGCAGCTTGCTGCACCTTCCTCTGACCGTCAGATCCAGCTCCCTGGTCGGTCTTGCCCGTGCCCCTAGTATCGGGCCTGTAGGCTCTGCTAGCGGGGTTCCGGAAGCACTCATATGCTCGGTGTCCGTAAACCCCATAAAAGTTGCACTCCACCTTATTTCCCTTACAATCGAGCCCGGGGTGGTCCTTGTGACACCACCTACAGATGTAGCGTCGCTGGTAGCCACCACCGGCTCCCTTCTTAGTCTCAGATCCTGATCATTCATAATATTAGTATCATTTCTCAAACGGTACTATTGTCTTTTAGCTCACTCAATACATCAATCCCTTACCCTTTGGAGCCTTGAGCGCAGGGGTGTAGTGCATAGCATATGTCAACTTCAATGGCTCTTCCGGAGCCTCTCCTTTCTCCTTCCCCTTTTGGTTTGATTTTTCTGGGCTGAGTGAAAACCCCAAACTTGATAAAACGATTAAATATTTAATCACATTAATTAAGGCCTAAACATGCCTTAAAAGTCAACTGAGAACAATAGTGGTCAACACAAATCAAGATGTTGCACCCTTTGACTGTTAAGGGTAAATAAATACCCAAATGACTACTTAGGACCTAAAAATTTGTCCTAAGCATATTCCACATTACTAAACATATTACAATGTTGGGCAACACTCCACACAAAGAACAAGCACTTTCATGCTTCAGGGTCAAAAAGGGCAAAAAGGTGCTCTAAGAAACCTTAAAAATCTAATGACCTCTAAATGATAAAAATTGGATTACCATGATCAAATATCATGTAAGGAACACAACAAAACCATTGTCAAGAAAACCAAGCCCAGAAACACCTTGCGACACAAAATGTGCACTAAAACTCCTTAAAGCACGTTTTTGTGTAATCGCCTTCTAAATTGGTTTTTAAATGGGCTAAAAGGTTAAATACCTTTAAATATAGAAATATCATATTATATGATATTAGGAATTTAATTCCAGAAATTTACAAATTTTTACAAATTTAATATTAAATATTAATAAAAACCCTAAAAAGGGGCCCGCTTGAGTCAACATTGACTAAGAATGGTCAAGAGGTCAAAGTTTGACCCCTTGGACCACATGGGTCGACATACACAGGCTGGGGGAGTCAAATTTCGTCACTTCCAATACAATAAACAAGACTTAAATAAGTCTCCTTAAATTAAGGCTACTTTTGCCTTTTATTAGTTTATACACTCACTTTAGGCTCCATTATTTGATCAATCAAGCCTCAATTCGTGGGAGCCTTCCTTTCTCTTCAATCAGCCGACCCCATGTCCCTCCTCATCTCTTTGATGAGTCACCTCCAATAATGAGACAATAAACTAATCAATAATGCATTTTCAATCAAATATTAGCCATTCTAGTCACTCTCTCTCCTAGCTGCATTCATTTCGGTGAAGCAGCTCCTCCAAGCTCTCCCAAGATCTCTCAACCGAACTTCTTCAGTTGGGAAGGTAAACCTAACTTCTAAGCTTCGAATTAATGGTTTAAGGCTTGTTTTTGGCTCTTTTCTTCATCTCTTCACCACCTATGCTTAGATCTCGTGATAATCAGTTCCTATGGCTTATTCTCAGTGTTCTAAGGTTAGAACATCAATCAAAATTGAATGAAACAAGGTTAGAGACCAAGGTTGCTCAAAATCTCATTTTAAGGTAAAAATGTGCTTTAAGCTCATATCTTTGATTCCCTTCAATTTCGGCTGTGAAACTTTGTTACTAGCCTTATTTGCTTCTCCTTTCATGTGGAATCAGTTGGTTAGCCATTTGGAGCAAGGGTGGCCGAGATCCAAAGAAATACCCCTCTTTTAAGGCATTTTTCCAGGTAAAACCTAATAACAAGGTAGCTTGTTGAGATCTAGCTATTTCTATGTCAATATGGTGGATCTAACACCTTGTGGTGTGTTTGATTCAGGTCGAAACCATCTTGAACTCTCCTTGCATTTTTAAGGTGATTTTTGCCTTAAATCTTACATTAAACTTCTTATGGTTAGATCTTTCTTGGAGACTAACTAGGCCTTGTTTGTCTGTTTGAAACATGCAAGAGAAGTTTGGAAATTTTATCCAAGGCTGGCCGAATTCAAACAAGGAATTATTCAAGCAAATCAAGGTATAAACACCTTAAATCTATGCTTTTTATAATTTCTAAGCTTATATATAAATATGGCCGAGAGTGAAATGATAAATATGGGTTATATTGACCTAATGGAAAAAAAATGACTAAGATATATTAAGCTAGTCATTTAAGAGATTTAATTAACATAATTGTCAAATTTAAGACATTATGTGGAAGTTTGGTAATTAAATGGAAAGTGTGTGGTGAGGCCGAGAATTATAAGTATTTTTGGGACATTTATGTGTAATTTATTTTGCAAGCCAATGTTTGTAATAAGGCCATGTATTTTAGGCCATTTTATTTATGCACTTACAAGCTTTTATTTAAGTTTAAGGGATATAATTATTACCGAAATGAATAAGGGGTTATAGTGTAATTAAATTAAATTTAGGGGCTTTAGAATATAAGGCCGAAAATTAGAGTTAAAAAGGAGTTAAAATAAAGTTTATAAGATTTTATAAATTTTGGGGTTTAAATTGTGATTTCTAGAAAGTTTGGGTGCAAACCGTAATTATTAGGAATAATGGTCAAGGAAATATTAAGGAGGCCAACATTGACCATATGCTAGGTTTTGACCAAAAAATAAGTTAGATAACTTATTTTAAGGTTTTATAATAGGTTATGTATTTAATGGTAATATTGTTATAACATATGTGGTGAATATGTTATTACCGAAATTAACGGTGTAAAATGGTTTTTAAAAACCCATGGGCTATTAGGAATTTTTTAGGAATTTATTTGGTGGATTTTGGAATCAAAATGACTATACATCTATAATATATAGTTATTATGTCATTATGACACTTTGGAGAAAAATAGATGGTGGAATGGTAACTATCGAAAGTATATGGGTTAATAAGGATTTATAACCCTTTGGTGGAATTTGGTGATTTTTAGAATTATAGAAGAGTATCTATTGAGATTGTGTATAAGATATGATTTTAATGATATGTAAAACTATATGTTATAAATAGGCCAAATGGCAATTATAGAATAGCACAAGGGCTGTTCGGAGTCACAAAAAAATAACCATAGGTTATACTCTTTTATAAGTAAGAAATGTTATATTAATAGAATAGATAACATGGTAAAAAGAAAGGGGTGATTTTGTAAAATAAGGAAATTAAGGTTTGTAAAGGTAGTAAGGTTCAATATATGCCCTATGAGGCAATATACAATAGTTTTGTATAAAAACTATAGGAATAAATTAAAGGGAATAAAAATATCATATCAAACGATATGAGAATGTGGTATAACATTACATAATGTTATGTGGTCAAAAAGGGAATTTAAATTGAGTTAAGGGCTATACCGAGTTAACAAGAGTTGGACAATGAATTTCAGACTAAGGTCTATAGTATTATAAATGTTATAGCAATTACATGGTTTAGATGGAATTAATATAAGGAAGGGTATTCACATTAAAGAATGTACAAACTGTAAATAAAGGGAATTTATAAACTAAGGTATTTATGGAATAAACCTTAGGAGTTGTAAATGTACAACATAAAATGTTACATAATATTAGGATAACAATCTTAATATAAGTTGTACAATACAATACAACTAATGGGAATAATCATCTAAAAGAAGATGATAAAATGTAACATAAAAACAAGAGTTTATTAAACTCATGAGAATTACCTACGTGGTAAAAATATATACATACACAAGAATAATGTATATAAGGTGGATAAATATATTTTGGTTGAAAACCTTATGATTTAATGGTGGTGGTTATTTGGGAAAAATATAGTTACAAACTGTAAGCTATGAATTTTGCTAAGATAATGGGTAATGAAATACAAAGAATTATAATGGATGATGGAAAAAAATATATAATATAAGAATGCATGCATACATGCAACTATAGGTTACGTACCTAAACTAGATGGTGGATAAGATTTAAAAGAAATACGACAATTAAACTTAACAGTTGAAAATATGACGTATGAGTTTTAAGTAACAAAACCGACTGTTTTAGAGAAACCCGTAACAACAACTGTAGAAAATAGGGGTGAACTGTCGGAGTTACTTATTATTTGGAAATACCGGATGTAGTTAGTCATGGAGACTGACTTATAGTTTTATTACCGTTTAGAGTATACTTCTGACAAGGACGCTTCACGAGCTAGTGGACTACACGGAGCGTAGGATCTTGCTGATTCATACTCCACCGTAATACAGTCAGGGTGAACGGTATGTAAAGGGGTTTGATCCGAGTTGTCCTAAGGTTGCTCCTTGGGCTCGGATTTGGTTGATATAACTTGTATGTTGTTATGAGTCTCTGATTGTCTCCGAGGACTTCCTCAGTTCAGACTTCTGTGTGATCTGTGATAAGATTGTTTGTCTGAATGTGTTAATTAATATGCATGAATTGTATATTATAGCTGCTTATTATTTACTGTTGTTGAGTTAACAGTATTGGTTCGTATATATGAACCTATATATATAAAACGAACTAGCGGCTATGGTGCTATCTTATATGAAATATAAGGAACGTAAGTAAAACGTTGTAGCACTATGATAATAACATATACATATTATCTGAGACTTTTATACGAAGCATTGGCCTTTCTATACGCCGCTCTTGTATCTAGCACTGGATCCCGAGTTTACAGACTCCGGATTGGACTAATGACCTTAGTCTACTGTGTTAGAAAATTTGGTAATGCGATGCGATGGTATAATTAATTAATTAATGGAATGGAAGTAAAGCCAAGAGGATGTGGCTCTTGGTGCGCGCTGTGATCACAAAAACGATACCAGGATGTCCGCGTACGGGTCCGTAAGTATCAAGAAAATTTCCCGTGAGCTAGAATGGCTCGTTGGTCGGAGACTCTACCGTTGGAGTGGCTACTGCCGTGGGTGACCTGCCATAATATATGGGTAACTAGAGACATGTCGTTTTAACGAGACATTGTCACTAGGTATAACTGAACAACTAAAACAATTGAGACTTATACAGTGGCGAACAATACCATGGACGAGACTTAATACTTGTTTATTATTCTCGTTGTTTCGCTTTGTTGTTCATTGGTTATACTCGTGGTTATTTTATTGTGTGTTGATGGTTGGATGGAGCCTACAAGGCTAAGGTAAATTAAATATGAAAACTGTACGCTACGGCAAATGTACATTGTACATTATATTGTTATTACTCGATACGTTCGATATATAAATGTTGTATGGAATATTAAATGAATGTTTGGATTGGAAGGATGGTTAAATGTTTATGGATATTTGGATGGTTGATTATGTATATTATACATTTATGCTTCAGTTTTGATTATAACTGTAAAAAGGAAAGGCATGAAACCAATCTAATAATAAGATGGTTAAAATGACAAGTGACCATTAGGGTCCAGGCCCGGCATACTCAGCGTCTATCGCTGATACTACACCATTCCAGGTTGTTGATCATTGTCGGAGCTGAAGAGCAGGAACAGGGTAACTGGAGATGTTGTATAGCAATGAAGATGGTGTATGGTCTTATGGTAAGGTTGTGTATTTTCAGGATTGGGTAGATGCTCACTTGTCGATGTATGTGATTTATGGACTTAGTATGATGTATAGGAGTTTCTCGTTATCACTGCGGTTAGCAGTTTGTTTATTTTGGAAGTTGGATGTAGTTTGGCTACGTTGCTCGCATGGGCGAGTAATGGCCGGTGACACCCAAGTGAGTTTTGTAATTGTTGTTTATTTTCCGCTGTGAGACGTTTTAATTATTGCTACGTGAGGGATTATATCGTGATTATGGAGAGGGGTGTTAAAAGTGGTATCAGAGCGGTAGTACCGCTCTGATGACGAGAAAGTAGGTTAAGACTGTGAGCTTAGGACTTGGGAAATTATGGGAATCATTTGGGAGATACGAGACGATTCGTCTTAGAAAGATATTATGTCTAGTAACGCAAATTGCGTGACAGGTTAGCCTTAAGGTAATTCAATATCTATTGGTTGTGTACGGTAATTTACCGAGTATTTATGTGACATACTGTACTATAGATGTCTGGTGGAACTAGAGGGCGTGGTACTGGAAGAGGTAGAGGGGGTGACCCCGGCATTCTAGGAGCTGCGGAGACGGTTGCTGCTGTTCTTGCACAGCTGGGTACCCAAATAGGAGGAGCACCAGCCCACCCGCCACAGCCCAGGGAAACGAACTGGCTGAAGTCAGTTGGCGAGACCCGACTACCTACATATTCAGGGGAACCAGACCCCGTAGCTTTGGAGCGTTACATTGTTGAACATGAGAAAACATTTGAAGCTTTACCGGTACCAGACGACAAGAAGGTCGCCATTGCTGCTTTCCATCTGAAGGATGCAGCCAGTACTTGGTGGAGGTTGGTCAAGGACCATCACCTGGCTACGCCCGACTTTTCGTGGGCTGCCTTTGTCGAGTTGTTGAGAGGGAAGTATTACCCAGCACATCTTAAACAGAAGAAGCGCCAGGAGTCCGAGACATTGACCCAAGGAGGTCTGACCGTGGATGAGTATTACGCTCGATTCATTGGTCAGCTGGACTTCATTCCCGGTGTGGATTACTCAGAGACCGTGAAGGTCGAGAAATTCCGGGGAGGACTATTATTTCGCATTCAGATGGCGATGGGTGCTACCCTCTACACTACCATCCAGGTGCTAACATGAAAGCCATAAAAATTCTTTACTTACTACATTATCAATTAACTTTGTGAGAACTTACCAAGGAGATTCCAAGAGTGTTATGAGGCTGCCTCGAGGACGGAGCTAATGCTCCAGACTCGGGAAGAGACTCTCGGGGCCAAAAAAAGGAAGAACCCTGAGGGAGAGTCTGAGGGTGGAGGAGCATCTCCAGGCGAAAGCCAAAAGAAGGGAAAGTAAGGACTTATTCCATTTCTAGATTGCTTATCATATTAAACACCTTTATAAATGCCGACCCGAAACCTTTAACAGGAAATTCTTTCCAAAGAAAGGGCAGCAGGGTCACCAGGGAACAAAAGGGAAAAGAGCCTGTCCTTCGGTTGACCGGCCCAACTATAGATGCTAAGCCTCTGAGATCTGCACCTCCTAAGGGTGAGAACACCTACCTCCTAAATTAAATTGTGACCTTAACCTATATATCAACAGTTATTAACCTACACTTAAATACTACCATCAGGCACCGGACAGCCCAGCGCCATTTTTACTATAAGCGTTGTGGGAAGGACCATCCTGAGGTCGATTGCGAAGGCCGCAAAGTCGAGAGTCTGCTGCCACAAAGAGGGCCATAGGGAATTCGAATGCTGGATGAACCCAGAGAGCCATAATTACCGACCACCAAGGAATACTCAGAAGACCTCAGCTGGAGGATCTAGAGTACTACGAGGCGGTCAGGATGGCCAGACATCTACTGATGCTGGAGCCTATAAAGGCAAGGGAGTAGATTGGGCATGAATACCCTAACTCCATGAGACCGCTGATGGAAGACTTTTACTTACTATGTTGTGTGCTTACTTTGAATGTTAGAAGGAGCTATGTTATAAGTATGTGGGAGTGTGTCATTGACCACTCGCCTTTTGTGTAAGACTTTGGGATTAGTTGTGTGTACCCAGTACCAATAAGCTGTAAACTTTGACGGATAATATATATGAGCAGGATGTTAATGCTTACATTATCATGTAGTCTATACTCTATGACGCAGAGTCAATGAGACCGGGAATTACTGAACCAGAATTTCCACCTGCATGGCGCACTTGCTATTGCAAGCGCTATGACAGTAAACCACTGAAATTTCCATCTGCCTTGCGCACTTGCTACAGCAAGTGCAGCAACAACAAATGCAACTGCAACAACTACTACTTTTTAGTCTTTCATTATATGTATACAAAAAAAAATGCTTTTGAAACTTTTCATACAAACCTTGAGGTTAGAAACCTATGCCACTTTGGAAGGACCGTTAGTCCAACCACAACAACTGGAGAAATGCTACAACTGTGATTGTAAATCACACCAGTTTAAATTGTTTGGGAATTTTCAGACAAGGCTTATTAGCCAAATACCATCAGTGTATACCCGCATTTAATGCTAATCACTATCAGTGATAAATGTTTAGTCCTCATGGACAAGCATACCCTTTGTAGATGCACCACCGTCAGTGAGGATGGTTGTGAAGTGAAGAGCCAAGTTGCTCAAGCTATTATGTAATCTGCAATACATCCAATTACATGGATGAGGGGACGAATATGAACTATGGATGAGATGTGATAAAAAAAAACAGGGAGAAAAAGGAAAATGTGTTGTACTCAATGAGATCAAAAAAAAAAAGGAGAAACAAGTTTGCTAATATAGCACGGATTTTACTTACACCGAGTTGAATAATACCAGTTATGGCACAAATTACCACGGATGCCACAAAGGCAATAACACTTATTACGGGATAACCGATAACACGAACTATTAGACAAAAAAAGCAGAAGCAAAAAAGAAGACAAAAAAAAAGAAGAACAAAAAAAAAGGATATCCATCAAAGGGAGATTGACAACAAAATCCTTCACAACAACCGTGTGACAGACATTACCAGTTTACTAAACGAGACATGGGACGACCGCACTCCGTTAGGAGCATGTGGGCCTGACAGACCTATTTATAAGTTAGTCGGGTAAGTAGTAATGTATCAGTACGGTACCCCATGCAAGTAGACAAGTAGTGTTAGGAACACGAGAAGTAGTCAACTCCATTTTACGGACAGTAAGACGGATTACCTCGAAGATGGACGAGAAGAGCCGCAGTTAAACCAACGGGCTAAAGAAATCAAGAATTTTCAACAGAGAACAGTGGACGGTATACAGAGAAGATAAGGAAACAATTCAAGGACAGGAACCAAAAAAAAAGAAGAAACAGGAAAACCCGTTATGGACGGATAATATGTAGAATCCTCATAAGGATCGAGTAAATTCTTACAATCCAGAGGAAATCTACCATGATATGGATATAAACGCGTGACCACGCAAGGAGAAAAGATAAAGCTATATGATAGAAGATACCTTGCTCAAGAAACAGTGGATTTGGAATGTACCACTCACAGGATAATTCCCACATCTTTTTGTTTGACTCATTGGATATTAGCTGTTGAGCGTTTACGCCTCTGTACTCTGCATGACTGAGTGTTTTGGTATTGCACTCGTGCAGTTATTAATCTAGAGGGAATGCAGAAAGATAAAGTGGATATCAACATGAGTGTGTAAAAAAAAAAGGGAACTACAACAGTGTGTTACTCCGGAAAAAAATCACCAGGAGACATGGATGACAAACATCATCCTTGTGGACATATAGGCTGGTACGTCTTAGTATTACAAAGACAAGTGCAAAGAGCACTAAGTACTAACAGTAGCCAATGTCATATTACATCTCAAACTGAATGTCAGTAAGAGAAGACACACATATATGCTAGTGATCCAAACCAGTGGATTCACAGCAATAAAAAAAAAGAGGCAAATTGAGCCTTGTTCATGGGTCTACACCTCATACGGAGCGAGTGGGCCCATAAGAATAAACTTGGGAGAAAGCACAAATAGATCAGTGCCTCACCATTTATGCATTGTGGAGCCCTGAAGGGCTAGAGTTATACCCGTCTCTCTAATATGAGGATAATCCACGAGTTGGAGAACTCTTTGAGAGCCAAGTATCCAGCGCTCCTTGTTGAGCGGCTGTTGTATACTTGTGGGGTACGGGGGCGTAACCCTTTTTAAGGGGGGTAGAGCCTCTTGGCTGTGCACATGTTTGCACTAAGTTTTGTTTGTTTGATATGCATTGCATACAAAAAAAAAGAGAATTGGTGGTGTGCGGGGCATACGAGGTTTGTTTGGTTAGTATGTGAATTATTTAGTATGCATGGCATACAGTGAATTGGTTTTGTTGGTTATGGTTGGTACGCGGGGCGTGCGTTGTTTGGTTGATTGGATGTGATGTACACTTGAATGTATGTATCCTATGAGATACTTGTTTGAATTATTGTATGTACACCATGTGTGTAGTACTTTTCTTATGCTATTTGTGATAAGTATTCATATTGCTTTATAGAATGATTACATATGGTATCGCCTAGATACGAAATGAATCATTAGATATGGAATGCGGAACAATGGAATGTTATGGACACCTCAGGGAGGTTGTCAGGGTTGGTAGAACTGATAGGAAATGGTGGTGCTGATGGATCACCTATATCCATATATGATTGAACTAACGCCACAACGTGATGGCTATGTGCTGTGTAGGCACAAAACGATGTGTGTAAATGATATATCACATAGATATACATTATGGGAATAATGGGTAGTTATACATTTATATACTTACCTATTTGATTAAGAGACTTCGGGACGAGTCTTTTTAAGGGGGGTAGATTGAAATACCCCAAACTTATAAAACATGGATTAAATATTTAATCACATTAATTAAGGCCTAAACATGCATTAAAAGTCAACTGAGAACAACAGTGGTCAACACAAATCAAGATGTTGCACCCTTTGACTGTTAAGGGTAAATAAATACCCAAATGAACTACTTAGGACCTAAAAATTTGTCCTAAGCATATTAACACATTACTAAACATATTACAATTGTTGGGCAACACTCCAACACAAAGAACAAGCACTTTCATGCTTCAGGGTCAAAAAGGGCAAAAAGGTGCTCTAAGAAACCTTAAAAATCTAATGACCTCTAAATGATATAAAATTGGATACCATGATCAAATATCATGTAAGGAACACAACAAAACCGTTGTCAAAGAAAACCAAGCCCAGAAACACCTTGCGACACAAAATGTGCACTAAAACTCCTTAAAGCACGTTTTTGTGTAATCGCCTTCTAAATTGGTTTTAAATGGGATAAAAGGTTATAAATACCTTTAAATATAATAAAATATCATATTATATGATATTAGGAATTTAATTCCAGAAATTTACAAATTTTTACAAATTTAATATTAAAATATTAATAAAACCCTAAAAAGGGGCCCGCTTGAGTCAACATTGACTAAGAATGGTCAAGAGGTCAAAGTTTGACCCCTTGGACCACATGAGGTCGACATACACAGGCTGGGGAGTCAAATTTCGTCACTTCCAATACAATAAACAAGACTTAAATAAGTCTCCTTAAATTAAGGCTTTTGCCTTTTATTAGTTTATACACTCACTTTAGGCTCCATTATTTGATCAATCAAGCCTCAATTCGTGGGAGCCTTCCTTCTCTTCAATCAGCCGACCCCATGTCCCCTCCTCATCTCTTTGATGAGTCACCTCCAATAATGAGACAATAAACTAACCAATAATGCATTTTCAATCAAATATTAGCCATTCTAGTCACTCTCTCTCTCCTAGCTGCATTCATTTCGGTGAAGCAGCTCCTCCAAGCTCTCCCAAGCTCTCTCAACCGAACGTCTTCAGTTGGGAAGGTAAACCTAACTTCTTAGCTTCGAATTAATGGTTTAAGGCTTGTTTTTGGCTCTTTTTCTTCATCTCTTCACCACCTATGCTTAGATCTCGTGACTAATCAGTTCCTATGGCTTATTCTCAGTGTTCTAAGGTTAGAACATCAATCAAATTCGAATGAAACAAGTTTAGAGACCAAGGTTGCTCAAAATCTCATTTTAAGGTAAAAATGTGCTTTAAGCTCATATCTTTTGATTCCCTTCAAGTTCGGCTGTGAAACTTTGTTACTAGCCTTATTTGCTTCTCCTTTTCATGTGGAATCAGTTGGTTAGCCATTTGGAGCAAGGGTGGCCGAGATCCAAAGGAAATACCCTCTTTTAAGGCATTTTTCCAGGGTAAAACCTAATAACAAGGTAGCTTGTTGAGATCTAGCTATTTTCTATGTCAATATGGTGGATCTAACACCTTGTGGTGTGTTTGATTCAGGTCGAAACCATCTTGAACTCTCCTTGCATTTTTAAGGTGATTTTTGCCTTAAATCTTACATTAAATTACTTCTTATGGTTAGATCTTTCTTGGAGACTAACTAGGCCTTGTTTGCTGTTTGAAACATGCAAGAGAAGTTTTGGAAATTTTATCCAAGGCTGGCCGAATTCAAACAAGGAATTATTCAAGCAAATCAAGGTATAAACACCTTAAATCTATGCTTTTTATAATTTCTAAGCTTATATATAAATATGGCCGAGAGTGAAATGATAAATATGGGTTATATTGACCTAGAAATGGAAAAAAATGACTAAGATATATTAAGCTAGTCATTTAAGAGATTTAATTAACATAATTGTCAAATTTAAGACATTATGTGGAAGTTTGGTAATTAAATGGAAAGTGTGTGGTGAGGCCGAGAATTATAAGTATTTTGGGACATTTATGTGTAATTTATTTTGCAAGCCAATGTTTGTAATAAGGCCATGTATTTTAGGCCATTTTATTTATGCACTTACAAGCTTTTATTTAAGTTTAAGGGATATAATTATTACCGAAATGAATAAGGGGTTATAGTGTAATTAAATTAAATTTAGGGGCTTTAGAATAATAAGGCCGAAAATTAGAGTTAAAAAGGAGTTAAAATAAAGTTTATAAGATTTTATAAAGTTTTGGGGTTAAATGGTGATTTCTAGAAAGTTTGGGTGCAAACCGTAATTATTAGGAATTAATGGTCAAGGAAATATTAAGGAGGTCAACATTGACCATATGCTAGGTTTTGACCAAAATAAATAAGTTAGATAACTTATTTAAGTTTTTATAATAGGTTATGTATTTAATGGTAATATTTTTATAACATATGTGGTGAATATGTTATTACCGAAAATTAAGGGTGTAAAATGGTATTTTAAACACCCATGGGCTATTAGGAATTTTTTAGGAATTTATTTGGTGGATTTTGGAATTAAAATGAACTATACATCTATAATATATAGTTATTATGTCATTATGACACTTTGGAGAAAAATAGATGGTGGAATGGTAAATATCGAAAGTATATGGGTTAATAAGGATATTTATAACCCTTTGGTGGAATTTGGTGACTTTTAGAATTATAGAAGAGTATCTATTGAGATATGTTATAAGATATGATTTAATGATATGGTAAAACTATATGTTATAAATAGGGCCAAATGGCAATTATAGAATAGCACAAGGGCTGTTCGGAATTCACAAAAAAATAACCATAGGTTATACTCTTTTATAAGTAAGAAATGTTATATTAAATAGGATATATAACATGGTAAACAGAAAGGGGTGATTTTGTAAATAAAGGAAATTATGATTTAAGGAAAAGTATAAGGTTTAATATATGCCTATGAGGCAATATACAATAGTTTTGTATAAAAACTATAGGAATAAATTAAAGGGAATAAAAATATCATATCAAACGATATGAGAATGTGGTATAACATTACATAATGTTATGTGGTCAAAAAGGGAATTTAAATTGAGTTAAGGGCTATACCGAGTTAACAAGAGTTGGACAATGAATTTCAGACTAAGGTCTATAGTATTATAAATGTTATAGCAATTACATGGTTTAGATGGAATTAATATAAG
The DNA here is from genome assembly GCA_023374045.1 of Limonium bicolor. Taxonomy (NCBI): domain Eukaryota; kingdom Viridiplantae; phylum Streptophyta; class Magnoliopsida; order Caryophyllales; family Plumbaginaceae; genus Limonium; species Limonium bicolor. Next base: position 255,613,953 of record CM041782.1, on the reverse strand, counting down.
GAAGGGTATTCACATTAAAGAATGTGACAAACTGTAAATAAAGGGAATTTATAAACTAAGGTATTTATGGAATAAACCTTAGGAGTTGTAAATGTACAACATAAAATGTTACATAATATTAGGATAACAATCTTAATATAAGTTGTACAATACAATACAACTAATGGGAATAATCATCTAAAAGAAGATGATAAAATGTAACATAAAATACAAGAGTTTATTAAACTCATGAGAATTACCTACGTGGTAAAAATATATACATACACAAGAATAATGTATATAAGGTGGATAAATATATTTTGGTTGAAAACCTTATGATTTAATGGTGGTGGTTATTTGGGAAAAATATAGTTACAAACTGTAAGCTATGAATTTTGCTAAGATAATGGGTATTGAAATACAAAGAATTATAATGGATGATGAAAAAAAAATATATAATATAAGAATGCATGCATACATGCAACTATAGGTTACGTACCTAAACTAGATGGTGGATAAGATTTAAAAGAAATACAACGAATTAAACTTAACAGTTGAAAAATATGACGTATGAGTTTTAAGTAACAAATCCGATTGTTTTAGAGAAACCCGTAACAACAACTGTAGAAAACAGGGGTGAACTGTCGGGGCTACTTATTATTCGGAAATACCGGATGTAGTTAGTCATGGAGACTGACTTATAGTTTTATTACCGTTTAGAGTATACTTCTGACAAGGACGCTTGACGAGCTAGCGAACTACACGGAGCGTAGGATCTTGCTGATTCATACTCCACCGTAATACAGTCAGGGTGAACGGTATGTAAAGGGGTTTGATCCGAGTTGTCCTAAGGTTGCTCCTTGGGCTCGGATTTGGTTGATATAACTTGTATGTTGTTATGAGTCTCTGATTGTCTCCGAGGACTTCCTCAGTTCAGACTTCTGTGTGATCTGTGATAAGATTGTTTGTCTGAATGTGTTAATTAATATGCATGAATTGTATATTATAGCTGCTTATTATTTACTGTTGTTGAGTTAACAGTATTGGTTCGTATATATGAACCTATATATAAAACGAACTAGCGGCTATGGTGCTATCTTATATGAAATATAAGGAACGTAAGTAAAACGTTGTAGCACTATGATAATAACATATACATATTATCCGAGACTTTTAAACGGAGCATTGGCCTTTCTATACGCCGCTCTTGTATCTAGCACTGGATCCCGAGTTTACAGACTCCGGATTGGACTAATGACCTTCGTCTACTGTGTTAGAAAATTTGGTAATGCGATGCGATGGTATAATTAATTAATTAATGGAATGGAAGTAAAGCCAAGAGGATGTGGCTCTTGGTGCGCGCTGTGATCACAAAAACGATACCAGGATGTCCGCGTACGGGTCCGTAAGTATCAAGAAAATTTCCCGTGAGCTAGAATGGCTCGTTGGTCGGAGACTCTACCGTTGGAGTGGCTACTGCCGTGGGTGACCCCCCATAATATATGGGTAACTAGAGACATGTCGTTTTAACGAGACATTGTCACTAGGTATAACTGAACAACTAAAACAATTGAGACTTATACAGTGGCGAACAATACCATGGACGAGACTTAATACTTGTATATTATTCTCGTTGTTTCGCTTTGTTGTTCATTGGTTATACTCGTGTGTGAGCCTCGATTTTAAACCCTATCCTATGTGGATTAAGTTGATTGGGATCTAGTCGGGTTTTAGGTCCACTTATAACCTAAGATTAATAACTATGTCATTAAAACAATAATTATTAAAACTTAAGCTAGCTCACTGGAACCTATTATGAGTCGCCACCTAATTTTAACCTAGATCAGATTAGGAAAGGAGAGTTCGGGTTCGGGGACTTGATATTCGACTTATTTAGGGTTCAATTACTTTCATTACCCTTCCTAGGTCGTTTTTCCTCTACTTGGTTTATTTACGGCTTATTACGAGTCGTTTTAACCTAAGTGCGCGAGCTTCTTTTTTTTGTGTTTTTTAGCATTTTTTGACGGAAAACTAAAGTGGAAATTTAAATTACCTAAACTAGGGTTTCGGAGGCAGAATTAGGTCAAATTTTGTTTCCGTCCGTGGCCACGGACCTAATGTCCGAGACCACGGACCCTAGTTAACCTATATGAAAATAAAAGTCGAATTAAACAGAAAACAGAAAGTTGTAAAGTCCGGGGCCACGGACAGGCCGTCCGTGGGCCCGGACATTATTAGAAAAACCTAAATTTTTAAAATTTAAAAATCTCGCCGCCGTCCGTGGGCGTCCGGGCTTACGGACAAGGAGTCCGGGACCCCGGACATGACGTCCGTGGGTGCGGACCGCCCTCGGACGGCGGCGTTAAGGCTGTTCCCGAAGGTGTTTTCGACTCAAATTTTATGGGTGTGTAGCCTGAAAGATGTACAAGACGTTAGTGATTTAAAGTTTTCAATTTGAGTTCGAATTAAGCACGAAACTTAGTAAACAAGTTATTGGACAGAAGCTTAAACAAACAGCAATACAGAAGCGTACGAAGGTTAGTTTGAGCCCAAAATTTGACAGAGAGTTAATAAGGTCGTGGGGAATTAGAAAAGTAGAGTTGCAACCTGTTTTACCTTCGAATTCAAGGTGATTCTTCACACCGGGATTCGTCGAGTGCTTCGTTGACGGCAGACCCGAAAGGATTTCGAACCAAGCTTCTGGTTGTTGGTTGTTCTTGTGTTCTTCACGTTTTGGTGGTGTTTTTGTGGGGTTTTGATGACTATTGATGCTTTGGGGATTGGAAAACGTGTTTAGATGGTGATTTCGGGGGATTTTCGGTATGATTTGGGTGGCCGGGTGTTGGAAAACGTGAGAGAGAGTGAGGAGGCTGTGTTTTTTTATTCTCTAGGGTTCTTGAGCATATGAGGTTCTGATTTTATCCAAAAACCTATCCCCTTATATAGACTTTCTTAAAGATAAAGAAAATCTAGTAAAAGTAAGATTTTTTGACATTTTAGTTAAGAGACTTCCCAAAGGAATTTTGCTATGAAATTTTAACCACGTGTCAAGGATGGAAATTATGAATTTTCTGAAGTGGAATCGGATTTTTTTAAATGTTGGAATATTTTTAAATTGAATTTCTCGTCAGATTCAGTCAGAAATTGCTAGAAAATTATTGGAAACTCGAAAAATCAAAATTCCAACGCCATTATGCTTAGAATGTCATCCTCTATCATGGGTTAAAATATCAAAGCATTTCAAGCTGATTTGGGCATCCTTTGGAGGAGAGAGAAAGCTTATAGGAGGTCTCAGGAGCCTCTAAAGATTACCAAAACGCCCCTGAAAATGACGAAGCTGCTCCTCATGCCATGGGATGTGCCGCTCGAGCCGGAATCCCTCACTACTCGATTAAAACGCCCCTCACATCACCAGGACCTCGTGGACCCTAACCAGGGGGGTCAAAATTTTGGGTATAACAGATTGCCCCCCGTCAACTAGACTTTGTAATGAAGATGAAAAGATAGTTGATGCCTGAGTGATACCCCAAAATTTTGGATCTTAAAAGTCCCTACATGCAGATTGTGTCGAGCTATTCTAAGGTGCTGGCCACCTAAAGTGATGAAAATGATGTCAAGCTATTCTAAGGCGTTGACTACCTAAAATGATGAAAATGGAGTAATGTCAAGCGATTCTAAGGCGTTGACAACCTAAAAGACGAAGTAATGTCAAGCGATTCTAAGGCGTTGACAACCTAAAAGACAAAGTAATGTCAAGCAATTCTAAGGCGTTGACAACCTAAAAGACGAAGTAATGTCAAGCGATTCTAAGGCGTTGACGACCTAAAAGAAGAAGTAATGTCAAGCGATTCTAAGGCGTTGACAACCTAAAAGACGAAGTAATGTCAAGCGATTCTAAGGCGTTGATAACCTAAAAGACGAAGTAATGTCAAGCGATTCTAAGGCGTTGACAACCTAAAAGACGAAGTAATGTCAAGCGATTCTAAGGCGTTGACAACCTAAAAGACGAAGTAATGTCAAGCGATTCTAAGGCGTTGACAACCTAAAAGACGAAGTAATGTCAAGCGATTCTAAGGCGTTGACGACCTAAAAGAAGAAGTAATGTCAAGCGATTCTAAGGCGTTGACAACCTAAAAGACGAAGTAATGTCAAGCGATTCTAAGGCGTTGACAACCTAAAAGACGAAGTAATGTCAAGCGATTCTAAGGCGTTGACAACCTAAAAGACGAAGTAATGTCAAGCGATTCTAAGGCGTTGACAACCTAAAAGACGAAGTAATGTCAAGCGATTCTAAGGCGTTGACAACCTAAAAGACGAAGTAATGTCAAGCGATTCTAAGGCGTTGACAACCTAAAAGACGAAGTAATGTCAAGCGATTCTAAGGCGTTGACAACCTAAAAGACGAAGTAATGTCAAGCGATTCTAAGGCGTTGACAACCTAAAAGACGATGTAATGTGTAGATGCAAGAATGTTGATGATGCTCGGATGCTTCTGGGGACCGAAACCCGTGCCAATGCTCCTGGCTGGACCCAATGTGGACTTATTGCCATCGCCCCCCAAGCCGGTGTGCAGGGATAACTCCTGGTAAAAACCTTGGGGACTTATTGCCTTTGCCCACCATTCGTTGATCCCGAAAATAAGTTGACATCGCAAAGGAGGATTTATTGCCATCACCTCGCCAACTTTTCTGTCGCCAGGTCTTGTGACGCGCCTGGATAATGCAGATGGATGATATGAAGATGATGCAAATGAAAGTGATGCAAATGTAGATGATGAAAATGATGCAAATGAAAGTGATGCAAATGTAGATGACGAAAATGATGAAAATGAAAGTGATGCAAATGTAGATGACGAAAATGATGAAAATGATATGGATGATATGAAAATGACGTTCGGATGCTTCTGGGGACCGAAACCCGTTCCAATGCTCCTTGTTGGTATACTATGGGGACTTATTGCCTCTGCCCACCAACTGGGGTGCGGGGATAACTTCTAGATTACCAAGGGGACTTATTGCCACTGCCCACTAGTGTTTCTCCCAAGAAGTTGACATGAAGATGGGGACTTATTGCCTCTGCCCCGCCAACTTAGATCACGCTCTGTCTCGTACTTGTCTCGCACTGAAGATGATACTAGGTCTCGTACTGGTCTCGCACTGGATGATGATAGGTATCGCACTGATGAAGATGATGGGTCTCGTACTGACGAAATTGATGGTCTCGCACTGATGAAGATGCTTGGTCTCGCACTGAAGTCTCGTACTAAATGGATGAAGAAAAAGCTGGATTCCGCACCGATTCTGGGTCGCACACTGAATGAAGATGTCTTGTACTAAAGTCTCGAAAATGATGGGTCTCGCACTGATGAAGATGGTTGGTCTCGTACTGAATGAGGAAACTGTAGGGCCTCGCACTGTTTTGGGTCTCGAACTAAATTGAGTTAGGAAGATAATGGTCTCGTGCAAATGATGAAAACTGATTACTGGAGTGCCAAACATGGCAATGATGATAAGATGTATGCAATCAAAATATATGAAAGATACTCGTTCAAAACAGGAAACTGTTGGAAAAGGTGCCGAACTTGGCAATGCTTGAGAAAAACCCTGCTGAAAAAGGAAAGTGAAATGATCATTTCCTAACTAAAAATTTCAAATCTGCAATTTGCTTCTTGAAAAATGAACATGCCATTGGTGGAAGTGTGTGGTGTTTGTTGTGGTGCTAAAGGCTTTTGCCGGTGTTCCAGATTTGTGATAGACCAGGGATTGGGTTGTGATTTATGATGGGCTTGAGAGTGTGTGTGTGTGGTGGTAAGGGCTTATGCGTGTCTGTGGTGGGATGGTGGTGCTCAAGCTTTGGGTTTCAATTGGTGTTGACATGGCGATTGTTGGAACCAACAATTGCCCCCAGTATTTTTCCTTAGGACAATCCGAGCTAGAGTTCATGGCAATCGATCGGAACGATCGATTGCCCCCAGTATTTTCTTTGATTAAACGTGCGAACAAGTCTCATCCTCACAGGGTTGAGGCTTATTCTTTGATGTGGTGCTTCCTAACCTACACTCGATGTGGTCGGTGTTTACACTCATTTCTCGCTCATGGTCATAACTTCTAAACCATTGAATTCGATATTTGATGGATTTACGCATTTGATCTGTTACTTTCACGTGATTGGACACACAACTATCAAGTCGATAGTCTTTAAAGCTTATAACGTGGCCATAGGGTGATGAAGACGACGGGATCATGGAGGGATATTTGAGGTATGTGGAGCTTAAATGGGTACCAAAGCTTCAACTTGCGTCTTCTCTCAGATTCACTTTATTGTCTTGAAGTTGTCTGACTGCTTCGTGTTGACGTTGTTTTCGAGCTTCGGACCTGGACTTTTGGAGTTGTCCTTTACACCATTTCTCTTTTTTGTCATTTGGGACTTCTTCGAGGCGCTTCGGTTTGCCTTTTTTTTCTTTATCCTTTCTTACTTTGCCTTCGGGTTCTTGTGTTTCCCGGTTTTTTGGGCTTCTGAGTCTGTTTTGATGTGAGCTCTTTGGATCCTGTGTCACTCTGGACCATTTTGCGATCACTTTGTCATGCTGACAGCGGCGTTGCTTCTTTGGACTGACGAGAACGTTATCTAGAGCCAGACTCCTCGCGTCCTTGGTCCGGTCGGACATTCATTGTTGGCTGGGTATTTTGTGGAGTTCATAATATCGAAAAGGAATATATGAAAGGCTCAGCGGGGGTGCCTAGGGTTTAAGTCAGGGTTCACAAGCTTTTTGGCTACGGTGGTGTGTACCTAGCTGCTTCGTCATTCTTGATAGTTTGTGTTATCCGCTCTTGTTACTTTTTCGCAGGTCTAAGAGTAATTTACAAATTATCTCCTTCGGTCGGAGTTATGCCGTTTATTTTAACCTGAATGTAGTCTCACCGGCGTCGTGTAAAAATGACACCTCGTTCACTCGTGGTTTTTTGTTCCGCTCAACACCTCTCGTGAATTTCACTCAGAGACTAGTTCACACGCTAAACGAAATATTAAGATGATGTCCTGAACTCAGATTGCCCCAGTATTGACCTGGGTTTATGACAACACTTAAAAGATGGTGATTTTGGAATGCTTTGTGGATATTATGGGATAGTCTATGGTGTGAGGACGGACATGTTCACCCTTTTAGAAACAAAGACAAGTCGTTCTATTCCATAGTCGGAAATGATTACTCTGTGATCCCTTATAAAAACATTTTTTTTTGTTTTTGTTTTATTGAATGAATGCACAAAAAATTATGCTCTAATTCACGAATGGAAAGATAACATCAAAAGTTGTGATCCAAAATGATAAATGAAGCTAACTACCATAAAAGTTAGAAGAATGATTGAGAAAAGAAAACTACTAAATCGAGAAAACTTCTGAAATAGTGATGTTGAACAGTCTGATGCCAACGGTTGAAGACTCGAGCTGTTGACCGTCGGGGCACCATTGACCATGATTGTCTTCCTTCCAAACTTCGAGTAGGCCCTGTAAAATGTCTGAACTAGGAATGCCTACGGGTTATGTAGGAAGTAACTGGGCCTGAGTCGTCGCCAAACTGAGAGTGAAGTGCATAGATTAGAGTGATATATTCCTAGACTAGAGCGGTCATGTAGGTATGACTCCAGAAATTGAGCAAACAAGCTAAAGAAATCACAAGGACCGTGAATGGGCCACTGGGCCGAGGGATATGCTTGAGGTCTAAATTCGTTTGATACTCTTGTTGGGCCATGAAGCCGGAAACTGAAATGAATGAGCTATGCAAACCATCTTGGATTCAAATGTTTTATGGGCCAAAATTCTGGATTGAGAACGAAGCTCATGGGCCAAAACTATGAATTGGTCTATGGGCTCAAATGGAATGAATTATGAGTGTGGTACTTGGGCCAGAATGACTGCTCTATATGTGAGCTGGAATTCGGGCGAGTGATTTTGGTTGGGCCTAAAAGATGACACCTAGATCTAGGGTTTTGGGTTTGGGTCATGATAAGAAGTCTACCTAGACTAGAACGAGCCCTTGGGCCGAAATGTGTTTGGGCCTGAAGTAAAGCACATGAGCTGGAATGGTCCCTAAATCACAAATGGGCTTAACTTTCTTTGGGCCAGAGAAGATGGTTGCTAAGCAGAAAAAGATTTTATTTTCAGAACTTGTGGGTTATTTCAAGTTCAGGTGGATTTCTTTTTTTTGGGGCCTAGAACTAATTGGATAATTCAAATTGGGCCAGAAGAGAAATCACCTAAGTCTAAGCTTTTGGGCCGAAGCCCGAATGACTCACATATTAAACCAAACAGGACCTCTAGGCCGCAAACAAGCAGAGCCGCCAATTCGGGTTGGGCTAGGTTGATGTAGGAGTTCCTATCAATCTCTAGGCTGGGTAGTGGGCCGATCATACAAGCAAACAAGGCCCACACAAATTCAACATGTCCTCACTTGGCGTTTAAATCAAACTGGGTATGGGTCGATCCGGAGAGGTGCTTGGGGCATGGGCCCAGGTCACCTCAAAGGAATAGGGCTTGCACGCTATTCCCTTTGGGCTTCCACACTTTTTTCACATCACTTGAAGGTGTGCGTCTGCGGCCGGGTCTTTGATTGACCAAACAATGGGCTAGGTAAGGACACTGCCAGGAAAACGCTTGGGGCTAAGGCCTAGGTATTAAGGGGATGTGGTTAGACGACATCCTCCTCTTTTCCCCCGCTTATTCACATCACCTAAAAGGTGTGAGTCCCTGACAGGGGACCCTCAAACGGTTCCCGGGATGAAATCAGTTTAGGTGGACCCTCGCTCTCATATGATGCAGGGGTGCAAAAATTTGAAGTGCGCACGAAAGTAAACAACAAAGTAACAAAGCCATAAATAAACAATTTTTCAAGTTAAGCCCTCTTTCTTAAAATTAAACAAGTTAAAATTAAGAATTTATCCCCTGCAGAGTCGCCAGTCTGTGAGCCTCGATTTTAAACCCTATCCTATGTGGATTAAGTTGATTGGGATCTAGTCGGGTTTTAGGTCCACTTATAACCTAAGATTAATAACTATGTCATTAAAACAATAATTATTAAAACTTAGGCTAGCTCACTGGAACCTATTATGAGTCGCCACCTAATTTTAACCTAGATCAGATTAGGAAAGGAAAGTTCGGGTTCAGGGGCTTGATATTCGACTTATTTAGGGTTCAATTACTTTCATTACCCTTCCTAGGTCGTTTTTCCTCTACTTGGTTTTTTTACGGCTTATTACGAGTCGTTTTAACCTAAGTGCGCGAGCTTCTGTTTTTTTGTGTTTTTTAGCATTTTTTGACGGAAACTAAAGTGGAAATTTAAATTACCTAAACTAGGGTTTCGGAGGCAGAATTAGGTCAAATTTTGTTTCCGTCCGTGGCCACGGACCTAATGTCCGAGATCACGGACCCTAGTTAACCTATATGAAAATAAAAGTCGAATTAAACAGAAAACATAAAGTTTAAAGTCCGGGGCCACGGACAGGCCGTCCGTGGGCCCGGACATTATTAGAAAAACCTAAATTTTTAAAATTTAAAAATCTCGCCGCCGTCCGTGGGCGTCCGGGCTTACGGACAAGGAGTCCGGGACCCCGGACATGACGTCCGTGGGTGCGGACCGCCCTCGGACGGCGGCGTTAAGGCTGTTCCCGAAGGTGTTTTCGACTCAAATTTTATGGGTGTGTAGCCTGAAAGATGTACAAGACGTTAGTGATTTAAAGTTTTCAATTTGATTCGAATTAAGCACGAAACTTAATAACAAGTTATTGGACAGAAGCTTAAACAAACAGCAATACAGAAGCGTACGAAGGTTAGTTTGAGCCCAAAATTTGACAGAGAGTTAATAAGGTCGTGGGGAATTAGAAAAGTAGAGTTGCAACCTGTTTTACCTTCGAATTCAAGGTGATTCTTCACACCGGGATTCGTCGAGTGCTTCGTTGACGGCAGACCCGAAAGGATTTCGAACCAAGCTTCTGGTTGTTGGTTGTTCTTGCTGTTCTTCACGTTTTGGTGGTGTTTTTGTGGGGTTTTGATGACTATTGATGCTTTGGGATTGGAAAACGTGTTTAGATGGTGATTTCGGGGGATTTCGGTATGATTTGGGTGGCCGGGTGTTGGAAAACGTGAGAGAGAGTGAGGAGGCTGTGTTTTTTGATTCTCTAGGGTTCTTGAGCAATGAGGTTCTGATTTTATCCAAAAACCTATCCCCTTATATAGACTTTCTTAAAGATAAAGAAAATCTAGTAAAAGTAAGATTTTTTGACATTTTAGTTAAGAGACTTCCCAAAGGAATTTTGCTATGAAATTTAACCACGTGTCAAGGATGGAAATTATGAATTTTCTGAAGTGGAATCGGATTTTTTTAAATGTTGGAATATTTTTAAATTGAATTTCTCGTCAGATTCAGTCAGAAATTGCTAGAAAATTATTGGAAACTCGAAAAATCAAAATTCCAACGGCATTATGCTTAGAATGTCATCCTCTATCATGGGTTAAAATATCAAAGCATTTCAAGCTGATTTGGGCGTCCTTTGGAGGAGAGAGAAAGCTTATAGGAGGTCTCAGGAGCCTCTAAAGATTACCAAAACGCCCCTGAAAATGACGAAGCTGCTCCTCATGCCATGGGATGTGCCGCTCGAGCCGGAATCCCTCACTACTCGATTAAAACGCCCCTCACATCACCAGGACCTCGTGGACCCTAACCAGGGGGGTCAAAATTTTGGGTATAACACTCGTGGTTATTTTATTGTGTGTTGATGGTTGGATGGAGCCTACAAGGCTAAGGTAAATTAAATATGAAACTGTACGCTACGGCGAATGTACATTGTACATTATATTGTTATTACTCGATACGTTCGATATATAAATGTTGTATGGAATATTAAATGAATGTTTGGATTGGAAGGATGGTTAAATGTTTATGGATATTTGGATGGTTGATTATGTATATTATACATTTATGCTTCAGTTTTGATTATAACTGTAAAAAGGAAAGGCATGAAACCAATCTAATAATAAGATGGTTAAAATGACAAGTGACCATTAGGGTCCAGGCCCGACATACTCAGCGTCTATCGCTGATACTACACCATTACAGGTTGTTGATCATTGTCGGAGCTGAAGAGCAGGAACAAAGTAACTGGAGATGTTGTATAGCAATGAAGATGGTGTATGGTCTTATGGTAAGGTTGTGTATTTTCAGGATTGGGTAGATGCTCACTTGTCGATGTATGTGATTTATGGACTTAGTATGATGTATAGGAGTTTCTCATTATCACTGCGGTTAGCAGTTTGTTTATTTTGGAAGTTGGATGTAGTTTGGCTACGTTGCTCGCATGGGCGAGTAATGGCCGGTGACACCCAAGTGAGTTTTGTAATTGTTGTTTATTTTCCGCTGCGAGACATTTTAATTATTGCTACGTGAGGGATTATATCGTGATTATGGAGATGGGTGTTATACTGAGGCTGGTACTTCTGTTTCTTGCACCCACCTTGCCCTGGGCTCTCCGTGCTCTTACCAGCATTCTTTCTCTTGGCATTCTCCTCGTCCCTCAGCTGGACGGTTATCTCAACCTTAGCAGCGGCATGATACCACTCCTGCTTTCCACAGTATTAGTCACTCTTATTTCTCATAATCTAAATCTTACTCATTTACTTACTCAAATCTCAATCATTCTTATTACCTGCAAGGTAGTGTAACTCGTCGGCCCCATGCCGTAGCGGAGTCGATGGCTAAGCCCGCCATAGAAGCGGTCCACCAGGATCTGGTCTGAATATCTAAGACCTGGTAGAAGACGGAGCAAGGCGGTGAACTCTGAGTAATACTCGTCCACCGTCATCTTGTCGGTCTGCTTAAGCGCATCCAACTGCAAGCGCTTCTTCGTCTGGACATGGGTGGGGTAGTACTTTGCTCGTAGCAAGGCGGTGTACTGCTCCCAGCCGAACTCTAGATTGGCCACATGCTCGGCCCTCACCAGTTTCCACCAATCGCCTGCCGCCCCCTTCAGATAGAAAGCAGCCAGACGCACCTTGATCCCAGCAGGGACATCAAGGGTCTCAAAGGCGGTCTCCAGCTCGGAGATGTATGCCTCGAGCTTGGCGGGATCGGTCTCCCCCTTAAAGTGTGCGGGTCGAAGGTCTGCAAGACTCTTCACCCAATTCGGTTCCCGGGGTTGTGGTGGTGGAGGTGGTGCACCCACACCAGGATGATAGCCTATATGCTCTAAGGCGGCAGCTACGATCTCTGCGATCATCTGCCCCTCTGGTATCTCAGGCTCGTCGCCTCGACCACGACCTCGGCTTTTCCTTCCTGACATCTGAACAAGCATAACTCACATTAGATTCGTATCCACCACTGTTTTGGTTAACGAATTTATAACGTCCGTAGACGGTAAAGACGGTCCACACTTATTAGTGGTCATCTGACTCTACTCACTCTAACTTCTCACACCCTTAACCCATCACTTATTTCTTAACTTGTATCCTAACTCGGTGGTTACTCATATCTGGTATTTCTTGATCAGAGCGTAACTACGCTCTGATACCACTTTTTGTAACACCCCGTCCAAAGCCAATCGTGGTTATCGCAAAACTTAACACTTAATCGAATTCGTCGCAGCGGAAATAACAAACACCTGGACCTTGCCACGGTCTGATCGTTAGAACATACCAGCCTTATAATATTACAACACTTATCCAAAATGAACAACTGACCAATCACTACCAACCAAAATACCACATACCAAAATACCACCAACCAACCGAGTATAAGTACTAAGTCATAATCACAACCTTACATCAGTTTCAATATAAACAGACGGGAGCACAAATGCTACCCGTACTCAAAATAAACAACTCATCCTAAGTCTAGCCGCTCCTACTCTCGTGGTGCGTCTTCATGGGCCTCTTACCTGCAAGTGTAAAAACAGCCCCCAAAGGGGGTCAGCACGAATGCTGGTACTCCCTCTCATGGCCCCCAAGCTAACGGGACTACAACGACTAATTGTCGATAGCATGGAAATTGATTGCATACACAAGCATGATATGAAGTGCAATAAACAACAATCCACAGATGAACATACTTAGTTCACAAACAATGAACGACACAAGCGTTCCCTTATCAAGTGGGTTAGTAACCCCCTCCTTAGTCCTGAATTCCTTAACCTCTGTTCCTTACCTTACCTTAAACTTAACCTCAACTTATTCTCAGTATACAAACCATTCCTGGAAGGGAATGGTTGCAGCCTAAGTCCAAACCTGGGATTTAGGTGATCCCACCGCACCATCTTAATGCCACCTACCCTGGACGGGAGTCCAGCGTAGCTGAGCCAGCAACCAGCCTTAGGCTACAAGTCCGAAGACAAGTCCTTAAGCGGAGGGCGGATCTGATTCAGATACCGTCCCCCTTTCCTTAGCATGCATGACCGGAGTCAGTCCCGGGTTTCCTCACTTAAGTTCCAGTTAGTAGAAATCTTAAACACCATGTGTTAGTTAAACCTTAACGGGTATTAACCAACAATCACCAATACTTAACTCTTATTCTTAACTCAGTAAGTACTAAACTCGGTTAGTAGCTGTTATACCCAAAATTTTGACCCCCTGGTTAGGGTCTACGAGGTACTGGTGTTGTGAGAGGCATTTTAATCAAGCGGTGAGGGATCCCGGCCCGATCGGCATGTTCCATGGCATGGGGAGCAGCTTCGTCACTTTCAGGGGCGTTTTGGTAATCTTTAAAGGCTCCTAAGACCTCTTGTAAGCTTTCTCTCTTCTCCAAAGGATGCCCAAATCAGCTTGAAACGCTTTGATATTTTAACCCATGATAGAGGATGACATTTTAAGCATAATGGCGTTGGAATTTTGATTTTTCGAATTTCCAATAATTTTCTAGCAATTTCTGACTGAATCTGACGAGAAATTCAATTTAAAAATATTCCAATATTCAAAAAATTCGGTTCCACCTCAGAAAATTCATAATATCCATCCTTGACATGTGGTTAAAATCTCACAGCAAAATTCATTGGGGAAGTCACTTAATTAAAATATCAAAAAATCTTACTTTTACTAGATTTTCTTTATCTTTAAGAAAGTCTATATAAGGGGATAGGTTTTTGGATAAAGGGAGAACCTCATATGCTCAAGAACCCTAGAGAGTCAGAAAACACAGCCTCCTCACTCTCTCTCACGTTTTCCAACACCCGGCCACCCAAATCATACCGAAAATCCCCCGAAATCACCATCTAAACACGTTTTCCAATCCCCAAAGCATCAATAGTCATCAAAACCCCACAAAACACCACCAAAACGTGAAGAACAGCAAGAACAACCAACAACCAGAAGCTTGGGTCGAAATCCTCTCGGGTCTGCCATCAACGGAGCACTCGACGAATCCCGGTGTGAAGAAACATTGTGAATCCGAAGGTAAAACAGGTAGAAACTCCACTTCCCTAATTCCCCACGGTATTATCTGTCTTGCCTCAAAATTTGGGCTCAAACTAACCTTTCGTACGCTTCTGTATTGCTGTTTATTTAAGCTTCTGTCCAATAACTTGTTTACCAAGTTTCGTGCATAATTCGAATTCAAATTGAGAACTTTCGATCACTAACGCATTGTACATCTTTCAGGCTACACACCCATAAAATTTGAGCCAAAAACACCTTCGGGAACAGCCTTAACGCCGCCGTCCGAGGGCGGTCCGCACCCACGGACGTCATGTCCGGGGTCCCGGACTCCTTGTCCGTAAGCCCGGACGCCCACGGCGGCGAGTTTTTTTAAATTTTAAAAATTTAGGTTTTTCTAATAATGTCCGTGTCCCCGGACTTTACAATTTTCTGTTTTCTATTTAATTCGACTTTTATTTTTCATATAGGTTAACTAGGGTCCGTGGTCTCGGACATTAGGTCCGTGGCCACGGACGGAAACAAAATTTGACCTAATTCTGCTCTCCGAAACCCTAGTTTAGGTAATTTTAATTTCCACTTTAGTTTTCTGTCAAAAAATGCTAAAAAACACAAAAAAAAGAAGCGCGCACTTAGGTTAAAACGACTCGTAATAAGCCGTAAATAAACCAAGTAGAGGAAAAACGACCTAGGAAGGGTAATGAAAGTAATTGAACCCTAATTAAGTCGAATATCAAGCCCCCGAACCCGAACTCTCCTTTCCTAATTTAATCTAGGTCAAAATTAGGTGGCGACTCATAATAGGTTCCAGTGAGCTAGCCTAGGATTTAATAATTTATTGTTATATGATAGTTATTAATCTTAGACTATAAGTGGACCTAAAACCCGGTTAGATCCTAATCAACTTTAATCAACATAGGATAGGGTTTAAAATCGAGGCTCACAGACTGGCGACTCTGCTGGGGATAACTTCTTAATTTTAGCTTGTTTAATTTTAAGAAAGAGGGCTTAACTTGAAAACGTTTATTTATGGCTTTTACTATGTTGCTTGTTCATTTATGTGCGCACTTTAATTTTTGCACCCTTGCATCATATGAGAGCGAGGGTCCACGCAAGCCAATTTCGCCCCGGGACCCGTTTGAGGGTCCCCTGTCTGGGACTCACACCTTTTAGGTGATGTGAATAAATGGGGGAAAAGAGGAGGGTGTCGTCTAACCACACCCCCTTAATACCTGGGCTTTAGCCCCAAGCATTTTCCTGACAGTACCCTTGCCTAGCCCATTGTTTGGTCAGTCAAAGACCCGACCGTAAACGCACATCTTTAGGTGATGTGAAAAAGTGGGGAAGCCCAAAGAGAATAGCGTGCAAGCCCTATTCCTATGTGGCAACCCGGGCTCGCACCCCAAGCACCTCTCCGGATCGACCCGTACCTGTTGGATTGAGTCATCTTGTGAGGCCATTTGCATCATCACCTTGTGTAAGATTTCTGTGCATATGTTATCTTTCTCCTGGGCCTCGGGCCCAATATTTGTATCGGCCCAACAGTTTCCCTAGTCCAAATGGAATGCTTGAATGTTCAACGGCCCAAATAGTCCGAAAAAGCAAAAGAGTCCTGTAACTAGAACACAAGGGCCCTCAGGGGAAAGCCCTTCCACGTTGTTGAAGCCCATGCCCTAATGTTTCTTTTTTATGTCCTGAAACAGAAAGAAGGCAAGATTTCAGAAAGGCGCTGGGACAGAAGTTCCGGACGTTTGACCCGACTGCCTACTCCCCCACCTCCGTTATTTCAGCCCAGGGTAGATTCTAGCTCATCTGACATGTCGGTCCAGGTGCATGACGATATCTCTCAGGAGGATCAGCCAGCAGGGGGTGAAAACCAGAACGCTTCTGTTGAAGAGCTCATGAAAAACTTTGATTTGAAGCACCAGGAGGCAATCCAGGCACTCGAGAATAAGTATGTGGACACAATCGCCAAGCTAGAAGATAAGTTGGCCGCATTGGAAACGGCCGCCCAAAGCAGGACCGCTGGGGGTCCAATGGGGGAGCAGGATCAAATGGCCAGCCTGGTACAGAAACATCAAGCTGCCATTGAAGCCCTGGAGGCACGGCATGCAGCGGCAACAGTTGAGCTCCATGAGAAAATAGGATCCTTGGAGGCAGCAAGGCGAGAAGGACCACTGCAAGGATTTGTCAACCCTTTATACGGCATGGACAATATCTCCTTGGAGGGACATGACACCCATGTCGGATATGGAGGTGGTGCTCCCGGGAATCAGTTAGCCGCTGAGGTTCAGAGGGCTCTGAGGCGCATTGAGCGCATGGAAAAGGCTGGAAAACCTGCTGGTTTTGACTACCTCTCCATGGGATCCTATCCAGACGTTGAGCTACCTGCAAAGCTGAAGCTCCCCACTTTGGCTCTCTACAAGGGCTCGACCGATCCCCAAATTCATTTGGCGATGTTTGATCGGGAGATGTCTATCCTGAGGCTCAATGATATGCAGAAGGCCAAGGTTTTCGCTCGGTACCTAGATGAGATTCCTCAACGATGGTACCTAACTCAGAGAATGAACACCAAGACGTACGAGGAGATATGTGAAGCCTTCCTGACTCACTTTGAGTATGCTAAAAACTTGGAAATCACCCGGTCTGACCTTGCCAGCACGCGCCAAACAGGAAGTGAGTCCATGTCAGACTTTATAAAGCGGTGGAGGAGGAAAGCAGCGGGCATGCCCACAAGGATGGATGAGCAGGAACAAATTCGCATGATTGTTGAGAACATGCAAAAGCAGTACAATGATGAATTAAAGTATATGTACTTTCCAAGCTTTGATATGCTCATGGGCCAGGTAGGAGTTTTGGAGGAGAAGATCCACAGGGGAGACCTAAAGCTTGGATATTCTCGAGGAGCCGGAAGTAACTCAAAGTTCTCAAAATCTGAACCGGCGAAAGCTTCCTACCCAACCACAGCTTATGCACAGAGCGCACCGCAGAGGTACGCGGGACAGTACGAGGTGAATGCAGTCCAGCAGCCAAGGGAGCAAGGGAGGAACTATCGAGCGGTACCGCCTCCCAGACCGGATTTCAGTCAGCGAGAATTCACAGATATCGGTCGGCCTTTGAGTCATGCTCTGAAAAAGCTCCAGGAGCAGAACATCTTACAGCCTCTTCCGCCCCGACCAGGAGTCACCCGTTTGGGCAGGAGTCCAAATCAGTTCTGTCACTACCATCAGTTACCAGGTCACGACACCGATCATTGCAGGGCCCTACAGCATAAGATCCAAGACCTGATTGACCAGGGACTTCAGTTCTCAGAGCGCGGGAATATCTTCGGGAACCCTATGCCAGATCACCACTAGGAATCTTTGTTGTTTTTCTCCTTTTAAGTTGTTTTGCGTAGCTTTTGTCCTTGTCCTTTTTCTTTTCTTTTAGGTTGTTTTAACTAGTTCAGCTGTTTAGTTGGTACTCGGTACCATTGTTGTTCCCTTGGGTCATCAATAAAATTTCTTCTTTGTTCATGTTTCAACGTTTATACTTCCGTTCATGTGCTAAAAGGAAAAGGAAAAGAAAGGAAAAGAAAACTCTCTCATAAGGCATGTCTGCAAACATAAGAATAAGGACCTTTGTTTTTCACGAAACCTCCTGTGCAAAACCGCCTTCCCATCCGCACACTCACCACCTTCCCCACAGCCATCCCGCATGTCACAGTATTCCGTCATTTCATCAAAAACAAAGCTGCTGCAAAAAAAAAAAAAAGTCAACAAAGCAAAAAAATCACTCAAATCCCTCGTCACACTCACCATCATTGTTTACCACCACACATGCAATCACCCCCCCATAAATAACTTGGGCATTCAAGGTATCGTCAAATACACCCCCCAGCATCTGGGGGCAATCTGAGTTAAGGAGCGATAATTTTATTTCTTTTTGTTTTAATGTGAAGCAAGTCTCCGAGGTCACTTCGCGAGAGTGCCTTGAGCGGTAAAACCAAAGTGAAAGAGCGTGTCATTGTACACGACTCCGAGAGATCACATTCAAAGGTAAGGTAACGGCATGACTCCGGTCTGCGAGAATATTTGTGTAAATTTACGCTTAAACCTGTAAAATAACAAAGAACAGATACCACTACCAGGGATGACGAAGCACCTAGGTACAACACCAACACAGCCAAAAGCCTGTGAACCCGGACATTAAACCCAGCCCCCCCGTTGAGCTTTTCATATAGACCTACTTACACAATATTACAAGCTCACAAACAAGCCAGC
Organism: Limonium bicolor; assembly: GCA_023374045.1. Classification (NCBI taxonomy): domain Eukaryota; kingdom Viridiplantae; phylum Streptophyta; class Magnoliopsida; order Caryophyllales; family Plumbaginaceae; genus Limonium; species Limonium bicolor. Next base: position 255,595,303 of record CM041782.1, on the reverse strand, counting down.
CAATGATGAATAACCAACCCGGGGCCAAGGGAAGCAAGGAGCCCGACTTTTGAGCACAACTTCACAAGTCCAAAGAAGAGAACCGCTACCATCATGACGAAGCGATCCGCAAATGGTCCCAAGTGACACAGATCCAAAATGAGCTAACATCAACAAACAGCTCTCAAAGTTCAAAACCGGGAAAAACTACAAGAACCCCGAAGGAAATAGATTCAAAGAAAGGCAAACCCTGAAAAGCCTCAACGAAATCCAAATCGGAAAAAGAAGAGATGCAGGAACAACCCAAAGTTCCAAGTCCCAAGTTCATAAGCTAAGTCTCATGAATAGCCAAACGACTTCAAGGCAAAGACAAGTCCAAGGGACGTGCAAGTTTACAGCTTGTCATCTTTAAAGCTCCACATATCCAAACATTCCTCCATTATCCTGTTGTCATTCAGCACACCCCATACCACGTTATAAGCTCAAAGACTTCCGACTTAGGAAGCTGTGTACCAATCACGTGAAAGTAACAGGTTGACGCGTAATCTAGCAAATGTCAAATTCAATGGTTGAGAAGTTGTGACCGAAGAAACGAGTGCAACACCAAACACGTCGAGCGTAGGATAGAGACACCACAACAAAATAAACCTTGACCTTATGAGAATGAGACTTTTTTGCACAATTAATCAAAGAAATACGGGGGCAATCGATCGTTCCGATCGATTGCCAAAGATTCCAAGAACTCAGATTGCCTTAAGGAAAAACTGGGGGCAATTGTTGGTCCCCACATTGCACAATGAACCGATTGAGGCCCAAAAGCCAGAAACCCAAGGATTCAAACCCTTCTCATACCACTCAGCCGACCTAAGCCCTATCTCCACATTCAAACACCTTCAGGCCCGTCCTAAGCCCTACCTCCACATCGAAATTCCTCAGGCCGTCCTAAGCCCTATCTTCACACTCAAACATTCAAGGCCCATCATGAGCCCCACCATCTCCCGATTTGACATAAACCCTAATCCTTCTACATCCATTTAGACCCATCGTACATTTTACTCACTTTCACACAGACCAACCCTTAGGCTCGTCATAAGACCTAGATCCATCCTTAGGCTCATAGTAAGACCTAGATCCATCCCTTAGGCTCGTAGTAAGACCTAGATCCATCCCTTAGGCTCGTCATAAGACCTAGATCCATCCTTAGGCTCGTAGTAAGCCAGATCCATCCCTTAGGCTCGTAGTAAGACCTAGATCCATCTCTTAGGCTCGTCATAAGACCTAGATCCATCCTTAGGCTCGTAGTAAGACTTAGTTCCAACCCTTAGGCTCGTCATAAGACCTAGATCCATCCTTTAGGCTCGTTATAAGACCTAGTTGCATTCCCTTAGGCTCGTAGTAAGACCTAGCGTTACCCTTTAGCTTACCACTCTCATCAACACATTGCATTCATCACATTCACATAGGCTCGTCATAAGACCTAGTCATCATCCAGCCGTCACAAGACCTGGCGACAGAAAAGTTGGCGAGGTGATGGCAATAATCCTCCTTTTGCGATGTCAACTTATTTTCAGGATCAACGAATGGTGGGCGATGGCAATAAGTCCCCAAGGTTTTTACCAGGAGTTATCCCTGCACACCGGCTTGGGGGGCGATGGCAATGTCCACATTGGGTCCAGCCAGGAGCATGGCACGGGTTTCGGTCCCAGAAGCATCCGAGCATCATCAGCATTATCATCAACATTATCATCAGCATTATCATCAGCATTATCATCAGCATCATCACATCATCCTCATTAGCATCATTACCATTCCAGCATTTTTGCATTTGCATGCCACCTAGCTATCATCATTATAGGGTCAACGCCTTAGAATCGCTTGACATCATCACATTCATTATCGGTAGTCAACGCCTTAGATCGCTTGACATCATCACATTCATTATAGGTAGTCAACGCCTTAGAATCGCTTGACATCATCTCATTCGTCAAAGGTAGTCACGCCTTATCGCTTGACATCATCACATTCATTATAGGTAGTCACGCCTTAGAATCGCTTGACATCATCTCATTCGTCATAGGTAGTCAACGCCTTAGAACCGCTTGACACATCACATTCATAGGTAGTCAAAGCCTTAGAATCGCTTGACAACATCTCATTCATTGTAGGTAGTCAGCGCCTTAGAACCGCTTGACATCATCTCATTCATTAGGTAGTCAGCGCCTTAGAATAGCTCGACACAACTTATCATTTTGATAACAAGCAGGGTTTGGAAACATTTGAAATTTTGGGGTATCACTCAGGCATCAACCTAGCCTTCTCACTTTCATTACAAAGTCTAGTTGACGGGGGGCAATCTGTTATACCCACAAATTTTGACCCCCTGGTTTTAGGGTCTACGAGGTACTTGGTGTTGTGAGAGGCATTTAATCAAGCTGTGAGGGATCCCGACCCGATCGCACGTTCCATGGCATGGGGAGCAGCTCGTCACTTTCAGGGGCGTTTTGGTAATCTTTAAAGGCTCCTAAGACCTCTTGTAAGCTTTCTCTCTCCTCCAAAGTGCCAAATCAGCTTGAAACGCTTTGATATTTTAACACCCATGATAGAGGATCATTTTAAGCAAATGGCATTGGAATTTTGATTTTGAATTTCCAATAATTTTCTAGCAATTTCTGACTGAATCTGACGAGAAATTCATTTAAAAATATTCCAATATTCAAAAAATTCGGTTCCACCTCAGAAATTCATAATATCCATCCTTGACATGTGGTTAAAATCTCACAGCAAAATTCTTAGGGAAGTCACTAATTAAAATATCAAAAAATCTTACTTTACTTTTTTCTTTATCTTTAAGAAAGTCATATAAGGGGATAGATTTTTGGATAAGAGGAGGACCTCATATGCTCAAGAACCCTAGAGAGTCAGAAAAACAAGCCTCCTCACTCTCTCTCACGTTTTTCCAACACCCGGCCACCCAAATCATACGCCGAAAATCCCCCGAAATCACATCTAAACACGTTTTCCAATCCCCAAAGCATCATAGTCATCAAAACCCCACAAACACCACCAAACGTGAAGAACAGCAAGAACAACCAACAAACCAGAAGCTTGGGTCGAAAATCCTCTCGGGTCTGCCATCAACGGAGCACTCGACGAATCCCGGTGAAGAAACATTGTGAACCCTAAGGAAACAGGTAGAAACTCCACTTCCCTAATTCTCCACGGTATTATCTTCTTGCCTCAAAATTTGGGCTCAAACTAACCTTCGTACGCGTCTGTATTGCTGTTTATTCAACTTTGTCCAATAACTTGTTACCAAGTTTCGTGCATATTCGAATTCAAATTGAGAACTTTCGATCACTAACGCATTTTACATCTTTCAGGCTACACCCCCATAAAATTGAGCCAAAACACCTTCGGGAACAGCCTTAACGCCGCTGTCCGAGGGCGGTCCGCACCCACGGACGTCAGTCTGGGGTCCCGGACTCCTTGTCCGTAAGCCCGGACGCCCACGGACGGCTGTTGAGCAAATAGTAGTTAAACTATCTTGCTAACTATGGGCAGTGAACCCAATCTTTGTAGTACAACAAGGTCGTATCCACAGAGACTTCGCAACTGTCTAATTAATTATCCAGTTTAGTAAATGTCAAAAAGATAAATAAAGTGCATAAATATAAATTGGGTTTAGCCGGAGGCAAGCTTGATTTACAGAATTAGTACAGAAATATAAAAACAGTAAAGTAAAGTAAAAGGATGGATGGAAAAATATCCTAGGATAGCGGGGGGAATTTCCTAATTACTTAAACAATTTTATAATCCTGTCTCAAATATGTATTGTCTATTAGAGTTAATAATTGTCATTACGAACTCCTATTAATAGCCTTAGTATTTTCCTGCTCAATCCGGAGTGTAAATACCAAGATTAATTCCTTTGTGGTACTTTAACTATCTCAAAATCATATATTGATAGCTACCAAATAAATGCAGTATTTGTCAGAATAAGCATTTAACAATATTTGCTAAAAGAATTAAAACAAGTTTAATAAGTGAAATAGGTGATAAACATTTTTTAAGTGCAGACAATAGATTATAATCCTAATTTGCTCTTATTTGTCTGTTAAGAATTTTATCTTGTGGCCTTTCTAATCATGATAAGGACAACTCTTAATTAATTCAGTAGACTCTTGCAATCAGAAGTAGTCCAAATTATTAATTAGCTTTAAGCAAGAATTCTTTTAATAACAGCGATGGATTTATCTGCTAATCAAGAATAATATCTAACGTTTATCTCTCTTTGTGGTCTATTCTCAGATTTACAAAATCATTGAAATAAGAGAAACCGGAAATGCATAAAAATGACCAGTTCTTAAACATTTAATATTCAGAGAGACAAAACAAATATTTAATAAGCAAACTGGTATTAAATAAGTCTGAATTATTTAAGGTCAAACCCCATCCTAGGATACGAGTAAATCACTCAGACATTAACAGTAATAAAAAGGAAACAGAAATAGCCATTAATTTGGGGACTGCCGGCGGAGACTGGACTGGCGATTCGCTTCTGCCCAGCTCCCTTTTCTTCTGTTCTTCTTATCGTGTTTCTGCTGTCGTGTGGAATGAAGAATAAAACTAAAATGGAGAAGTGGAGATAAGAGGATGGAATGGATCGTGGGAGTGAGCGATGGTTTATTTACTGGATGGGATACGTCTACTGCTTTGGATTGTGAGGAAGGGAATGATTTATTGAGCAAGGGTGTGGGTTTATATAGAGGTTTGGATCCGTACGAATTTTGATTGCAGATGAAGAAGAGCATTGATTGCTTCATTTATTGCAGGGGACAGACATTAACGCGTGATGGGAGTAGATGGATAAGTTGCAGAGACAGTGGGCGAGTTGGGCGAGTTGCAGATCGGCGCGAAGAAGAAAACTGTTTCGGGCGCGATTTAGTCTTGTCCGCGTGGAACCGCCCTATATAGGCGGTTGTGTGTTGTCCGCTTGATGACCGCCTGTGGAACCGCCCTATATGAGGCGGTTGTGTCTATGTTTCTTGCGCGCGCGAGTTCTTACTCACGTCCGCCTGCGGTACCGCCCAATACCAGGCGGTTGTAGCTTGTCCCCTCCCAAACCGCCTCATACCAGGCGGTTGCAATATGTGTTGACCTATTTTCCTTCCAACTTTGACTGGCTCTAGTTTCTTCTTCGTTTGGGCTCCGTTTTCTGAGCCGTCTGCGCCTACGCGTTCGTCTCTTTGTCTACTTTACTCCCAGCTTGGTTTTCCTCATGTTAAACCAATAATTTGTGAGATAAACAATAAAACATAAACTAGAGGAAAACTAACCGAAGTGGAAAATGAGCAAGAAAAGTGCTATATTATACATGAAATACACCTAAATAACATGCTCATTTGGACACTTATCACCCCCCACACTTATCTTTTTGCTTGTCCTCAAGCAAAACTACGTACCCTAAGTAGGGAATGCTCAATAATAACAAATATTATTATGAAGGGTAGGATAAAGAAGTCAATAGTACATGAATCTTAACCATTTAGAGGAGTGTGATCCTCACCTACTGGTGGCAAGGTGTACTCAGGGCAAAATAAAATTAGAGTTTCGGGGTATGATCCGGAGTACTTCAATGCTTCTTTTGTTTTGGGTGACTTTGAGAACTTTTACCATGGCCAACTTCTCTCAAGAATGGCATTGAGAAAACAAAGGAAATAGATTTATGCATTTGTTTCACTTTTGCATAAGAGATGAGAAGATAATATGTAGGCATCAAGCCTTCGTTGTATTTAAGAACACTCAACTCTCTTGTTGGCTACCAATGGTGTCTCACAAGTCCCTTATTTACTATATATTTCTTTTCTTTTTGACAGAGAAGCACCCCTTAGCAATCCCTAAGAAAGAAGACAGAAAGAAACCCTGAGCAATAAAATCCAACCATTTTCAGATCATTTGGTCACACCGCATAAAAAATGCTCCTCAAAAGTAATCAAAATTTTTTAAAATTTGTACCATTTATGTACCATTTATCCCACAATTCATAACAATATTTATTCCTAAAGAGAACAACCCACATAAAAAGGGTCCGCGATATTGAATTTGAACAAACGCAAGATAAGCAGAGAGATTAAGCATTTAAGCATAAAATGTCACCGAAAAGGGCACACTCCCCCACACTTAATTTGAACAATGTCCTCATTGTTCACCAGAAAAACAAGGGAAAGTTTCAGAAGACCTTTTCGGTAAGTAGATAAAATAGAGAGAACACGAAGCTCACGAATATTCATTTAAGCACATAAACTCTCCTCTGCATATTTTACTTAAATAAAAGCAAGGTTAAAGAAACTGGTACTTCCCTGATATTATTTGTGCTAACGTGTATTGGAGGTCCCCCACACTTGAGCTTCAGCCTCAAGTAGCGTAGCTTGGTTGCGGTGTAGTCATGAAATTGCACCTGCAAAAGACACTAGAAGCAACCATACTACAAACGGGGTTAAGAGTTTAGCAAAAACAAAATTTAAAGGGTACCTGAAAATTAAAAGAGCAATAAAAGCATATAAAATAGAAGGTCGTCCGGGTTGCCTCCCGGGAAGCTGCCCTTCTTTAACGTCTTTGGCTAGACGCCTGCTTCGTTATCCTGGATCAAAAATATAAGTAGACAATAATTCTGCCAGAAAAACGAAGTTGGCAGTAATTAAAAGCAAACCACCTGGATCAAAACAAAACGTTACTTCGGCAAATATAGTAGGAAAATGAATACTCCACAAAACCTGGTGTTTGAGGAGGTACTGCCGGTAGCGCAGTTCTAACAGGAGACCAGGTGTGATCGGCTTTGCTTCCTCAAATTGGAAGATGCAAAAATCCTCCTCTTGTTGTTGGCTTATGGTAATCAATGTCAAAGGGAAGTGGCTCCTTGAAATTGATTATAGCACTCTCTTCTGATGGCCCGAAGGGAGGCGGTATCTCCTCCTTCTCAAGGTTGAGGATGTGTCCACCTTCATCTTCTGGGTAGAGTACGGAGACGGAGGGGAAATAGTAGTTGACTTCAGAGGGAGGAAATTCCATGAAGTATAAGGAGAAACTCTCTTCTGAGGGGTTGTCTCCATAATCAAGCTGATGGTTGTCTGGTGATGGATTCTCTAATTCGAATAGGGGAGGAGGTGGAAAGTAGCTTATGTCCTCAGCAAGTTGTTCCTCCTCAGGGACCACTTCATTCAGTTGTTGAAGCGGTTGATCCATGCGTACGATCTGATTTAGCGTTTTTGCTGGTTCCTTTCAAACGTTGAGGTAAAATTTGCCATCATTTCTCTTAAAATGGCGTTGTCTCTCTCTATTGCAACCATAGGACAATGGGAACTTTCATGGTCTCCTCCACACTCTTGGCACACAAAGATGGGGATAGGCTTGAGAGATGACTTGTAATCCTCCAAGAGAGCTCTCAATTCAGCATTTGGGTCTGAACATTGGGGGCTTTCATGGTACTCTCCGCACCTTTGACAGACACTCCATTGATTGTAGTCCTCTGCGCCATAGGGGTAACCATACCAATCTTCTGCTTGATCGTAGTGACCATCCATCAGAATTAAGTACTAGAAAAAGAAACAAAAATTTATACACAAAAGGGTAATTACAGAAATAAAAGAAAAACTAAATAGATAATAAACCAGATAGTTGGACCGAAGTCCCCGGCAACGGCGCCAAAAACTTGTTGAGCAAAATAGTAGCTAAACTATCTTGCTAACTATGGGCAGTGAACCCAATCTTTGTAGTACAACAAGGTCGTATCCACAGAGACTTCGCAACTGTCTAATTAATTATCCAGTTTAGTAAATGTACAAAAAGATAAATTAAAGTGCATAAAATATAAATTGGGGTTTAGCCGGAGGCAAGCTTGATTTACAGAATTAGTACAGAAATAATAAAAACAGTAAAGTAAAGTAAAAGGATGGATGGAAAAAGGTATCCTAGGATAGCGGGGGGAATTTCCTAAATTACTTAAACAATTTTATAATCCTGTCTCAAATATTTATTGTCTATTAGAGTTAATAATTGTCAGTTACGAACTCCTATTAATAGCCTTAGTATTTTCCTGCTCAATCCGGAGTGTAAATACCAAGATTAATTCCTTTGTGGTACTTTAACTATCTCAAAATCATATATTGATAGCTACCAAATAAATGCAGTATTTTGTCAGAATAAGCATTTAACAATATTTGCTAAAAGGAATTAAAACAAGTTTAATAAGTGAAATAGGTGATAAACATTTATTTAAGTGCAGACAATAATTATAATCCTAATTTGCTCTTATTTGTCTGTTAAGAATTTTATCTTGTGGCCTTTCTAAATCATAGATAAGGACAACTCTTAATTAATTCAGTAGACTCTTGCAATCAGAAGTAGTCCAAATTATTAATTAGCTTTAAGCAAGAATTCTTTTAATAACAGCGATGGATTTTATCTGCTAATCAAGGAGAATAATATCTAACGTTTATCTCTCTTTGTGGTCTATTCTCAGATTTACAAAATCATTGAAATAAGAGAAACCGGAAATGCATAAAAATGATCAGTTCTTAAACATTTAATAATTCAGAGAGACAAAACAAATATTTAATAAGCAAACTTGGTATTAATAATAAGTCTGAATTATTTAAGGTCAAACCCCATCCTAGGATACGAGTAAATCACTCAGACATTAACAGTAATAAAAAGGAAACAGAAATAGCCATTAATTTGGGGACTGCCGGCGGAGACTGGACTGCGATTCGCTTCTGCTCCAGCTCCCTTTTCTTCTGTTCTTCTTATCGTGTTTCTGCTTCGTGGTGGAATGAAGAATAAAACTAAAATGGAGAAGTGGGAGATAAGAGGATGGAATGGATCGTGGGAGTGAGCGATGGTTTATTTACTAGATGGGATGATACGTCTACTGCTTTGGATTGTGAGGAAGGGAATGATTTTATTGAGCAGAGGGCGTGGGTTTATATAGAGGTTTGGATCCGTACGAATTTTGATTGCAGATGAAGAAGAGCATTGATTGCTTCATTTATTGCAGGGGACAGACATGAACGCGTGATGGGAGTAGATGGATAAGTTGCAGAGACAGTGGGCGAGTTGGGCGAGTTGCAGAGTCGGCGCGAAGAAGAAAACTGTTTCGGGCGCGATTTTAGTCTTGTCCGCGTGTGGAACCGCCCTATATGAGGCGGTTGTGTGTTGTCCGCTTGATGACCGCCTGTGGAACCGCCCTATATGAGGCGGTTGTGTCTATGTTTCTTGCGCGCGCGAGTTCTTACTCACGTCCGCCTGCGGTACCGCCCAATACCAGGCGGTTGTAGCTTGCCCGCCTCCCAAACCGCCTCATACCAGGCGGTTGCAATATGTGTTGACCTATTTTCCTTCCAACTTTGACTGGCTCTAGTTTCTTCGTTTGGGCTCCGTTTTCTGAGCCGTCTGCGCCTACGCGTTCGTCTCTTTGTCTACTTTACTCCCAGCTTGGTTTTCCTCATGTTAAACCAATAAATTTGTGAGATAAACAATAAAACATAAACTAGAGGAAAACTAACCGAAGTGGAGAAATGAGCAAGAAAAGTGCTAATATTATACATGAAATACACCTAAATAACATGCTCATTTGGACACTTATCAACGGCGGCGAGTTTTTTTTTTAATTTTAAAAATTTAGGTTTTTCTAATAATGTCCGGGCCCACGGACGGCCTGTTCGTGGCCCCGGACTTTACAATTTTCTGTTTTCTATTTAATTCGACTTTTATTTTTCATATAGGTTAACTAGGGTCCGTGGTCTCGGACATTAGGTCCGTGGCCACAGACGGAAACAAAATTTGACCTAATTCTGCCTCCGAAACCCTAGTTTAGGTAATTTTAATTTCCACTTTAGTTTTCTGTCAAAAAATGCTAAAAAACACAAAAAAACAGAAGCTCGCGCACTTAGGTTAAAACGACTCGTAATAAGCCGTAAATAAACCAAGTAGAGGAAAAACGACCTAGGAAGGGTAATGAAAGTAATTGAACCCTAATTAAGTCGAATATCAAGCCCCCGAACCCGAACTCTCCTTTCCTAATTTAATCTAGGTCAAAATTAGGTGGCGACTCATAATAGGTTCCAGTGAGCTAGCCTAGGATTTAATAATTATTGTTATATGACATAGTTATTAATCTTAGACTATAAGTGGACCTAAAACCCGGTTAGATCCTAATCAACTTTAATCAACATAGGATAGGGTTTAAAATCGAGGCTCACAGTAGCATTCTCAAGTCTCGTGGGTTAGTGTAAAGAAAACACATACACAACGAGAACAAATATAACCGGTTGCATGCTTTATCTTGTCTTACTCATAGCAAGTAAACAGATAGCACACAAGCCGAGGGATACCTCGTTAGCAAGCAGGTCACAAGAAAGATTGTACCGTTCACCGTCGATCGTCGTTCGTTAACCTTCTCCGGGGTCCCAATTCACAAACCTAAAACATTGATTCATTTTTAGGCCATTAGTTATTTGCACCTTACTTAACTCACTTAGTCCCTAAAGATTCCCATTGGATATCCTCTTAAATCCTTACCACTTAACCTTATAAACTTAACCTTTAAACATTAAGGTTTTTACTTAACTTAACTTAGGTGCATCATTTCCCCATTATCTATTACACATACTCACCCACTTAATGACCATTACACCCACCAAACAAGTCCTTAATAGCCTTATAACATCAATACCTAATCATCCCCACCATTTCCTAACCTTAAACAAAGTTTTTGGCCAAAACAGCACCGCGTCCGAACTTGTGTCCGATCTTCCCAAGTTCGGACATAGGTCGAGACTCAAAAGGGTGCAACCAGACGTGTGTCCGAACATGCGTCCGAACTTCCCTAAGTTCGGACATAGGTCAAGAAGAAATCGAAAGAAAAATATCAAGTGTCCGAACTTCTAAGGTCGGACTGAAGTCCGGACACTGGCCGAGACTCAGAAAATTAAATCGCAACAGGGCATGTCTGAGCTTCCAAATTCGGACGGAAGTTCGGACAGGCCAAAATACCCATCTTCTAAATCCTTAAACACTTATCTCATTTCCTAGCATGGTCTAACCTTGTTTGGGCATTTAAAACACACCTTAGGCCCTCCACTAAACTCCTTAACTCACCCATTAACATCCATCTTAGTCATCATCTATTTCCTTGCAATAATGTCCACACTTGTAATGTTTCTCTTTAGGTTTTTAAGTGGTGGTTCACACCTATTGTAACCACTATGCCAAAATGCTTCCTCACCACTATAACATCATCTCCCAAGCATCTTTCTCCACCTAAAATTCCTTTATGCAACTACCTAAAGTTCCTACACCAATTTATGACACCATCATCCAACAATTATTTCTTTTCTACTAGTTTACCAATGTTTGCCTAAGTCCTAAATATACACTATACATTCATTTGGTTCCTAAATCCTCCATGATCATCTAGGTCATTACAAACTCATTATACACCTTAAACTACCCTTTCATCGAGACAACCTCTAAAACTTCCTAGGACTTCCTTAGTCATGCAATCTCCTTAGAGCATCTTAAACACTTAGGTTCTCCTCTAAATTTTGCCATGGGTTCTCTAGAATATAGTTACATCCCAACACTTGGTTTTTCACCATCAAATAACCAAGATCACTCGAATTCTCATCACAGAACACCTAACACACAATTTACACCAAAACTACACCACATCATCATATAGTGTATAAACTTAAAATGCTTGGCACTTAGGCACTTAAATGACAATAATCTTAACCACTGAATTTCCACATATATTTGCCTTTAACCTGCAAATACACAAAACAAGGCTCCCATTGAAATAAAATGCTTCTTGTAATTCATCTCAACATTGTTTGACTATCTCTTTTCTCATTTGCTCCTTAGTCACAAGTTCACAAGTATAGTCATTGTTTCTCCTAGGTTGTATATAGCCCTTTTCTAATGTAGACCTTACACTAAACTCATCACATATCTAAATCCCATTCCCATAAACAATGAAACACCTTAAGGTAAGTAATTTACCTTGTTCTTTTTCAAGCTTTACAAACTTTCTTCCTTAGGTTTTTCCTTGCTCAATCTCGGTCACCACTTAAACTCTCCTTGCCAATTTTCTAACCAATATCCAATGACTCCAATGAGTGCTAGATAATACATTAACCCTAAGGAGCAAACCCTAGGTTAAAAATGTGATTTAAGGTATTAAGGTGATTGTTTTACCTTGATTTCTCAAGACAAGCTTGGATATGAAGCAAGAAGGACCTCCTCTATCCTTTGGAGAGTAGAAAACAAGCTAGAACAAGGCATTAAAATGAAGCCTCATGAGCATGTATTTTCGGTTATGAAGAAAAAATGATGGAAACCTAGATTTTCTTACACTTTCTTTACCTTAAGAGAATGGAGAAGCCAATGGAGTCTCCAAGCTTGAGTTTCCTCCTCTAATGGTGGTTTGGCTTGGCACCAAAATGGAGCTCTTGAAGTTTTGAAAAGATAGAAAGAGAGAGCTTGAGCTAACTAAGAAGACTATGTAATTTGTTTTGGTTTTGGAGCTAAAATGAGTAAGTAGTGTACAAAGGAAGGTGGAGCTAGCATGGAGTTGTTATTCACGTCAATGGAGAAGGGAGAGAGCAACTCAAAACCGTGGGAACAAGAGAGAATGAAGAGATGAGGAGAGAGGTGATTAAAGGTAAGATATTTATCTTGTAAAGTAAATAGTAGTTTTGCTTTATAATTATTTGTTTACTTAATAACTAATAAAGGTGGTGACTCACCTTGTAAAAACCGGCCCCCATTAAGTAACAAGGGGTACTTAAGTCTTTGTTGACCAAATATCTCACTTATATTGACTTATGTTATAAACTAGCTTAATTAAATTACTATTCAAAAAACAAGGCACATTGTTGTGAAATTTTTGATTTCCCATTGATTTAGACTTCCTAATGTGATACTAATTAGTACACATGTTAATTAAAGAGTAATGATGGACATTTAGCCACTCAAAACCCATTTACAAGACAATTTTTCAAAAATGTGCTTTAAGACTCGTTAAAGCACATTTTGTGTTTTAAGTTGTTTTCAAGCTTGGTTTTCTTTGGTAATTGATTTAAAATGACCATTAGGATATTAATAAGGTCTTAGAACAATATTTGGGTACTCACCCTAGTCTCTCCAAGCTTAGAGCACGTTTTTGCTTAAACTGCTCTTTTGGTGTTTCCTTATGTTTTCTTGGTTAAAATGGTTTCCTAATGTTTCTAAGGCATTATTTAGCCTTCTTATACCTTAGTTTATCCTTTAAATACCATATCTAGGTTTGGGGTATTTCATGTGTATTGTGTAATGTGAATGTGATGGTATGTATGGAAATGATGAATTGTGTATGTGAAGTCGTATTGTGCTTGGATTGTGTATGCTTGCAGTGTGAAAGGAAGTAAACACCTCATAGGTGGTAGTAAGATGCATTATGGCAATTGGTTGCCTAATGAGTAGAATTACTTAAACTATTAACCTTGAGCAACTTTGAGGGCAAAGTTTCTTAAGGGGGGTAGATTGAAATACCCCGTAATTAAAAATAGTGATTAATTAGGCTAATAAGTAATTTAGAAGCTTAATTAAGTATAAATAATCATGAGGGAACAAATCCCGAAGAAAACGGATCCTTAAAACGGATTAAAAGCACTATCGAACCTTAAAGCACGTTTTTCGAGGTAACCGGGAAAACGTGTCTTTAAGCGGGTCAAACAGACTCGTAACAATTTTGGTCAACCAAATAATAATTAATAAATATTAGTGAAGCTTTAGAACCAATAAAATCAATAAAACGAGAAATTAGTAAAAACTGTCAAAAACGGGAAGTTGTGGGGTAGAAACATAAATAACCAAAACTTATGTGTCCAATATTGTAAATAAAATTTCAAAACCCACATGGGGCTGTGTGTGTCCGATTTTATTTCCCCCACACACCCTCTTAATTCCCTTTTCATTTGCAAAAAGACAAAGAAATTAAAAAGTGTAACACCCCAACTACTAACAACACACTTAACAACACCTTGCAGCGGAAATCACAACTCATAACATAACTTAACTCCTTGGTGTTACACGCCGTTAGCCACCCACGTGGCTAACATGGCTAACATACATACATTGTACCAGTCTGATGGACTAAACTCCCGAGCAACTACACATAAATCCCGTTCCATGTCCAACGATCATTATACACTTACATTACGATGTACCGAGTATCTTTCAACTAACGCCGATACAAATTCGGTCTTACTACACCTACAATACATCCACAATTCTCATGACTACCACGTACAAATAACTACCCCGTCCTACTCTCGAACGACTTCCAGCTCCTTGTACCTGAAATAGAAAAGGAAGAAAAGGGTGGCCCCCAAGGGGCTCAGCACCTTTGCTGGTATGGTAATCCCGCAGCCTGTATGCTACCGGGCCACGCACAACTAATTGTCGTCTTAGCATGCGATTGATTTTATTTTTAACATACACGACTACACACATACTTCATGCTTAAAAGCAAACTTCCATTAGTAGGACACAAACACAAGATTAGCACACACAACGTAACAACACACTTCACTTGATAACATACACACAACTTAGTTCCGTTCTTCTTAGAGAACATAAACTTTCCTTAGGGAGTGCCGGAGTGATATAAGCCCGAGCACAACATACATACATTTTCTTTACTTAGGTGTGGCGGCCTCATATAGGACCGATCACACCTTGCGCAATTTCCCCTAGCTCCAATAATGATGAGGTAGGTAAGCCTTGGTTAAGCTTGTGGGTGGTTATAATTCAAGGAGGAAAAACAACCGTAACATAATAAAGAGGGAGTCGAAGCGAACTTAGGCATCAACGCCCTACCAACATTAAACATGATTTCCCCCTAACCCGATTGGAGGTTGGGTAGGTAAGCTTTGGCTAAGCTAGTGGGAGGTCAAAATCCAATGAAGGAAAACAACCCTAACATAATAGGATGGGAGTTAATTCACATATATACATCAACTCCCAAACAATACGCGCAACCGGAACGATCGGATTCCTCAACATACATAACATATACTTATTGGTTAAGGTTCCCTCATGGAACTCATCACATACATACCTCACAAAGTGTTACTAACTCGGTTAGACACATCAGGGAAAATCACATCTCATTTCAACAACACGGATAACAGTATCCAATAACCACACATACTGAACAAGTCAGATACATCACACAAAGTCACAACATACACTAACACACGGATAGCCGTAGTTAGAACGTTCCCGTGGGGTGGGACGTTTATTCCAATACCGATCTCTTATGTGAACCTAAGGTCGGTTAACTATTATTTAACACATAATTAAGGTTAAGCGGTATCGGAATTAATTACGCCACAATAATGAATTACTATAAACTCATTTCATGCTTTATCTTGCAAGGTGGCAAACACACAGAAAAACACATTGGCATACAAGCCGGTGTAATCCGGTAGGACACTGGTTGAAAGAAAACCATACCTTACACCATGGGTTACTCTACCGAGTTCCCGAGGGTTCACTCCAACGCGTCATCTCACGCTCCCCGGGTAGTTTTTGAACAACTGATAACATTTCAAATGTTTTATTAACAACAAAGTCTTACAGTATGTAAACTTCTATTAATCCCATACTTACCCCGTTATCCCGTTGTTTCGGTTTAACTCAGTGTACATAATTCCTTAACTTACTCACTCACTTCCAACACTTGTCTATACTTCTTAGGACCTTTATAAGTCACCAAACAACTCCTAAACTTCATCCAAAACCAATACCATTCAAACCCCCATCCTTTAAAGCCTTAAAAACACTCACGGGTGAATTCTGGAGGTGGTCCGGGACCTGGTCCGGACCCTAGGTCCCGGACCAACACTGCTGTTCAGTCTCGGCCTTTTTAATAGGGGTGGTCCGGGACTTAATACTCACCCCAAGTCCTGGACCAATATGCCTGCACACTCTCGAACCATTTTACAATATGGTCCGGGACTTGACACTAAACCTAAGTCCCGGACCTCTGCTACAGACCTTCAAAAATGGTATTTTCAATCCTTGTTCCACTTGTTCTCTTCACCCATTGTTGTCCCTACCTTCCTACCTGTAATTAGATATATTCTAACACTAGCATGACATCTTAAACTTGCTTAAATCATCATCTCAACTTGTTACCCAATTCTTGATTGAATTCAACAAAACCAAATCCTCACATCTTGCAATTTGCATTCTTATGCATTTCTAACTCCTTTTGCTTGTTTTTATCCCTTACCAACTTCACCAAAACCATCAATGACCATCACAAATCATTCCTACATAAATGTACTTCTACAACCCACATTCACTCCTTGTTTCACAATTTATAAACACTAACTCTTTTCTCGCATTTCTAAACTCCTCATATGTAAATTGCCACAGATTTTCATCCATCTCTTCCTAGCCTCCCAAATGCCATTTCAAGGCTATTAAACCTCCCTACTCAACACTACAAACACCAAGGTTCTCCCATTCACCAAGCCAACATCAAAACACTTATTTTCTACCAAAATTTCGCCATAACCTCCCCATAAACCTTACATGTCCACATTCACCAGTTTTCACCATTTACAATCCTAATGTAACCACACCCTTAAAGGGTCCTTCCAGAACATAATAAATCCTCAAAGTCCATCAACAATAACATAACTCCAAAATTCTCAATAACCACAATATGGCCACAACTCGAAACACTTGGCTCCAAGGCCCTTCTGATTCACAATTAATTCCACAAATCCCTCAATCAACTAAACACATTACTTCCCACATTTTGGGTTCATTATTCAATTTAACCCATCCCAAATTCTTAAACAACCAAGATAGTTATTAAGGTAGTTTTCTTACCTTAAATTCACAAGTCTCTCCAAAATTCTTCTCTTGCTCCTCATCTCCTCAAAATCGGTCAAGATGGAATGGAGTTTCCAAACTCCATCCCAACATTCACGAAACACAAAAATACATTCCATTAATTATCTAAACCCTTAAGAAATCTCAATTCAACAAAAAGGGCTTAGAGCACAAGTTAGGGTTTTACCTTTGGAGATTTTTAAGAGGGGCTTTCACCCATGAATCAAAGGGGAAACTCCACCACCATTGGAGAGTTAAATTGAAGCTCAAAATCAAGAAGAAAACAAGGTGTGAGAGGGGGCAAAATCGGCCAACACAAGAGGAGGAGGAAAAATGAGTTTTTTCATGAATATTTTTACCTTAGGAGAGAGAGGAGACCCCAAGCTACCCATTGGTGCCATTTTATCTTCAAATTGAGAAAACCCATATGGATGAAGTTCATCCTTTTTGAATTTTGAAAAGAGAGGATGATAGAGAATGATGAGAGGATGAATAATATGTATTTATTTTTGTGATTTGAGCTTTATTAAAGCTTGGGCAAGGCAAAGAATGGCAAGGAGCCATGAGAGCTTGTTGGAGCTTCCAAATCGTGACCAAGGAAGAAGAAGGGGAGGATGGGGGTCTGGGCACCAGAAGAAAAACGAGAGAGAGAGGAAATAATGGGGAGAGAGAAGAGGAAAAGTAAGATAAGGAGGAGAGAGGGAAAAAGGTGGCACTTTTACTTTTTACTTTTTTAGACTTAGTTGACTAGCTTATTAAGAGCTAGTTTAATTTTGAGTGGGGTTATTTTATCCCCTTAGAAAACCGGTCCCCACTATAATATGTAACTGGAGCGTTGTTCGTCTTTTACAGAAAATTCTCGTTATTTTACCCAGTTTTAGCACTATTCACTAATCGGGCCCGTTTCTGGAATTTTATCGTTTATTTAATTTTAGTGGCTCTTAAGCTCCCATTAGTGTTTAATTATATTTATATAATCAACTATTATTTTTACGGGGTCGTTTAACTATTTAAAGTCACGTTTTCGGGTTTTCTTGAAAAACGCGCTTTAAAACTCCGTTAGTGTTTTAACGCATTATTTGGATCCATTTTCTTCTGGAATTTTTCCCTCATGTTCTTAGTATGTAATTAGGGTATAAACATAAATTTATTTCCCTAGTGAAGGTTATATGCCTCCCAAAATAATTAAATATGCGTTTTCACGTTTTGTGTCTTTTACGCATTCTCTTTTTCTTTTTGGCTTTTATTTCTTCACCAATGATCTCAAGGACTTAATTAGCCTTAGAAAATTATAAGTACATAATTAATTAACACATTAAGGTTTGGGGTATTTCAATCTACCCCCCTTAAAAGAACTTCGTCCTCGGAGTTCACACTTCTCACTCATCATTGGTTTAGGATACGGGGATTACTTGCAACATAAAACTTCCATAACAACATATTTTACATTACAAACTCGGACTTAACGGTCCGGGTAACACATCCACATCCATGCATATATAACATACTTACATAGTAATCTCGGACTTGATGGTCCGGCTACCTTAACAACATTGTTCCAACATAACAACCCTTAGACTCTTAGGTCTGGGTAACATAACAACATTTAGACACTTAGGTCTTGACAACATAACAACCTTTAGACACATAGGTCGAGGTGACATAACACTTCCGGGACTCAACCACATTTGGACTCAAGGTCAAAATAACATTTATTACATATACCACACAACATGTCTTAGCATGTATATCAACCAGAAATTCCTTTTCCATCTCTTCATGGGTTCGAGACCCATGTTGAGTACATATACACTGTGATCCCGCAGAACCCGGTCGCGATGGAAACCTTCTGGTCCCCGTTCCTTTGGGAGATCAAAACAATTGCATACATCTTTAAAATATACTTCTCATGTCACCGGTCCGAAGACAAAGGCTCATACGTCCTCAGCTCGTGAGCAAGTAATACAAAAATACTCTATATGAGGTTAAGTAGAAAGAAATCCTTTATTGGAAAATACCAGTTGCAAATCCTTTTTACAAGGTCAAGTAAAAGTAGTCCTTCCTTTGAAAATACCACTTAAGAATCTTAGAATATTACTTGAAGTCTTGAAAATACCAATTGAAAATTTGAACCCCAATTTAAAATTCTTTTAAAAACTCAATACAGCTCCAAGTCCAATTATTGTTAATTGCTTCTTATTCTTGTTGTTGTTATTTGTGACCACTTATAGGGAGTTTCGAGAATCATCCAACCCTAATGTGATCAGCATCAGAGTTGAACTATCTTTCTACCCCAGTTTGTGCTTGGCTTCCCTTGATCTCATGATAATCAAGTTTCACCTCCCACTTCATTTTCAAACAGCAACTAATTCAAGCATATACCACTTTCTATCTTTTAATCCATCTAGTCATAATCATTACATCTCCAAGGGATAGAACTCCGTCTATCAATCATCATCCAAATTTAACTTAATCCAAGTTACCTAGGGAATTTAATTCTTACTAGGTTCTATATCGGTTTCATACCTCTTCATAAATCACAACACTGTATATATATACTTATATCTATATATATATATATTTTATCAAAATATAATACACAATATTACATTTGGTATAATATGAACATATACTGTCGGGGCTTTAATTCCCCGGGAGTTTTTCTACTCCCTTATACCTATACTTTCACACACATCCGTTAACACAATAACACACTTGTCACAATGGTATTCGCATCTTCTGTGCGCAATTACAACAATTAACCATCAATGAATGCGTATGTTTATGTAGCACACACACCAATCATCAAAACAATTCATTTTGTGCTATGCACACCATACTTCACGTACACTTGTACGGTAAAACACACTAAACGGTTTTGCGCTCTACCCCCCTTAAAAGGGATTACGCCCACGTAATCAATCACTTAATCACTGGTTTATAACGTTGTACCGTCGTGAAGTGTTTTATCTCCACGCGGTCTATTATACAACGTGTTTTGGTTAGAGGATCTTAACCATATTGGCGGTTTAGTCCCTGAACAAGAATTCTCCTTAGAGCTTTATTTAATTCTTAACCAGTTTTGATTCTGGCCTGTGAGGCTTCTAGGCATTAATAATTAGCCATTTACTCATATTCACTACACATATCCAACACTTGAATGGCTGGCTCACTAGTTTCTGTTGCGCGACTCTGGATTATCACCTTTATCTTGGCAATAACGGTTTCTCTACCGACGCGTGGTATCACTTACCATGAGAGAACTCGGTGAGTTACAGACTTACTATCCACTTCCATGATAATTTACTGTATTCCACAATGACTTACTTGATTTCTTCCGACTTACTGTCGGTTGAGTTTGAGCTACTACCTATTGTGTAGTGCTCTGTCGGTTATTTCCAACACTTGAGGTATATTTCGTACCGATATTTAATAATCGCGTTACTGTAGTCACTTACGCCAATCAAGTACTCTTTGATTAGTACGACCGTGCTTCTCTTATGCATCGGTTTTATCACACCATAAGTCTTGGTCATTACCGCGCAAGCGCAATACCAAAACACTCAGTCCTACAGCGTATCGCTCTGATACCACTTTTTTGTAACACCCCAACTACTAACAACACACTTAACAACACCTTGCAGCGGAAATCACAACTCACAACATAACTTAACTCCTTGGTGTTACACGCCGTTAGCCACCCACGTGGCTAACAAGGCTAACATACATACATTGTACCGGTCTGATGGACTAAACTCCCGAGCAACTACACATAAATCTCGTTCCATGTCCAACGATCATTATACACTTACATTACGATGTACCGAGTATCTTCCAACTAACGCCGATACAAATTTGGTCTTACTACACCTACAATACATCCACAATTCTCATGACTACCATGTACAAATAACTACCCCGTCCTACTCTCGAACGGCTTCCAGCTACTTGTACCTGAAATAGAAAAGGAAGAAAAGGGTGGCCCCAAGGGGCTCAGCACCTTTGCTGGTATGGTAATCCCGCAGCCTGCATGCTATCGGGCCACGCACAACTAATTGTCGTCTTAGCATGCGATTGATTTTATTTTTAACATACACGACTACACACATACTTCATGCTTAAAAGCAAACTTCCATTAGTAGGACACAAACACAAGATTAGCACACACAACATAACAACACACTTCACTTGATAACAAACACACAACTTAGTTTCGTTCTTCTTAGAGAACATAAACTTTCCTCAGGGAGTGCCGGAGTGATATAAGCCCGAGCACAACATACATACATTTTCTTTACTTAGGTGTGGCGGCCTCATAAAGGACCGATCACACCTCGCACAATTTCCCCTAGCTCCAATAATGATGAGGTAGGTAAGCCTTGGTTAAGCTTGTGGGTGGTTGTAATTCAAGGAGGAAAAACAACCGTAACATAATAAAGAGGGAGTCGAAGTGAACTTAGGCATCAACACCCTAACAACATTAAACATGATTTCCCCCTAACCCGATTGGAGGTTGGGTAGGTAAGCTTTGGCTAAGCTAGTGGGAGGTCGAAATCCAATGAAGGAAAACAACCCTAACATAACAGGATGGGAGTTAATTCACATATATACATCAACTCCCAAACAATACGCGCAACCGGAACGATCGGATTCCTCACCATACATAACATATACTTATTGGTTAAGGTTCCCTCATGGAACTCATCACATACATACCTCACAAAGTGTTACTAACTCGGTTAGACACATCAGGAAAAATCACATCTCATTTCAACAACACGGATAACAGTATCCAATAACCACACATACTGAACAAGTCACATACATCACACAAAGTCACAACATACACTAACGCACGGATAGCCGTAGTTAGAACGTTCCCGTGGGGTGGGACGTTCATTCCAAATACTGGTCTCTTATGTGAACCTAAGGTCGGTTAACTATTATTTAACACATAATTAAGGTTAAGCGGTATCGGAATTAATTACGCCACAATAATGAATTACTATAAACTCATTTCATGCTTTATCTTGCAAGGTGGCAAACACACAGAAAAACGCGTTGGCATACAAGCCGGTGTGATCCGGTAGGACACAGGTTGCAAGAAAACCATACCTTACACCATGGGTTACTCTACCGTGTTCCCGAGGGTTCACTCCAACGCGTCATCTCACGCTCCCCGGGTAGTTTTTGAACAACTGATAACATTTCAAATGTTTTATTAACAACAAAGTCTTACAGTATGTAAACTTCTATTACTCCCATACTTACCCTGTTATCCCGTTGTTTCGGTTTAACTCAGTGTACATAATTCCTTAACTTACTCACTCACTTCCAACACTTGTCTATACTTCTTAGGACCTTTATAAGTCACCAAACAACTCCTAAACTTCATCCAAAACCAATACCATTCAAACCCCCATCCTTTAAAGCCTTAAAAACACTCACGGGTGAATTCTGGGGGAGGTCCAGGACCTGGTCCGGACCCTAAGTCCCGGACCAACACTGCTGTTCAGTCTCGGCCTTTTTAATAGGGGTGGTCCGTGACTTAATACTCACCCCAAGTCCCAGACCAATATGCCTGCACACTCTCGAACCATTTTACAATATGGTCCGGGACTTGACACTAAACCTAAGTCCCGGACCTCTGCTACAGACCTTCAAAAATGGTATTTTCAATCCTTGTTCCACTTGTTCTCTTCACCCATTGGTGTCCCTACCTTCCTACATGTAATTAGATATATTCTAACACTAGCATGACATCTTAAACTTGCTTAAATCATCATCTCAACTTGTTACCCAATTCTTGATTGAATTCAACAAAACCGAATCCTCACATCTTGCAATTTGCATTCTTATGCATTTCTAACTCCTTCTTGCTTGTTTTTATCCCTTACCAACTTCACCAAAACCATCAATGACCATCACAAATCATTCCTACATAAATGTACTTCTACAACCCACATTCACTCCTTGTTTCACAATTTATAAACATTAACTCTTTTCTCGCATTTCTAAACTCCTCATATGTAAATTGCCACAGATTTTCCTCCTTCTCTTCCTAGCCTCCCAAATGCCATTTCAAGGCTATTAAACCTCCCTACTCAACACTACAAACACCAAGGTTCTCCCATTCACCAAGCCAACATCAAAACACTCATTTTCTACCAAAATTTCGCCATAACCTCCCCATAAACCTTACATGTCCACATTCACCAGTTTTCACCATTTACAATCCTAATCTAACCACACCCTTAAAGGGTCCTACCAGCACATAATAAATCCTCAAAGTCCATCAACAATAACATAACTCCAAAATTCTCAATAACCACAATATGGCCACAACTCGAAACACTTGGCTCCAAGGCCCTTTTGATTCACAATTAATTCCACAAATCCCTCAATCAACTAAACACATTACTTCCCACATTTTGGGTTCATTATTCAATTTAACCCATCCCAAATTCTTAAACAACCAAGATAGTTATTAAGGTAGTTTTCTTACCTTAAATTCACAAGTCTCTCCAAAATTCTCCTCTTGCTCCTCATCTCCTCAAAATCGGTCAAGATGGAATGGAGTTTCCAAACTCCATCCCAACATTCACGAAACACAAAAATACATTCCATTAATTATCTAAACCCTTAGGAAATCTCAATTCAACAAAAAGGGCTTAGAGCACAAGTTAGGGTTTTACCTTTGGAGATTTTTAAGAGGGGCTTTCACCCATGAATCAAAGGGGAAACTCCACCACCATTGGAGAGTTGAATTGAAGCTCAAAATCAAGAAGAAAACAAGGTGTGAGAGGGGGAAAAATCGGCCAACACAAGAGGAGGAGGAAAAATGAGTTTTTTCATGAATATTTTTACCTTAGGAGAGAGAGGAGACCCCAAGCTACCCATTGGTGCCATTTTCTCTTCAAATGGAGAAAACCCATATGGATGAAGTTCATCCTTTTTGAATTTTGAAAAGAGAGGATGATAGAGAATGATGAGAGGATGAATAATATGTATTTATTTTTGTGATTTGAGCTTTATTAAAGCTTGGGCAAGGCAAAGAATAGAAAGGAGCCATGGGAGCTTGTTGGAGCTTCCAAATCGTGACCAAGGAAGAAGAAGGGGAGGATGGGGGTCTGGGCACCAGAAGAAAAATGAGAGAGAGAGGAAATAATGGGGAGAGAGAAGAGGAAAAGTAAGATAAGGAGGAGAGAGGGAAAAAGTGGCACTTTTACTTTTTACTTTTTTAGACTTAGTTGACTAGCTTATTAAGAGCTAGTTTAATTGTGAGTCGGGTTAGTTTATCCCCTTAGAAAACCGGTCCCCACTATAATATGTAACTGGAGCGTTTTTCGTCTTTTACAGAAAACGCTCGTTATTTTACCCGGTTTTAGCACTATTCACTAACCAGGCCCGTTTCCGGAATTTTATCGTTTATTTAATTTTAGTGGCTATTAAGCTCCCATTAGTGTTTAATTATAGTTATATAATCAACTATTATTTTTACGGGGTCGTTTAACTGTTTAAAGTCACGTTTTCAGGTTTTCTTGAAAAACGCGCTTTAAAACTCCGTTAGTGTTTTAACGCATTATTTGGATCCATTTTCTTCTGGAATTTTTCCCTCATGTTCTTAGTATGTAATTAGGGTATAAAAATATATTTATTACCCTAGTGAAGGTTATATGCCTCCCAAAATAATTAAATATGCATTTTCACGTTTTGTGTCTTTTACGCATTCTTTTTTTCTTTTTGGCTTTTATTTCTTCACCAATGATCTCAAGGACTTAATTAGCCTTAGAAAATTATAAGTACATAATTAATTAACACATTAAGGTTTGGGGTATTTCAAAAAGTGAAAAGCAAACCTATACTACCCCACTCTCACACTCTCTCTCCTATCTCTATTCTCTTTTCTCACGTACAGCACCCAACTCACCCCTCACTCTCTGATTTTTCTCCTCCTACCCAGCGACATCAATGGAGATTTGAGACAACCCACAAAAATACTCCCTTCTCTCCTCTTGTTGAGTGCCCAATCTTGCTCCAAAAATTATAAAAATACCACCATTGTCTTCCTCTCATCAAGAGGAACAATTCCCTCTTTTCAAAATCCGAAAAGGAGCATTTTCGTTTTCATGGGTATGGAGCATTTGGAGTTTCAAGACCACCATTAGAACCACTTTCTTCTCCTTGTTCTATTGAGGTAAAAATATTCTTAAAAACTCCATCTTTTTCTAGCCTTAAGGGCAAAACGAGAATCTAGCTAAACTCTTGTTTGGTTCTCTTGTTATATAGCCAATTTTGGCATTCTTGAAGGGGTTGAAAGTTTGTTCTTGAACCATTCCAAACAGCACTTGCACCCTTGTAAGGTAATGAAATCCCTAAACCCTAAAATGTGCACTAAGCTTTAAAGAATGGTTAGGGTTAGTATGGTGTATTTAAATATGTATATGTATGGGTTGTAGTGTTAGAATTGGTTTACAAACCGGTGAGAAGAAGAGAGGAAGAGGAAAGGAAGAAGCAAGAAGGAGGAAAAGAAACTAGTAGAAGAGAACAAGGTAATTATACTCTCCTTTGGGTGACTTAGTAATGAATAATGTAACAGATTTTTAGTAGTGCAAATTGGTATTGTAAAATGATAGTGTATTAGTAGTGTAATGTGTAAGAGGATATAAATGTTTTAAACCTTTAAAAGATATGTAAAACTTATTGAAACCTAATTGGGATTTGGATGTTTGAGCGCGGGAATTTAATGTTTTTAGTGTGGTATTTGTGTATGAGAGATTGGGTATATTTGTATTGGCTATAAACAGGTGGTGTAGATCATTTACAAGAGTGAAATAATGTGGTGAGAGTGTAAAAATATAGGGGAGGTTATGGCAAAATTTACCTAGGATTAGAACACTTAGTGAACTAGGAACTAGAAGATTAATGTGTGTGTTTGTAACAGATTTTGGTTGAGATAGGTAGAGGGTATATTAGGAGAGATAGTTAATGTAGTTGTAATGTATTAGAGGTGTTAGAAATGACATTAGAAGAGGGAGTTATAGAAGGGGAGTGTTAGTATCAAAATCTGTAGCAAAATGCATTGAGGAAGAAAACAAGGTAAGTGTTGAATAGAAACTTAGAGAATTGTGTATATCAGTTAGTTTAGAATTGTGTAATGAATTATGGAATGAATTAGCATGATTTAGAGTGTTTAAATTGTACTAAAACATGTTAGGATGTATGTAGGAAGATTGAGGAAACAATGGGTGAAATTGGGAAAGAAAAACAAGGTCTGTAGCAGCTTTCTGCTACCGTCCGACCCAGCGTCTGGGTCGGACCGTGGGTCGGACGGGCCTTGAGAGACGACAATAAATCTTTCTGGAATGGTCCGACCCAGGGCCGTGAGTCGGACATGGGTCGGACATGCAAAATTTTTCCTGTGTCGAAGCTCCTGACTTCGTCCGACCTAGAGTCTGGGTCGGACAGTGGGTCAGACGGAGCTTGGACACGGGACCGAAACTTTCTGGAATGGTCCGACCCAGAGGAGTATGGGTCGGACGGAATAGTGCTGGGTCGGACGGGAATAATTTCAGAGACGAAAATCTACTGGAACGGTCCGACCCAGGGCTTGGGTCGGACGCTGGGTCGGACGACCCATAACTTACAAAAAAAAAACTGTAAGCTTATAACTAGTATATATATATATATATATGTACCCACCTATACATATGTACATATATATATGTAAGTGAACCATTGTTAAGTAATTAAAAGTAAGTAAATAAAATGTAAGTATAGGAATGTAAAGACTTAGTAAATATGAGTTAGGAATGTAAGAGTAGTTGAGTTAAGATTAATAATAGTTAGATTAATCACTCGATTGCATGTATGTCTTAGGATTTGATTTGTGACACCGAATGAATGTTCAGAAACACGTACAACGGTGAACGGTATGAATTCCTCATGCCCCGTATGCTATCTTGGTTACTCTGATTTGTGTGTTGTGTGCTAATTGATCCCCAAATAAGATAAATGCACGAATCGGAGCTATCATGTTTACTTGTGAGTATCTAGTGTTGTATATTGTTGTATGTTGTCTTTAAATCTTAGTTTGTATAATTCATGAAATGTATGAATGAATATGAGTGTGTGTATGTATGTTGTATTGTGATGTGACCGATTGTGATTGCTATTGGACTTCTAACTAATTCCTAACAAGCTAACCAATCTAACTTAAATTGGTAATTAAATTGGAATGAGTAGAAGTCCGATATAGTTTCGGCCACGCGTGAGGATGAAGAGACACAAGAGGTTGGATCCGATTCCTGACTCTTAACTGGTCCACGGCCCAATCCCTTAAGTGGGTAGCATCCCGGATTGGTGAGTCAAGTAACTCCCGGTGGTGGGACGTGTAGTCCCCGACGGACGAGGTCATACCGACTTTAACTTTTAGTAAGTAAGTAATGAGTAAGTAGTAAAGTTGTTATAACCCAGATTTGGTTATATTTTATTTGAGTTACTATGGTTCTTTAGTTGGTTCATTTTGGATTTAGGACATGGACGTCCTTCTGAATAAAAGACATGGGTAGAAAGGTCTTTCTTCCTTCCCATTTAAATTCTGGTGAGATTAACTTAATAAACTCTTATTATTTTATTCCTTTCCTTCTTAATTACCCTCACTTCTAAGCACGTTCTCACGATCGTTCACGCTCCTCTCTTCCTTGCTCTCTCTCTTCTCTCTCAAAGCCGTTCTTTCTCTCGATCAGTCAAGCCTCATATTCTGCTGTCAGGTTCCACTGCAGATTGCTAGTCCTTGCGAATTGCTGGTTTCTTCGAGGTAGAGTTGTCAGATTACTTTGTTCGTTAATCCCTCGGTTCTGAGTTCTTCTCATTCTAATTTCTTTCCCAATCTGATTGTGATTCAGCGTTGGCTTCAGTTCCGTTCTTTCTCTGCTGCGATTGGCTCCGTCTGTGTGTTCGACGTTGGATTCAGGTGAGGGTTCGTTACAGTTTGGACTGCAGTTTCAGTTTTTGGGTTAGGTTTGCGTTTCTGAATTGGCATTGTTCTGCGTTGTAGTTATTCAGAATCCTGGAATTGCATTTGGTCTGACTTGCTGTGTCGGCGTGGTCGGTTGCTCTGTTTCGGATTTGAGATTCTCTGCTGTTCAGACCGGGTTTCGTCTCTGCTGTTAATTCGAGGTAGGTGGCTTTCGGATTCGATCCGTGTGTTCAGCCTTGGGGAGTTTGGGTTCTGCATTTACTCACTGATTTGATCTTGTGTTTGTGTGGTTTATGTCGGTTTAATGCCATTTCAATGGATTAAACCCCCAAGGTTGTTTTGTAAATGTGTGTTTGATTTGGATTGGTTTTTGTGCCTCTGTTCGTTTGAATTCGCTTCTGATTTCTGAGGTTTTCGGCATGTCCGAACTTCCGTCCGAGCTTTGAAGTTCGGACATGCCCTTCTGCGCTTAATCTTTTGAAAATCTTCGCTGTGTCCGAACTTCCGTCCGAGCTTTGAAGTTCGGACACAGCCTTCTGCGTTCTCTGGTTTTGGCTTCGACTTGTGTCCGAACATTGGATGTCCGGACACAAGTTCGGACTCTCCGCGTCTCTGTTTTCGTAAAATGTCCGAACATCCGTCCGAACTTGGATGTTCGGACACCTCTGGCTCTTCTTCTGTTTTAAGGTTCGACTTGTGTCCGAACTTTGAAGTCCGGACACAAGTTCGGACATCTGTCTGATTTTGCCTTCTGAGTCTCGACTTGTGTCCGAACATTGATGTCCGGACACAAGTTCGGACAGGCTACTGTTTTGGCCATAACTTGCTCGTTTGAGCTCCGTTTTGACTTCTGTTTGCGGGGTTGGATTCCCCTTCTGATTTCCAAGCTATCTATGAGCTTTCTGGTGCCTTTGGTGCACATATGCTTATCTGTATTTAAGCTTCTGTTTTGGGACCTAGTTATCTCTGTGTCTGAGCCTTTGGATGGCTGGTTACGCTGTCTCGTAGCGCGCTATGTAGGATCCTTCTGTTCACGGGTGATTTCCCCGTTCTGTTCACGGGTGTTACACCTGTTCTGTTTACGAGTGAGGTTTCCTCGTTCTGTTCACGAGCTGGTTGCTCGTTCTGTCTGTATGCTGTGATCGCTAGTGTCCCACTCTGTTTTTGCTTCTGTCTGCTTCTGCTCTGTTAGTCCCTTAGTGAATGGACTTCTGTTTCTGGTTTCTGACATATTTGTGGATTCTTGACTCCTTCTGATTTGTCAATATTCTGTAAATGTTTTGAGCATGCTGGTTGATGAAGTTGGTCATCTACTGGGCATAGTTGTGTGCTCATTCCCCTACTTCTAACGCTTTTGCAGATTGATTAGCGAGGATCGTCTCCCCTCAGCTTCTGGAGTTTAGCTGCTTTGTATTTAGCTTCTTTTGAGACCTTTGTATTGAATTTGAGCCTTTGGGCATATTTTGTTAAGCTTCCGCTTTTGACATCTGTTTGGTGGGTTCTGTAATGACTTTTGGGATGTTTTAACATCTCTTCGATAATACTGTATTGAAGTATTTCGTTTGGGCCTTATTTGATTATCTGTTTAATTCTGTTTATTAGAGCCTTGCGTTATTATGTAATAATACGCGGCGTGTAATACCCCTAACTCCTAGGCCAGTGTTTGGGGGTGTTACATTTAGTGGTATCAGAGCTCTGGGTTCTAATCTGCTGGGATTTTAAGTTAGCCAGTCAGTCAGAAATGTCGGTGTTAGTGTCGGAGTCTAACTGTCTGCTGTTGGACTTTCAGAATGCCGCCAAGGAGAGCGAATAACCCTCCAGGGAATGTTGCTGATGCTGTTCAGCAATTCATGACGCAGCTCATACAAACCATGGCTGCAGGGTGTGGTCCAGCTGGCGGAGCAGGCCCGGCTGGGGCAGATGCTGGAGGGAGGAACGTAAAGGCGCTTCAGGAGTTCATGAAGCTGAAGCCGCCGTCGTTCGATGGGGCAGGAGACCCCCAGGAGGCCAGCCACTGGTTGTCAGAGGTGGAGGATTTGTTGCGAGTGATGGGCTCTGAGGAGGAGCAGAAGGTCGACTTTGCACCTTCCTGTTCAAAGCTGAGGCTAAGGAGTGGTGGAGGTCTGTGATGGGGAAGTTCCCACAGCTTGGACGTGGGAGCAGTTCATGGGGAGTTCAACAAACAGTTCTACCCTGACGTCTACAAGGATCAGCGCATCCGGAGATAACCGGCTACGCCAGGGCCGGGACATGAGCGTTGAGGAGTACGTCCGCAAGTTTATCAGCCTATCTTTGCACCTGAGCCTGACGAGCATAGGAAGGCCAGGAAGTTTGAGAGCGGCCTGAGGCCGGATATCCGATCTGTGACGCCGCTGCGTCACAAGACCTTCAGGGACGTTGCTGATGTCGCCCTGTTGGTAGAGGCTGACTTGAGAGGTCGCCAGTCTGGAGGGAAGGACCAGAAGAGGAAGCAGAGGTCCGATGACAGTGATAGGAGGGATCAGTCTGCTTCTCAGAAGAAGCAGTCTACTGGAGACCGCTCTGGGGACCGTTCGCGAGACAGAGGTGGTTCGTCTTCATCAGCTCCCGCTCCGAAGTGCCGGGTCTGCGGCAAGTTTCACAGAGGTCAGGACTACAGGAAGTCTGGAGCCTGCTTCAAGTGTGGGTCCTTGGAGCATAGGATTGCTGATTGCCCTCAGGCTGAGGGAGAGCTGAGAGAGGCAGAGGTAGCTCGGAAGGTGGAGCTGGAGGATACATCTGGGTCTAGAGATCGAGACCGGGCTGAGCAGAAGAAGCCCCAGGGCCAGGCCAGAGTGTACGCGATGGCTGGAGAGAGAGACCGATCGACTGACAGAGTTGTCACAGGTATTCTCCAGCTGTCATCTCGTTCTGTTTTCTGTTTGTTTGACTCTGGAGCCACCCACTCTTTTATTTCTGCTGAGTTAGTGGGTGAGCTCGGTTTGCCTGTGGTGCCTCTGGGTGTTGAGTTGTGTGTGCATAGTCCATTAGTTAGGGACTCTTCTATGTTGTTGAATTCTGTTTGCAAAGATAGTCCTGTGTTAGTCAGAGATAGGACTCTGTGTGCTAACCTCATCCCGATGGAGATGACTTCTTTTGATGTGATTCTGGGCATGGATTGGCTTGCTGCGCACCATGCCCATATTGATTGTGCTGCTTCGAGAGTCACTTTTGAGGAGCCGGGTCAGCCCCGTCTAGTTGTAGCAGGGAATGGACTCCCGTGCTCGCCGCCAGTCATTCGGCTATGCAGGCGTTCCGTTTTCTGAGGAAAGGATGCCAGGGATATCTGTGCTACATCCCTGAGGTTCGCAAGGATGCGAAGTTGGAGGAGATTCCAGTGGTCAGAGACTTCCCCGACGTGTTCCAGGACGACGTGCCTGGGCTTCCCCCTGTCAGAGAGGTGGAGTTCTCGATCGAGCTCGCACCTGAGACTCAGCCCATTTCGAAGGCCCCATACCGGATGGCGCCTGCTGAGCTCAAGGAGTTGAAGGTCCAGTTGCAGGAGCTGCTGGATAAGGGCTTCATTCGCCCGAGTGTGTCGCCTTGGGGAGCGCCAGTGCTATTTGTAAAGAAGAAGGACGGTAGCATGCGGTTGTGCATTGACTACAGGGAGCTCAACAAGGTTACCATTAAGAATAGGTATCCTCTCCCGCGCATAGACGACTTGTTCGACCAGTTAGCAGGAGCTAAGGTGTTTTCGAAGATCGATCTGAGGTCGGGATATCATCAGCTGAGGATTAAGGCAGACGACGTGCCTAAGTCCGCTTTCAGGACTCGTTATGGACACTACGAGTTCCTAGTGATGCCATTCGGGTTGACGAATGCGCCGTCAGTATTTATGGATATGATGAACAGAGTCTTCAAGCCGTTTTTGGACCAGTTCGTTGTAGTTTCATCGATGACATCTTGGTGTATTCCAAGAGTGCTGAGGAGCACGAGGAGCATTTGAGGACCGTTCTCCAGACTCTGAGGGAGAACGAGCTGTATGCGAAGCTGAAGAAGTGCGAGTTCTGGCTAGATCAGGTGGTATTCTTGGGACATGTGGTCTCCAAGGATGGTATCTCCGTGGACCCGGAGAAGATTCGAGCTATTACTGAGTGGGCCAGGCCTACTAATGTCGGAGATATTCGTAGCTTCCTTGGACTAGCGGGCTACTATCGCAAGTTTGTGGAGGGCTTCTCCAAGTTGGTGATTCCGTTGACTCGTCTGCTGCAGAAGGATGTGAAGTTTGAGTGGAGCGATGCCTGCGAGCAGTGTTTTCTGGAGTTGAGAAAGAGGTTGACTACTGCGCCGATCTTGACTCTTCCGGAGGGGACCGAGGGTCTTGAGGTTTTCTGTGATGCGTCCCATAGGGGACTTGAATGCGTTCTGATGCAGCATGGGAAGGTAGTAGCATATGGCTCTCGTCAGTTGAAGCCATATGAGAAGAACTATCCGACCCACGATCTGGAGCTGGCTGCGGTGGTCTTTGCGTTGAAGATTTGGAGGCACTACTTGTATGGGGCAGCGTGCAAGGTGTATACGGACCATAAGAGCCTCAAGTATCTGTTCACTCAGAAGAGTTGAACTTGAGGCAGAGGAGGTGGCTGGAGTTGTTGCACGATTATGATTTAGAGATCCTCTACCATCCAGGTAGGGCGAATGTGGTTGCTGATGCGCTCAGTAGGAGGGGTCCGTCTGGGACTGTTTGTGCTTTGTCCGGTGTGGAGAGGTCTGCTCAGGAGTTGCAGCGCATGGGTATCTGGGTTGTCCGTCCAGAGAGGTCTGGGATGTTAGCAGCACTGCAGGTTCAGCCTACCTTGATCGACCGGATCAAGGCCAGTCAGGAGCTTGATGTCAGTCTGTGTAAGATCAGAGAGAGTTTGTCTGCTGGTCAGGAGTCCGAGTTCCGGGTTTCAGAGGATGGCTGCCTGAGGTTCAGAGGCCGTGTTTGTGTGCCGGCAGACGACGCGTTGAGGCGTGAGATCATGCAGGAGGCTCATGGAGCTCCTTACTCGGTACACCCAGGAGGTGTGAAGATGTACCGGGATCTGCGTGAGACTTTCTGGTGGAGCAATATGAAGAGGGACATCTCCGACTTTGTATCCAGATGTAGGACCTGTCAGCAGGTCAAGGCCGAGCATCAGAGACCAGCTGGTTTGCTTCAGCCTCTTCCCGTTCCGGAGTGGAAGTGGGAGAGCGTCGGTATGGATTTTGTCATGGGACTGCCTAAGACTCCGAGGGGTTTCGATGCAGTTTGGGTCATTGTGGACCGGCTCACGAAGAGCGCTCACTTCCTACCTGTCAGGAAGACTTTCAGTTTGCACCGCTTGGCTCAGTTGTACATTGATGAGATAGTACGTCTGCATGGGGTTCCGGCTTCGATTGTGTCTGACAGAGATCCGTGGTTTGTGTCCAGATTCTGGCAGAGTTTGCATCAGGCTTTGGGGATGAAGTTGTCCTTCAGTTCAGCTTATCATCCTCAGTCAGACGGGCAGACAGAGAGGACGAATCAGGTCCTAGAGGACATGCTCAGGGCATGTGTACTCGACTTTGGGGGCAGCTGGGATCAGCACGTTACATTGATAGAGTTCACGTACAATAATAGTTTCCAGACCAGTATCGGGATGGCTCCGTTTGAGGCCTTGTATGGTAGGAGGTGCAGATCACCCATCTGTTGGGATGATCTGAAGGAGAGAGCGGTGATTGGTCTAGACTTGGTTCAGGATGCTGTGGGCAAAATTCAGTCTATCAGAGAGCGTCTGCTTGTGGCTCAGAGTCATCAGAAGAGCTACGCCGATCAGAGGAGATGACCTCTAGAGTTTGAGGTGGGCGATCATGTGTATCTGAAGGTTTCTCCTGTGCGAGGAGTCGTTCGTTTTGGGAAGAGAGGCAAGCTTAGTCCTCGTTTTGTGGGTCCTTTTGAGATCCTAGAGAGGATCGGACCGGTTGCCTATCGTTTGGCTCTGCCTCCGTCTTTAGCAGCAGTGCACAGTGTTTTCCATGTTTCGATGCTGAGGAAGTACATTCCGGACCCATCTCATGTGATCGACTTCAGTCCACTTCAGTTGAGAGAGGACTTCACGTTTGAGGCAGTTCCTTCGGGGATCGTAGCTCGGGACGTCCGTAAGCTCAGAAGTAAGACCATGCCCTTGGTGAAGGTGCAGTGGTCGGGTCAGTCAGAGGAAGAGGCGACCTGGGAGGTCGAAAGCGAAGTTCGTTCTAAGTTCCCCGCCCTTTTCGAGCAGTTGGTATGTTTTAATTTCGAGGACGAAATTCTTTTAAGGGGGAGGTGATGTTATAACCCAAGATTTGGTTATATTTTATTTGAGTTACTATGGTTCTTTAAGTTGGTTCATTTTGGATTTAGGACATGGACGTCCTTCTGAATAAAGACATGGGTAGAAAGGTCTTTCTTCCTTCCCATTTAAATTCTGGTGAGATTAACTTATTAAACTCTTATTATTTTATTCCTTTCCTTCTTAATTACCCTCACTTCTAAGCACGTTCTCACGATCGTTCACGCTCCTCTCTTCCTTGCTCTCTCTCTCTCTTCTCTCTCAAAGCCGTCTTTCTCTCGATCAGTCAAGCCTCACTATTCTGCTGTCGAGGTTCCACTGCAGATTGCTAGTCCTTGCGAATTGCTGGTTTCTTCGAGGTAGAGTTGTCAGATTACTTTGTTCGTTAATCCCTCGGTTCTGAGTTCTTCTCATTCTAATTTCTTTCCCAATCTGATTGTTATTCAGCGTTGGCTTCAGTTCCGTTCTTTCTCTGCTGCGATTGGCTCCGTCTGTGTGTTCGACGTTGGATTCAGGTGAGGGTCTCGTTACAGTTTGGACTGCAGTTTCAGTTTTTGGGTTAGGTTTGCGTTTCTGAATTGGCATTGTTCTGCGTTGTAGTTATTCAGAATCCTGGAATTGCATTTGGTCTGACTTGCTGTGTCGGCGTGGTCGGTTGCTCTGTTTCGGATTTGAGATTCTCTGCTGTTCAGACCGGGTTTCGTCTCTGCTGTTAATTCGAGGTAGGTGGCTTTCGGATTCGATCCGTGTGTTCAGCCTTGGGGAGTTTGGGTTCTGCATTTACTCACTGATTTGATCTTGTGTTTGTGTGTGGTTTATGTCGGTTTAATGCCATTTTAATGGATTAAACCCCCAAGGTTGTTTTGTAAATGTGTGTGTTGATTTGGATTGGTTTTTGTGCCTCTGTTCGTTTGAATTCGCTTCTGATTTCTGAGGTTTTCGGCATGTCCGAACTTCCGTCCGAGCTTTGAAGTTCGGACATGCCCTTCTGCGCTTAATCTTTTGAAAATCTTCGCTGTGTCCGAACTTCCGTCCGAGCTTTGAAGTTCGGACACAGCCTTCTGCGTTCTCTGGTTTTGGCTTCGACTTGTGTCCGAACATTGGTTGTCCGGACACAAGTTCGGACTCTCCGCGTCTCTGTTTTCGTAAAATGTCCGAACATCCGTCCGAACTTGGATGTTCGGACACCTCTGGCTCTTCTTCTGTTTTAAGGTTCGACTTGTGTCCGAACTTTGAAGTCCGGACACAAGTTCGGACATCTGTCTGATTTTGCCTTCTGAGTCTCGACTTGTGTCCGAACATTGATGTCCGGACACAAGTTCGGACAGGCTACTGCTTTGGCCATAACTTGCTCGTTTGAGCTCCGTTTTGACTTCTGTTTGCGGGGTTGGATTCCCCTTCTGATCTTCAAGCTATCTATGAGCTTTATGGTGCCTTTGGTGCACATATGCTTATCTGTATTTAAGCTTCTGTTTTGGGACCTAGTTATCTCTGTGTCTGAGCCTTTGGATGGCTGGTTACGCTGTCTCGTAGCGCGCTATGTAGGATCCTTCTGTTCACGGGTGACGTTCCCCGTTCTGTTCACGGGTGTTTACACCTGTTCTGTTTACGAGTGAGGTTTCCTCGTTCTGTTCACGAGCTGGTTGCTCGTTCTGTCTGTATGCTGTGATCGCTAGTGTCCCACTCTGTTTTTCCGCTTCTGTCTGCTTCTGCTCTGTTAGTCCCTTGATGAATGGACTTCTGTTTATGGTTTCTGACATATTTGTGGATTCTTGACTCCTTCTGATTTGTCAATATTCTGTAAATGTTTTGAGCATGCTGGTTGATGAAGTTGGTCATCTACTGGGCATAGTTGTGTGCTCATTCCCCTACTTCTAACGCTTTTGCAGATTGATTAGCGAGGATCGTCTCCCCTCAGCTTCTGGAGTTTAGCTGCTTTGTATTTAGCTTCTTTTGAGACCTTTGTATTGAATTTGAGCCCTTGGGCGTATTTTGTTAAGCTTCCGCTTTTGACATCGGTTTGGTGGGTTCTGTAATGGCATTTGGGGATGTTTTAACATCTCTTGTTTTGTACTTTATTTAAGTAATCCGTTTGGGCCTTATTTGACTATCTATTAAGTTCGTTTATTAGAGCCTTACGTTATTATGTAATAATACGCGGCGTGTAATACCCCTAACTCCTAGGCCAGTGTTTGGGGGTGTTACAAAGTGAAAGTAAGTAAGCGCAAATAAGAGAAAGCAAGTGAAATGAGTAAAAGAGTAAACAACATTCCGATTAACCCGGATGCGTAACTTGGCTAACATCGCGAAGGTAAGTATTGTATGCACTATTGTATTGATGCCTTGAATTGTGTAATGAATTGTGTATGCATGTACGTTGTATGAGAAGCATATATGTATGAAATTAATGAACCGCATGTTTAGTGGTCGTCAAATAGACGGTGTGCCCTAGCTAGCACGCGGTATATGCGGAGTTCATGCGCAGCTTTTGCTGAGCCCCTTGGGGCGATGTTTTTACTACACGCAGGTACAAGAGAAGGGTGAAGGCTGTGAAGTGATGAAGCTTGTTTCTTTTGTTTTCTTTTTGGATTGTAAACATTGAATGATGAATGGTGTACTAAGTAGTACACGGCTGTAGTTTTGATTAGCCGGTGTACCATGGGGTACACCTTTTTGGATATAGAAAGGATGGTGAATTGGTATAGATGAGTAGCCGGTAGAAACTCATTATTTTGGTAGATGGAGAAAGGGAATGTAAATGAATATACTTTAAATACTCGGTGATCCGGTAATGTAAGAAGGTTATCTTTCGTATTCAGTAAGTAATGTTTTTGTAGCTCGGTATACTATGATCATCAGACCGTGACTGTAAGGTAAGGTAAGCCTAGCTAGCCGTATGGGCGGTTAGCGGCGTTGTATCACCCGCCGTAGTAATGGTAGTATTTCCGCTGCGAACTGATTGGATTAACAGGACGTTTAGACGGTAAGCATAGGATTAACAGTAGGGGTGTTACAGAAGATGTATCTTGGCTCCAACCCTTTTGCTCCAAGTCAAGCCCTCGAACTTGTGTGATCTCCTTGGTCTAAGGAATTCACCCAACAATAAGAAAACCCAAGTCAATACTCTTCACAATATTCAATTCCCATGCAACTCACCCATTCTTTCGCTATTTCTAGGAGATAGACCCGAGGCTATCCCTAGGTCTCCATTCACTCTCAATCCTTAACTTACCTTCTTAAAATTACATTTAGGCTTTCCCATCATCAAGTAGCTTTAAAACACAAAACCCCTCCAATTTTCAATACCAAAATCGGTTATGGAAGACCAAGAACGATTCAAAATTTCAACCTTCACCAAAATCATAAATCTATAGCTCAAACTCAAGGTCTTGACATAATTTTAAGCTTTTGTGAAGGGTTTAGGCAAGAGTAAAGCCACAATGAGCACAAATGGGGAACAAAAAAATCTGGAAAAATGCATTAATGGAGTTCTAGCCATCTTTACCTTCTCAAATTTGATTTCAAAGAGGGGGAAAATACTCCCAAACCCTTATCTTAGCTTCCTTGGTCAAGAAAAGTGCTAAAAGATGGATATTTGTAAGTAGATAAGGAGGAGATGGGGGTTTCTCCTCCTTCCTTGCTTGTGTCATGAAAGAGAGGAAAGGATAGGGGGAGAGAGAAATGTGAGTTGGTGAGGATGAGTGAATGAGGAGAGAGAGAAGGGCAAAAGGAATTTTAAGAGGGGACATGTGACTAGCACATGACCCCTTCCTTCAAATATTTTCCTCATTATTCTCTCTAGACCC
This sequence comes from Limonium bicolor, assembly GCA_023374045.1. NCBI lineage: Eukaryota > Viridiplantae > Streptophyta > Magnoliopsida > Caryophyllales > Plumbaginaceae > Limonium > Limonium bicolor. Next base: position 255,557,294 of record CM041782.1, on the reverse strand, counting down.
CCTCTAAATTTAAGAAATTTGCAACCAACTCCCAATTCCAGAATTTTCGCAAAATAGGCAAGGCACAGTTTTTGCCATTTAAGGTAAAACACGCTTTAAGTTTTCGAGACTCCAAGCTTAGTCAAGATTTCCTTTTCCTTTCGAATTTATTTTCCACTATTAAAATAGGGTAAAATGACTCATTTAATAGTTATAAATCCTTCATTAAAGTCAAGATGTTTTAACTTTTAAAATTACTAAAATACCCCTTAAGGCCAAAATAGCCTTTAAATGGTCTTCCTTAAACTTTTGAGCTTTTTCAGCATATTAATGAGAATTAAAATCACCAATATATAGTTTATTAATTCGGGGTATTTCAGTAACCACTCATTCATATGCTGGAAAGTAGTAAATTAAATCAGCCCATTTACTTTAACATTGCCAATTGTCATCTTGTAACAATTAACATCTCTTGTCCTTATGTAACCATTGCAAGTTAATTGATTCTCAGCCAGCCAGCAGGTTACCACCTCATTTTGCTTAATCACCAAGCTGTGTGGCATCGTCTAAACTGACCAACAAACATAGCCAATGAGAATAAAACAACAACATGTAATAAATGTCATTAAAAAAAACTTAGCTCGGCTGAATGGAAAGAATTATCCCACCTCTTTAAGACTATTGTTGGCAGCTTACTTCTCCCATCCTGGAAATTTTCTCCTACCTTTCCTTCACTCACGTAGACTTCCAATTAGTATAAGGAAGCTGGTAGAAATTAACATCAAGAGGATCTAGTGTATACCAAGAGCAAGTAGGTGTTTCGCTGCTACTGTTGGCGCTAGCTTTAGGGGGGAATACAAGTCCAAGAGCTAGGATAATTTAGGAGAAAGGAAGGAGGAACACTTTACTGTGGAAACCTTAGAGAATTTAGCAAGAAATGGCAAGGAGAAATTAGGTAACTTCCATGTACAACAAGAGTTCAAAAACAGAATTTTCTTGGTGATGTTTTTGGTTTCTATGGATGCTAATTCTTTGTTGTTTTCTTTGGTTGTTTGAGATGATTTCTAGCTGATTCTTGGAAGTTATACCTTCCTATTTAACTTGTGAAATTAGTGGTTGTAGGTAAGAGGTAAGCTAAGTAAACAAGAACAATTTTAAAGTAAGGAAATGTGCTTTAGGACTTCATTGTTGTTACCGATTGCACATAGTTGTGTGCTGACCATTGTCTTTTGTTTTCTAGCTTGAATTGCTTGAAGAAAGATGTTATTTAGTTTTCTATATATCCAAGTAGAAGTGGATGGTAACTTGGATAGAATGCCTAGACTAAATTAGCAAGATATTAAGGTATACACTTAAAAGTTACTAATGTTGTCATGTGTGTGACTGATCTGAAAAACTCTTAAAGGGATTGAATTTATTATGTCTAAGAGATCATTGAAGCTAAAATATATTAAATAAGCTGGATGATCATTTGGTTATGGTAAACTAAATTAAACAACTTGGATACATAAATTGTATAAGGGAAGGTAATTAAAGAACATGGTTGTTATTTGGTTTGCTTTTGGATATTTTGGTGCCAATGTAACACCCCTACTACGCGCTTAACAATTAACAGAGATCGCAATGGAAATAAACAACTAAACGACAACTAAACGGTTGGTGTTACACGCCGTTAGCCTCCCACGTGGCTAACAAGGCAGAATACATACACTTGTACCGGTCTGATGATCAGACTCCCGAGCATAAAACTAAAACCATAAATACATAATATACAATACCGAGTATTTAATTACAACATCACCGTAAACTGTCATTGTAACTGCCACTGTAACTGTCACCGTAACACAATGGTACCCAAAAATATACCGCCACGGGAGCACATGCGCTTCCCGGGCCAACATCCAAAATAACCAAAAGTAATTCATGACCTAAGATCTACAGCCACTCTGCTTCTTCGATCCTCATCCTGCAAATAAATATGGAGCCCCCGAGGGGGTCAGCAACCCTTGGCTGGTATGGTTAACGTGCAGCCCATGGGCTACCGGGATACGAGCAACTATTTGTCATGTTAACATGGCATTGATTTTAACATACAACAAATATAGCATAGCAGGAAATATTGCATAGCACAACAACACATACATAGTGAGAACACTTCACTAAGTAAGTGAACCAAGATGGTTAGTCAACATCATAAGCCTAGAGAATGGTTCACCCTCATGTTAAGCTTGTTACATAAACTCATTACCGTTCTGTTAGTCGAACGAGTAACTTAACTCAAATATGGATCGGATATAGTGACCCGAACATACCACACATATTTCCCCCTAGACCGATCATCAGTCAGAATAGGTAAGCTTTGGAGGAAGCTAGCGGGAGATCGTACGCCAAGAAGGAGAACAACCATAACATTAAGAGAGTCGAATCTGATACAGATATCTACTCCCATACATACACGCGCGACCGGGCAACCGGATTCCTCACCCCCAATACACTTGTTAGAAGTCCCATTGTCGGGACTTGACATAACAATTCACAATAGGTTTATATGTCCAGTTAGACACATACGGGAGATGATATGTATAAATCGTTAATGCAAACCACAACCAGTTCATACATAGCCGTGGTTAGAACGTTCATTAGATTGGAAATGTTATAACCGTATACCGTTCTCATGCGTTGCCCTATCACTGGTTAGCTAGCAATTTGTACGCATTTCGAGGTCACCGGTATCGGTACGCACAGAATACAACAACAACAACAGCTGTAAACTCGTTTCATGATTTAATCTTACAAAGTCATAAACACACAGAAAACAAACAACACACAAGCCGGTGTAAACCGGTAGGCAACAGACTGCAAGAAAACCATACCTTGGTCCCTGCTGTGTTTGTTTTCCACCGTTGGAGAATCCTATACACATTTAGTAACGTCGGTTAATTAACGTACTAGTCCTTGTTAACTTATTACTTCACATAACTAGTTTATTTTATTTTCACACTTTGTTATAACTTTTCACCTTTTTAATTATCATTATAACACATCTAACATGTCTTAGACAACCTTATAACATCATTACTCACTAATCCCCATCATTAGACGCCATTATTTAACCTTAAACTTAGTTTTTTAAGTGGTCCGGGACTTGGTCCTCAACTAAGGTCCCGGACCTACACTTAACAAAAATCTCGGACTGTTTTCAGACTCTGGTCCGGGTCCTTGTCCAGACCCTAAGTCCCGGACCAGGTCTGTGTTGAAATCCTCGGCTGGTTTAATAGGGGTGGTCCGGGTCTTAGTACTGAACCTCAGTCCTGGACCAGAGTGGCTTATGTACTCTCGGCCCCTTTTTAATGCATGGTCCGGGACCTTACCCTAGACCTAGGTCCCGGACCACTGCTACAGATTTGCATATTTACATTTTCCAAGTCTTGTTGCAATGGTTCTCCACATCCATTATATGTATAGACTTCCCAAATGATCTTTGGTATATTATAATGCCAAAATATCACCTTAAACTCACCTAGTTCCTTGTACAACTTGTTACTCAATTTCTTACAAATTTTACCAACACTTGTAATATCTTTCATTAAGTTTGTAAGTGGTGTTTCTCACCTATGATAACCACTATCCCAAAATACTTCCTCACCACTATAACATCATCTCCCAAGAATCTTTTCTCACTAACCTAAACTCCTTAATGCCACTCCTTGAATTTTCTCCACAAGTTTACACATCTTCCTTACAACACCTTATTTCCTCATTGTTTACCAAAACTTGTATAAATCCTAAACAAAATCTCACCATGACCTTGAAGTATCCCAAAACACTCATTTGAATTTAAATCCTCCAAGATAATGCCTATGTCCTTTTTACTTTCTAGAGTACCTTAATACATGTTTCTTTCTCTAGTAAAACACTTAATCATTCTTAACACTTCCTAGTTCACCAAAGCTCATTTAAAACACTTCAAACTTCTTACACATTACCCAATTTTTTTGACATGGGTTCTACTAGCATCTTGTTACACCAAATCACATAGTTTTCACCATTAAACATCCAAGAACACTTAAATCCATCAAGAACACTCTCACACACAAAACTTCCCAAATTTACACTACATCACAATATAGTGCATAATTTAAATTGCTTGGCACTTAGGCCCTTAAATTGCATAAATCTTAAACACTGAATTTCCACATTATATTTGCCTTTGACCTGCAAATACACTCAGCATAACATTATGCCCTTAAAAATCTTTGGGAGCTTTTACTAACTCATTCACCATTGGCTCTTTAGGTAGTTTTAATAAGCAACATAAGCTCATTTTTCCTAAGGCATTATAAGCTACATTAGGTTAGTCATTTACCTCTTCTTCTTCAAAGGTTCTTCCCTTGTTTCCTTGTACCGAAAATCAGCAAGGAGTTTGATCACTTGACAACTTTCAAATCAATATACAAGCAAGGTAATGAGTATTCAAGTTTCATGCTTAAGCACACTTATAAACCCTAAGTTATATATTGTCTTAAAACATTAAGATAGTTGTTTACCTTGGAAATGGAAGAGAGTTTGAATAAGTAGCAAGAGAGGACTCCACCAAGCCCTTAGAAGATTGAAATGAAGCTAGAACAAGGCAAGATAAAGACACCATCAATGGTGATTTTCAGCCAACATCAAAATGAGAGGGAAATGGAATTTTCTTTGGTTTTTCCTTACCTTGAAGCAAAGGTGATCAACAAGGCATAAAAATATGAGCTCAAGCTCCTCCCATGGAGATTCCTCTTGGCGCCAAAATGGAGCTCTTGAAATTTTGAGAAGACAAGGTTGAAGAGCTTGATGAGATTAAGAGATTGGTGGTCTTGGTTTTTGATTTGGTATATGGAGTCAAGAGAAAATGGCAATGGAAGATGGAGGTGAGGTGTGTGTGCTGTAGCAAACCGATGGATAAATGAAGAAGAAGGGTTGGAGACAGTGGGAAAGCAAAGAGAATAAAGAGAATGAAAAGAAGCTAGCTAGTTTTAAGATATTTATCCAAAAGTAAATAGTACTTTGCTTTATTACTTTACTTATCTTATTTGATTGGTTAAGTGTGGTGAGTCACACCTAAAAACTGGCCCCCTAATTAGTTTAGGCTGATTCATGGTCTTTGTTGACCAACAAGACAACTTATATTGAATTATATTATAAACTAGTATAATTTGGTTACTATTCACTAACCAAGGCACATAATTGTGAAATTTTTGATTTCCCATTGATTTAGACTTCCTAATGTGATACTAAGTAGTACACATGTTAATTAAAGAGTAATGATGGACATTTAGCCATTCAAAACTCATTTACAAGACAATTTTTCAAAAATGTGCTTTAAGACTCCTTAAAGCACATTTTGTGTTTTAACTTGTTTTCAAGCTTGGTTTTCTTTGGTAATATTGTGCTTTAAGACAATTTAGCTTGTTTTCAAACTTGGTTTTCAAGCTTGGTTTACAAGACAATTTTTCAAAAAATGTGCTTTAAGACTCCTTAAAGACTCCTTAGAGCATAATTTCGCCCATATTGACTTTAAGGTATTTATTGTGTTTACTATAGTTTAAATTGTTCACTAATGTTTCTAAGGAACTTTTTAGCCTTATTATATCATATTTTAGTATTTAAACAACATATAAAGCTTTGGGGTATTTCAGCCAATGTTTCTAGTCTCTTGATTGCTGGCTTATCTTTATTAAGTGTTATTTACTAACATGTATTTGTTGAATATAAAAGTAAGAAAATATGGTTAAATATCCAGGCAAGTTACTTAGGTCATTGGTTGCAAAATTGTTATTGTCATTGTTATTGTTTTATACGGCCGAGTGTGGAAGTACTTCTGTGACTTGATTTTCTTGTGTTTTAGATATCATTGAGGTTTATACTAACTATCTGAAGCTGGATGACTACTTGGTTCAAGTAAAACTTGGTGAATTTTCTTGGATGTACATAAGTGTACAAAGTGTTACAATGGTAATTATAAATATTGTTATTGTTTTGTTTCTGTCTAGTGGTTGTTATGTTGGTTATACTGACCTTGTGTGATGATATAACTTGTGTTTTATTGAGATGGAGGTAAGGGATGAGGCAAGGAAGTGCCTAAGTCAATTGGCAAAAGTTATTCATTGATTGTTACTCCCATTGTTATATTGTAAATATTACATGTCTTTGTGACAGATTAGTATAGCAATTCATTTGGTTGTTTTCTTGACGGTGTGTGATGTTATAACATGTGTTACATGAACATGGAAGTGTGGAAATAAGCAAGGTAATGTATAAGCCAATGTTGGCAAGGTTATCCATGGATTGTTACTCCTACCAATGTATTGAAGTTGATTGTTGCCCCTACCAATGTATTGGGGTTTGTTATTATTCCTCCTACCAATGTATTGGAGCTAAGCCATCATGAATTACGCTATGGGCAGATGACCTATTGTTATACCCAAAATTATAACCCCCTCGGAATTGTCTCTAAGGCATACGTGTTACAAAGGGCAAAACTGTCAAAAAGCACGAAGGCGGGATTTTCCAAGGACATATTCGGGATTTTCTATTTTCATATGACATGTTCATTATCTCCAAACACCTCCAAATATCATAGTCATTATGAAAGGTATTTCATGATTTTCTGATAATATTTATTCTGAAATTTAGCTTTTAATTCATATTATAAGCTAATTTCTTTAATAATTAACAAATGAAATAGCCTCGAAATAGAAATAAAAAAAGGTTTCCAAAAATTAAAATAAAATTGTCCCATGGTTAGCATGACCACATACAGTTGTAAACTTGAAATTGTTTTGTTTGGAACCTTGGCTTGAAATTTAAAAGAGAAATTCAATCATTTTTGTAATTTTCTCTCTCCTTTGGAAAATACCCAAATAAAGTCCAAATGTCATGAACTTTTAACACAAGATAGAGAATAGTTTTTAAAGACTAACACCGTTGGAATTTTGTAATTTCAACTTTCCAATCATAAGTTATGAATTATGGGATATTCCAGATTGTAAGATTTTTATCCAATCGGTTATTTATCGAAATAACCTGATTCCAACTCTCAAAATTCCTAACACTCATCATTTATGATTGGTTAAAACTTCAGAATTGTTATCGACCTGTAGCATGTTTTAAAAAATTAGATTCTCTTTGAGCACAAAATCAGGATTTTAGATAAAAAAATTTGTTCTATCAACATGGCCTTGCTCTTTCTATAAAAGGACCTTCCAAAAACGACCTAGGGCACATGAGAACATTCCCAAAGTCAGAAGAGGCAGCTGTCAACCTTCTTCCCACGTTTTTGCACTCCTAAATCTCAAATCTATACCGAAATCATCCTGAAATCACCAAAAACACATTCCCTCTTCTCCCATTGAGCTTCCTAGCACCAAAACACCAAAAATACAGAGCCAAACCGTGGTCAACAACACAAGGAAGATGGGGTCAGAAGCTCGGGTCAAGGTCAAACTGGATTGGCCATCAACGAAGCTCTCGAAAATTCCCGACGTGAAAGAACAATTAAATCCCGAAGTCAAAACAGGCTGGAATTCGAATTCCTTAACTCCCCTAATCGCAATACACTTCTGGTTGAAATTTCTAATCAAGTTGAATTTTCTTTGCTTCTGAATTAAGGTTTATTTATGTTTCTGTCCACTAACTTGTTCAATAAGTTTCATCCTTAATTCATAGTCAAATTGAAAACGTTTGATTACTAACGTGTTTATAATCTTTCAGACTACAAACCCATAAATTTTTAGCCAAAAACACCACCGGGAATCACCTAGACGCCGCCATCCGAGGGCGGTCCGCATGCACAGACTCTTTGTCCGGGGTCCTGGACGCCCCCGGACGGTGGCGGGACAATTTTATTTTCAAAATTTAAGGTTTTTCAATTTATGTTTTGGCCCACGGACACCTTGTCCGTGGCCCCGGACTTTTCAAAATTGTGTGTTTCTTATTAATTCGACTTTTCTGTTTATTTTAGATTAACTAGGATCTGTGGCTTCGGACATTAGGCCAATGGCCACACACGGAATCAAAATTTGACCTTATTCTGCCTCTGAAACCCTAGCTTAGGTAATTTCAATTTTCATTTTAATTTTCAGTAAAAAATATCAAAAATACAAAAATTCATAAACATGTGCGCTTAGGTAAAACAAACTCGTAAGAGGCCGTAAATAACCTAAGTAGATGAAAAACGACCTAGGAGGGGTAATGAATGTAATTTGAACCCTAAATAAGTCGAATACCAAGCCCTCGAACCCGAACTCTCTTTTCCTAATTTAATCTAGGTCAAAATTAGGTGGCGACTCATAATAGGTTCCATTGAGCTAGCTTAGGATTTAATAATTATTGTTATATGACTTAGTTATTAAACTTAGGTTATAAGTGGACCTAGAACTTGACCAGATCCTAGTCAACTTAAATCAACAAAGGATAGGGTTCAAAAATCGAGGCTCACAGACTGGCCACTCTGCTGGGGACAAATTCTTAATATTAACTTGTTTAATTTTAAGGAAGAGGGCTTAACTCGAAAATGTTTATTTATGGCTTTATTACATTGTTTGTTTACTTTTGTGCCCAATTTTAATTTCTGTATCTTTGCATCATATGAGGGCGAGGGTCCACATAAAATGATCTCACCTCGGGACCCGTTTGAGGGTTCCCTGTTAGGGACTCACACCTTTTAGGTGATGTGAATAAGCGGGGTAAAAGAGGAGGATGTTGTCTGACCACACCCCCTTAATACTTGGGCTTTAGCTCCAAGCGTTTTCCTAGTAGTGTCCTTACCAACCCATGTTTGGTCATTCAAAGACCCGACCGTTGACGCACACCTTTAGGTGATGTGAAAAAAGTGGGGAAGCCCAAAGAGAATAGCGTGCAAGCCCTATTCCTTTGTGGTGACCTGGGCCCATGCCCCAAGCACCTCTCTGGATCGATCCATACCAGGTTTGATTTAGACGTCTAGTGAGGACATGTTGAATTTGTGTGGGCTTTGTTTGCTTGTGTGATCGGCCCACTACCCAGCCAAGAGATTGATAGGAACTTCTCCTACATCAGCCTAGCCCAACCCGAATTAGCAGCTCTGTTTGTTTGCGGCCTAGAGGCCCTGTTTGGTTTAATATGTGAGTCGTTCGGGCTTCGGCCCAAAAGCCTAGATTTAGGTGATTTCTCTTCCGGCCCAATTTGATTATCCATTAGTTTTAGGCCCATAAAAATAAATCCACCTGAACTTGGAATAACTCACAAGTCCTGAAAATAAAACCTTTTTCGGCTTAGCAACCATCTTCTTTGACCCAAAGAAAGTTAGACCCATTTGTGATTTAGGGACCATTCCAGCCCATGTGCTTTACTTCAGGTCCAAACACATTCCGACCCAAGGGTTCATTCTAGTCTAGGTAGACTTCTTATCATAGCCATATCCCAAAACCATAGATCCAGGTGTCACCTCTCAGGCATAATCAAGGCCGTTCAGTCCAAATTACAATTCACAGTCTGAAAAATACCTCGACCCAAACACCTCATTTTCTGGGCATCTTAGCCCACTTGCTTTCAGTCCAAGCCTATTCCGGTCTTCGATCTACCTTATGAAACGTCATTCTCACCCTAGTATCATTCAGCCCACTTCCTCTTGTTAGCTAATAATGGACACCTTAGAAACAGGTGGGCCCGAATCCCAAGCATGGCAGAAGGTGGAAGTCCAATCAATACGCATGCCCAGTTAGCCGTAGAATTCAATGGGATGGTGAAAAAGATTGAGCGCATGGAGAAGGCCAACAAGCCAGCCGGTTTCGACTACTTTTCCACTGGACTGTATCCCGAGGTCGATCTCCCTCCAAAGTTGAAGTTTCCAATACTTTCTCTGTACAAGGGTTTCTCCGACCCACAGCTTCATTTGGCAATGTTCGAAAGAGAAATGTTTATCCTTATGCTGAACGATATGCAGAAGGCCAAGGTATTTGCTCGCTATCTTGATGAGACTCCTCAGTGTTGGTACATAACTCGAAGGATGAATACCAAGACCTACGAGGAGGTCTGTGAAGCTTTTCTGCATCATTTTGAGCACACTAGATGAAATACCCCAAACCTTGATATGTGGTTTAAATATCAAACTATGTTATATAAAGGCTAAAAAGTGCCTTAGAAACATCAGTGGACAATTAAAACATAGTAAAGTGCAATAAAGCACTAAGACATAGTTTGAGCAAAAACATGCTCTAAGCTATGAGTGAACTTGGTTAGGACCCAAAGAGCCTACCAAGACTTAATAACATTTAATTATGATTTTTAAGGCTAATTAAGTCCTTAGGAAACCTTGTAGACAATGAAACCAAACAAAACACAAGAAAATACCTTAAAGTCAATAAGAGCAAAAATGTGCTCTAAGCTTGGGATAAATTTGTATAAGACCTAATGGTCATACCTATACATTATAAATATGTTAATGAACATATTAAATCAATTACCAAAGAAAACCAAGCTTGAAAACAAGTTAAAACACAAAAAGTGCTTTAAGGAGTCTTAAAGCACGTTTTTGAAAAAATTGTCTTGTAAATGAGTTTTGAATGGCTAGATGTCCATCATTACTCTTTAATTAACATGTGTACTATATAGTATCACATTTGGAAGTCTATATCAATGGGAAATCAAAAATGTCACTTCTATGTGCCTTGTTTTAGTGAATAGTGATTTTAATAAGCTAGTTTGTAACATATGTTGTTATAAGTTGTTTAATTGGTCAACAAAGGCCAAATATATGATATAATGAAGGGGCCACGGTTTTGGGTGTGTGAGTCATCACACTTGGCTAGTAAATAAAGAAAAAGAAAGAAAGAATAAAAGAGAAAATTACTTTATACATAAATATCTTAACAAAGTGTACTCTCTCACCTCATTCTCTTCTTTCCTTCCATTTCACACGGTTTCTTCATCTCCTCCCTTCTCCATTTTCGTTTTGCTACAGTAAGTAGCCATTCTCCATCTTTGAATGCTTGTAACTTCTAGCTCCATGCACCAAATCAAATTCCAAGACCATATTTGTCTTAGTTAGGTCAAGCTCTACACTTCTCTCTTTTCAAATCTTCAAGAACTCCATTTTGGTGCCATGAAGATTCTCCATTGAAGGAGCTTGAGCTCACTTTTCACATATTATTGTTCTCCTTTGCTTCAAGGTAAGCAAACTCAAAGAAAATCCATGTTTCCTCCATGTTTATGTGATGTCCGAAAATTCACCTCACAATGGTGTTTTCACCTTGCTTATTTTAGCTTCATTTGAATCTTCCAAGGGCTAAGAGGAGTCCTCTCTTGATACTTATTCAAGTTCTCTTCCAATTCCAAGGTAAAACAATTACCTTAATGTGTTAAAACAATATGTGTAACTAGGGTTTACAATGAGATGAAGCATAATGCTTGAATACTCATTCTATTATTTGTACATTGTTTAGAAGTTGACAAACAACCAAACACCCCACCGGTTTTACAAGGAAACAAGAAAGAAGTTTGTGAGGAAAAAGTGGTAAACAAGCTATCTCAATGTAGTTTAAATGCCTTAGGAAAATGAGCTTGATTTGCTTAATAAAATACCTAAGGAGCCAATGGTGAATGACCTAGAGAAATGCTCTCAAGGAGTTTATTAAGGGCATATGTATTGTTGGGTGTATTTGCAGGTCAAAGGCATTACTTATGTGGGAAATTCAGTGTTTAAGGTTTATGCAATTTAAGGGCCTAAGAGCCATGTTATTTAAGGGCCTAAGTGCCAAGCAATTTAAGCTTATGCACTATATTGTGATGTAGTGCTAAATGTGTGAAGTTTGTGTAAAATGTGTTTGATGGATTTTAGGTGTTCTTGAATGGAATAAGGTAAAAACCTAAGTGTTTGGATGTGAGAATATACAAGAGAAGCTATGGCAAAATTTAGTTGATGAACAAAGGAGTTCATGTGTTGTAATGAGATTTTATGACCTAGAAGGTGCTAGGAATGGTTGAGTGTGAAGATGGTGAATTAAGGTGTTCTTAAGTGTTAAGATGCCTTGGGCACAATCTTGGAGGATTTAGAAATCAAATGAGTGTTTTATACACACCAAGGTTATGATATGTGAAGTATTAGGTCTTGTTAAAGTTTAGGTAAACAAAGGAAAAGTGATGCCTTGTGAAGGTCTAAGTGTAAACTTGAGGATATAGAAGGAGTTGTGTAATGGAGGTGTTTGTGGGGAATGATGCTAGGAGTAGATGTGATGGTGGTGAGAAAACATTTTAGTTAGTTGTTATCATAAGTATAAACCACCACTTAGGAACTTAGGGAAAAACATTACAAGTGTTAGGAATTTTGCAAGAATTTGAGTGAATGATCAAGGAGCTTGATGGTGGGTCAACTAATGAGTTTAATGGATGATTTAAGAGGGTGTTTAAGTGCCCAAATGGTGTTAGAACATATAAGGGAACTTGTGGAGGAGTTTGGAATAAGATAGGCATTTTTAGGAGAGTTTCTGCAGCCGACCTACCCAGGGGACCGACCCCAGTCTGGGTCGGTCGGGCTGAAACTGTGAAGTTGGATGTTCTCTGCAGCCGACCTACCCAGGGGGTGGGTCGGTCGGTGGGTCGGTCGGACCTTAAAAAAAAAAAAAATTAAATTAAATTTTAAGAATGTTAAGTGGTGTTAGTGGTATGCCATTAAGAGAGTATTGATGGTTAGAAAGATAAATATATATGGACTTGAGAGATTAAGTTAAGTAAGATGATTTAAATGTTAAGGTTATAAAATGATATGTAATGGGGGGATTGATTAGTAATGATGTTATAAGGTTGTGTAGGACACGTTAGGTGAGTTAAAGTCACAATTTGGTGGGTGAAAAGTTGAAGTAAAATGAAAGAGTGAAACATGTTAAAAATGTAAAGTTATTTAACTAAGTTAACGGGGAAAATTATAAGCATTAGACATTAAATAATCATGCTACCCCAATGTTAATAAAAGTACATGTAATGTTATCAGTTGTTCGAGAATTTGCTCGAGGAACATAAGTGGACGTGGTAGAGTGGACTCCGGTGACAGGTATGGTTTTCTTGAACCTGTGTCCTACCGGATTACACCGGCTTGTATGCCAATGTGTTTTTCTGTATGTTTGCCACGTTGTAAGATAAAACATGTAATGAGTTTACAGTAATTCATATATGTGGCGTGTTCAACTCCGATACCATTAACCTCGGCAGTGTTAACCTTAGTTAACTGAGTCTAGGATCACATGAGAGTTCGGTATTCGGAGTAAACGACCCGAACATGGGACGTACTAACCACGGCTATGCGTGTGTTAAATGTGTGATATGTGTATGTGAATGTAGGGATCTCTCTTGTATGTTTAACTCAGTTGTAATACTGTATGTTGTGTGGTTGTGATAGACTCCATAATGGGGTTCTAACTAATATTTAATAGTAAGTATGTACTAACAGTGGTGAGGAATCCGGTTAGGCCGGTCGCGCGTTGTTTGGGAGAGGGTATCCTTCTTAGCCTTACCCTTCTCTTTGTTATGGTTGTTTCCCTCACGGGTTATGATCTCCCATTAGCTTATTCCAAAGCTTAGCTATTCTGACTTATGATCGGTTTAGGGGGAACATGTGTTTGTGTGGTGTGTTCGGGCCTCCAAACCCGAACCGCCTTAACTTAAGTTACTCGTCCGACTATTAGGACGGTAATGAGTGTTGTTGTTATTGTATAACGAGCTTATCATGAGACTGGCAACATTCTCTAGGCTCACCAGTGTATAAACAATGTTTGGGTCGGTTCCTAAGAGAACCATTCCCGTTATGTTATGTATTTTGTTGTGATGCAATATCTATTGCGGTATTATGTTGCGCACGTGGAAACGTGCAAAGTGTTGTTAGGTGTTGTATGTAGTGTATGTTATATGTTGTATAATGTGGAGTGTGTGGATCATGGATACGATTCCCAGTTTGTGATAAGAGGCGTTTAAGGATAACCCGATTTAAGGGTAAGTGTCGTCTGTTAAGGAAGTAGCTCCATTAGAGGAGGAACACTCTAGGGATATTGAATACCTTGAGTGACTTATTAAGTAAGGATGTATTATCCGTTTGTTGAGCCCATTGAGGCGAAATGTTAAGTGTTGTGTGTTTACTGTTACATGCATGATTTAAATATAATCAACCGCATGCTAAGCGACAATTAGTTGTGCGTGGCCCGGTAGCATGGGGTGCGGGATTACCATACCAGCAAAGGTGCTGAGCCCCTTGGGGGCCACCCTTTCTCTTCTTTTCCTATTTCAGGTACAGAGAGCTGGAAGCCGTTCGAGAGTAGGACGGGGTAGACATTGTACATGGGTAAACATTTAAGTGTATATACAGTAGGTGTAGTAAGACCGAAATTGTTGTCGGCACCAGTTTATTAATACTCGGTATAGTTGGAAGGTGTACGTTGTTGTTGTTGTTAATGGAAAGGGATAGTAATGTGTAGTCGCTCGGGAATTTAGCCCATCAGACCGGTACAATGTATGTGTATTAGCCTTGTTAGCCACGTGGGTGGCTAACGGCGTGTAACACCAACGAGTTAAGTAATGTGATGAGGTTGTTTTTCCGCTGCAGTTTGATGTTATGTGTACGGTGATAGTTGGGGTGTTACAAAAAGTGGTATCAGAGCGAAGTATCGCTCTGATGACTCAATTACCGAGCTTAGGAAGTACCGAGTTAGGATTTAAGTACTTTGGGTTAAGGGTTGAGTGATAGCGTGAGAGATACGCTAGATAGGAATTACCAGTGTGTACTGGAAACCTACAATATCCTACCCGCCCTCCACAATCCCTGTTTTATAACTTGGGAAAGAACGCCAGAGAGATGAAAGTCCTTTCTTACTCGAGAAAACCCGATCTGGCTGTTATTAAGTACCTCTAAAGGTACGGAGAACCTGTCACACGGTAGATCCCGAAAACTGGGAATCCCGGAGACGGTCTCCATCTGAACAATGTTAACCGCATTTAATAGCGAAGAATGAAGAATCTTGTGTATAAAAGAATAGAATTTCCGGCAACCTGGGTCGACATGCCGAGCAGTCGAGAATAACCAACTTGCAAACGCACCGACCGTGCAACAGGCAAGAAGTGGATTCATGAAAACCGAGACGAGTGTCTACGGAACCACAGTTGTTAAATAATACACCAACGGTATACCAACCGACA
Source organism: Limonium bicolor (assembly GCA_023374045.1). NCBI lineage: Eukaryota > Viridiplantae > Streptophyta > Magnoliopsida > Caryophyllales > Plumbaginaceae > Limonium > Limonium bicolor. Next base: position 255,542,117 of record CM041782.1, on the reverse strand, counting down.
AAGGAACTACAACGTAGTGCCCAAAAAAGAGACAAGTCTCAGTAACCACGACAAATACGTGGAACGGGCTACAAAGAGAATACAATACTAAGACAAAGGGGTCTCCCAGAATGGGAAACACCCTAGTTGATGATCGTCATGTGAAGACAGTGAGAAGTCACCTAGAAGAGTTATTGTCAAGGTAGTAAGATCAGTGAGGGCCAACAAGGCCACTGATGACAGTATGGGTAAAAACAATACCACAACCGGTATGTGTTAAACCGATAGCCAGTTAGCATGGCGCACTTGCCGTAGCAAGTGCTGCTATAACAGGGCTGTTCGGGAAATTTATAATCACTACGAAGTACTTGGTGAAGTACCATGCAGTTAAGTGAGATCATTGTAACCATGGAAGGGCTAAATAGCCTAACCTCTGTAATTGTAAGTACACCAGTCAGCAAGAAGCTAGACTTGGTTAAGGTAAGAAGATGTTGTGAAACCATGAAAATTTTCTTTCAACTCAGATTTATTCAAACCCTTTTTCTTTTCAAAACCAGATTTTTTTTTTCAAACCAACACTTCTCCCTAACCTTCTTCTAAACCAAACCAGTAAAACCAAGGGCAATTGATAAGAATTCAACAATGGATGAACTTTCTCTCGATTAAGTTCGGGAAGCACGGAATGAATATTGTCACGGGACAGTATAAGGGAGTTGACAATAGAATACTTCACCTAGGCGTGTGACGGACACTACGAGTGTACCAACTGAATTGTGGGACGACCGCACTCCGATAGGAGCTTGTGGGCCCAACAGACCTACTTATGGGTTAGTTGGGTAAGTAGCAATGTATCAGTATGGTACCCCACATATGTATACGAGTGGAGTCCGAAACACGGGAAGTAGTCGACTCCGTCTACGGTCAGCAGTATAAATCAAACAAGAGCTAAGGATTACAAGGAATAGTTGAAGCTAAGGAACTCAGTTAAGCTAACTAGACTAAAAGAGTCAGTGAATTCATTTTCAAGGAAATGTTTTAAGAGTCAGGAAGTGCGAAGAGCACTGACTGTTATGTAAAGACATCGTATATATCTTAAGGATCCTCAGGGATAAACATGATAGCTGGAACGGAGACTCAGCCTATGCATGGCAAGGCAGATGCCTAATGTGGACACATTAATGTGCAAAGAACGGGATGAAACTCCCAGAATGAGTACCTACACTACCGGGAAGTGTTGATCTTCACAGAAGAGGATAATAAGTCAGTTAAGAACGCAAACGGCGTGGCTAATGGAATGTACCAATAAGTGTGAAACAAATGTAAAGCATAACGTAGCAACACCCAGGAGCAATCCTTGAGGGGTGTTCGCATCAACAATTGTTGAACGAAATGCATGACAGAAACACAAGGGTTGAAACTAACACCCAGTTTAGACATGAGTTTTCAGGAGACGGACTGACAAACCTAAGGGGATTCCCATGAAAGGAACGTGATGCAACGACTTGTCATGGAGCCCAATATAATGTCCAAACCATGTAATATTGTACAGAGAAGTACATGTGTGTGGACAGCCTACAATGAGCCCAGCCCAAGGCAAATAAGGCTTATAAGCCATAAGCAAGATATGTTATATAAATTCGATTGATGGTAGAAGTTTATGTTGTATAAGTGAATAGAGTGGTAAACGAACCACTGCATTAAGAGTGGGGATACCTCTCGATATTGTGACACCGTAGGAGCGGTAGTTATGTGAATCAAGTTCAAGAATATGTTAAGGATGACGATGTTATTATTGAAAGAGCAATTAGCTTAGTAGTATGTGTATAAAGGGAACACACCGGCTGAATAATTCCGGCTTGTGACTCGAATGATCGATGCTCAAGGAGCATTCAGTAGTCGTTCAAATGAGTGATGAACTATAATGTGAATAATGTAAGTTTATGTGTGGAAGTTGAGGTGACAGTAGATACGATATAAGCTGATGTTATACAGTGAGTAGAGCACGGTGCGCAACAAGCGACCGTTGTATAGTGTTGTTAAACGATAATGTAACAGATAAGACCAGTTATGATAAGCCAGTGGCAGGTACTAGTGATGAGGAACTCAGTGTGAATTCCATGGCGAATCGCATAAGAGATTTACTGTCAAGAGTTTACACCTCTGCACTCTGTATGACTGAGTGTTTTGGTATTGCACTTGCGCAGTAATGATCGAGTGGGATAGCTAGGAATTGGAAACATGTTAATTGTGGAGGAATAATGTTATAATGGCCGATGAATAGGAAATGCGAGGCCGCACCTATAGAAAGTACTTGAACAGAACCAAATGTGGAGACATGATTAACAGTAAGTGACTACAGTAGCACTAACTGCCAAATATCGGTATGGAATATACCCAAATGTTGTAAATAGCTGAGAGAGCACTACATACTAGGTAGTAGCTCAATCTCAACCGATAGTGAGTCGGAAGGAAGCAAGTCAATCATTGTGAAATACATAGCTGTATACACAGTAAATTGTTATGGAAGTGGATAGAAAGTTTATAACTCACCGAATTTGCTAACGGTAAGAGATACCACGCGTCGGTTGAGAAACCATTGTTACCAAGATGAAGGTGACAATTGGGGATGTACAATACAGTAAGAATAACAAATGGAGCAATTAAGCTCTACAGTTATTAGAGTTTCGCAGCAGAAACTAGTGAGCCAGTGATTCAAGTGTTGAATGTGCCTGGTGAACATGAGTGAATGGCTAATTATTAACGCCTAGAAGCCTAACGGCCAGAATCGAAACCAACTAAGAGTTTAAACAAACTCCAATGAGAATTCTTGGTTTAGGAACTAAACCTCCAATATGGTTAAGATCCTCTAATCAGAATCCATTGTGTAATAGACCGCGTGGAAGTTAAAACACTTCACGACGGCAGAACATTATAAGCCAATGTTTAGTGATTGATTACGTGGGCGTAATCCCTTTTAAGGGGGGTAGAGCGCAAAACCACTTAGTGTATATTACCGTACAAGTGTACGTAGTGTATGTGACTTATATTGTGCATAGCACAAAATTATATTATTGTTTTGATGATTGGTGTGTGTGTTACGTAAACATACACATTCATTCATGGTTTAATTGTGGTAATTGCGCACAGAAGATGCGAATACCATTGTGATAAGTGTGTGTATTTGTTAACAGCTGTGTGTGATAGTACAAGTGTGGGGAGTATAGAAACTCCCGGGGAACAAAAGCCCCGACAGTGTATAAATGTGAAATGGTGTGTTGTATTTTGATAAATATATATGTATTATATACTATATAGTAATTCATGAAAGAATACGAAACTGACATGAACCTAGTGAGAATAAGATTCCCTAGGCAACATGATTAAGTGAATGGAAATAACTGATAGACGAAGTCCTATCCCTTGGAGATGTTATGATCATGACTAGAATGATTTAAAAGATAGAAAATTGGAAATGAGTGATTTAATTGATGCTTGAAAATGAAGTGGGAGGTGGAACTTGATTTGCATGTGATCAAGGGAAGCCGAACACAAATTGGGGTGGAAGGATAGTTCAACACTGATGCTGATCACATCAGGGTTGGATGATTCTTGAAGCTCCCTATTAGTGGTCACAAATAACCACGCTAAGAAAAGAAGCAAAGAGCTTAAGTTGGACTTGGAGTTGTGTGTGTTTTCAAAAGGATTTCAATTGGTATTTATAAAACGTTGATGGATATTTTACATAGATAAAGTTCTCTTAATTAACCTCATAAGGAAATTTTAAATTTAAGTGATTGTTTTGATCTCCCAAAGGCACGGGGACGGAAGGTGTCCATCGCGACCGGGTTCTGCGGGATCACAGTGTATATCAAAGATATTTTTGATTGTTATACATGCGATGACATGTTGTGTGGTATGTGTAATAAATGCTATTTGACCTCGAGTTCTAAAAGTGTATGCTATTAAGACCTATGAGTCTAAATGTGTTGTGTTGCATAGACCTATGTGTCTAAAGACTGTTATGTTATCAGGACCTATGTGTCCAAATGTTGTTATGTTACCCAAGACCAGTGAGTCAAGGGGTTGTTATGTATGTGTAAGTGTTGTTAAGATACCCGGACCATTGAGTCCGAGGTTATCATGTGAATATGTTATGTTATGTGTGGATGTGAATGTGTTGCCCGGACCATTAAGTCTGAGGTTGTGATCTAAAGTGTGTTTGATTATGGAAGTTTATTTCCAAGTGATTCCTGTGTTCAAATCTAGTGGTGTGTGAAAAGTGTGAACTTCGAGGACGAAGTTCTTTTAAGGGGGGTAGATTGAAATACCCCAAACCTTGATATGTGGTTTAAATATCAAACTATGTTATATAAAGGCTAAAAAGTGCCTTAGAAACATCAGTGGACAATTAAAACATAGTAAAGTGCAATAAAGCACTAAGACATAGTTTGAGCAAAAACATGCTCTAAGCTATGAGTGAACTTGGTTAGGACCCAAAGAGCCTACCAAGACTTAATAACATTTAATTATGATTTTATAAGCCTAATTAAGTCCTTAGGAAACCTTGGTAGACAATGAAAACAAACAAAACACAAGAAAATACCTTAAAGTCAATAAGAGCAAAAATGTGCTCTAAGCTTGGGATAAATTTGTATAAGACCTAATGGTCATACCTATACCTTATAAATAGTTAATGAACATATTAAATCAATTACCAAAGAAAACCAAGCTTGAAAACAAGTTAAAACACAAAAGTGCTTTAAGGAGTCTTAAAGCACGTTTTTGAAAAATTGTCTTGTAAATGAGTTTTGAATGGCTAGATGTCCATCATTACTCTTTAATTAACATGTGTACTATATAGTATCACATTTGGAAGTCTATATCAATGGGAAATCAAAATTTCACTTCTATGTGCCTTGTTTTAGTGAATAGTGATTTTAATAAGCTAGTTTGTAACATATGTTGTTATAAGTTGTTTAATTGGTCAACAAGGCCAAATATATGTTATATAATGAAGGGGCCACGGTTTTGGGTGTGTGAGTCATCACACTTGGCTAGTAAATAAAGAAAAGAAGAAAGAAAAAGAGAAAAGTTACTTTATAACATAAATATCTTACAAAGTGTACTCTCTCACCTCATTCTCTTCTTTCCTTCCATTTCACACGGTTTCTTCATCTCCTCCCTTCTCCATTTTCGTTTTGCTACAGTAAGTAGCCATTCTCCATCTTTGAATGCTTGTAACTTCTAGCTCCATGCACCAAATCAAATTCCAAGACCATATTTGTCTTAGTTAGGTCAAGCTCTACACTTCTCTCTCTTTTCAAATCTTCAAGAACTCCATTTTGGTGCCATGAAGATTCTCCATTGAAGGAGCTTGAGCTCACTTTTCACATATTATTGTTCTCCTTTGCTTCAAGGTAAGCAAACTCAAAGAAAATCCATGTTTCCTCCATGTTTATGTGATGTCCGAAAATTCACCTCACAATGGTGTTTTCACCTTGCTTATTTTAGCTTCATTTGAATCTTCCAAGGGCTAAGAGGAGTCCTCTCTTGATACTTATTCAAGTTCTCTTCCAATTCCAAGGTAACACAATTACCTTAATGTGTTAAAACAATATGTGTAACTAGGGTTTACAATGAGATGAAGCATAATGCTTGAATACTCATTCTATTATTTGTACATTGTTTAGAAGTTGACAAACAACCAAACACCCCACCCCACCTTTTACAAGGAAACAAGAAAGAAGTTTGTGAGGAAAAGAGGTAAACAAGCTATCTCAATGTAGTTTAAATGCCTTAGGAAAATGAGCTTGATTTGCTTAATAAAATACCTAAGGAGCCAATGGTGAATGACCTAGTGAAATGCTCTCAAGGAGTTTATTAAGGGCATATGTATTGTTGGGTGTATTTGCAGGTCAAAGGCATTACTTATGTGGGAAATTCAGTGTTTAAGGTTTATGCAATTTAAGGGCCTAAGAGCCACGTTATTTAAGGGCCTAAGTGCCAAGCAATTTAAGCTTATGCACTATATTGTGATGTAGTGCTAAATGTGAGAAGTTTGTGTATAAAATGTGTTTGATGGATTTTAGGTGTTCTTGAATGGAATAAGGTAAAAACCTAAGTGTTTGGATGTGAGAATATACAAGAGAAGCTATGGCAAAATTTAGTTGATGAACAAAGGAGTTCATGTGTTGTAATGAGATTTTATGACCTAGAAGGTGCTAGGAATGGTTGAGTGTGAAGATGGTGAATTAAGGTGTTCTTAAGTGTTAAGATGCCTTGGGCACAATCTTGGAGGATTTAGAAATCAAATGAGTGTTTTATACACACCAAGGTTATGATATGTGAAGTATTAGGTCTTGTTAAAGTTTAGGTAAACAAAGGAAAAGTGATGCCTTGTGAAGGTCTAAGTGTAAACTTGAGGATATAGAAGGAGTTGTGTAATGGAGGTGTTTGTGGGGAATGATGCTAGGAGTAGATGTGATGGTGGTGAGAAAACATTTTAGTTAGTTGTTATCATAAGTATAAACCACCACTTAGGAACTTAGGGAAAAACATTACAAGTGTTAGGAATTTTGCAAGAATTTGAGTGAATGATCAAGGAGCTTGATGGTGGGTCAACTAATGAGTTTAATGGATGATTTAAGAGGGTGTTTAAGTGCCCAAATGGTGTTAGAACATATAAGGGAACTTGTGGAGGAGTTTGGAATAAGATAGGCATTTTTAGGAGAGTTTCTGCAGCCGACCGACCCAGGGGACCGACCCCAGTCTGGGTCGGTCGGGCTGAAACTGTGAAGTTGGATGTTCTCTGCAGCCGACCTACCCAGGGGGTGGGTCGGTCGGTGGGTCGGTCGGACCTTAAAAAAAAAAAAAAATTAAATTAAATTTTAAGAATGTTAAGTGGTGTTAGTGGTATGCCATTAAGAGAGTATTGATGGTTAGAAAGATAAATATATATGGACTTGAGAGATTAAGTTAAGTAAGATGATTTAAATGTTAAGGTTATAAAATGATATGTAATGGGGGATTGATTAGTAATGATGTTATAAGGTTGTGTAGGACACATTAGGTGAGTTAAAGTCACAATTTGGTGGGTGAAAAGTTGAAGTAAAATGAAAGAGTGAAACATGTTAAAAATGTAAAGTTATTTAACTAAGTTAACGGGGGAAAATTATAAGCATTAGACATTAAATAATCATGCTACCCCAATGTTAATAAAAGTACATGTAATGTTATCAGTTGTTCGAGAATTTGCTCGAGGAACATAAGTGGACGTGGTAGAGTGGACTCCGGTGACAGGTATGGTTTTCTTGCAACCTGTGTCCTACCGGATTACACCGGCTTGTATGCCAATGTGTTTTTCTGTATGTTTGCCACGTTGTAACATAAAACATGTAATGAGTTTACAGTAATTCATATATGTGGCGTGTTCAACTCCGATACCATTTAACCTCGGCAGTGTTAACCTTAGTTAACTGAGTCTAGGATCACATGAGAGTTCGGTATTCGGAGTAAACGACCCGAACCATGGGACGTACTAACCACGGCTATGCGTGTGCTAAATGTGTGATATGTGTATGTGAATGTAGGGATCTCTCTTGTATGTTTAACTCAGTTGTAATACTGTATGTTGTGTGGTTGTGATAGACTCCATAATGGGGTTCTAACTAATATTTAATAGTAAGTATGTACTAACAGTGGTGAGGAATCCGGTTAGGCCGGTCGCGCGTTGTTTGGGAGAGGGTATCCTTCTTAGCCTTACCCTTCTCTTTGTTATGGTTGTTTCCCTCACGGGTTATGATCTCCCATTAGCTTATTCCAAAGCTTAGCTATTCTGACTTATGATCGGTTTAGGGGGAACATGTGTTTGTGTGGTGTGTTCGGGCCTCCAAACCCGAACCGCCTTAACTTAAGTTACTCGTCCGACTATTAGGACGGTAATGAGTGTTGTTGTTATTGTATAACGAGCTTATCATGAGACTGGCAACATTCTCTAGGCTCACCAGTGTATAAACAATGTTTGGGTCGGTTCCTAAGAGAACCATTCCCGTTATGTTATGTATTTTGTTGTGATGCAATATCTATTGCGGTATTATGTTGCGCACGTGGAAACGTGCAAAGTGTTGTTAGGTGTTGTATGTAGTGTATGTTATATGTTGTATAATGTGGAGTGTGTGGATCATGGATACGATTCCCAGTTTGTGATAAGAGGCGTTTAAGGATAACCCGATTTAAGGGTAAGTGTCGTCTGTTAAGGAAGTAGCTCCATTAGAGGAGGAACACTCTAGGGATATTGAATACCTTGAGTGACTTATTAAGTAAGGATGTATTATCCGTTTGTTGAGCCCATTGAGGCGAAATGTTAAGTGTTGTGTGTTTACTGTTACATGCATGATTTAAATATAATCAACCGCATGCTAAGACGACAATTAGTTGTGTGTGGCCCGGTAGCATGTGGGCTGCGGGATTACCATACCAGCAAAGGTGCTGAGCCCCTTGGGGGCCACCCTTTCTCTTCTTTTCCTATTTCAGGTACAGAGAGCTGGAAGCCGTTCGAGAGTAGGACGGGGTAGACATTGTACATGGGTAAACATTTAAGTGTATATATACAGTAGGTGTAGTAAGACCGAAATTGTTGTCGGCACCAGTTTATTAATACTCGGTATAGTTGAAAGGTGTACGTTGTTGTTGTTGTTAATGGAAAGGGATAGTAATGTGTAGTCGCTCGGGAATTTAGCCCATCAGACCGGTACAATGTATGTGTATTAGCCTTGTTAGCCACGTGGGTGGCTAACGGCGTGTAACACCAACGAGTTAAGTAATGTGATGAGGTTGTTTTTCCGCTGCAGTTTGATGTTATGTGTACGGTGATAGTTGGGGTGTTACACTAGAAGTTTTGGAGTCACCAGGGCTGATCTTGCAAGCACACGACAAACAGAAGGTGAATCGATGACCAACTTAGTCAAGCGTTGGAGCACGAAGGCAGCCGCTACGCTCATAAGATGGACGAACAGGAGCATATCCGAATGGTAATCGAGAATATGCAAAAGCAATACAATGACAAGCTGAAATTCACATACATTCCTAGTTTTGACTTGCTGATGGGACAAGTCGGTGTCCTAGAGGAATTGATCCATAAGGGAGAGTTAAATCTTGGGAACTCTACAAAACACCGGAAATGGTTCAAGGACAGCAGCTTGCATCCAAAGAGGCATCCAAAAGAGAACCAGTCAGCATGAGGTGAACACCATTCGACGGCTAAGAGAGTCAGGTTGGGCCATTGGAGCATCAGAGCCACCTAGAAAGAAACTCTGTTAGAGAGAGTTCACAGACATTGGCCAACCATTGAGCCAGGCTTTTAAAAAGCTCCAGGAGAGAAACATACTACAACCTCTCACCCCCCGGCCCGGGGTCCCTCAGAAAGGAAGGAATCAAAGTAAGTTTTGCCAGTACCACCAATTACCCGGCCACGACACCGATGATTGCAAGGCATTGAGGCACACGATCCATGACCTCTTTCACTAGGGATTTCAATGCGACGGTATTTAGGAAAATGTGTTTTTGTTAGAAATCACTTTAATTCACAGTTCTTTGTTTAGACTTAGAATATTTCGTTTCCATTCGTTTTCCTTTTTAGTATACTTTGATAGCTTCTATGATTTAATCGCTATTGTTCAATTTTTTGCCATTAATAAAGCTTTTGCATCCTTCACATCTTAAGAAAGTCATGTACAAATTTCATAATAAAAGGTGCTTTTTCTATGAACAAACAAAAATATTGTTTGAGTATGTCTATTAGAAAGGAACTGAAACAATCATCTTCTGGCACATAGAACAAGACTTTGTCTTTTTGCTTCCAAAAGGGTGAACATGTCCGTCCACACCATCACAAACAATCCAAAACAATCCCAAAGCGGTCCAAATTCTACATCTGTTTAAGTGTTGTCATAAACCCCAAATCAATACTGGGCACAATCTGAGGTAGGGATCGTCGTCTTTAATCTTTCATTTAAGAATGTGAACGAGTCTCTCTATGAAATTCACGAGAGTGTCTTGAGCGGAAAAACCATGATTGAGCGTGTCATTCTAACATGACCCATGAGACCACATTCAAAGGTGAGGTAAACGCAGATAAACTCCAATCGAAGGAGATACTTTGTAAATTTACGCTTAGACCTATGAAAAGTAATAAAGAACGGATACACAACTATTAGGGATGACGAAGCACCTAGGTACAGCACCACACAGCCAAAAGCTTGTGAACCCTGACATTAAACCCTAGGCACCCCCACTGAGCTTTTCGTATACGTCCTCTTTACAACTTACGAACTCCACACAAGCCAGCCAATGAGACAAATGACCCGGTGACCAAAGGAAGCAAGGAGCCCGACTTCCGAACAACAACTTCACGCACGTCCAACGAAGCAACGCCGCTACCAAGACAATGAAATGATCCGCAAATGTCCAAAGCGACACAGGATCCCATGAGCTCACATCAAAACATCTCTCAAAGTTCACAACCGGAAAACACAAGAACCCCAAGGAAAAAGAGATTCAAAAAAAGGCAAATCTGGAAAGCCTCGAAGTAATCCAAATTCAGAAGAAGGAGAGAAGGTGCAAGGAACAATTCAAAAGTCCCAAGTTCCAAGCTCATAAGCGAAGTCATCACGAAGTAGCCAAAAGACTTCAAGACAAAGAAGGCAAGTCCGAGAGAAGGTGCAAGTTGCAGCTTTGGTCACCCTTATAGCTCCACATATCCTAAACTTCCTCCTCGTCCCTTGTCTTTCATCACTCCCCATAGCCTTGTTATAAGCTTAAAAGACTTCCGACTTAGTAGTTGTGTATCCAATCACGTGAAAGTAGCAGGTTGAACGTGTAAATCTAACAAATGTCGAATTCAATGGTTGAGATATTTTCACCAAAAGGAGAGCACGAGTGCAAGCATAAAACACTTTGAGTGTAGTGATAGAAAAGCCCACATCAAGACATAATCCTTGACCAGTGTGAGGAGAGACTATTCGCATCTGTTTAATCAAAGAAAATACTGGGGGCAATCGATTAGAACGATCGATTGCAATGAACTCTAACTCAGGTTGTCTTAAAGGAAAATAGTGGGGGCAATTGTTGGTTCCAACAATTGCTATGACAACACCAATCAAAACCCAAACATTAAGCACCACCGATACCATCACACCACAGGCCCACATAGCCCTTACCTCCACATCATACACCACACGCCCCATAAGCCCTTATCTCCACATACCAGGGCACCTCATAAGCCTTCACCTTCATATAAATTCAATGGCCCGCATAAAGCCTTGATGCACCACTCAAGAGATCTCCACACATCAAACTCACACCACACCAGTGGCATGTTCATCTCCTAGGAGATAATTACGAGTCTGAAATCTTTAGTCAGGAAACCAAAATTTCACTTTCCTTTCCGTGACAGAATTTCTTAAATATTGCCATGTTTGGCACATTTTCAGCAACTTCTTGTCCTGGACAATTTCCTTCATACACTCGGTTTTAAATCTCATCATCACCATGTTTTCATATTCCTAGCAATGTTCTTGCTTTAGACAAATATGCATCATCCCATGTTTGCATATTCCTAGAAATTTCTAGCTTGGACAATCTACCATCGCATGTTTGGCATATTCCTAGCAATATCTTGCTTTGGACAAATCTCATCATCGCCATGTTTGGCATATTCCTAGCAATTTCTTGCTTTGGACAAATCTGCATCATCGCCATGTTTGGCATATTACCAGCAATTTCTTACTTTGGACAATTTTCAGTCTTTTTAAGCACTCCAATTTCATTTTGCAATACCCATGTAAACCTCTTCATTTCCATGTTTGGAACTTTGACAATTTCTTTTTGCCACAATCATTTGCAATAAACATACTTCACATCTTTGCATCATCAAACATACTGCATTCCTCAATTAGCCTAGTTATGAGTAAAATGGATCTCGGTCTCCATAAGCAACCGTGTAGAACGGATCTCAGTCTCCATAAGCAACCGAGTTAGATGGATATCGGTCTCCATAAGCAACCGAGTAGAACGGGTCTCAGTCTCCATAAGCAACTGAGTTAGATGGATCTCGATCTCCATAGGCAACCGAGTAGAACGAGTCTCAGTCTCCATAAGCAACTGAGTTAGATGGATCTCAGTCTCCATAAGCAACTAAGTTAGCTAGATCTCAGTCTCCTTAAGCAACTGAGTTAGATGGATCTCGGTCTCCATAAGCAATTGAGTTAGGTAGGTCTCGGTCTCCATAAGCAACCGAGTTTAAGATGCGTTTCACCCTCCAACCTTAGGCACAAAGTAATCCAATCACCACAAAAAACAACCTCAGGTACCCATAAGACCTACCCTACATTCAATCCTTTCAGGCACCCATAAGACCTACCTTACATTCAACCATTTCAGGTACCCATAAGACCACTCTTACATTCATTCACTTTAGGCTCGACATAAGACTTAGATCCAACCTTTGGGCCCGACATAAGACTTAGTACCACCTTTAGGCTCTTCATAAGGCCTAGATCCAACCTTTAGGCTCGTCATAAGACATAGCACCATCCTTAGGCTTGTCATAAGACCTAGAATCATCCCTTTAGGTTCGTAGTAAGAACTAGCACCACTCTTTAGTTTACCTTCTTCCATTAAACAAATTGCATTCATTTCATTCAGTATAGGTAGTCAACGCCTTAGAATAGCTTGACATCATTTCATTCATTATAGGTAGTCAACGACTTAGAATAGCTTGACATCATTTTCATCATTTTTAGGTAGTTAACGCCTTAGAATAGCTTGACATCATTTTCAACACATTTTATTTTCATCATTTCACCATTTTTAGGTAGTCAATGCCTTAGAATAGCTTGGCATCATTTTTATCACTTTAGGTAGCCAACGCCTTAGAATAGCTTGACATAATTTTCATCACTTTAGGTAGTCAACACCTTAGAATAGCTTGACATCATGTTCATCACTTTAGGAAGTCAACGCCTTAGAATAGCTTGACATCATTTTCATCACTTTAGGTAGTCAGTGCCTTAGAATAGCTCGACAACATATCATCATTTCCGGTAGTTGGCGCCTTCGAATAGTTCAACAACATCTCCTTCTCCTTTAGGTAATCAGTGCCTTCGAATAGCTCGACACAACCCACTAGATTTCAAATGCCATATGAGGTCTTTTAGGATCCAAAATTTTAGGGTATCACTCAAGCATCAACTAGTCTTTTCATCTTCATTACAAAGCCTAGTTGACAGGGGGCAATCTGTTATACCCAAAATGTTAACCCCCTCGGAATAGTCTCTAAGGCATACGTGTTACAAAAGGCAAAATGGTCAAAAAGCACCAAGGCAGGATTTTCCAAGGACATATTCGGGATTTTCTATTTTCATATGACTTGTTCATTATCTCCAAACACCTCCAAATATCATAGTCATTATGAAAGGTATTTCATGATTTTCTGATAATATTTATTCTGGAAATTTAGCTTTTAAATTATATTATAAGCTAATTTCTTTAATAATTAACACATGAAATAGCCTCAAAATAGAAATAAAAAAAGGTTCAAAAAGTAAATTAAATTGACAATTCATGTTTAGCATGCCACACAGTTGTAAGCCTAAAATTGTTTTGTTTGGAACCACCAGATCCTAGTCAACTTAAATAAAAAAAGGATAGGGTTCAAAAATCGAGGCTCACACCTATAGGATGTGTGCACACTTAAGGGCATGGGGTGAGGTGGAGGGACAAGACCCTTTAAATGTGGGCATACGGCCATTGGTTGAGGTGAAGGGGTCAAACCTTTTAAATCTTGGCATACGGCCATTGGTTGAGGTGGAGGGGTCATATCCTTTAAATCTGGGCATACGACCTATGGTGATGAAAGTTGTTCTTATGGTGGAACTTGATATTTGCCATGTTACCTACAGTTTGATTTTGTTTTCGTTGATGGGTGATATCTGGTAATACCTTTTGTATGGTTAATTATGCACCTTATGCTACGGTAAACAACATGTGGTGTAGTTCTATGATTTTATGTGCAGTATGTGCTAGCTTTATTACAAGTGTGCTATGTCAATGTGTATGAATGTTCATGCTGTTATATTCTTGGAGTTTTACAAAGTTAAAATGTATTTTACATGTTGTGGTGGAGGTTACTCAGCATTTCTAATTTTGGCTTTATGCCATGTGGTCTTTTCTATGTGATTGTATGAATGACCACATATACCAGAAAGGATGATGCTTCTTCCTAGTTGTGAAGTTGCACGAGAGTGTAAAGCTAAAAGGGGACTAGACTTAGAAGTTAGAAGACGATGTAGTTATTTCTGTATAGTTCCTATGTAATGTGTTGAGATCCATTTTGTGTTTTTGTTGTAAGCTAGCAACGAAGATGTTGGCTAATGGTTAGTTTTTGGAAGGTGTAAAGAAATGGTTAGTTTTTGGAGTAAGGTGTAACTAGTAAAAGTTGTAAAAGTTTAAAAGGGTAATTTTGGATGTACTGGTTAAGTATATGGGTAGTTGCCTTTGTATAAATATATATGAAGTTACAAGTTAACTTAAAATGGTTTAATTGTAGTAATTAACAATCACTAGTGAGTGGTCGTGGGGATAGCACCCCTGATAGGATTTATAAGTCTTCTGCTATATGGTTCTGAATTGTTATAGGTCTGAAATTTGGGGTGGTACACGTTTCTACTAAAGGTACTAAGGAATGTATGTACGGAACGAATGTAGTCAACAGGGCCGTCTCGGTGATTTTCAGGACCCCGTGCTAAAATCTAAAATGAGGCCCCTTTTAAAATTAAATTATATAAATAGAAAAATTATCAAATCAAATTATGAATTTATATTTATAATATTTGTATATTTCAAATATAAAGTTAAAAAATGTTTCATTCAAGATAAATTTAGACCCTTATATAATTTTTTTATGACAAAAATCTACAAAAAAAAAACAAAAATTGGGCCCCCAAAATTAGGGGGCCCTGTTCCGTTGCCCAGAGTGCACAACCTAACAGCCGGCCCTGGTAGTCAAAGAGTGTCGGGAATTCCATCCCACTTGTACTTTGGATAACATGATTGATCGTGTCTTACACTAGCTATAATAGAAACGCCAAGATTATATGCACATGAAATAACCAAGGTAATCATGAAGTTTTAACACTTTTTTTTATTACATTTTTCACTCATTTTGGGTAGAGATGCACTTTGGTAATACCATAAAGTTAATTAATTTTTAACATGTCATTCAAACATACACAAGCAAAGCAATATTCCTTGTAACAGCTACTTGGAACGAACAACTGAAACACCTCATATAAGATGTTTAATAGTTTTAAAGTGGATACTTACTGACTACTTGAAAAAACATGTCTCAACGGAAGTCGAAGTAACAGAATATGAAATAAATGAGTTTCTCTAGAGTAGTTAACCAAACTTATCCACCGTGATTTGACTATCTTCTTTTTCTCTCTTCACGAAACTCTTAGTTCTCTTCAATACAAGTACATTCGAGTTTAAAAAGGTTAGTTCAGAAAGAAATATAATGAAAAAATCGCGGTCCGATTAATAATCCTAGCTTCAATTTCATCACAAGTTTTGGCTACACCCATTTGTAACCAATGATAGTTAAATTATCTGGGTATATAATAGAAGAAAACTGTGAATCATATCTATAAAAATTATACATTACTTATATAATAAATATTGTACATAAAATAAACTTTCAGTTCAATTTTATATTGCATAAGATTTTCTTACCCGTTATACATGTTTTTATTATTAGTTATACAATAAATGTAACTATTTTTTATTACATATACTCCCTCCGTCCTAAATTGACCGTCTTGTTTGCTTTATCGCACGTTTTTCCACTTCAATTTTTAACATATAAGATAAAATAATTTTATAAAACAAAATTTTGTAATATATAGTTTAACTGTAAGAAATCATATGCAAAACTCAAATTTTAAAAATTATTTTCTCTTATATGTTAAAAATTGAAGTCAAACGACATGTCCAAATAGTAAACAGGACGATCAATTCACGATCGAGGGGTATATAAACAAGATTTTGCATTTCAGAAATCATTTGAGTAAAAAAAAGATGTGGGTACAAATTAAATAAGAGGAAGAATAGTAAGTTTAACCAGATATCAGAGAAATTCCATACTATTCACTGTAGCTACGCTCTCTTTTTGTTAAGCGATTTACGATTTGGGGGCAATTATTCCCAATCCCTAACCTAATTTCCTGGTGTTTCGCCTTCTTCAGACGGCTACCTGGTAAATTTTATTCCTGATCAAGTGGTATTTCAATTGTTAATGCCACTTTGTTCCTGTGCGGCTCGCAAGTACCAAAATTTTGAAGACTTCCGTATGTTGGATGTGGTGAATCTACTCCAACTTTGGTAAGAGTTCTTCTCAGTGGTTCTTTCTCTCTATGGTCTGTGGAGTTTGGTTGTTTCTATTGGTATGTCCCAGCTTCTCCCAGTGACATTCCAACTGCGTAGCGGTGCTCTGCTGTATCAATTGTAGTTAAGTCTGAATTGTCCAGCTTCCAGTGTAGAGTAGTGAAGTCTATCGTCAAGGGGGGTTTTTTCTGGTGGTCTCAGGCTCTGTAATTCTGATCAATGTTCTTGTATTATTTAAGAGTTTTGTCGTCTTTCATCAGTTTATCTGAAATACCCCAAACCTTAATATATTAATGAACTATCTAATTAGGATATACTAAGGCTAGAACGTGCCTTAGAAACATTTGAAGAAGTGTTAAACAACAATTTACACCAAAACATGCTTTAGGAACAATTAAAGCAAAAGGTGTTTTAAAGTGCACAAATAAATTAGGGAACTACCAATAAGTTCCCAAGAGATTTCAAATGTGAAATACCTCTAATAGTAGTAATACGCATCAAGCGGAATTAGCGTTTAAACCAAAAACGCACCTTAGAGCACAAAAATGTGCTTTAAAGAAAAAAATGTGCTTTTAGCATGTATATAAGGAATGAAAAGGCTAATGAGACAAAATACCATAAATAAATAAGGGAACAACAATTAAATGGTCATAGGAGCCATTGCGTATACACACAAATTAAGTATACAAAGTCCACAGTAAACAGGTACTAAACTGACGAAAGTCAAGGAGAAACCACTAAACGACTTGGTTTAAATTGGAATGAGCAACATGCTATTTCATGAACAAAGTTTCTAAAGGTTGTAAATATATTAAGGACACATTTAAACTAGCCAAAACAAATTGCATAATCAATGTGAACCCGGAAGCACATAAAATGGTGTTTTAAGGCATTTTTGGCTATGTAACATACCTAACACATAGTATAAGTCCTTATGAACGAGTTACATAAATATAAGGAAGAAAAAAAAAAAAATCAGACAAAACCGTGACTAAGGCTGCCTACTTCATGATGAGTCATTAAAGGTGTTAAAATTCATTTTTGCTTACTTTTTACTTACCATGACTTTCCTTGATTGCCTTATCACCTTGTCCCCTGAGTAAATCATTAATCAGACACTTACCTGTCATATGAGAGCCCCCAAATTCGTAGCTCCTCCTCTCTTTGAAGAAACAACACAAAAAACTCCAATGTTCTTAGATTAGTGCCTTAAAGAACACCTTGTCTTGCACAGATCATAACTTTCTCATCTTAAGTCCAAATTCTAAGCTTGATAGCTCGTTCGAATCTCCTTTCTAAGAGCTTTAAAACCATAGCTCATGAGCCCCCAGATTCCCAGAAAAAATCACGAAGAAGTACCTTTGATTCTCGAGGTAAAACATTGCCTTCTTGGAAACTCTTCCTTCTTTGATTTTCATCAAGGCCGAGTGCCTAGGGTTACTAACCCTTCTTATTCTTCATCTTATTATATGATTTTGGAGCCAATTTCCCTAGCAAATTGCTGTCAAAATTTCTAAGGAAAACAACCTTAATATTAAGCTAAAGGTTAATATACAAGGTAAATCCTACAACTGCCTATTTCAAGGCTCTAATTGTTGATCTATATATGATCTAACAAATTGTTCATCATGTTTATTTATTACCAAAATTATAAGTGGGTTAGATTTAATTTTGGACACAATTAAATGTTAATATTTTGTAAATCTAAAATTAGATTTATACTCCTTATGATATAAGCTACAATATAAGCTATCATAATATACAAGAAAAATTCATATACTATGAATTTTAATATGGCCGAAAAATAAGGGGTTATTAATGAGATAGAAAAATTATCTAACTTAGTTAAATTAAAGGAATTAGAGTAATTAAGAGTAATATGTAAAATTTAAGAAGTTTTGGTACCTAAAGGTGAATACCAAAAATAATGGGGTCAATATGTAATTTTTGAGAGTTTAGATGATGAGAAAATAATTGTAGAATTAAGTTTATAATTTATAAAGAGTTTATAAGTGTTATAAGGAATTTATAAGGTTTTCGGTATATTTAAGGTAAATAAAGGGTGGTATATATAGACTATAACATTAGATAATTAAATCTGGTGATTTAGAGATGCTTAAAATGATTTTGTTGTTCAAAAGTCTGTAGGTAAATTAGTTACGAAAATTAGAAATTAATTAGTGTTAAATTGGTTAATAAATGAGTTAGGATAAAAAAAAAAACCACAAGGGCAAAATGGTAATTCCCCTGGTCAAACGTGGTCAATGACAGTTTATAAAATGTTTAGAGGAGCTAGAATAAAATTTGTAGCAAAAGATTAGATATTAAAAGGATAAAGGAATAAAAAGTTAAGTTAAATTAACTTTAGGGGTAATATTGTAAATTATGGAAAGTTAGGGGGTTTGACCATAAAAGACTGGTCAAACTTGGGTATATTTTGGTATTTGACCAAAATTATAAAAGAAATTAATTAAGTAAGACTTTAGAAGAAATTAGAAATAAAAATAACAAGTTTAGAACTTATTATGAGTAAAATAGAGAAAGAGAAAACTATGGGTAAGTAATGTAAATAACACATTTTTATGTGTTTAGAAGGTTAAAGAAGTTAAATAAAGAATTTAGAAACAAGTTGTAAAAGAAACAGAGTAAAGACGGGGTTAAACGATACCCGTATATAACTTAAGGTATACGAGGGGTATACCCGTAATTTAATAAGTATAGGAGAAATCAATACTTAAAGTATTTTAATGAAATACAAGTTACATTGGAAAAAGAAATAAATACGTATGATACAGACGTATGCGAAAAATTTTGGTGTACATGAATAGTGCTCGTATACGTGAATATTATCCGTATACATGAATAGTAAATACGTTTACATGAATAGTAAATACATATACATGAATAGTAAATACGTATACATGAATAGTAAAATACGTATACATGAATAGTAACTACGTATATATGAATAGTCAAATATGAGACGTATACGTGAATAGTACAATACGTATACGTGAATAGTGAAATACGGTGAATAGTAGAATATGAGACCGTATAAATGAATAGTGAAATATGGATGAATACTGAAAAATACTAAAACCTAATACAAGGTCCGTATAAGTCTAAAGTTGCTAACTTTGCAACTAAATAACTGCTAACGACGTTAGTATGTTAATGAATTAGAATTGAGCTTGAAAACACTCCTAAATGAACGAACCCGTTTAACGGTAAACTATTATACCCGGGTTAACCTAGAAAGAGGTTTAAGTTGAAAAGAGAACCAAACTAGTTCTAAGACACAGGATACTAATACTAGTTCTGGTTACAGATCTAGATAGATAGTCAGAGGTGTCGGCGGATTAGGCGAACGTGGGATTAAGAGCTAGCCAATCCGGTGTACGGTATGGGATTCTTGTAGCTTGTTTGCTAACGGGGTCTACCTCGGTTTGTGTGATATGTGTTATTATGATACGACCAAACAGGATTAAGCATGAAACCGATTTACTATATTGTTATTGTGTGTCCATTGCACACTAACACGACTTGATTCAGAGCTTGTTCATTAACTATGTTTAGTTACCATTGTATAAGGTTACAAATACTCCAAGTTGTTAGTAGGTTAATACCGAGAGAGGTTTAACTAACCAATTGTCAATGAGAGTTCAACTAACTGGAACTTGGGGGAAGAGGAATCCGGGACTGACTCCTGTCATGCATGTTTAGGTTAGGAGGTCGGCATCTGTATCAAATCTGTCTTCCGCATATGGGTCGTCTACGACTTGTCGCCAAGGGTCGACAAATAGACCCGACCACCTCGAGTGAACAGTTCGAGGTGGGAGGCAAATTCAGGAGGCGCGGGGAGGGTCAAGCCTACACCCCTCATAACTCAAGAATTAAGTTTATTAACCCAATGGAGCTAATAACTCATTGGCTAGGGTTACCTTGACCCGACGAAAATAACAATTTAGTTAGAGAACAACCTGTTCTTTTAAGAGAACGGTTAACACTTATAAGGTATGGTCAAACACGAGAACTAAATAATTCTCAGGCCTCAGGAGTTAGGAATCTAACTTACTCATTAATGGGCGTCCATTACGACGTTCGATTTATTTGAGCTGTGAATGTTTCACATAAATGGGTTGTTTGTTATCGTACTTCTTATTATTACTTGTGTGAATAAACAATTTCATGTATACGACAAAGTAATTCGTGTGTAACCCTGCTAGCTTGTGGGCTACACGTTTTCTTTACCAGCAATATGCTGAGCCCCTTGGGGCCTGTGATTTAAACTTTGCAGGTAGGTAGGTACCAGACGAGGACTCAACCTGAGAGTAGAAGCGGGTAGAGTACTTCGGGTTGCTTTTACATTTGTTACATGAGTTGTGCATGTACACTCGTTTAGTATATTGATGAGATGTTACTATGATGTATTAGGATATGAGATACTCGGTATAAGTTATGGTTTATGGATTGTAATGTATAGATGCTCGAGTAATAATCCGGTTAGTCAGACCGTGACTTGTAAGAGAATAGGCCTAGTTAGTCACGTGGGTGACTAACGGCGGTAACACCAATTAGTAGAACTTTTCCGCTGCGTTGCTAATGTACCAGATGGACTTAGGGCGGCGATCATTGTATTTGGAGATGGGGTGTTACAAAAGTGGTATCAGAGCGTAGTTACGCTCTGATGACTGGAAATTACCGAGCTTAGGAATTACCGAGTTAGGAATAGTAGACTTTGGGATAAGGGTTGAGTATTAGTGTGAGAGGTGTGTTAGTTAGGATTCCCGATGTGTATCGGATATCTATAATACCTGGCCCACCCTCCGCGCCCTTGGTTCTAAGATACTAGAAATGAACGCCAGAGAGATGACAAGCTTTCTCTTACTCGGGAAAACCCGATCTGGCAGTTACTTAGCATGGTGCAAATATGAGAAACACCTCGTTATGCAATAGTCTTTCAAGACTTGAAGGTCCTAATTGGAGCGTAACGTTGAAATAGGCACTACCAACGGAATCTCACCAATGAGAGAATAATAATTACCGGAAACTTGGGTCGACATGCTACGTTGTCGATATAACCCCGCCATACCAATAAGAAGGAAAGCACTACGAGTGCAATGGGAGGACAAGAGAAGCGACAGAAACACCGGACAACAGTCCAAGAGAACAATAACATTGGGATAATACCGCGCAAGAGCATAGGGACTGCCTAAATGTCAATTATGCAGTGGATAACTCCGGACCTACAAAAAAGGGGTTGCTGGAATACCCCAAACCTAAGTATGCTAAGTAAACATCAAATTAGGATGTAGTAAGGCTAGAATATGCCTTAGAAAGATTGGTAGACAATTTAAACCAAGGAAAACATAAGAAAATGCCTTAAGGACAATTAGGGCAAAAATGTGCTCTAAGCTTGGAGAGGCTTGGATGAGTACCCAAATGTCATGATAAGACCTTAGTAATATTATAATGGTCATTTTAACCAATTACCAAAGAAAACCAAGCTTGAAAACAAGTTAAAACACAAAATGTGCTTTAAGAAGTCTTAAAGCACATTTTTGAGAAATTGTCTTAGAATTGAGTTTTGAGTGGCTAGATGTCCATCATTACTCTTTTCAAATCAACATGTGTACTAATTAGTATCACATTAGGAAGCCTAAATCAATGGGAAATCAAAAATTTCAGAAATATGTGCACTAATTTGTGTATAGTGCCAAATAGTGACTAGTTTAAGTTTAATCAATATAAGCTAATTAGTTGGTCAACAAAAGACCATGACTAGCCTTATTTAAGAGGGGGGCGGTTTTCTATGGGATGAGTCACCATAGACTTCATCAAATAAGGAAGAAAAGAAGAGATAAGTAAAGAAGAACTATTTGCTTTATTAAAGCAAATATCTTACCTTTTAGCCTACCTTCTCTCCTCTTCTCCATTCATTCTCTTCTCCACGGTTTTCTTCATGCTCTTCATCCTCCCAAACCGAGAGAACAAGCTCCATTGTTGCCTCACCTTGCCTTGTCTACAACTCACTCATTTTAGCTCCAAATCAAAAACTAAACACATATTATTCTTAGTTAGCTCAAGCTCTAGCTTTCTATCTTTTCAAATCTTTCAAAGCTCAAGTTTGGTGCCATGGGAAAACTCCATTGATGGAGGAAAATCAAGTTTGAAGAGCTCATTAGCTTCTCCATTCTCTTAAGGTAAAGAAAATGTAAGAAAAACCATGTTTCCATCATTCCTCACCATGGCCGAAAATTTACTACTCATGGGGCTTTGTTTTTATGCCTTGTTCTAGCTTGATTTATTCACCAAGGACTAGTGGAGGTCCTATTTCATTCAATGCCCAAGTCTACTTTGAGACTCCAAAGGTAATCATCCACTTTTATGCCTTAGAACACATTTCTAACCTAGGTTTTCATTCCTTGAGGTTAGTGTATTGTTTAGTACTCATGTGAGTCATTGAATATTGGTTAGAAATTGGCAAAGGAAGTTTAAGTGGTGGCCGAGATTCATGCAAGAAGATGTCCTAAGGAGGAAGTTAAGATAAGCTTGAGAGAAAACAAGGTAAAATGTTTACCTAATGGTGGTTTAAGTTTAAGGAATGAGTTTAGATGAGTACCAATGTATCCTAGGGCTTACATTAGGTAATGGGTTGTATAACCTAGGAAAAGAACTTAAACAAGCTTATGAACTTGTGATTAAGGAGCCAATGGGAATGAGTTAGTAAAATAAGTTTAAGATGAGTTTTAAGAGCATTATAACTACTATGAGATTGATGGGTGTATTTGCAGGTTGAAGGCTTTTATGTGGGAAATTCAGTGTTTAAGTTCAAGTCATTTAAGGGCCTAAGAGCCATGTCATTTAAGAGCCTTAGTGCTATGCAATTTAAGCTTATTGCAATATATTGAGTATGATGTGAATAAGTTGATTTGGGTGAGAAAATAAGATGAGAAAGGACTTGGTGTGTGTGAGATTATTGTGTGAGAAAAACAATGCATTTGGGCATGAGAATATACTAGAGGAGCTATGGCGAAATTTGAGTAGAAAATAAGTGTTTAGGTGATGGTGGTGAATTAATATGACCTAGGATTTACTAGGAGTCATTATGAAGAATTTGAGTGGAAATGAGTTAACTAAGGAGTTCTTGAGGATGAGAATGACCTAGAATGGTCTATGAGGAAGTTAGAGTTTAGATGGGTGTATTGAACACACCAAAGTCATGGTATGAGGAGGAGTGGTAAGACTTGTGCAAGAATCTGGATGGAAAGGTGTATAATGCTTTAAGGTGATTTAGGTATGAACTAGAGAATAAAACAATGAGGAGTTTGGAAGCTTGTGTAAGTGTGATGATGCTAGTAGTGGACTAATGAGGTTTAGTTTAGATGTTAATGAGTGGACTTAGGTGGTGGAAGAGAAAGGTGTGGGAGAATGTTGTCAATGTCAAGGAAAATGACTGGGAATGTAAAAGAGAGTATGATCATGAGAATGGTGAATAAGATGCATAAAAGAGGTGGAAATGTCTAAGGAGGGTGTTACATGGTCAGGGTAAATGAAGAACCATGTTAAGGTGTTAAGGTAATGGAAAGCAATGTATAAGTAAGCTCAAGAGTTTAGGAGTGTTGAGTAACAAATGAAAAGAAGAGAAATTATGCATGGACATGCAAGATGACCTTGAAGGATTGAGCAAAGCAAAGATGTAATGTAGTGATGTTAAGGAGGAGCTATATGGGTAGGAAAGAAACACTTTGGTTAGTTGAAGTTTTAGATAAAATGTACAAGTTGGAAATGTAAGGAATCATATGACAAGTGTTAGGAGTGTTTGTAAGAATTTAGTAAATGTTTGAGAAGATCTTTGGAAGTTGTTTTGGAGAGTTTGGTGGAAGTTCTAAGGTGAGTTTAAGTGCCTAAATGATGTTAGAAGGACATTATGGGGTTTAGGAGAAGTTGGTGAATATTGGTTAAGTGTTTGAAGGCTTAGAAAATGAGTGTTTTGCCTTGTCCGAACATCCGTCCGGACATGGACGTTCGGAACGCCCTGTTGCATGAAAATTTTCAGAGTCTCGACTTGTGTCCAACTTGGGAAGTCCGGACACAAGTTCGGACGTGCCTGCTTCTACTTAGGATTTCCTCGACCCATGTCCGAACTTCCGAAGTCCGGACACACGTTCGGACATGCGTCTATTTTCAGTTTGAGTCTCGACTTGCGTCCGAACTTGGGAAGTCCGGACACAAGTTCGGACATGCCACTGTTTTGGCCAAAAACCTTGTTTAAGGATGGGAAATGATGAGGATAATTAGGTATTGATGTTATAAGGTTGTTTAAGACATGTTTGGTGGGTAACAATGATAATTAAGTGGATGAATAAGTATAAGTGATGAGGAGAAGCGATTCACTTAAGATTAAGTTTGTAAGATTAAGTTGTAAGCCTTAAGAACTGTTAGGTTGGGATCATTAAGAGTTAAGTAAGGTAAGTAAGTTAAGTAAGGTAAGTAATTTAAGTAAGTTGAATTAAGTTAAGTGATTAACAACCTAAAACTGAATGAATGTTTTAGGACTTGGGAATTTGGACTCCGGAAGAGAGTAAGCAACCGAACAACCAACGGTGAACGGTACAGTTCTCTTGTGACCTGCTTGCTAACGAGGTGTCCCTCGGCTTGTGTGCTATTTGTTTTGTGTGCTCACTAAACAAGATAAAGCATGCAACCGGAATATATTATATTTATTGTACTGTTGTGTGATGTTTGAAAACTAACACAACATACCGTGAGAACTTACTAACCAACGTTTAGTAAGGAAATGAGTGAGACTAAGGAACGCTCCCTAATATGGGCTGATATAAACCGAAAGAGGTTAACCAACAAACTTGGTCTTGAGACTACTACTAACTGGAACTTGAGTGAGGAAACCCGGGACCGATCTCCGGTCATGCATGCTAAGAAAAAGGGGGTCGGTATCTATAGCAGATTCGACTTCCGCTTAAGGACTTGTTTTCGGACTTGTAGCCTAGGGCCGGTTGCCGGCTCAGCTACGCTGGACTCCCGTCCAGGGTAGGTGGCATTAAGATGGTGCGGTGGGATCACCTAAATCCCAGGTTTGGACTTAGGATTCAACCATTCCCCTCCAGGAACGGTTTGTATACTGAGAATAAGTTAAGATTAAGATTAAGGTAAGGTTGAGATAAGTTGCAACCATTCCTTTTTAAAGGATGGTTTGTATTATTAAGATTAAGATTAAGGTAAGGTTGAGATAAGTTGCAACCATTCCTTTTAAAGGATGGTTTGTATTATTAAGATTAAGATTAAGGTAAGGTTGAGATAAGTTGCGACCATTCCTTTTTAAAGGATGGTTTGTATTATTAAGATTAAGATTAAGGTAAGGTTAAGATAAGTTGCAACCATGCCTTTTTAAAGGATGGTTTGTATTATTAAGATTAAGATAAGCTACATCCACTCCTTATTAAAGGATGGTTGTTTCTAAGATTAAGATAAGACTAAGATTGAGGTGAGATAAGGATGGACAGATTAAGAGGGAACATTACTTAAGGAGTTAAATAATTAACTCTCTAATTAAGGGAACGCATTTAAGTCGTTCATTGTGTGTGAACTTTGATTGTTCATAACTGAGTTGTTGTTTACTGCACTTTCTATTATGTTGTGCATCTAATCAACCTCCATGCTATCGACAATTAGTCGTCGTAGCCACGTTAGCTTGGGGGCCATGAGAGGATCGTACCAGCATTCGTGCTGACCCCCTTTGGGGGCTGTTTTTACTACACAGGTACATCAGGAAGCGGCCGTCGCGGGAGTAAGAAGGGGTACAAGTGTTACGGGTTAAGTGTGGCCTACGAGTTGTGCTTGTACACTCGTATGGAAATTGAGTTAGTAAGATGTATAGGATGTGAGGGGATTGTAAGAAGGATATGTAATTGGTTAAGGTTGTTGTACTAATGTTCGGTATATTCTGTAGTCAGACCGTGGCAAGGTCCTGGATTGTAAAGAATTCCGCTGTGACATGTTTATATATATACTGTTAAGTTGCGAGACCACATCTGGATTGAGTTGGGGTGTTACAGTTGCAAAGACCTAACTGCAATAGTTCAGACGACTACGAATGTATATGCAAGTCATACTCCAAGATAGGACTACGACGTAGTGCATAAGGAGATTCAATACTCGATAACCTCGACAAAGGTGTGGAAATGAGAGTGAAAACCAAGGCTAAAGCGAAAAAAGGGGTCCCTCAGAAATAGGAATACCCTGATAAGTAATTATACAATTAAAAGCAGTTAAGAAGCTACTCAGATAATCAATTAACCAAAGCCAAAAAAGGGCAAAGAAGGAGTCCCATGGACTACCACCTACATGGAGTTTAGGGGAATGTACCATTGCCGACGTACACAGTACTGATAGCCCATCTTGCATGGCGCAAGTTGGTAAACATGTTAGTAATGTATTGGTAAAGATTGGGGAAGAAATGGGAAAGAAAAAGAATTGAAAACAAAGTCTATAGCAGTGTTCTGCTACCGACCGACCCAGTGCCTGGGTCGGACCGTGGGTCGGTCGGGGCATAAATAACGAAACTGAAATCTTCTGGAATGGGCCGACCCAGAAGCCGTGAGTCGGACGTGGGTCGGTCATGATGGGTTCCAGGGCCGGGGACTTTCTGTAATGGACCGACCCATAAGTGTATGGGTCGGCTGGAACAGTGCTAGGTCGGTCGGAAGAATTTCAGAGAACGAAAACTGATAAGTGCAAAACATATAGATTTATTAAGGTTTAACCACCTTATTAATTGCAGCATTTTTAGTAATGTTTCTCACTTATCTTGGGTTTTTCCTATAATTATGTTGTTATATTAACTGATGTATTATATGTGTTAAACTGTAGGAAAAATGCCAAATAAACACATAGTATTTATAAGGATTAAACAAAGTGTTCACGCGTGACGCAGTGGTGTGCAACCGCGTGAGAGCAGGGCACCGCCCCTTATTGAGCGGACGTGACAGAGAACAAATCAAGAGGAGACCGCTTCATAACAGGCGGACAAACTTACATGCAACCGCCATGCCAAGCGGACGTGATTGAGAGAACCGCCTCTTATCTAGCGGACACGTGAAAGTGTCCAGAAAATCAACGGGTTATCTTCTTCGCCGACTCGCTCTGCAACTTGACTGCCTTATCGTTTAAGCAGTCGGCGCCTACCAGAATCACGCACGCGTTGCAGCCCTGTCCCCACGCAATCATGAGCTGCATCAATGGGGAGCTGCAATCAACGAGCTCAATCAATGAGCTGCTGCTCTGCTTCTTCTCCTCTATAGATATAACGCTCAAAACACTTCTCCAGTGTCCTTCCAGAGGTTCCGTCGTGGTTCCTCCTGGAGTTCCAATCACACCATCATTCCATCTTCGTACCACTACCTTTCACTCACTCGTTCATTTTTCTCTAATCTCCCGCTTCTCCATTGTTTTCTTTTCATCTAATTAACTCACCTCTAGTCTCACGTATTTAAATAGAATCAAACTATTTAATATGTTAGGCTAGTTTACATATACTCTGGGAATAATTATTATGTATCTGTATTAATTATGCAATAGTTTTACTAGTTTTAATTTTAATAAAGTTTGTTACGCTTAAAGGTTTCTCGCATCTTTTTAATAAATGTCATGATTTATTAAAATGCTCTCCTAAGTCTATTTTGATCAGAACCAGGTGATAAATAGACAGGTTATTTAAGCCGTAAATCTGGAGAAAGCTTATTATGATTTAATGATTAGTATTTCAGGTGCAAAGTGTAATCCCTCAACACTCCTCTGCCGTTCGCAGGCTTTTGCTTGAGTTTTCATCGGACCTTGCATTACAGTGAACGAGTTCTTATGAGGCTATGACTTAGTCCTTAAGATAAGTATAGGAATCTTGCCAAAATTATAATGAAAACCTGTAACCCCAACTCAATCCAATGTGGTCTCGCAACTTAACAGCATATATATATACATGTCACAGCGGAATTCTTTACAATCCAGGACCTTGCCACGGTCTGACTACAGGAATATACCGAACATTAGTACAACAATCTTAACCATTACATATCCTTCTACAACCCCCCTCACATCCTTACATCTTACTAACTCAAATTGCCATATGAGTGTACATGCACAACTCGTAGGCCACTCTTAACCCGTAACACTTGTACCCCTTCTTACTCTCGCGACGGCCGCTTCCTGATGTACGTGGTGTAGTAAAAACAGCCCCCAAAGGGGTCAGCACGAATGCTGGTACGATCCCTCATTGGCCCCCAAGCTAACGTGGCTACGACGACTAATGTCGATAGCGGAGGTAATTAGATGCACAACATAAAGAAAATGCTTTAAACAACAATCCATATATGAACAATCAAAGTTCACACACAATGAAAGACTAAATGCGTTCCCTTAATTAGAGAGTTAGTTATTTAACTCCTTAAGTAATGTTCCCTCTTAATCTTAGTCATCCTTATCTACCTCAATCTTAGTCTTATCTTAATCTTAGAAACAACCATCCTTTAATAGGAGTGGATGTCACTTATCTTAATCTTAATTATACAACCATCCATAAAGAGGAATGGTTGCAACTCATCTTAACCTTACCTTAATCTTAATCTTAATAATACAAACCATCCTTTAAAAGGAATGGTTGCAACTTATCTTAACCTTACCTTAATCTTAATCTTAATAATACAAACCATCCTTTAAAAGGAATGGTTGCAACTTATCTTAACCTTACCTTAATCTTATCTCAACTTAATCTCAATATACAACCGTTCCTGGAAGGGAATGGTTGTAGCTTAATTCGAACCTGGGATTTAGGTGATCCCACCGCACCATCTTAATGCCACCTACTCTGGACGGGCGTCCAGCGTAGCTGAGCCGGCAACCGGCCCTAGGCTACAAGTCCGAAGACAAGTCCTTAATCGGAGGTCAATCTGCTATAGATAACGACCCCCTTTCCTTAGCATGCATGACGGAGATCGGTCCCGGGTTTCCTCACTCAAGTTCTAGTTAGTAGTAATCTCAAAACCCTGTTTGTTGGTTAACCTCTTTCGGTTCATATCGTCCCTTATTAGAGGCGTTCCTTAGTCTCACTCAATTCCTTACTAAACATTGGTTAGTAAGTTCTCACAGTATGTTGTGTTAGTTTTCAAACATCACACAACAATACAATATATAATATGTTCCGGTGATGCTTATCTTGTTTAGTGAGCACACAAAACAAATAGCACACAAGCCGAGGGACACCTCGTTAGCAAGCAGGTCACAAGAGAACTGTACCATTCACCGTTGGTCGTTCGGCTGCTTACTCTCTTCCGGAGTCCAAACTCCCAAGTCCTAAAACATTCATTCAGTTTTAGGTTGTTAATCACTTAACTTAATTCAACTTACTTAACTCTTAATGATCCCCACCTAACTCCTCTTAAGTCTTACAACTTAATCTTGCAAACTTAATCTTAAACTTTTAAGTTTATTCTTAACTTAATCCCTTAGGTCATTATACCTCTAATCATCATTGCCCCCTTAATGGGGTACCATTAATACCACAAAACTCTCTTAGGGTTTCTTTTTTTTTTTTTTCTTAAGGGTCGTCCGACCCACCGTCCGACCCACCCTCTGGGTCGGACCATTCCAGTAACTTCCGGGTTTGAAAAACCCTACATGTCCGACCCACGTCCGACCCAACCAACTGGGTCGGACCATTCCAGAAACTTATTTGCCCTCTAAAACTCACCCGTCCGACCCATGTCCGACCCAAGACCTCTGGGTCGGACCATTCCAGAACCTTTCCCTGGCGTTAAACAGAGGCCGTCCGACCCAAACTTGGGTCGGACCCCTGGGTCGGACGCCACCAGAACATGCCCAAAAATTGTTAAATCTTCACCAAACTTCTCCTAAAGCCTTCTAATGTATTCTAACATCATTTAGACCTTTAAACCCATTTAATCATCCTCCAAACTCATTAAAATAACCTCCAAAGATCATCCTAACCTTTTGCTCAATTCTTGCAAGAAATTCCTAACACTTGTTAACTAATCCCTTATTTCTCTAACATGTGCATTTATCTAAAACTTCAACTATCCAAAGTGTTTCTTTCCTACCCATATAACTCCTCCTTAACATCATTGCACTCCATCTTTGCTTGTTAAACCTTCCAAGGTCATCTTGCATGTCCATGCACAATTCCCTTCTTTTCACTTGTTACTCATCACTCTTAAACTCTTAAGCTTGCTTATACATTTCTTTCCATTGTCTTAATACCTTGACATTGTTCTTCATTTACCTTAACCATGCAACACCCTCCTTAGACATTTCCACTTCTCTTATGCAACTTACTCATCATTCTCACGATCATACCCTCTTATACGTTTCTAGTCATTTTCCTTGACGACTTACAACATCCTCCTACCATTTTCACTTCCATCACTCAAGTCCACACATTACCATTCAACTAAACCTTACTAGTCCACCACTAACATCACCACCTCTTACACAAACTTCTCGAACTCTCATTGTTCTTCTCTTAGTTCATACCTAAATCACCTTAAAGCATTATACACCTTTCCTCAGATTTGCACAAGTCTTATCATTCCTCATACGTGTCTTTGGTGTGTTCAATGCACCCATCTAAACTCTAATTTCCTCATAGACCATTCTAGGTCATTCTCATCCTCAAGAACTCCTTAGTTAACTCATTTCCACTCAAATTCTTCATAATGACTCCTAGTAAATCCTAGGTCATATTAATTCACCACCATCACCTAAACACTTATTTTCTACTCAAATTTCGCCATAGCTCCTCTAGTATATTCTCATGCCCAGATGCATTGTTTTTCTCACACAAGAATCTCACACACCAAGTCCTTTCTCATCTTATTTTCTCACCCAAATCAACTTATTCACATCATACTCAATATATTGCAATAATCTTAAATTGCATAGCACTAAGGCTCTTAAATGACATGGCTCTTAGGCCCTTAAATGACTTAAACTTAAACACTGAATTTCCCACATATAAAAGCTTTCAACCTGCAAATTCACCCATCAATCTCATAGTAATTATAATGCTCTTAAAATCCTTCTTAAACTTATATTACTAACTCATTCCCATTGGCTCCTTAGTCACAAGTTCACAAGCTTATTTAAGTTCTTTTTCTTAGGTTATATAACCCAATACACAATGTAAGCTCTAAGCCACATTGGTATCCACCCAAACTCATCCCTTAAAACTTAACCCACCATTAGGTAAGCATTTTACCTTGTTTTCTCAAGCTTATCTTAACTTCCTCCTTAGACCTTCTTCTTGCATGAATCTCGTCCACCACTTAAATTCCCCTTGCCAATGTTCTAATCAATATTCAATGACTCATATGAGTACCAAACAATACACTAACCTCTAGGAATAAAACCTAGGTTAGAAATGTGTTCTAAGGCATAAAAGTGGATGATTACCTTTGAAGTCTCAAAGTAGACTTGGGCATTGAATGAAATAGGACCTCCACTAGTCCTTGGTGAATAAATCAAGCTAGAACAAGGCATAAAAACAAGGCCCCCATGAGAAGGAATTTTCGGCCATATAAGGAAGATGATGGAAACTTGGTTTTTCTTACATTTTCTTTACCTTAAGAGAATGGAGAAGCTAATGAGCTCTTCAAACATGATTTTCCTCCATCAATGGAGTTTCCTCTTGGCACCAAAATGGAGCTTTGAAAGATTTGAAAAGATAGAAAGATAGGTCTTGGCCTAACTAAGAGAAATATGTGTTTAGTTTTTGATTTGGAGCTAAAATGAGTAAGTTATGGACAAGGCAAGGTGGTGTTGCCATGGGTGCTGCTCCTACGTGAATGAAGGGAGGAAGAAGATGGTGGAACCGTGTGAAGAAGAGAAATGAAGAGAGAGAAGAAGAAAGGTGGCTAATATAAGATATTTGCTTAAATAAAGCAAATAGTACTCTTTTACTTATCTCTTCTTTTTTCCTTATTTGACTACTTATGGTGACTCATCCTCCCTTAGAAAAACCGGCCCCCTCATTATAAACAAGATATTTATGGTCTTGTTTGACCAACTAATTGACTTAAGTTGATTAAAACTTAAACTAGTCACTATTTGGCACTATTCACTAATCAGTGCACATATTTCTGAAATTTTTTATTTCCCATTGATTTAGACCTCCTAATGTGATACCAATTAGTACACATGTTGATTAAAGAGTAATGATGGACATTTAGCCACTCAAAACTCAATTCTAAGACAATTTCTCAAAAATGCTTTAAGACTTCTTAAAGCACATTTTGTGTTTTAACTTGTTTTCAAGCTTGGTTTTCTTTGCTAATTGATTTAAAATGACCATTAGAATATTACTAAGGTCTTATCATGATATTTGGGTACTCTCCCAAGTCTCTCCAAGCTTAGAGCACATTTTTGCCCTAATTGCCCTTAAGGCATTTTCTTGTGTTTTCCTTGGTTTAAATTGTCTACCAATCTTTCTAAGGCATATTCTGGCCTTACTACCTCATAATTTGATGTTTACTTAGCATACTTAGGTTTGGGGTATTTCAATCTACCCCCCTTAAAAGAACTTTGTCCCCAAAGTTCCCATGCATCTTATCTTATTAGAATACATGTCTTACCTCATTCCTTAGATATAGATCATACTTATGTATACTTAATCTCATTGGATCATTGGATCCACCATATTCTTATACTTAAATATCACACAACATGCCTAAGCATGTGTAGCACTCAAAATTCCTTTTGTTCCTTTTGATGATTAAAACATTCACATAACTTCCAACGTATTCTCCCATGTCACCGGTCCGTAGACAATGGCTCATTCGTCCTCGTCACCATGGGCCAGAATACAAAACACTCTGCTCTCCCCATGTCACCGGTCCGAAGACAAAGGCTCGTGCGTCCTCGACTTCATGGGCGAGACTCAGTAAAAAGGTAATCCTTTTTACGAGGTCATGTAGGAATAATTCCTCTAATTAAAAATACAAGCAACTCCAATTTCGTTTTATACTAACGCCTCTATCCTTAGCGTGATTTAATTGTGACCACTGATAGGGAGTTTCAGGAATCATCCAACCCTGATGTGATCAGCATCAGTGTAGAACTATCCTTCCACCCCAATTTGTGTTCGGTTTCCCTTGATCCCTAGAAAATCAAGTTCCACCTCCCACATCATTTTCAAACATCCAAATAATTCACTCATGTCCAATTTTCTATCTTTTTAGTTCTTCCTAATCATAATCAATACATCTCCCAAGTGTGGACTCAGTCCATCAAACATTCCCGATTCATCTCTTAGTAATTACCTCAAGACTTAAATTCCTACTAAGTTCTATAACTGTCCCATACCAATTCTCACCATCTTATATCTCATAGCATTACTATCTTCTTCCTCATGCTCATGTCAAATTGTATCTCATAATGTTATCTTATTATTTTTTTTTATCTCCCACATAGTCTCATATCGACTCATACCTCATATATTCTTATTTCTTAAGTCTCCTTAATCCTCTTCCTTAATTCTCTTAACTTGTACTCACACCGGAGTTAACAAGATATGTACTTAATATGTATGGTATTCACATCTTCTGTGTGCAATAACCATGATTTTATCTCAAAATGTTTATGTAAAACATATTCTCAAATTGTTTTGTGCTATGCACACCGTAGTTTATGTACTCAGTACACAAACATACGCTAAGCGGTTTTCGCTCTACCCCCCTTAAAATGGATTACGCCCACGTAATCAGCGTTATATCATCCTTGAACATAAGTTCAAGATGTCTAATTCTCACCAAGCATTCTAGCTTCCATGTCATCTATCTCACTTATGATTCGATCAGAGGGTCATAACTATGCTAATGACTTAGCCTCTGCATCAAGGATTCTTAACGGTACTTATACCATATTCTTAACTTAGTTTGGTCTTATCTCAAAGGTAGTGGTCTGCTAGCTTCCGCTGCGCGACGCTGATAATCTTAGGCTTAATTGTCTCACTGGACACGTGTTATCTTTATATATACACGGCCTTAATGAGTTGTAACTCGTCTATCCAGTCTCCCTGGAGATTTAATGTTTATACTCTTAGTGTTTTCTCGAATGTCTAAGTTGTTCTTCTCCAACTGACCTTTGGTCTGAGGATGATCCATAATCTGAAACTACTGTTTAGTGCTTATTGCACTTTACAGTCTAATCTTATTGATCTTAAGACATGTTCTATGTCTATACTTAACAATCCATGCTTCTCGCACTTCATAGTCCTTAATTATTGGTTCTCTGATTCCCCTGCGTTGCTGGCTCAACTGAATTCTTCTCTTCGACTGTTTGTGATAGTAGCTGCTCTTGTCTGGTCTTGTGTCGTTGTCCGTGGTACGGAGTCGACTACTTCCCGTGTTCCTTACACCACTCGTCTACATGCATGGGGTACCTTACTGGTACATTACTACTTACCCAACTAACTCATAAATGAGCGTGTCAGGCCTGCAAGCCCCTGTGGGGTGCAGTCGTCCCACGTCTCGTTTTAGTAAACTCATAGTGTCCGTCACACGTTTAGCTATTGCTAATTATGAAGTATTCTGTTGTCGATAACCTCTTTCGTCGTTCCATAATAACATTTATTGTTCTTCTTGAAATTAATCAAGGGAAGTCCATTTACTGTGTTCTTGGGTATGGTATGCTCCAGCTCCTTTCCGTATCCCGTACTGATTCGGTCTCTTAATAATTGAGGCCTCTTTCCGTAGAGCCTCTTATGTTGTTTCTCATATTTATGCTAATAGGAATGCACTTCCAATTCCTTAAGGAATTGGTAGCGTGCTTCCTGCGAAATCTTACCAAACCAGGTCCCGACTACTGGCATCAATGCTCAGTTCTTACCATCTTATTTCCTTACTTATATTGGTCTTAACTCATAAATCTAATTGCCTCGGTGTCAATATTTGACGGCTCATACATAATGGTCGCCTTACCGCGCACCATGACTTAATCCACTTATCTAACTATTGTATTCACGACCACTACTACCATGGTAGTTGGCCCTTACCATGCTGCCCATTGATGGTGCAACTCCTTACTCACTTATTCTAATGTCTTACCTTATACTCAATCCCTTCTGGGTGTAAACACACTGGGAGTTCTCTCATTCCGGTGTATGGCGGTTGCCGTACCGTGTTGTAAAATAGTTGACTCTTAATATGAAGATGTTCTGCTTAAATCGCAGATTCGTAAATAGGCTGATTTCCCTCGCATTCTTTCATCCTTAGTGATGTTATCTATCATGTAGTTTAACTGATTACTGAAGAAGTCATCTACTGAATCACAAGCTCTTCTGAGCATTGATTAATTGACGTGCCACAATGTGCAGTCACAATGTTTATCTCTGACCATTACTAATTCTTACATCCTGGGTGTTGGATATGGGGTCTATTTGTGCGACCTTCCTTATTACTCAAGTGTATCTGGTATGTTCTAAGGTAATCTCAAGGTTCATAGTTCCCATTTTCTAAATAAATTGTATTTTATCTCTAATATGTGAAAGCCCTTTTGAGGGGTTCATTCCCACTCATGGCCTCACAACAAGGAGAGGTATCCCCACCCTAAAAGGCATGGTTCGTTCTCCGCTCCTGTCCTTAGCATTATCTCAGTATTCTCATTGGTACCCTTTCTTGGTAATGTTCTTCCCAATCTAAGTTATAGGTTTGGTAACCGTTCATATCTACAAATTGTAGTCCCTTCGTGGCTTAAACAAGCTCCCTTATAACTTATTGCGCCTCGGCTCTGATGTGGTTAACATCCTTGGCTCGTAGGCTCTTAATGCTTAATGTCTCAGTTCATTATTTGTACTCTCACTCATCAACAGGTCATCCTTATAAGATTCTGGTTCATTGAACACTATCCACCGTTAGGTTACATACTAAGTGTAGTATCGGGTTTCATGGTAAGTTGCTGCATCCTGCTTCCTGTTATGGAAGTTACTCAGGTGATCTGAGGTTACTTAATGTCTTTGACAATACTGTCATTTTACTAGACTTAAGTCTTTTAGTAGTCAAGGTTAGGTTCGTATTAGGCGTTTGCCTTACGGTGTCCAAGTTGGATATCATCCTGTCGTCTTATACTTCCATCTCAACGCTTCGTTCAACTTCTGTTGATTACGCCACCCGTTGATGATCAATCATACTTGGGTGTTAATGAGTTAAACAAACAGTATTAACTGTCCTTCATCAGTTTGCTCGGCTCGACTATGCCCGCTCTGTGGGGGTAGTCTTCCGGCTTTCCTTTTCCAGGGTGGTACACCTTTAGTCCTTAGTAGGTTATAGCTTATGTTCATTTCTTTCACCCTTGTTTTCTAGGTTTTTCAATCTCTTCATTGAAGAATGTTGTTATTGGTATGTTTAATGGTCACTCTGGGAGTCTTATCCCGTCCTTGTTGGAAGTCGTTCAGTCGACTGCCTTTATTGTATCTCCTGACACCTTCCATGTATGTTGTTGTAGAAGGTTGTACCGTTGCTCATATTCATATTGTTTAGTACTTTGTCTGAGTTCCGCTCCCGGCTGACTGGTGTGTCACCTCATCTCATCATGGTCAGGCCGTCGGGCCTTTCCAAGGTCTTATTTTTCTGTTCTCATAGATTTACAATCCGGTATTAATATGCGTTTCAACTGTAGCGTTCTCCTATTTCGCCTTGTTGGCTTTTCGTGTGGCTTAACCGTGGTAGCACTTGCTATGGCAAGTGCGCCATGCAGGATGGGTTATTGGTACAAGGTACATCGGTAGTGACACTTCCTTCTAATTTCCATGTAATTGGTAGTCCTCAGGACCCCTTCGATAATCTTTTATTTTGGATAACCGTCCATCCGGCAGTTTCCTTGTTGTTTGACAGTACTGTCATCTACCAGGGCATTCCTCTTTCTGAGGGAACCCCTTAATATTTTCTTATGTCTTAATCCTCGCTCCTGTCTCCACACATTCTGTTGTGGTTATTAAGTAATAATTCTCCTTTAGGCACTACATCGTAGTCCTATTTTGGTATACAATTTGTATGGGTTTCTACCGTCGTCTGCATTATGTCGGCCAGGTCTTGTAACCTTCCTCGTAATATGGGGTTTGGAGTTCCCGTTTCAAACTGGACTTTCCAGTAATCTCAATCCTCATGATTGGTATTATCCTGCTGTTATGCTCCTTCGGACCACTGTCCGGTACTCATGTCGCTTCCTTTTTCCTTATCCATTGCACTCGTAGTGCTTTCCTTACCATTGGTATTGCGGGTTATTTCGACTGCGTAGCATGTCGACCCATGTTGCCGGTAATTACCGTTCCCTTATTGATAGAATTCCATAGGTAGCGCCTGTTCCTCTATTGCGCTCCATTAAAAACCTCCAAGTTCTCCATAACTGTTGTACAACAAATTGTTTCTCGTATTGCTTACTGTTAGCTAACTGCCAGATTGGGTTTCCCCGAGTAAGAGAAGGCTTTCTTCTCTCTGGCGTTTGTTCCACATATTCAGGGTTAGGGATGTGGAGGGCGAGTCTAGGTACTATGGATGTCCGGTAGGCACCGGGAAGTCCCGACTAACGCACCTCTCACTCTATCTCTCAACCCTTCACCCATAACTCAATCTCAGCCGCAATATTCTCCTAAGTTCGGTAATTCTTGTCTTCAGAGCGTAACTACGCTCTGATACCACTTTTTGTAACACCCCAACTCAATCCAATTGTGGTCTCGCAACTTAACAGCATATATATATACATGTCACAGCGGAATTCTTTACAATCCAGGACCTTGCCACGGTCTGACTACAGAATATACCGAACATTAGTACAACAATCTTAACCATTTACATATCCTTCTTACAACCCCCCTCACATCCTATACATCTTACTAACTCAAATTGCCATACGAGTGTACATGCACAACTCGTAGGCCACTCTTAACCCGTAACACTTGTACCCCTTCTTACTCTCGCGACGGCCGCTTCCTGATGTACCTGTGTAGTAAAAACAGCCCCCAAAGGGGGTCAGCACGAATGCTGGTACGATCCCCTCATGGCCCCCAAGCTAACGTGGCTACGACGACTAATTGTCGATAGCATGGAGGTTGATTAGATGCACAACATAATAGAAAATGCTGTAAACAACAATCCATATATGAACAATCAAAGTTCACACACAATGAACGACTTAAATGCGTTCCCTTAATTAGAGAGTTAGTTATTTAACTCCTTAAGTAATGTTCCCTCTTAATCTTAGTCCATCCTTATCTCACCTCAATCTTAGTTTTATCTTAATCTTAGAAACAACCATCCTTTAATAAGGAGTGGATGTCACTTATCTTAATCTTAATTATACAAACCATCCTTTAAAGAGGAATGGTTGCAACTCATCTTAACCTTACCTTAATCTTAATCTTAATAATACAAACCATCCTTTAAAAGGAATGGTTGCAACTTATCTTAACCTTACCTTAATCTTAATCTTAATAATACAAACCATCCTTTAAAAGGAATGGTTGCAACTTATCTTAACCTTACCTTAATCTTAATCTCAACTTAATCTCAATATACAAACCGTTCCTGGAAGGGAATGGTTGTAGCTTAATTCGAACCTGGGATTTAGGTGATCCCACCGCACCATCTTAATGCCACCTACTCTGGACGGGCGTCCAGCGTAGCTGAGCCGGCAACCGGCCCTAGGCTACAAGTCCGAAGACAAGTCCTTAATCGGAGGTCGAATCTGCTATAGATAACGACCCCCTTTCCTTAGCATGCATGACCGGAGATCGGTCCCGGGTTTCCTCACTCAAGTTCCAGTTAGTAGTAATCTCAAAACCCTGTTAGTTGGTTAACCTCTTTCGGTTCATATCGTCCCTTAATAGGGGCGTTCCTTAGTCTCACTCAATTCCTTACTAAGCATTGGTTAGTAAGTTCTCACAGTATGTTGTGTTAGTTTTCAAACATCACACAACAATACAATATATATAATATGTTCCGGTTGCATGCTTTATCTTGTTTAGTGAGCACACAAAACAAATAGCACACAAGCCGAGGGACACCTCGTTAGCAAGCAGGTCACAAGAGAACTGTACCGTTCACCGTTGGTCGTTCGGCTGCTTACTCTCTTCCGGAGTCCAAACTCCCAAGTCCTAAAACATTCATTCAGTTTTAGGTTGTTAATCACTTAACTTAATTCAACTTACTTAACTCTTAATGATCCCCACCTAACTCCTCTTAAGTCTTACAACTTAATCTTGCAAACTTAATCTTAAACTTTTAAGTTTATTCTTAACTTAATCCCTTAGGTCATTATACCTCTAATCATCATTGCCCCCTTAATGGGGTACCATTAATACCACTAAACTCTCTTAGGGTTTCTTTCTTCTTTTTTTTTTCTTAAGGGTCGTCCGACCCACCGTCCGACCCACCCTCTGGGTCGGACCATTCCAGTAACTTCCGGGTTTGAAAAACCCTACATGTCCGACCCACGTCCGACCCAACCAACTGGGTCGGACCATTCCAGAAACTTATTTGCCCTCTAAAACTCACCCGTCGACCCATGTCCGACCCAAGACCTCTGGGTCGGACCATTCCAGAACCTTTCCCTGGCGTTAAACAGAGGCCGTCCGACCCAAACTTGGGTCGGACCCCTGGGTCGGACGCCACCAGAACATGTCCAAAAATTGTTAAATCTTAACCAAACTTCTCCTAAAGCCTTCTAATGTATTCTAACATCATTTAGACCTTTAAACCCACCTTTAATCATCCTCCAAACTCATTAAAATAACCTCCAAAGATCATCCTAACCTTTTGCTCAATTCTTGCAAGAAATTCCTAACACTTGTTAACTAATCCCTTATTTCTCTAACATGTGCATTTTATCTAAAACTTCAACTATCCAAAGTGTTTCTTTCCTACCCATATAACTCCTCCTTAACATCATTGCACTCCATCTTTGCTTGTTAAACCTTCCAAGGTCATCTTGCATGTCCATGCACAATTCCCTTCTTTTCACTTGTTACTCATCACTCTTAAACTCTTAAGCTTGCTTATACATTTCTTTCCATTGTCTTAATACCTTGACATTGTTCTTCATTTACCTTAACCATGCAACACCCTCCTTAGACATTTCCACTTCTCTTATGCAACTTACTCATCATTCTCACGATCATACCCTCTTATACGTTTCTAGTCATTTTCCTTGACGACTTACAACATCCTCCTACCATTTTCACTTCCATCACCCAAGTCCACACATTACCATTCAACTAAACCTTACTAGTCCACCACTAACATCACCACCTCTTACACAAACTTCTCGAACTCTCATTGTTCTTCTCTTAGTTCATACCTAAATCACCTTAAAGCATTATACACCTTTCCTCCAGATTTGCACAAGTCTTATCATTCCTCATACCGTGTCTTTGGTGTGTTCAATGCACCCATCTAAACTCTAATTTCCTCATAGACCATTCTAGGTCATTCTCATCCTCAAGAACTCCTTAGTTAACTCATTTCCACTCAAATTCTTCATAATGACTCATAGTAAATCCTAGGTCATATTAATTCACCACCATCACCTAAACACTTATTTTCTACTCAAATTTCGCCATAGCTCCTCTAGTATATTCTCATGCCCAGATGCATTGTTTTTCTCACACAAGAATCTCACACACACCAAGTCCTTTCTCATCTTATTTTCTCACCCAAATCAACTTATTCACATCATACTCAATATATTGCAATAATCTTAAATTGCATAGCACTAAGGCTCTTAAATGACATGGCTCTTAGGCCCTTAAATGACTTAAACTTAAACACTGAATTTCCCACATATAAAAGCTTTCAACCTGCAAATTCACCCATCAATCTCATAGTAATTATAATGCTCTTAAAATCCTTCTTAAACTTATATTACTAACTCATTCCCATTGGCTCCTTAGTCACAAGTTCACAAGCTTATTTAAGTTCTTTTTCTTAGGTTATATAACCCAATACACAATGTAAGCTCTAAGCCACATTGGTATCCACCCAAACTCATCCCTTAAAACTTAACCCACCATTAGGTAAGCATTTTACCTTGTTTTCTCAAGCTTATCTTAACTTCCTCCTTAGACCTTCTTCTTGCATGAATCTCGGCCACCACTTAAATTCCCCTTGCCAATGTTCTAATCAATATTCAATGACTCATATGAGTACCAAACAATACACTAACCTCTAGGAATAAAACCTAGGTTAGAAATGTGTTCTAAGGCATAAAAGTGGATGATTACCTTTGAAGTCTCTAAGTAGACTTGGGCATTGAATGAAATAGGACCTCCACTAGTCCTTGGTGAATAAATCAAGCTAGAACAAGGCATAAAAACAAGGCCCCCATGAGAAGGAATTTTCGGCCATATAAGGAAGATGATGGAAACTTGGTTTTTCTTACATTTTCTTTACCTTAAGAGAATGGAGAAGCTAATGAGCTCTTCAAACTTGATTTTCCTCCATCAATGGAGTTTCCTCTTGGCACCAAAATGGAGCTTTGAAAGATTTGAAAAGATAGAAAGATAGGTCTTGGCCTAACTAAGAGAAATATGTGTTTAGTTTTTGATTTGGAGCTAAAATGAGTAAGTTATGGACAAGGCAAGGTGGTGTTGCCATGGGTGCTGCTTCTACGTGAATGAAGGGAGGAAGAAGATGGTGGAACCGTGTGAAGAAGAGAAATGAAGAGAGAGAAGAAGAAAGGTGGCTAATATAAGATATTTGCTTTATTAAAGCAAATAGTACTCTTTTACTTATCTCTTCTTTTCTTCCTTATTTGACTACTTATGGTGACTCATCCTCCCTTATAAAAACCGGCCCCCTCATTATAAACAAGATATTTATGGTCTTGTTTGACCAACTAATTGACTTAAGTTGATTAAAACTTAAACTAGTCACTATTTGGCCCTATTCACTAATCAGTGCACATATTTCTGAAATTTTTTATTTCCCATTGATTTAGACCTCCTAATGTGATACCAATTAGTACACATGTTGATTAAAGAGTAATGATGGACATTTAGCCACTCAAAACTCAATTCTAAGACAATTTCTCAAAAATGTGCTTTAAGACTTCTTAAAGCACATTTTGTGTTTTAACTTGTTTTCAAGCTTGGTTTTCTTTGCTAATTGATTTAAAATGACCATTAGAATATTACTAAGGTCTTATCATGATATTTGGGTACTCTCCCAAGTCTCTCCAAGCTTAGAGCACATTTTTGCCCTAATTGCCCTTAAGGCATTTTCTTGTGTTTTCCTTGGTTTAAATTGTCTACCAATCTTTCTAAGGCATATTCTGGCCTTACTACCTCATAATTTGATGTTTACTTAGCATACTTAGGTTTGGGGTATTTCAAAACCAGTAGACCTAGCATGAAAGAGCAGATAATATTAATCTGAACCAGAGTCCCGTTTAGTTTATCTGTTAATTTAGTTAATTTATCTTTC
Organism: Limonium bicolor; assembly: GCA_023374045.1. Classification (NCBI taxonomy): domain Eukaryota; kingdom Viridiplantae; phylum Streptophyta; class Magnoliopsida; order Caryophyllales; family Plumbaginaceae; genus Limonium; species Limonium bicolor. The sequence goes on along the minus strand of CM041782.1, from coordinate 255,499,200 downwards.
CCTTTTATTTATAAAAACAAGTCAATTAATCCCCCCTTCTTTTTTCACGCTTAGGTACTATAATATGTACATTAGTCCCGCGGTTTGATATCCTGTCGCTTACATTTTCACTATACTACTGCGACCGGGATTTGTTTGCAGCCCGACGTTTAATTTGAGTTTTAATTTCTTTTCTTTTAAATTTACACCACTTTAACCACTCACCATATGACGTCTGCAAAATGGCGCCGTTGCCGGGGACTAGATTTATTCTAGTTCCTATGCTCCGGATTATTCACCTATTTAATTATAAATATTTTGTTCTTTTTATTCTGTTAATATTATTTCTATATTATTTTTGTTTATTGTTAATATTAATTATCTACTATATTTTGTGAATAATAATTATCTAATAATCTGTTAATATTAATTGGACATCTGACATTGGACACCTGACTTTGGCCATCTAACTTCGGACATCTAACTTCTGACATCTAATTACTAACTCTTATATATTGTCATTTCTTTCCATTGTCCTTCAATTTCCAGTATACTAACTACTAACTTATAATTTCTGTCATTTATTTCCATTGTCCTTAACATTTAATTTCCATTGTCTCTAACATTTTAATTTACATTGTCTCTAACATTTAATTTCCATTGTCCCTAACATTTAATTTTCTGTAAATTAACTTCTAACTTATAATTTTATTTCATTTTTATTGCTAACTTATTCTGTACATAACTTATTCTATCTGTTTCTTATGTTACGAAAGTTTGTTTCGTTAAAAATCAAAAAAAAAAACGAAGGCCGTGTCCGCCTCCTGACAAGCGGACACCACACACCGCCTTCCGCTTCAAACGAAGCGGACGTCTCCGCCTCCTTGTCCGCCTCTTTACTAGCGGACGCACTGAAGCCTTGTCCACCTCTTTACTAGCGGACGCACTGAAGCCTTGTCCGCCTCATAACAAGCGGACGACACACAACGCGTCCGCCTAAAAACAGGCGGATGCGACTCGACATTAAAAAAAAAAAACGAGCTGAAGCGCTGCGTTTTCACTCCACTCTGTTCTTCCCCAAATTCCAGTTCGAACCCGACGCCACGAAGAACACCAGGCTCGCGAATCACCCTCCCCTTCAATTCAACACAACTTCCTCAATTCTCCACCAAATTACGCAAGGTTAGTACCGAAATCTTTGTTTTTCAATTCTTAAACGTTTCTATAGCTTCAAATCCACAAATAATGAACTACACTAGGAGAAATTAAGGACTGAACTTTCGAACCCTAGGTCGACCCGTTTGAAAATTCGAGCTTAATATGCGATTTTTGTCTCAGATTCTTCTTCTATAAATCATATTATACATGTACACGGTTGAATCTACACTGATTATACTTAAATTTGATGTTTTGGATGAATTTCAAATTTAGGTGTAGGTAGTTACGAGAATTGTGTCGTGAAAAATGCATTTTTCGAATTCTAAGATACCTTGTTATTATTAAACTGAATAATTATGATTATAGGATGTTATATGTGGATTTATGCTGATAACGGTATTAAAATACCTTGCGTGTGACTGAATTAATTGTGGAGAATCGTAGAATTTTAGGGGAAGTTCTGTCAAATTTTCGACAGAATTTATATTGTATAATTATTCTGTTTATATTTCACATTCTTTGTTCATCTTGTTTTTCTATTTTGCTAAGTTGTTTATGTCAAATATTAATGTTCTGTTTGATATTAATTCTTATGTTGTTTATTAATGTTTTTGTTGTTATTATTTGTTAATTTTTATGTTGTTGTTGTTGACTGATTTTTATGTTGTTGTTGTCTATTTAATTTTTATGTTTATTGATTTTTATGTTATTCTTACTCTGTTTAATATTTAAATATCAATTGTTATGCTGTTAATGTTTGTTTGCTTTTAAATTTAAAAATATGTTAGTATGCCTCGTATTCGTGGTGGTGACTGTCCCGGTGCATCTTCTTCTGCACCTTGTCTTCGGGACGACGGCTTTATCTCAGCAGAATGCGCAGACCGCTCAGCTCCTGGAGCGTCTCCTCGCTCAGACAGGCCAGGGACCAGTACAGCCTCCACCACCACCGCAGTGATTTTTATTTTTGTTATCTTTATTTTTATTTATTATTACTCTGTTGTTTACTAACATTTTGTAAGACTAATACTGTTTTAACCTTGTCAACTTTTGTTACATACAGGAAGGTAACAGTTTGGTTTACTTTATGTTTCTTTTTGTATATTATTATTTATGTTTTTCATATTATTATTTTCTTTTGGTGTCATTTGAGTTCTGCTGGCTATATATGATTTTCTTTTCAGAATAAATTCTATATCCAACATATAGCTGAACTCGCCTATGGGAGCAACCTCAGTTGCTCTAGGAAATTCGATACCTTCGGTTGAACACTTGCGCAAACTTAAGTGTGAGGAACGTCTCACCCCTACCAAAGCTTTAAGTGTGAGGAAGGATACCTTCCTCAATCTACGATACAAGGGGAGTTTCAGTTCTTCCTTTATTATATTAATGTTCAACCTATATGATGTTTAATCCTTTATGATTCTGTCATATTTTGAAAGGTCCTTTTCTTGATTTAATTCTGAACAATGAGAACATTGCTCCTCTTAAGTGTGAGGAAGGAGAGACCTTTCCCTAAAAATATGACAGTTGTTCGATAATGCCACACTCGCTTTTTGCTACTCTAAACTGCCTAAAAAAATGAAAAATGAGATAAAATAATTATAGAAGTGCCTGAAATTATGTCAAGTGACAACTGAAAGATGGTTTTATTTAAAGGAGTTTGTATAAAAATTATTTTCCTTCAAAATACTCTATTTTCACTCAAAATATGATAGATCTGCTAGTTGTAAAAATCAATTTAGTTTAGCTTGGGATTATGGAAATATGTGGAAAGTCAAGGAAAGAAAAGGATAAAGACAAGGTACTCCACTGTTTATGAATTTTTCTTACCAAAAACAGGCCTCGTCTATCCGGTTATTAAGTTCTTTGGGGTGCTTTAACACCTATCTACCTAAGGTCTCGTGATCTGGGATAGAAGACCCAACACCGCTACAAGGATAGAGAGAAAAGTCTGGGGTACAGAAAAATAATGCAATTTTTAAAAAAATTGGATGTTTTGTATATACAATTTTTGCATTAAAAAAAATGTAAATAACAAATTGCAATTTATATTTATGAACATGAGTACGTGGTGTTGAAAGGTATTGCGGAATAAGGCATTACTTCACACCCCTTGTCATTCCGGGTTAGAGAATTGAAATTGGTTGGAAATCCCAGGTTAACCTAACTTGTTTTCTGTAGTCTAGTTTTTCTATGCTTTTATTAAATTGTTCATCTTCACTGTTTATAAAAACCTACTTCTAAGAGCAGAATTATTCTTTCAATTGTCACTTTGTCTAAATTCCCTTCTACACTTATTTAATCTTGTTTTATTATTTTGGCTTAGAGATAATTATATTCCTTATTTGCTTGAGGACAAGCAAAAGTCAAGTGTGAGGAAGTTTGATAAGTGCAAAACATATAGACTTATTAAGGTTTAACCACCTTATTAATTGCAGCATTTTTAGTAATGTTTCTCACTTATCTTGGGTTTTTCCTATAATTATGTTGTTATATTAACTGATGTATTATATGTGTTAAACTGTAGGAAAAATGCCAAATAAACACATATATTATATAAAGGATTAAACAGAGTGTCACGCGTGAAGCAGTGGTGTGCAACCGCCGTGAGAGCAGGGCAACCGCCCCTTATTGAGCGGACGTGACAGAGAACAAATACAGAGAGGAGACCGCTTCATAACAGGCGGACGAACTTACATGCAACCGCCCATGCACAAGCGGACGTGATTGAGAGAACCGCCTCTTATCTAGCGGACACGTGAAAGTGTCCAGAAAATCAACGGGTTATCTTCTTCGCCGACTCGCTCTGCAACTTGACTGCCTTATCGTTTAAGCAGTGGGCGCCTACCAGAAATCACGCACGCGTTGCAGCCCTGTCCCCTGCGCAATCAATGAGCTGCAATCAATGGGGAGCTGCAATCAACGAGCTCAATCAATGAGCTGCTGCTCTGCTTCTTCTTCCTCTATAGATATAACGCTCAAAACACCTTCTCCAGTGTCCTTCCAGAGGTTCCGTCCGTGGTTCCTCCTGGAGTTCCAACTCACACCATCATTCCATCTTCGTACCACTACACTTTCACTCACTCGTTCATTTTTCATCTCTAATCTCCCGCTTCTCCATTTGTTTTCTTTTCATCTCATTAATCTCACCTCTAGTCTCACGTATTTAAATAGAAGATCAAACTATTTAATATGTTAGGCTAGTTTACATATACTCTGGGAATAATTATTATGTATCTGTATTAATTATGCAATATGTTTTACTAGTTTTAATTTTAATAAAGTTTGTTACGCTTAAAGGTTTTCTCGCATCTTTTTAATAAATGTCATGAATTTATTAAAATGCTCTCCTAAGTCTATTTTGATCAGACCAGGTGATAAATAGACAGGTTATTTAAGCCATAAATCTGGAGAAAGCTTATTATGATTTAATGAGTTAGTATTTTCAGGTGCAAATGTAATCCCTCAACACTCCTCTGCCGTTCGCAGGCTTTTGCTTGAGTTTTCATCGGACCTTGCATTACAGGTGAACGAGTTCTTATGAGGCTATGACTTAGTCCTTAAGATAATTATAGGAATCTTGCCAAACAATTATAATTAAACCAGTAGACCTAGCATGAAAGAGCAGATAATATTAATCTGAACCAGAGTCCCGTTTAGTTTATCTGTTAATTTAGTTAATTTATCTTTCCCTTTTATTTATAAAAACTAGTCAATTAATCCCCCCTTCTTGTGACACGCTTAGGTACTATAATATGTACATTAGTCCCGCGGTTCGATATCCGGTCGCTTACATTTTCACTATACTACTGCGACCGGGATTTGTTTGCAGCCCGACGTTTAATTTGAGTTTTAATTTTTTTCTTTTAAATTTACACCACTTTAACCACTCACCATATGACGTCTGCAAAAACTTACTGGGATGGACCGACCCAGATGTTGGGTCTGACGGCCTGACCATGACAACTAAATCAATACACCAGTCAGCAGGGAGCTGGACTTGGTCAGGAAACTAAACGACGTGAGCATCAGCAACAGACAACCGACACTACAGGTAAGAACATCAACCCAAAACCAAGCCTAACCTTGAATGAAGGAACCGAAGAGATTACTCAACAATGCGAGAGGACCAGATGTAAGTAATAACCTACAAGAAAGGTATTACGACATACAATGAAGATGGAGGACATAACAACTTTCAATAAAAACGGGATGAACTCCTAGGATAATACCATTAACAACACTCTTCATTGAAGATATTGATAAACCCAGAAACAGAATCAGAGAAAACAAATTTAAGCAATGACCTACCTAGGATCAAAGACGTGCAATCACAAAAGAAATAACCTCAAGAGGACTACACCATATAGTTGGTATAGTTGAGCAGAAAAAGACGCACAAACGATGGTTAGTATTGCTTGCCTAACTCATTAACACCCAAGTATGATTAGTCATTAACGGGTGGCGTAGTCAACGAAAGTGGAACAAAGTATTGACATGGCAGCACATGATAGCCAGGATAAATATCCGACTTAGACACCGGAAGGCAAGAGGCCATGAGAGCGAAGGTATTGTCACAGACACTGATTAACATCGGATTACCTAACCGAACTTCCACAACAGGAAGCGAGATACAACAATTTATTTTGAAACCTAATAGTACATCCAATGATGTGACCCAACATTGGCAGAGTTCAGAGAACAAGAGAATTACGTGGACAACCTACAGATGATTTAGAATACAACAGTGAACCAAACATCGGCTATCACTTGAGACTAATCAAGCATTAAGGGCCTACGAGCCAAGGATGTTAAATACATCAGAGCTCGAGGCACAGGAAAGCATAAAAGGCTGATCTAGGCCATGAATGAACTACAACTCGTACATACGAGTGGTTATGAGAACCTATACTAAATTGAGGAAGAATTGCCAGTAAAGGGCACCAATGAGAATGATGAGATATTGCTATTGATAGGGGCGGAGAACGAACCATTCCTTTTATGGTGGGGATACCTCTCCTAGTTGTGAGGCCATGAGTGGGAATAAACGCCTCAAAAAGGGCTTTCACTTCTTAGAGATTGAATACTCTCTATTGGAGAATCGGAACCGTAGACCTTGAAATTACCTTAGAACATTCCAGTTACACATAAATAATATGGAAGGCTGCAGAGGCAGACCTCATATCTAACACCCAGGATTTAAGAATCAGCAATCGTTAGAGATAAACATTGTGAGTGCGCAGTATGACACGTCAAGTGACCAACGGTCAAAAGCGCTTGTGATTCAACAGATGACTTTTTCAGTAACCGGTTAAATCACATGATAAATAACATCATAAAGGATGAAAGAATGTGAGAGAAATTGTCCTACTTACGAACCGGAGATTGAAGCAGAACACCTTCATATTAAGAGATAACCATTTTACAACACGATACGGCAACCGCCAAACACGAAAATTAGAGAACTCTCAGTGTGTTTACACCATGAAAGGGATTGAAAATAAGACAATACGTTGTAGACATAAAAATGAGAGTGGTAGGAACTGGTGTATTTTAAACAATTGAGAAAGAAATTAATAACTCAAATATCCGTCGGGCTGCAAACAAAACCCGGTCGCAGTAGTATAGTAAGACAGAAGTGGCCGGGGTCAAACCGTGGGACTTATAGCGAAATAATATAGTACCTAAGCTTGTCACAAAAAGGGGGAAATTTAATTGACTTGTTTTTTTGAAAAGTAAAATAGCAGATAAAATTAACTGAGTGGAAGATAAATTAAACGGGACTCCGGGTTCAGGTTTATATAATCTGATTAATTATGCTATCTCTACCGGTTAATTATAATAGTTTGGCGAAAATTCGTTTTATTATCTTAAAGACTAAATCCTAGACTTGAAAGACTCGTTTACCAGAAAATGCTCGATCTAATCTAGATTTGAGCAAAACACATGTAAACAGATTAAGTGCGAGGAATTATATTTTGCATCTGAAATTACTAACTTATTTTATCAAAATAAGTTTCCACAGATTTATCGATTCATTAACCTTCTATTTATCACTGCTCTGATCAAATAGACTTTGTAAAGCATTTTAATAAATTCATGAAATTTATTAAAAAGGCGAGAGATAAGCTTTAATCGTAACAAACTGTATTTAATTAAACCGGTAAAAATGTAGATTACATAATTATACAAACTATAATTACACCTTCACCCGGAGTATATCCTCTTAGCCCAACATAATTAAAAAGACAGAATAAGAAGTAAAAGAAATCATCTGGGAAAGATAATTAATTCAGCTCCTTTATGACTGCTAATATTTGGACAGAGGTTAGACAGAACAACGGTATGGAAATGGAATGTTTTTATGAGATGATGTGAGGATTTATGTGGACATTATGTAGATAAGATGGATGATTTTTTTGGAGAGAAAATGATGATTTTGTGGAGGAAAAATGGCATTAGTTTGGGGGTGGAATGAGATGTGGATTAATGTAGGGTTATAGGTTTTTTATGTGTGGTTAGAGGGGGTGTCGGTGTGAATTGGTAAAATATAATTTACCAATTCACACCTTGTCGACATGCCCTGTGTGCTGTCAAAATAGACGCGTCCGGACCACTGTCCGGACCAGACTGGTCCGGACATGTCGACGCTGTGAGAAAATGCTTCGTGGACATGTGTCCGGACTTGAGTCCAGACCTATAGGGTCGGACATGTGTTGTGTCCGGACCTGCATGTCCGGACACAGGTCCGGACGTGTGTATTTTTTTCTACTTTCTTTGCAAACTTCGACAAGCTCTAGATTCTTCGTTTGAGCTCCGCTTTGATCCCCGTTTGTTGCGTTGCAAAGCTTGTGAAGTGTACTATGTGATTCCAAGGCCTTTTTCTGTATTTAAAACATAACATATATCAGTTAATATCAAAACATAAATCCAAGAAAATTCACATAGGAAGTGGGAAACATTGCCTAAAGTGTTGCAAGTTATAAGGTATTTAAGCCCTAAAAGTCTATATGTTTCGCACTTATCATACATTGAAGTCAAAAATTGAAGAATTGCGCCATCAAAGGGCAATATAAGACAGCTAAAGCTACTTCGGTAGTGGAGGCCGAGAGAATAATACCTTTCAGGAAGATTAAGTTACGGTGCACAGCAAATCAACCACTATATTTAAGCCATCAAATATTGACACGAAAGCAATCAGATTTATGAATTCAAACCTGATGTAAGTAAGGTGATGAAATGGGAGACAGACTATGCAGTAACGCCAATAGTCTGGACCATGTGATGAAAGATTTCACAGGAAGCACACTGTCCATTCCGTATAGAGTTGGAAGTGCATTCCTAGTAGATCAACATGAGAAATGAGACAAGAGACTCTAAGGAAAGAGACCGCAAATTACTAAGGAATCGAGTCCGTACTAAATACAGAAGGCATAATGCAGTTATGAACCCAGTTGATGGATATTCCTTGATTAAGTTCAAGAAGAAGAAGAACGACATGTGCGTTATAATGGAATGATGAAAGATGAGATCGACAACAGAATACTTCACAAATTAGTTGTAACTAAGCGTGTGACGAACACTACGAGGATAGTTAAACGAGATGTGAGACGACCGTACTCCAAAGGAGCAGGTGGGCCTGATGGACTTACTTATAAATTAGTCGGGTAAGTAGCAATGTATCAGTAAGGTACCCCATATATGTAAACTAGTAGTGTAAGAAACGCGAGAAGTAGTCGACTCCGTACGACAGTCAACGATGCAAACTCACACTAGAACAGCAATTTACCGTGAACACTTGAAGAGGAAGAACTCAGTTAAATCAACGAGTATAAATGAACTAGAGAACTCATTCCAAGAGGAAACAGTTAGGAATTATGAAATGTGAGAAACACTAATTAGTAAGCATGAGCAGTTCATATGTTTCAAGATTTTGAGGAAACTTTGAAGAGCAATAAGCACTGAACAGTAACTCCAGAGTATACAAAAATCTCAGACTGAGGGTCAGTTAGTAGGAAACAAATCAGACGCTGGAAGGCGTAATAAGAGCATGAACATCAGATCTCCAGAGAACTGGATAGACAAGCTATAACTCATAGAGACCGTGTATAGATAAAGATACCACGCGTCCATTAAGAGACCTTTATTCCTAAGTTATAAGGATACAAAGGAGCTGTAAAACATATTGAAGAGGATAGGAAGGGCAAACTAAGCCCCAAGATTATCAGAGTCGCGCAGCAGAAGCTAGTGGGCCGTATCTTAAAAAGGTTCGATATACCTAACAAAAGAGAAAAAGGAATGATGTGTCTCACATCTTCCAGTCGAATAAAATACACGACATATCTACCAAATACTTTGGAGCCTTAGAGGCTACATTGGAAACCAGTTATAAGATTGGTATAAACACCAGTAAGTATCCTTGATACAGAGACTAAGCCATTACCATGGTGAAGACCCTCTGACCCAATCATAATGTGAGATAGACTACATGGAGCCCTGAATGCTCCATGACACCTAAACATCTTGAACCTATGTTCAAGGATGATATAATGTTGATTACGTGGGCGTAATCCATTTTAAGGGGGGTAGAGCGTACAATCGCTTAGCCTATATTTCACGTATTGAGTACGTAACCTACAGTGTGCATAACACAATACAATTAGTTGTGATGTTTGATACGTATGTTATATAAACACATGTATTCATTCTTATGTGGTTGTGGTTATTACGCACAATTAAATGCGAATACCAGATGTATTAGGGGACGACCTCGTTAACTTCGGTGCGAGAATTCAGGAAAAGAGGAGTAGAAACTCCAGGGGAATTAAAATCCCTATGATAGAATTGATATGAGACCAAATATGTAACACCCCTCATAACAAATACGAAATAGTCACTCACGTTAACAGAAAAATAAGACGTCTTACAGCGGAATGATAATCAACTACTTTAAAACTCACTCGGGTGTCACATGCCGTTACTCGCCCTTGCGAGTAACGAAGCAGAAACTAAATCCAATACTAAGACAACAACGCTACTAAACCGTTGTGACAACGAGATATCTTATACATCGTACTAAGTCCACATCCTATACATCATTCTAACCAAGAGTAACTTATCGACAAGTGAGCATCTACCCAAGTCCTAAATAAATACAACCATGCTGTTCTACATCCATAACTGACAGTGTTATACAAATAAATTTTGTGTACAGAATTAAATTAACCCTGACTACCCGGTAACCGCACTTCGGCTTCAACGTTGATCAGCAACCTGCACAATAAGTGTAGTCTCAGCGATAGACGCTAAGTATGCCGGATCTGGACCCTATTGGTCACTTGTCATTTTAACCGTCTTGATATTAGATTGATTTCATGCTTTGCCATTTTACAGATATAATAAATACTGTAACAACATGCATGATTATATAATCATTCATCTAATCCAAACAGTCATATATGAATATACACATTACTGTCATACATCATACAATACAATAGCATTGAGAATTCATTCATCGTATGTTAACATCATCACATAGTACATCACTCGGCCCTTCGGGCCTTCACATATCGTTTTTTTTTGTTAGCACAGTCGGGCGTCAATTAGGACAACCCGAAATATACTCACTTGGACAGTAGTCCCACGTACACACAAAGGTGCTCACTGCCCTGATCATCCGAAGACTCTGGGACTTATTCACTTTGCCTTTGTAAAGGCGTCCATTTAGGTGGCCAAGGGCCTGGTGCCAACGGTAACACACCCCACCTGACAATCTATGTAGGCTCGTTCAGGATTAACTAGGGTAGACCCGATACGGGATAACCCAAGAGATCTCTACGCGCGACCAGCAGCCAGTGACTGTCTAGATTAAGGTACATCATCACATACATTCACACTCCACTGTTAGCTTCGTTAGTTAGTTAGTCAGTTATAGTTTTAGTTGTGGAGAACATCACTTAATTTGTTGGCTGCCCTATGGGTCTTACGCATGCCTAGAATTATTCTAGGTAGTGTTCACATTCGAGTCAAAGCTCTAGAGACCGACCATGTCGTGTCCCATTCCTAAGTGTTTTACTTAGGTTTTAACTACATACTTGTAATACTTAGCATATTAGGTCAGGCAACGGTGGTCACAATCACACATTTCGCATAGGTAGTTTTGTATAAGTCGATCTATAGTCGACGTAGTATTAGTCCCGTAGGACGTTTGTGCTTAAATAAATAATGCAGTAAACATAGCTACTCATCACACACATAAGTCACATACATACATTCACACAAATTATTTATCAAACAAATCCGAGCCCGAGGAATTCCTCAGGACAACTCGGATCAAACCCCTTTACATACCGTACACCGTGTCTAGGTTCGCGCAGTGCAGACCACTTAAGCTTCCGAACGCGTACGTCTGAAGGGTGATCTAGAAATACAAGGAACGCTAAATGTCAATCCACATGACAGTATGATTCGGTACTTCCGAATAACGTTGCAATCCCAGTACTACGCCCCCGGATTTTCAACTGTTACTAGTTAAAGTATTGTTATCTTTAAAAATTCCTTACTCATAGTATGTTTCAATATTCGGTTTAGTGGAGACTTCGATCATTATACAAACGTCGTCATTAACGCTTTCTAACATAGGAACTTACATTTTCCTGCTGGTAGTATTTTTATGAACATTACGCCTTATATACCTTCGTTCGTTCTTGCACATTTAATTCAACTGCTATATGACGTGCATTCTATGCAACGTTGCTTTACAGGGTATGTTAGATTATTTTCTTGATGTATCTTACGTCATATAACTGCTCATTTATGCGACAAGCAGTATTCGTGTAAAACCTTATGACTTAATAGTTTCTAATTATACGTTTTAAGCTAACATTTATCGTCTTCCATTATATGGCTTGTACACCATATTATATACGCATGTCACTTGCGCCCATATACATATATGGGTATATACTTGTTTTCCTTAATGAAGTAAGAAACTTTACATTATGTACATGTAAATCTTTGTGCAAGGTTTACTTAAGCCATTTCAAAAGTCATTATATGAATATATGCATGCGCCAGCATGTATAGTTTTATATACTATACTCTTGAACACCGTATCATTTAGTGTTACACTTGGTTTATGATGTTATATAGTGTGATGTTTGTATGTCCTTAGACCTATAGCACATAGTTTTGGTAGTTCTATGCATGTACCGAGAGGGGTATACACTTTGGTACAGTTGAGCCCTTTACTACTTAATTCTCCTTAATTCACATGACTTATGACATGTTGTAAGTATCTAAGTTTATGACATCAGAACCTTGTAGTAGAATGTAACCCACGGTTTATAAGCTCATTTAGGTATGTCGGAGGTGTTTTAGGTTAATTAATAACTCATTGTCACCCTCTGTAGTATGGTGGTACAGAAGCTCATATATTATCGGTATCTGAACAGCAACTTCTATATCTCTTGCTAATTCTTATTTCTAGTTAGTCCAAGTGTTGTTTAATTCTTCCTTAAGGTATCTACCTAACTACCTATGGTGCTATTGATGTTTTCACCCAAGATTGACCCACTAAAACATTCACCTAACTTCTGCACTTACTTGTACAGAGACTGCCCCTTAGTGAAAGTCTGAATCCAGAAACTAGAAAACAGAAAACAAAAAAAAAACAAAAAATAGAAGATAGAAAACAGAAGACAGAAGCAAGACCTGTGCATAACTTCTTCTCCTTTCTTCCCTCTTTCATGCCTATTCGACTGTCTCCTAACCTCCCCCATGAGTATCTCAACTTAACTGGGTGTATTAGCCACGATTTGGGTTGCTTATTAACCACACACAACCCTCTTAACACAGCTGTAATTCAGTTATACAGAGGACGGTCGTTACAATGAACAAAAACAAAACTGAAACATCACAGTTGCTGTTCTCTTTCTTTTTGTTTCTTGATAACTTGGTTCTTCAGTTCTCTTTTCCCCCACATCATTTAACTTCTTATTTAGGTGTCTTAATGTAGTTCTATCCTCAAAGTATTCCACAGCAACATTGCTGAACCCACTGTTACATCCTAAAACTGAAACTGATACATACTGATTTACCTTCTTCTGTTTTTCTTTTTTTTCTTTGTTCAGGGATTTGGCTTTCGATTTTCCTCCAACCTTCTTACCTAGTTTGTAAGTAAATTAGAAAGGTTTCATGCTCTTGGCCACTCAATGCCATTCACTTATACTCTCTGTAGTATAGTCATACAGAGACAGAAAATTCTTGAAACTGCAACTAAGGTTATACACTGATCTGTGCTCCTGTTGTTTCTCTCTATCGGTTTTTCTAAATTAACCTACACTCCTCCTAACTCCTTATCTACTTAGTTAATGGTTTATCGAGATTTTAGACTCAAGAATAACCCAAGGAAGTCTCACAGATGCTACTGTAATCGTGCTTACTGAATCAAGATTGCAGAACAGAAACTGCACAGATGAACTTCCTTTTCCATTTCTTTTCCCTCTGTCTGCATACGTTATTATTATTATTTTTTGATTCCCAATTCTTCTCAAATGGCTGACCCTGTTACTTAAGTATTCCATCCAGCTTTTAAACACAAACAAAACCCAAGGCAACTTGTTAAAGACACAAAAATAACCAAACACTGAATCGATAAGAAAACTGAAACTGAAATAAGATTGCAAATTCTGAAATTGGTGTTGCTTTACTTTTCTGTTTCTCTTATGCTCCCTCATCAGGTTTTTACTTCCCCAATGGTCTAGCTATTCCTTTAGGTGTTTTGATATCATACTAATCTTAATAGCAGCCCCAAGGACATAGACCACAATTCAGGAAGTTCTTTACACAGAAGGCAACAAAATAGAATCTGTAACAGAAACTATGCAACTGCTGTAATGTTTTTCTGTGGTTATGTTTTTTCTGTTATCTAACCTCTTCCTTAGCTTCCCTCACTTGTTTAGGTAGTGTAATCGGCTTTAACTTAAAACATACCCAAGGTGATACGGTTTAAACCATCTGAAGTTGCTTATGTTGTAACTAGAAATTCTCATAGCTTAAAAACCAAATTTAAGTTCTGATATGTTTCCTTCTGTTCTGTGATCAAAGTATTATTTTCATCTTGCTCCTGAATTAGGTTTCAGTTCACTCTCATTATTTATCCCCGTGGCTAAGTGTGTTATAAGACTTTTGAATTCAAGGGCAGGCCAAAACTCACATAGGCAACTCTCCAGTAAGGCCTTCACACAGAAACTCAAAGAATTCAGAATTTAAAACAGACAGACAGAAAGGACACTGATGCATGATTTTTCTCTGTTACATGGTTGTGCATCAGGTTGGATTTTGATTTCTTCATGATGTTCTTATTCTCACTTAGGTGGGTTAGAATGTTTAGGTTCCTTAACTCACAATACCAGCCAACTATATAGAACACAGACATCTTAGGGACTGAAACTGAAGCATCAAAACCCGGTAACTTCCATCGGTTTTTCTGAGAATTCTCAATCTTAGTTTTCCCTCATTACTAACATGTGTAGTTATGTGTTTCACTGAGGTTTTAAGTTTTTATCTGACCCCTACTAACCTCACACTACTTCTGTAATGTAAACACACACGCATGCCTCACAGTAGTTGAAAGTCACACCGGAAACAAACACATAACTGTGGCATCTGTTTCTTTTCCTTTTCTTTCCTTTTCGTTATAATCTGTTTTCATTTATTTTTCTTCAACATCCTCATGCTTAGAGGCTTAGTCAGTTCCCATACAGACACACATTGTTTCGGTAATACCCAATATTACATATTGATAATAGGTGGGCTCTTTAACTTTCACATTTTTGCCCGCTATTTAGCTCTCAGCAACTGGCATTTTTGCTACACAATGCATCAGGATTCTATAGTTCCCAACTAGTTCATTAACCAACATTTTCCTTTCTCAGAACACTATACGTGTATGTGGCTTAACATATCTGGATTCGAAAAACAAACAGTATGGATTATTTGGATCAGTTTACTACCTTGGGTTCTTTTCTTCTTCCCCTCTACAGCTGGTTCTCGATCTACTCCTGGTAACAAAGTGAAACTCTCAGGGCTTGGACTTTCGGCCTCAACTAAAGAGATCACTCAGGATTAGACTTGACAAAACAGACAAAGAAAGGTAGGGAGTTGGAGAAACCAGGAAGTTGTTTTGAAGTTGTTACCTTCCTGTATTGCTTCAGAGATATTGGGCAGCTCCTACTCAAGTGGTTTTCTCGAAGAGATCTAAGGGGACTGCCTGAAAAATTCATGCATGGAAGGGGCAAGTGCTTTGGAGGTGTAAGTCTGTAGTGTTTCGGACATCAGAAAACAGAAAATAAAGAAGAAAATGTAAGGGGGGGAAATGATTCGAGCTCTTACCGTGAATGGGTTTTCCAGAGATATTGCTGGTTTTTCTTAGCAATTTTCGGTGCATATTGTGGATGCATCTCCATTAGCTTTCATGCGTGAAGGGAGAAGGAATAAGGAAGTTAAGAACCCATGTTTCTTTCGGGCAAAAAACAAGGAAGAGAAGACGAGGGATTGTAGAGGAACAGGAGAAAAACTAGGCAGCGGTTTTTACCTTGCTCCCTTTGAGTTGATTTACTCCAGGGCTTCTAGGACTTGAGCCAAGGTTCAGATTGTACAGAGAGACTCGTTTGTTTGCCATGAGCTGCTTAAACATTTCTTGTCGGCAGTTTGAGCATAGGGAATCAGACACGCACAGAGGGGATCGAACAAAAGCACTCAAGTTACTTGCATCCATGGAATGTAGAAATCTAAAGAGTCCCGCTCTGGACTGGGGCTACATGTACGTGAAGTAACTGAGAGGGTGTGAAAAGAGTAGAGTGGGTTTAGTAGCCGATAACACCCACACACCCGAGAAGGAAAGAGCACAGATTTGAATCCCGAGATAGTTAAGAATGCTGGTGTGTATGGGCGTAGGAGTTTTTTTTTTGAACCGTGCAGAGTATGACCCGCATGCAGGGAACATTGTTTGGGAGTTTGTGAATACTTCAGACTTTAGTAAGTGTTCATCGATGTAGTTCATGTACTGCGTAGTTAGTCAATGCTGAGTGGGTACCCAAATGTGAGTTAGTAGTACTGGTAGAATTAAAGAGCATGGTTTCTGTCTGATTTTACTTGTTGTTTTATAACAAGTTTAAGTGCTGCATCATACCGAATACGAGCATAGCTCAATCGGTTAAGACCTTCAGGAAAGGTACGAAAGGTCTCGGGTTCGAGTCCCGGCTAGAGCATGTTTGCTCTCTTTTTTTTCCAGCATTATTCATGCTATTCCCTTGTATATATGTGACTGTATTAACATGTCGTGTTGTTAGTAGTATGTATATATATATATACGACTATTTTGTTATGTCACATTTTTAATTTCACCTATATACGGTTACAACTATTTTATTTGTCGTGTTTTAGTTATATGTACAACGTTATAATCTTGTAACGTTGTGTATATGTACATATATATCCGTATGTACACAAGTACGATAATATTAAACCGTTCGTCTGTTCGTAAGTTATTACATGCTTGATTGTTTATACATTAATATAGTTAATTATATGTTTAAATCATGTTTAATTAAGTAGGGGTATTTCAATCTACCCCCCTTAAAAAGACTTCGTCCCGAAGTCGCTTTATTTAAATAGGTGTATTAGAACTACCCATATAATCACATAATGTATATCTATGTGATATATCATTTACACACATCGTATTGCACTTATATAGCATATAGCCATCCTTTGTGGCGTTAAATCAAACATATGGATGTAGGCGATCCATCAGCACCACTATTTCCTATTAGTTCTACCAATCCCGACAACCTCCCCGAGGTGTCCACACCATACCATCATCACACATTCCATATCTAAGAATTTATTTTGTATCCGGACTGTACCATATGTAATCAATCTACAAGGTACTATAAATATGTATATCACACATATCATAAAGAACAGTACTACATTCATGGATGTAGACACATCATTTCAACAAGTATTTCATAAGATACATACAACAAGTGCACATTTCACACAAACAAATCAACCACGTACGCCCCGCGTACCAAACAACACCAACAAAATGAACAAACAACATCACAATAACGTATGCCCCGCATACGAAACAAACCAACAACCAACATCGTATGCCCCGCATACCCACAAACTATTGTATGCCTCGCATACGAAATAATAGAATTCAGTACAAACATGTGCACAACCAAGAGGCTCTACCCCCCTTAAAAAGGGTTACGCCCCCGTACCCCACAAGTATTCAACAGCCGCTCCACAAGGAGCGCTGGATACTTGGCTCTCATAGAGTTCTCTAGCTCTCATGTGGTGTTTTCACCTTTGGAGTAGATTATTCTCATATCAGAGAGACGGTTATAACTCTAGCCCCTCCGGGCTCCAAACATATGAAGGGTGAGGCACGTGTTTGTGCTCTCTTCCGAATTCGTTCTAATGGCCCCACTCGCTCCGTATAGAGGTGTAGGACCCATGTACATAGTTTCATTTTGATTCCTTGTATTGTCGTGTATCCCGTCGTTAGAATTACTAGCATTTTCGCATATCTTCACTCATAGACTTTCAGCTTGAGTTGTCATGTCGACTTAGATAATGTTTGTCATCCATGTCTCCTGGTGGTTTTGTTCCGAAGTAATACATTGTTCGTGTTGATGTATATTACATCTTCTTCCCGTGTGTCTGGTTAGCAACAACGTTGGTATGGTTCTTCTTGGAAATCCATACTTTGAGCTCGTATTAGAGTTCTGCAACTTCATCTTCCATTCTCTGCGTGTTTTCCTCGCCTAAGTTCGCCCACGTATGCATTATTGATAACTGCTCGTATTTGTCGCTTCCGCGCGTATCACATTTCAGTCGACATGTTCACATCATTTATGTTCTTGTTAAAACATCTGATAGTATACTAGTCATCATAACGTTATTGCGTAGTTACGCGTTTAAGTTCACATCATTTGGTAGATTCCTCTGGATTTCAAGAACTTGCATGATCCTTATGAGGGCTTTACGTATTATTCGTCCATACAGTGGGTTTCCTGTTTCTATTATCAGCGTCGTCATCTTCGAAGGGCCTCCTTGTCTTCACTGTGTATCGTCTGCTACTCTGTGTTGTAGGTTCTCGGTTCCTCTATTCCGTTGGTTTAATTGTGGTTCTTCTCGTCCATCTTCGAGGTGATTTGCATCACGGTCCGTAGTACGGAGTTGACTACTTCTCTTGTTCTTAACACTACTTGTCTACTTGCATGGGGTACCATACTGATACATTACTACTTACCTGATTAACTTATAAATAAGTCTGTCAGGCCCACATGCTCCTATCGGAGTGCGGTCGTCCCATGTCTCGTTTAGTAAACTGGTAGTGTCCGTCACACGGTTATTGTGAAGTATTCTATTGTCAATCTCCCTTTTGATGGATGTCCTTATTGTAGTTCGATGTTAATTGGTCCGCATTGTCGTTATCTTGTCGTAGATGTAAATGTTGGTTCGTTTGTATGGCTGCAATCGATCAATGTAGTGTTCATGCTGAGCTGGCAATGTCAGTTCTCGTATCTTGATTTCCATGGGTACTATACATAATCCTTTCCTCCGGTTTTAATCATTATCACATCGTAGTTATATTCTCATACTTGGGTATTCACATTTGTTCCCAGTTCCTTTTAGTTGGGTGTATTGTAGATTGCATATTAGCTTGAACAATCTGACTCTTTCTTTCCATCCATTCTCCTTGATGGTACTGCATCCACAAATGGTATGCCATTTCTGACCAGATTTTGTTTGTCCATTAGGACTAAACATTTATCACTATCAGTGATTAGTGTTACATGCTGGTATATACCTCTGGTATTCAACTAGTAAGCAATGTCTTGTTGTAACTTACTGTTTAGTGCTAGTTACTTTCAACTGCAGTTTATTATATTTCAAGTGTGCGGTTGGCGCTTGCAAGTTAATCATCATTGTTATTCATATTGCTTGCGATGTGTACCGTATCTCTCTTACTTCATTATATTAATTTAGACATGGTTATGTTAGTAATATACCCCGAAAGGTAATTGGAGTCGGTGTTTCCGGTCTCCTGGGCTCATGCCCTTTTTTGTTCATTAGGTACTTGCCTGTTTACGCTATTTAGCGTTTAGTTTAAGTGTTTTCCATTGTTTTGATTTCAACATTCGTTCATCACTGACAGTCGTCACAATAATGAACGACATGTTTTTAGCATATATCGATACTTATCTCTCCTTTTTCTACATGGCAGAACGCCAATGGCAGTAGCCATTTTTCCTACTTAGAACTCGTCTCATAATCAGTGTGAACCTGATAATACATATAGAACTTAATCTTGACGTTGATCACTTTTAATTGTACATAATCGTACATGGCACTCCTTGGTAAAGGTAGTGCTCAGAGGTGATAATTATTCATGCGTTCAGTGTTGATTTGCGTTCATTGTTGCGAACGATATTGGTAATGGTCGTATAACGGGGGAATCGTTCTTTTCATCTTTGGTCCATCTGTGGACTGATACGTTTTACTAATTCTCTTGTGTTCAACACAGGTTGGCATATACATGAATATAGTTAGTAAACTATTAGTTACATTTATTATAAGGTTAGAATGTTGTAACTTATGATATGCATAACATTATATTAAATATGGGGCAATATTGTAATAATGGAAGAATATTAGGAGTTGATGGAAATAGGGATTTTGATGTATATGCCTTTCGGAAATAATATAGTTTTTATTAAAAGTATGGGTTATAATACTTAATGAGAAAATGGAATTTATAAGCTAAGGTTAGTATAAAATAAACCTTAGGAACCATAAGTATATATCCTGAAATGTTATAAAATATTAAGATGAAGTTCTTAATATAAATTGCATACTATAATGCAACTAATCAGGTAATCATCTTACATTAAGATGATGATGAAGATGTGACCTATAATATAGGAGGATGAATCATGTAATATGAATATAAGTGTATATATATGTGATGCACAGGTATATGTGAGTAAATATAAATACGGAGCATACGATATAGTTAGAAACTATATGATAGTGATTGTTATACGATCGTATTCTCTTCATAATTTTATTTGTATGGTTTAATATATGTAACGTAAGTTGTTAGTCACAAGTTTCTTTATTAAATATCTTATTGCTACACTGTGGCTAGTTGTTTGTAACTAGTGTGTTGTTATATTATTTATCCTGGCTGTGATTAATTGTGGCAACTTGTGAAGAGCTTCAGGAGTCATCCGACCCTGGTGTGATCAGCACCAGCGTTGAACTAACCCTTCAACCCAATTTGTGGTTGGTTTTCTTTGATCCCCGGGAATCAAATTTCACCTTCCACTTCCAATTCAGCGATTAAATGGCTTGATAATTAAACTATGTTACCTTGGCTCATAAGCCGGTGTTATTTATTTCGTTCTTGTTTAGTAGTTATAACCTGTTATGGGCCTGTGTGCCCTTTTTATTGAATTAGTCGGACTTGTCGGGTCCTTCAGAGGTTGTAGGCCTCATATCTTAGTGGTTTATTGGAATAATTGTAGTTCTGTAGTTTAATTTAGAGGTGTACAACTGTTTGGTGATCATTGGTAGCCATGGTGTTGTACCATTGGTCTACTTAGTTTACAGGATTTGTTTGAAACGACAATAGCAGTGGTAACTGCAGTGGTAATTGTTTGCAGCACTTGCAGTAGCAAGTGCGCGGGGTAGGCGAAATTATTGGTACATTGTTTAAATCAGCGCTTGTAGTTGCAGCGCACCATGCAAGTAGAGTTGTCGGTTTCCGACTTGCTTGTCTTACTGTTGCATCAGTTGCTTAAGCACCGTTAGAATGATTGTTCATGAAAAAAGACCGTATTTGGATTGGAAAATTTCCTAACCACATTGTCATTACATTATCCAAGTCTTCCCTCATGTTAGACTCACAGTAGCATAAACGCTTGAAATTTGTTTCTCTAGATGTGTCGTCACGACAAGGTTCTAGCGTCACTGTATTGTGTGTAAACAAGTTTAGGATTGGAGTTTGAACATAACAGGGCATTATACTTATAAGATTTTTCCACGTTTTTAATATAATTTCCTTTTACAGTTAGGTATCACGATACAATGGTATGGTGGTCAAAGGCCCCCGTTACGGGCGACGGTCTCACGGAGCTCGTGGCGCTCCCGGTCTGCTTGCCCTGGTGCCTTGGGTGATCCGTTCCACGACGTCATGGTAGTGGTCGTACTCGCCTCTAGTGATATCCTTTGCTACAACGCTTGGTTGTTGAGGGTGGTGTGATATTGAGGTTGTATTAATGTTACAGGAGCAGGAATTTTTCATTCGCTGCGAGAGTGTTTAGATAGTTCGTTGGGCTTGGTAGCCCATTCCCCTATATTTACGGATTATATTTCTTATTCGTATTATACTCATTGGGTTGTGGCGGGAGGGGTACTGTCGGCGGTAGTTCGTACTGGACTTCTACTGAAAGTGGACTGTCGCCAATGCACTCATGACGTTTGTGTCTCCTCCTGGCTGAGCTCCCAGCTGGACCTTAACAGGGGTAATCTTCCCGGGCCTTTATGCCCTTGGCCAGCTTCCTGGCTCGCACCACCACTAGAGGTCGGTATTACCATTCGTCTTCACAATAACGCACCATAATACAATCAACTCATTTGTGTGCCCCAAGGGTTAACACTTGCAGACCAAAGGCTCTGCCAACACATAATTCCATTAAGACAAAGACGTTTCATACCTCACAAACGTTTCCCAAGTCCTAAGCTCACTGTCTTAACCTAGTATCTCATCATCAGAGCGGTACTCCGCTCTGATACCACTTTTGTAACACCCCTCATAACAAATACGAAATAGTCACTCACGTTAACAGAAAAATAAGACTCTTACAGCGGAATGATAATCAACTACTTTAAAACTCACTCGGGTGTCACATGCCGTTACTCGCCCATGCGAGTAACGAAGCAGAAACTAAATCCAATACTAAGACAACAATGCTACTAAACCGCTGTGACAACGAGATATCTTATACATCGTACTAAGTCCACATCCTATACATCATTCTAACCAAGAGTAACTTATCGACAAGTGAGCATCTACCCAAGTCCTAAATAAATACAACCATGCCGTTCTACATCCATAACTGACAGTGTTATACAAATAAATTTTGTGTACAGAATTAAATTAACCCTGACTACCCGGTAACCGCACTTCGGCTTCAACGTTGATCAGCAACCTACACAATAAGTGTAGTCTCAGCGATAGACGCTGAGTATGCCGGATCTGGACCCTATTGGTCACTTGTCATTTTAACTGTCTTGATATTAGATTGATTTCATGCTTTGCCATTTTACAGATATAATAAATACCGTAACAACATGCATGATTATATAATCATTCATCTAATCCAAACAGTCATATATGAATATACACATTACTGTCATACATCATACAATACAGTAGCATTGAGAATTCATTCATCGTATGTTAACATCATCACGTAGTACATCACTCGGCCCTTCGGGCCTTCCCATATCGTTTGTTTTGGTTAGCACAGTCGGGCGTCAGTTAGGACAACCCGAAATATACTCACTTGGAAAGTAGTCCCACGTACACACAAAGGTGCTCACTGCCCTGATCATCCGAAGACTCTGGGACTTATTCACTATGCCTTTGTAAAGGCGTCCATTTAGGTGGCCAAGGGCCTGGTGCCAACGGTAGCACACTCCGCCTGACGATCTATGTAGGCTCGTTCAGGATTAACTAGGGTAGACCCGATACGGGATAACCCAAGAGATCTCTACACGTGACCAGCAGCCAGTGACTGTCTGGATTAAGGTACATCATCACATACATTCACACTCCACTGTTAGCTTCGTTAGTTAGTTAGTCAGTTATAATTTTAGTTGTGGAGAACATCACTTAATTTGTTGGCTGCCCTATGGGTCTTACGCATGCCTAGAATTATTCTAGGTAGTGTTCACGTTCGAGTCAAAGCTCTAGAGACCGACCATGTCGTGTCCCATTCCTAAGTGTTTTACTTAGGTTTGAACTACATACTTGTAATACTTAGCGTATTAGGTCAGGCAACGGTGGTCACAATCACACATTTCGCATAGGTAGTTTTGTATAAGTCGATCTATAGTCGATGTAGTATTTGTCCCGTAAGACGTTCGTGCATAAATAATTAATGCAGTAAACATAGCTACTCATCACACACATAAATCACATACATACATTCACACAAGTTATTTATCAAACAAATCCGAGCCCGAGGAATTCCTCAGGACAACTCGGATCAAACCCCTTTACGTACCGTACACCGTGTCTAGGTTCACGCAGTGCAGACCACTTAAGCTTCCGAACGCGTACGTCTCAAGGGTGATCTTGAAATACAAGGAATGCTAAATGTCAATCCACATGACAGTATGATTCGGTACTTCTGAATAACGTTGCAATCCCGGTACTACGCCCCCGGATTTTCAACTGTTACTAGTTAAAGTATTGTTATCTTTAAAAATTCCTTACTCATAGTATGTTTCAATATTCGGTTTATTGGAGACTTCGATCATTATACGAACGTCGTCATTAACGCTTTCTAACATAGGAACTTTCATTTTCCTGCTGGTAGTATTTTTATGAACATTACGCCTTATATACCTTCGTTCGTTCTTGCACATTTAATTCAACCGCTATATGACGTGCATTCTATGCAACGTTGCTTTACAGGGTATGTTAGATTATTTTCTTGATGTATCTTACGTCATATAACTGCTCATTTATGCGACAAGCAGTATTCGTGTAAAACCTTATGACTTAATAGTTTCTAATTATACGTTTTAAGCTAACATTTATTGTCTTCCATTATATGGCTTGTACACCATATTATATACGCATGTCACTTGCGCCCATATTCATATATGGGTATATACTTGTTTTCCTTAATGAAGTAAGAAACTTTACATTATGTACATGTAAATCTTTGTGCAAGGTTTACTTAAGCCATTTCAAAAGTCATATGTCACCCATAGTATTTTAGGTCATTATTTTCTATAGTTCATATCTTCCTTTTCGGTATATGAATATATGCATGCGCCAGCATGTATAGTTTTATATACTATACTCTTGAACACCGTATCATTTAGTGTTACACTTGGTTTATGATGTTATATAGTGTGATGTTTGTATGTCCATAGACCTATAGCACATAGTTTTGGTAGTTCTATGCATGTACCGAGAGGGGTATACACTCTGGTACTGTTGAGCCCTTTACTATATTATTCTCCTTAATTCACATGACTTATGACATGTTGTAAGTATCTAAGTTTATGACATCAGAACCTTGTAGTAGAATGTAACCCACAGTTTATAAGCTAATTTAGGTATGTCGGAGGTGTTTTAGGTTAATTAATAACTCATTGTCACCCTCTGTAGTATGGTGGTACAGAAGCTCATATATTATCGGTATCTGAACAGCAACTTCTATATCTCTGGCTAATTCTTATTTCTAGTTAGTCCAAGTGTTGTTTAATTCTTCCTTAAGGTATCTACCTAACTACCTATGGTGCTATTGATGTTTTCACCCAAGATTGACCCACTAAAACATTCACCTAACTTCTGCACTTACTTGTACAGAGACTGCCCCTTAGTGAAAGTCTGAATCCAGAAACTATAAAACAGAAAACAGAAAAAAAAACAGAAAACAGAAGACAGAAAACAGAAGACACAAGCAGGACCTGTGCATAACTTCTTCTCCTTTCTTCCCTCTTTCATGACTATTCGACTGTCTCCTAACCTCCCCCATGAGTATCTCAACTTAACTGGGTGTATTAGCCACGATTTGGGTAGCTTATTAACCACACACAACCCTCTTAACACAGCTGTAATTCAGTTATACAGAGGACGGTCGTTACAGGGAACATAAACAAAACTGAAACATCACAGTTGCTGGTCTCTTTCTTTTTGTTTCTTGCTAACTTGGTTCTTCAGTTCTCTTTTCCCCCACATCATTTAACTTCTTATTTAGGTGTCTTAATGTAGTTCTATCCTCAAAGTATTCCACAGCAACATTGCTAAACCCACTGTTACATCCTAAAACTGAAACCGATACATACTGATTTACCTTATTCCGTTTTTCTTTTCTTCTTTGTTCATGGATTTGGCTTTCGATTTTCCTCCAACCTTCTTACCTAGTTTGTAAGTGAATTAGAAAGGTTTCAAGCTCTTGGCCACTCAATGCCATTCACTTATACTCTCTGTAGTATAGTCATACAGAGACAAAAAATTCTTGAAACTGCAACTAAGGTTATACACGGATCTGTGCTCCGGTTGTTTCTCTCTGTCGGTTTTTCTAAATTGACCTACACTCCTCCTAACTCCTTATCTACTAAGTTAATGGTTTATCGAGATTTTAGACTCAAGAATAACCCAAGGAAGTCTCACAGATGCTACTGTAATCGTGCTTACTGAATCAAGATTGCAGAACAGAAACTGCATAGATGAACTTCCTCTTCCATTTCTTTTCCCTCTGTCTGCTTACGTTATTATTATTTTTTTTGATTCCCAATTCTTCTCAAATGGATGACCCAGTTACTTAAGTATTCCATCCAGCTTTTAAACCTAAACAAAACCCAAGGCAACTTGTTACAGACACAAAAATAACCAAACACTGAATCGATAAGAAAACTGAAACTGAAATAAGATTACAAATTCTGAAATTGGTTTTGCTTTACTTTTCTGTTTCTCTTATGCTCCCTCATCAGGTTTTTACTTCCCCAATGGTCTAGCTATTCCTTTAGGTGTTTTGATATCATTCTAATCTTAATAGCAGCCCCAAGGACATAGACCACAATTCAGGAAGTTCTTTACATAGAAGGCAACAAAATAGAATCTGTAACAGAAACTATGCAACTGCTGTAATGTTTTTCTGTGGTTATGTTTTTTCTATTATCTAACCTCTTCCTTAGCTTCCCTCACTTGTTTAGGTAGTGTAATCGGCTTTGACTCAAAACACACCCAAGGTGATACGGTTTAAACCATCTGAAGTTGCTTATGCTGTAACCAGAAATTCTCATAGCTTAAAAACCAAATTTAAGTTCTGATATGTTTCCTTCTGTTCTGTGATCAAAGTATTATTTTCATCTTGCTCCTAAATTAGGTTTCAGTTCACTCTCATTATTTATCCTCGTGGCTAAGTGTGTTATAAGACTTTTGAATTCAAGGGCAGGCCAAAAGTCACATAGGCAACTCTCCAGTAAGGCCTTCACACAGAAACTCAAAGAATTCAGAATTGAAAACAGATAGACAGAAGGGACACTGATGCATGATTTTTCTCTGTTACATGGTTGTGCATCAGGTTGGATTTTGATTTCTTCATGATGTTCTTATTCTCACTTAGGTGTGTTAGAATGTTTAGGTTCCTTAACTCACAATACCAGCCAACTATACAGAACACAGACATCTTAGGGACTGAAACTGAAGCATCAAAACCCGGTAACTTCCATCGGTTTTTCTGAGAATTCTCAATCTTAGTTTTCCCTCAATACTAACATGTGTAGTTATGTGTTTCACTGAGGTTTTAAGTTTTTATCTGACCCCTACTAACCTCACACTACTTCTATAATGTAAACACACACGCAGGCCTCACAGTAGTTGAAAGTCACACCAGAAACAAAAACATAACTGTGGCATCTGTTTCTTGTCCTTTTCTTTCCTTTTGGTTATAATCCGTTTTCATTTATTTTTCTTCAACATCCTTATGCTTAGAGGCTTAGTCAGTTCACATACAGACACACATTGTTTCAGTAATACCCAATATTACATATTGATAATAGGTGGGCTCTTTAACTTTCACATTTTTGCTCGCTATTTAGCTCTCAGCAACTGGCATTTTTGCTAGACAATGCATCAGGATTCTATAGTTCCCAACTAGTTCATTAACCAACATTTTCCTTTCTCAAAACACTATACGTGTATGGGGCTTAACATATCTAGATTCGAAAAACAAACAGTATGGATTATTTGGATCAGTTTACTACCTTGGGTTCTTTTCTTCTTCCTCTCTGCAGCTGGTTCTCCTGATCTACTCCTGGTAACAAAGTGAAACTCTCAGGGCTTGGACTTCCGGCCTCAACTGAAGAGATCACTCAGGATTAGACTTGACAAAACAGACAAAGAAAGGTAGGGAGTTGGAGAAACCAGGAAGTTGTTTTGAAGTTGTTACCTTCCTGTATTGCTTCAGAGATATTGGGCAGCTCCTACTCAAGTGGTTTTCTCGAAGAGATCTAAGGGGACTGCCTGAAAAATTCATGCATGGAAGGGGCAAGTGCTTTGGAGGTGTAAGTCTGTAGTGTTTCGGACATCAGAAAACAGAAAATAGAGAAGAAAATGTAAGGGGGGGGAAATGATTTGAGCTTTTACCGTGAATGGGTTTTCCAGAGATATTGCTGGTTTTTCTTAGCAAGTTTCGGTGCATATTGTGGATGCATCTCCATTAGCTTTCATGCGTGAAGGGAGAAGGAATAAGGAAGTTAAGAACCCATGTTTCTTTTCGGGCAGAAAACAAGGAAGAGAAGACGAGGGATTGCAGAGGAACAGGAGAAAAACTAGGCAGCAGTTTTTACCTTGCTCCCTTTGAGTTGATTTACTCCAGGGCTTCTAGGACTTGAGCCAAGGTTCTGCTTGTACAGAGAGACTCGTTTGTTTCCCTTGAGCTGCTTAAACATTTCTTGTCGGCATTTTGAGCACAGGGAATCAGACACGCACAGAGGGGATCGAACAAAAGCACTCAAGTTACTTGCATCCATGGAATGTAGAAATCTAAAGAGTCCCGCTCTGGACTGGGGCTACATGTACGTGAAGTAACTGAGAGGGTGTGAAAAGAGTAGAGTGGGTTTAGTAGCCAATAACACCCACACACCCGAGAAGGAAAGAGCACAGATTTGAATCCAGAGATAGTTAAGGATGCTGGTGTGTATGGGCGTAGGAGTTTTTTTTTTGAACCGTGCAGAGTATGACCCGCATGCAGGGAACATTGTTTAGGAGTTTGTGAATACTTCAGACTTTAGTAAGTGTTCATCGATGTAGTTCATGTACTGCGTAGTTAGTCAATGCTGAGTGGGTACCCAAATGTGAGTTAGTAGTACTGGTAGAATTAAAGAGCATGGTTTCTGTCTGATTTTACTTGTTGTTTTATAACAAGTTTAAGTGTTGCATCATAGTTACCGAATACGAGCATAGCTCAATCGGTTAAGACCTTTAGGAAAGGTACGAAAGGTCTCGGGTTCGAGTCCCGTCTAGAGCATGTTTGCTCTCTTTTTTTTCCAGCATTATTCATGCCATTCCCTTGTATATATGCGACTGTATTAACATGTCGTGTTGTTAGTAGTATGTACATATATATATACGACTATTTTGTTATGTCACATTTTTAATTTCACATATATACGGTTACGACTATTTTATTTGTCACGTTTTAGTTATATGTACAACGTTATAATCTTGTAACGTTGTGTATATGTACATATATATCCGTATGTACACAAGTACGGTAATATTAAACCGTTCGTCTGTTCGCAAGTTATTACATGCTTGATTGTTTATACCTTAATATAGTTAATTATATGTTTAAATCATGTTTAATAACTAGGGGTATTTCAAAATATGGTAATGTTATGAGGTATGAATCGGTACGAGACCGATGTAGTACCTGGTAGGAATTAAATTCTCTAAGAAATTGCTGAGAGGTGAATTAAGAATGACTGATGGACTGAGTTCCATAATTTGGAGATGTATTGATTTATGATTATGACTAGAAGGACTAAAAGTTATAAAATGCTACATGAATAATTATTTGGTTGTTTGAAGTTGATGTGGGAGGTAGAACTTGATCTTGGCCAGATCAAGGAAAACTGAACACAAATTGGGGTGAAAGGATAGTACAACACTGATGCTGATCACATCAGGGTCGGATGATTCCTGAAACTCCCTACAAGTGGTCACAATTAACCATGTTAAGAGTAGATGCAGTAGCATAAAGTGGAATTGGAGTTGACATGTATTTTCTTTACTAAGTCTCACTCATGGGACCGAGGACATGAAAACCTTTGTCTCCGGACCGGTTATATGAGGAGTATACAGCAAGGAATATACAAAGAGTATTTTGATTACTAAAACATGCAAAGACATGTTGTGTGACAAGTGTGGTAAATATATATATGGCAGACCTTATGAGTCAGAATGCCTATACAGATATTCAGTGATCTATATGATCTTTTAGTGTGAAGTTACCTTTGTGTTCTAAGAGATATAGATACATAGGAACTTTGGGGACTAAGTTCTTTTAATGGGGGTAGATTGAAATACCCCAAACCTTAATATATTAATGAACTATCTAATTAGGATATACTAAGGATAGAACGTGCCTTAGAAACATTAGAAGAAGTGTTAAACAACAATTTACACCAAAACACGCTTTAGGAACAATTAGAGCAAAAGGTGTTTTAAAGAGCACAAATAAATTAGGGAACTACCAATAAGTTCCCAAGATATTTCAAATGTGAAATACCTCTAAGAGTAGTAATACGCATTAAGCGGAATTAGCGTTTAAACCGAAAACGCACCTTAGAGCACAAAAATGTGCTTTAAAGAAAAAATGTGCTTTAAGCATGTATATAAGGAACGAAAAGGCTAATGAGCCAAAATACCAAAAATAAATAAGGGAACAACAATTAAATAGTCATAGGAGCCATTGCGTATACACATAAATTAAGTATACAAAGTCCACAGTAAACAGGTACTAAACTGACGAAAGTCAAGGAGAAACCACTAAACGACTTGGTTTAGATTGGAATGAGCAAGATGCTATTTCATGAAAAAAGATTCTAAAGGTTTTAAATATATTAAGGACACATTTAAACTAGCCAAAACAAATTGCATAATCAATGTGAACCCGGAAGCACATAAAATGGTGTTTTAAGGCATTTTTGGCTATGTAACATACCTAACACATGGTATAAGTCCTTATGAACGAGTTACATAAATATAAGGAAGAAACAAAAAAAATCAGACAAAATCGTGACTAAGGCTGCCTACTTCATGATCAGTCATTAAAGGTGTTAAAATTCAATTTTGTTTACTTTTTACTTACCATGACTTTCCTTGATTGCCTTATCACCTTGTCCCCTAAGTAAATCATTAATCAGACACTTACCTGTCATATGAGAGCTCCCAAATTCGTAGCTCCTCCTCTCTTTGAAGAAACAACACAAAAAACTCCAATGTTCTTAGATTAGTGCCTTAAAGAACACCTTGTCTTGCACAGATCATAACTTTCTCATCTTAAGTCCACATTCTAAGCTTGATAGCTCATTGGAATCCTCTTTCGAAGAGCTTTACAACCATAGCTCGTGAACCCCCAGATTCTCAGGAAAAACCACGAAGAAGTGCCTTTGATTCTCGAGGTAAAACATTGCCTTCTTGGAAACTCTTCCTTCTTTGATTTTCATCAAGGCCGAGTGCCTAGGGTTACTAACCCTTCTTATTCTTCATCTTATTATATGATTTTGGAGCCAATTTCTCTAGCAAATTGCTGTCAAAATTTCTAAGGAAAACAAGCTTAATATTAAGCAAAAGGTTAATATACAAGGTAAATCCTACAACTACCTATTTCAAGGTTCTAATTGTTGATCTATATATGATCTAACATATTGTTCATCTTGTTTATTATTACCGAAATTATAAGTGTGTTAGATTTAATTTTTGACACATTAAATGTTAATATTTTGTAAATCTAAAATTAGATTTATACTCCTTATGATATAAGCTACAATATAAGCTATCATAATATACAAGAAAAATTCATATACTATGAATTTCAATATGGCCGAAAATTAAGGGGTTATTCATGAGTTAGAAAATTATCTAACTTAGTTAAATTAAAGGAGTTAGAGTAATTAAGAGTAATATGTAAAATTTAAGAAGTGTTGGTACCAAAAGGTGAATACCGAAAATTAATGGGGTCAATATGTAATTATTGAGAGTTTAGATGATGAGAAAATAATTGTAGAATTAAGTATACAATTTATAAAGAGTTTATAAGTGTTATAAGGAATTTATAAGGTTTTCGGTATATTTAAGGTAAATAAAGGGTGGTATATATACTATAACGTTAGATAATTAAATCTGGTGATTTAGAGATGTTTAAAATGATTTTTGATGTTCAAAAATCTGTAGGTAAATTAGTTATGAAAATTAAAAATTAATTAGAGTTAAATTGGTTAATAAATGAGTTAGGATAAAAGAAAAGACCACAAGGGTAAAATGGTAATTTCCCTGGTCAAACGTGGTCAAACTTGGTCAATGACTGTTTATAAAATGTTTAGAGGAGCTAGAATAAAATTTGTAGCAAAAGATTAGATATTAAAAGGATAAAGGAATAAAAAGTTAAGTTAAATTAACTTTAGGGGTAATATTGTAAATTATGGAAAGTTAGGGGGTTTGACCATAAAAGACTGGTCAAACTTGGGTATATTTTGGTATTTGACCAAAAGTATAAAAGAAATTAATTAAGTAAGACTTTGGAAGAAATTAGAAATAAAACTAACAGCTTTAGAACTTATTATGAGTAAAATAGAGATTAAGAGAAAACTATGGGTAAGTAATGTAAATAACACATTTTTATGTGTTTAGAAGGTTAAGGAAGTTAAATAAAGAATTTAGAAACAAGTTGTAAAAGAAACAGAGTTAAGACGGGGTTAAACGAGACCCGTATATAACTTTAGGTATACGAGGGGTATACACGTAATTTAATAAGTATAGGAGAAATCAATACTTAAAGTATTTTTAATGAAAATACAAGTTACATTGGAAAAAGAAATAAATACGTATGATACGGACGTATATGAAAAATTTTGGTGTACATGAATAGTGCTCATATACGTGAAGAGTATCCGTATACATGAATAGTAAATACGTGTACACGAATAGTAAATATGTATACATGAATAGTAAATACGTATACATGAATAGTAAATACGTATACTTGAATAGTAACTACGTATATATGAATAGTCAAATTCAAGACGTATACGTGAATAGTAAAATACGTATACGTGAATAGTGAAATATGGCGAATAGTAGAATACGAGACCGTATAAATGAATTATGAAATACGGATGAATAGTGAAAAATACTAAAACCTAATACAAGGTCCGTATAAGTCTAAGGTTGCTAACTTTGCAACTAAATAACTGCTAACGACGTTAGTATGTTAATGAATTAGAATTGAGCTTGAAAACGCTCCTAAATGAACGAACCTGTTTAACGGTAAACTATTATACCCGGGTTAACCTAGAAAGAGGTTTAAGTTGAAAAGAGAACCAAACTAGTTCTAAGACACAGGATACTAATACTAGTTCTGGTTACAGATCTAGATAGTCAGAGGCGTTCTTCGGATTAGGCGAACGTGGGATTAAGAGCTTGCCAATCTCCGGTGTACGGTATGGGATTCTTGTAGCTTGTTTGCTAATGGGGTCTACCTCGGTTTGTGCGCTATGTGTTATTGTGATACGACCAAACAGGATTAAGCATGAAACCAATTTACTATATTGTTATTGTGTGTCCATTGCACACTAACGCGACTTGATTCAGAGCTTGTTCATTAACTATGGTTAGTTACAATTGTATAAGGTTACAAATACTCCAAGTTGTTAGTAGGTTAATACCGAGAGAGGTTTAACTAACCAATTGTCAAAGAGACTTCAACTAACTGGAACTTGGGGGAAGAGGAATCCGGGACTGACTCCGGTCATGCATGTTTAGGATAGGAGGTCGGCATCTGTATCAGATCTATCTTCCGTATATGGCTCGTCTACGACTTGTCGCCTAGGGTCGACAAACACACCCGACCACCTCGAGTGAACAGTTCGAGGTGGGAGACAAATTCAGGAGGCGCGGGAGGGTCAAGCCTACACCCCTCATAACTCAAGAATTAATGTTTATTAACCCAATGGAGCTAATAACTCATTGGCTAGGGTTACCTTGACCCGACAAAAATAAAAAATTCAGTTAGAGAAAAACCAGTTTGTTTAAGAGAACGGTTGACAATTATAAGGTATGGTCAAACACGAGAACTAAATAATTCTCAGGCCTCAGGAGTTAGGAATCTAACTTACTCATTAATGGGCGTCCATTACGACGTTCGATTTATTTGAGCTTTGAATGTTTCAAATAAATGTGTTGTTTGTTATCGTACTTCTTATTATTACTTGTGTGAATAAACAATTACATGTATACGACAAATTAGTCGTGTGTAACCCTGCTAGCTTGTGGGCTGCACGTTTTCTGTACCAGCAATATGCTGAGCCCCTTGGGGCCTGTGATTTAAGCTTTGCAGGTAGGTACCAGGCGAGGACTCAACCTGAGAGTAGGAGCGGGTAGAGTACTTCGGGTAGCTATTACATTTGTTACACGAGTTTTGCATGTACACTCGTTTAGTATATTGATGAGATGTTAGTATGATGTATTAGGATATGAGATACTCGGTATAAGTTGTGGTTTATGGATTGTAATGTATAGATGCTTGTGTAATTATCCGGTTAGTCAGACCGTGACTTGTAAGAGAATAGGCCTAGTTAGTCACGTGGGTGACTAACGGCGGTAACACCAATTTAGTAGAACTTTTCTGCTGCGTTGTTAATGTACGAGATGGACTTAGGGCGGCGATTATTGTATTTGGAGATGGGGTGTTACATTATCGGTCTCGCTGCGTGAGAGTGCATTGTTGGGTTGTTGTATATCTCCAATAGTAGGGGATTAGGCAAGGCGGATATCAAAATTGGGTGAAGCATAATATTGATCTCTACTAGTCTCAAGTAGGGGCTGACTGCCAAATGAGTTGCCTCTCTCTAAACTGTCGGGGATTGGGCCATCCTAAGGCAGTAACTTGGGTCAAAAGTTTAATCCTTAAGCTCAGACCTGATGTTGTTTTTTTATGTGAAACTCATAGATCTCTACTGGATATGGATATATTCTTTGGCAAGTTTCCTCTGTACTCTTGAGTGGCTGTTGCAAGTAGAGGCAGAATTGGTGGCCTATGCATTATGTGGAAGACAGATATTGGGTGTTCTATTGTTTCTCAGTCCCATCATCATATGTCTGTTGTTATTAAGCTTCCTGGTGATCCTCAGTTCCTTTTCACTGGGTTCTATGGGTGGGCCAATTGGAATCTTAAATTTTTGTCGTGGAAACTCCTTCGTGTTCTTAAGCATGAGGCTGAACTTCCTTGGGTGGTAGCGGGCGATTTCAATCAGATCCTTCTTGCCTCTCAAAAGATTGGTGGTTGAACCAGATAGGAAGCTCAGATGTCTCCTTTTAGAGATGTCATTGATGAGTGTGACTTGCATGATGTTTGATTCTTTGGTGCTAGTACTACCTATACAAATTGTCAAGAAGGTGATTCGAACTCCCAGAGTAGATTAGACAGGGTCTTCTGCTCCTCTGATGGGATTACTCTATTCCCAAACATCTCAGTGGAGCATCTGCTGAGAGAAGACTCTGATCATTGCCCTCTCTTCATCAGACTATTTGGGAATCATAAAATTCCTGCAAGAGTTTTTAGATTTGAGAATGGTTGGTGCTTGGACTCAAAATGTGCTGAGATTGTTAGAGAGGTGTGGGGCTCTTTTGATCCAGATATTACTACCATTCTAGCCCAGTGTGCAAAAAAGTAAAGTGATTGGAAACGTTGGTCTATCTCAAAGATCAAGTGGAAGATCAATTCAAAAAAAAAAAGAGCTTAGTTCCATCTCTATTAGTAATACCTCTATGGGTGCTATAAACAATAGAAAGAGGCTCCAAATGGAAATAGAGA
Organism: Limonium bicolor; assembly: GCA_023374045.1. Taxonomy (NCBI): domain Eukaryota; kingdom Viridiplantae; phylum Streptophyta; class Magnoliopsida; order Caryophyllales; family Plumbaginaceae; genus Limonium; species Limonium bicolor. The sequence continues at coordinate 255,464,131 of CM041782.1, read as the reverse complement.
TCCTTGTTTTTCGTGAAGAAATTTGGTGGAAGCAAAGATCAAGAGATTGCTGGATTAAAGAAGGGGATAAAAACACTGGATTATTTCATGCTAGAGCTTCTACTCTCAGAAGATTGAAAGAGATCTATGGCCTAAGGGACCCTGATCAGGTGATGCAATACAATTGGCATAATATTGAATTCATCGCCAGAAATCATTTTCAGTCCCTTTTCTCTTCTTCTCGGCCCCAAGTTGATAATGAGTTTACCTCTGTGGTGCAAGGCAGACTTAGCTCCTCTTTTATCGCTGAGTTATCGAGACCGTATACAGATGATGAGATCTTTTTAGCAGTCAAACAGCTTGGCTCTGATAAAGCTCCTGGTCCTGATGGGTTCAATGGCAAGTTTAATAATACTTATTGGCACATTATTGGAAATCGGGTTATTGATGCAGTTATGCCTATCCTTTGAGGTCAGCCACTCCCAGCATCTTTGAATGATTATTTCATTACTCTTATTCCTAAATCCAGTGGTGCAGTGGATATTGACAAGTTCAGACCCATTGCTCTTTGTAATTTCATTTACAAAATTGCCTCTAAGACGTTAGCCAACAGAATCCATCACATGTTACCTCATCTCATCTCTTAAAACCAATCTGGCTTTGTAAAGGGTAGGCTGATCACTGATAATACATCACTTTCTATACACATCACTTTCTAGAGAAGAGTCAAGCTACTAAGAGAGGTTTTTTGCTCTTAAGGTGGACCTCAACAAGGCCTATGATAGGCTTGAGTGGTCTTTCCTTAAAGCAATTCTCACTTCTATGGGCTTTCCACCTAACTGGATTAATCCAGTTATGAATTGTGTCCAATCTGTCAATTGTTCTATTCTCATCAATGGAAAGCCGGGTACTGCTTTCTCTCTGTCCAGGGGCATAAGACAATGGGACCCCCTTTCCCCTTTCTTATTTATCTTGGCTCAGGAAGCTCTCTCAAGCTTTCTAATCAAAGTTGATTCTAGAGGAGATTTGAAAGGTATTAAACTCACCCCTCGTTGTCCTTCCATTTCTCACCTAGCCTTTGCAGATGATATCCTCTTTTTTGGCAAGCTAACTGTAACACCCCTACCGTTAATCCTATGCTTACCGTCTAATCATCCTGTTAATCCTATCAGTTCGCAGCGGAAATACTACTAATACTACGGCGGGTGATACAACGCCGCTAACCGCCCATACGGCTAGCTAGGCTTACCTTACTTACAGTCACGGTCTGATGATCATAGTATACCGAGCTACTTAAACATTACTTACTGAATACAAAATACCATTCGCCTACATTAATGGATTACCGAGTATTTAAGAGTATTCAATTACATCCCAATTCAAGCTTTCTAAAATAATGAGTTTCTATGAGCCACTCATCTATACCAATTCCCATTCTATCAATATCCAAAAAGGTGTACCCCATGGTACACCGGCTATTCAAAATCTACAGCCGTGTACTACTTAGTACACCATTCATAATCCCTCATTTACAATCCAAAAAGAAGACAAAAGGAACTAGCTACATCTCTTCACGACCGTCATTCTTCTCTTGTACCTGCGTGTAGTAAAAACATCGCCCCAAGGGGCTCAGCAAAAGCTGCGCATAAACTCCGCATATACCGCGTGCTAGCTAGGGCACGCCGACTATTTGATGTCCACTAAACACGCGGTTCATTAATTTCATACATACATGCTTTTCATACAACGTACATGCATACACAATTCATTACACAATTCAAGGCATCAATACAATAGTGCATACAATACTTACCTTCACGATGTTAGACAAGTTACGCATCCGGGTTAATCGGAATGCTGTTTACTCTTTTACTCATATCACTTACGATCTCTTACTTGCACTTACTTTCACTTACTTTACTTACTCATTCTTGCTTACTTATTCATACTCATGTTAAGTCGGTATGACCTCCGGCCCGGGGACTACACCGTCCCACCACAGGGATTTACTTGACTCACCAATCCGAGATGCTACCCACTTAAGGGATTTGGGCCGCGGACCAGTTTAAGAGTCAGGAATCGGATCCAACCTCTTGTGTCTCCTCATCCTCACGCGTGGCCGAAACTATATCGGACTTCTACTCATTCCAATTTAATTACCAATTTAAGTTAGATTGGTTAGCTTGTTAGGAACCAGTTAGAAGTCCAATAGCAATCACAATCGGTCACAACACAATACAACATACATACACACTCATATTCATTCATACATTTCATGAATTATACAAACTAAGATTTGAAGACAATATACAACAATATACAACACTACATATTCACAAGTAAACATGATAACTTCGATTCGTGCGTTTTTCTTATTTGGTGATCAATTAGCACACAACACACAAATCAGAGTAACCAAGATAGCATATGAGGCATGAGGAATTCATACCGTTCACCGTTGTACGTATTTTCAAACGTTCCTTCGGTGTCACAAATCAAATCCTAAGACATACATGCAATCGAGTGATTAATCTAACTATTATTAATCTTAACTCAACTACTCTTACATTCCTAACTCATATTTACTAAGTCTTTACATTCATATACTTATATTTTATTTACTTACTTTTAATTACTTAACAATGGTTCACTTACATATATATGTACATATGTATAGGTGGGTATACATATACATATATATATATATACTAGTTATAAGCTTATAGTTTTTTTTTGTAAGTTATGGGTCGTCCGACCCAGCGTCCGACCCAAGCCCTGTGTCGGACCGTTCCAGTAGATTTTTGTCTCTGAAATTATTCCCGTCCGACCCAGCACTATTCCATCCGACCCATACTCCTCTAGGTCGGACCATTCCAGAAAGTTTCGGTCCCGTGTCCAAGCTCCGTCCGACCCACTGTCCGACCCAGACTCTGGGTCGGACGAAGTCAGGAGCTTCGACACAGGAAAAATTTTGCATGTCCGACCCATGTCCGACTCACGGCCCTGGGTCGGACCATTCCAGAAAGATTTATTGTCGTCTCTCAAGGCCCGTCCGACCCACGGTCTGACCCAGACGCTGGGTCGGACGGTAGCAGAAAGCTGCTACAGACCTTGTTTTTCTTTCCCCATTTCACCCATTGTTTCCCCAATCTTCCTACATACATCCTAACATGTTTTAGTACAATTTAAACACTCTAAATCATGCTAATTCATTCCCTAATTCATTACACAATTCTATACTAACTTATATACACAATTCTCTAAGTTTCTATTCAACACTTACCTTAATGCTACAGATTTTGATACTACAACACCCTTCTATAACTCCCTCTTCTAATGTCATTTATAATACCTCTAATACATTACAACTACATTAACTATCTCTCCTATATATACCCTCTACCTATCTCAACCAAAATCTGTTACAAACACACACATTAATCTCCTAGTTCCTAGTTCTCTAAGTGTTCTAATCCTAGGTAAATTTTGCCATAACCTCACCTATATTTTTACACTCTCACCACATTATTTCACTCATGTAAATGATCTACACCACCTGTTTATAGCCAATACAAATATACCCAATCTCTCATACACAAATACCACACTAAAAACATTAAATTCCTGCACTCAAACATCCCAATCCCAATTAGGTTTCAATAAGTTTTAAATATCTTTTAAAGGTTTAAAACATTTATATCCTCTTACACATTACACTACTAATACACTATCATTTTACAATACCAATTTATACTACTAAAAATCTGTTACATTATTCATTACTAAGTCACACAATGGAGAGTATAATTACCTTGTTCTCTTCTACTAGTTTCTTTTCCTCCTTCTTGCTTCTTCTTTTCCTCTTCCTCTCTTCTTCTCACCGGTTTGTAAACCAATTCTAACACTACAACCCATACATATACATATTTCAATACACCATACTAACCCTAACCATTCTTTAAAGCTTAGTGCAAATTTTAGGGTTTAGGGATTTCATTACCTTACAAGGGTCCAAGTGCTGTTTGGAATGGTTCAAGAACAAACTTTCAACCCCTTCAAGAATGCCAAAATCGGCAATATAACAAGAGAACCAAACAAGAGTTTAGCTAGATTCTCGTTTTGCCCTTAAGGCTAGAAAAAAATGGAGTTTTTAAGAGTATGTTTACCTCAATAGAACAAGGAGAAGAAGGTGGTGCTAATGGTAGTCTTGAAGCTCCAAATGGGGTATACCCATGATAACGAAAGTTCTCCTTTTCGATTTTTGAAAAGAGGAAAATGTTCCTCTTGATGAGAGGATTCCAATGGTGCAGTTTTTATAATTTTTGGAGAAGGTTTGATAGAGTAACAAGAGGAGAGAAGGGAGTATTTTGTGGGGGTTTGCTAATTCTCCATTGATGTCGGTTGGAGAAGGAAGGAAATCAGAGAGACTGAGGGAGATAGGGTCTGTACGTGGAGGAAGAAATGAGAGTAGGAGAGAGAGTGTGAGGTAGAATAAAGTAGGTGAGTTTTACTTTATTATTTTTGTTGTTTTGTAAATGAGTGAGTGAGTGTGTAAGAGAGTGTGAGAGGCCTTAAAATCGGACCCCCACTGCACACACAGAGGTTTCACATTTTTATTTTCAAAAGTGGACACATAAGTTTTGGTTATTTATGTTTCTACCCCATAACTTCCCGGTTTTGACAGTTTTTACTAATTTCCCGTTTTATTGATTTTGTTGGTTCTAAAGCTTCACTAATACTTATTAATGACTATTTAGTTGATCAATATTATTACGAGTCTATTTGACCCGCTTAAAGTCACGTTTTCCCGGTTACCTCGAAAAACGCGCTTTAAGGTTCGTTAGTGATTTTAATCCATTTTAAGGATCCGTTTTCTTCGGGATTTGTTCCCTCATGAATATTTACACTTAATTAACCTTCTAAATTATTCATTAGCCTAATTAATCACTATTTTTAATTACGGGGTATTTCAATCTACCCCCCTTAAGAAACTTTGCCCTCAAAGTTGCTCAAGGTTAATAGTTTAATTAGTTCTACTCATTAGGCAACCAATTGCCATAATGTGTCTTACTACACCTATGAGGTGTTTACTTCCTTCCACATTGCAAGCATACACACTTCAAGCATCATACACAATTCACATACGCAATCCACCATTTTCCATTCATACCATTCCACAATACAACATCGCAATTCACAATACACACTACACATCATCACACATTGTACATACACACAGATTACACATACATACACACACGCTCCGCACTACATGTGCCATACAAAACCTATTACAATACCTACACACTATGCAATGCTTACCCCGAAGCAATGCAAAAGCAAAAGGGCTCTACCCCCCTTAAAAGGGGTACGACCCGTACCCGTATTACTAAATGCTAGACTCTCTAGTCTATGAATAACTGCGGGTACTTAGCCTTCATGGCATCTTCCAGCTCCCATGTCGCTTCTTCGACATCATGGTTTGACCATAGGACCTTCACCATTCGTATAGACTTATGGCGAGTGTCTCTGGTCTTCCTATCAAGGATTCTTACCGGGGTTTCAACATATCTCATTGTCGGCTCAATGGAAAATCTTTCGGGCTCTAGCACATGAGAAGGGTCAGCAATATACTTCTTGAGTTGTGACACATGAAATACATCATGGACACGTCCCAAGTCCTCAGGTAACGCTAACCAGTAGGCTACGGATCCAACTCTTTCGGCGATAGCATACGGTCCTACAAACTTTGGGCTCAGCTTGCCCTTCTGGCCAAATCGGAAGACACCCTTCATAGGTGAAACGCGCAACAACACTTGGTCGCCCACGGCGAACTCAAGTTCGCGTCGTCACACATCCGCATAGGATTTCTGTCTATCTTGGGCTGCCTTCATATTGGCTCGAATCTGCTGGACTTCAGCTTGCACTTGCTCAAGGTACTCCGGTTCTATAATGACCGCTTCACTTGACTCATCCCAACACAAGGGTGTACGGCAAGGTCTATCGTATAGAGCTTGGAAAGGTGACATCTTCATCGAGGCATGATAGCTATTATTGTAAGAAAATTCGATAAGATGAAGCTTGTCTAACCAACTCCCCTGAAAGTCTAAGGCACATGCCCGAAGCATGTCCTCCAGTGTCTGGATGGTCCTTTCTGTCTGACCGTAGGTCTGAGGATGGAAGGCGGTACTCAATTTCAATTCTGTACCCAGCGCTTCCCTTGTAGCTCTCTAGTATCTCGAAAGAAATTTGGTGTCACAGTCAGATACTATGGTTTTCGGGACTCCGTGATGTCTGATAATCTCCTTGTCGAATAGCTCAGCTAGCTTCACTACCTTCCAGGTGTCCTTCATTGGTATGAATCTGGCAACCTTGGTAAGGCGGTTGACTACAACCCAGATCATGTTGAGTCCTCCCCTGGCAGGTGGGAGTCCTACAACAAAATCCATGGAGATATCATGGAATTTCCACTCTGGAACTGGCATTGATTGTACCATTCCGCCCGGTCTACGATGTTCAAATTTCACCTTCTGGCATGTTAAGCATCTCAATACAAATTCTGTCACATCTGATTTCATTCTAGACCACCAGAAGTACCTCTTCATGTCTTTGTACATCTTGGAGGCTCTTGGATGGACTGATAATGTGGAACTGTGTGACTCTCGCAGGATGCGATCCCTTAGCTCAGCATTGCTTCGGGGGACGCATAACCTGCCATTCAACCGAATCAAACCATCTTCGTGTAGCTTGAAGTCATACTTCTTCTTCTCAAATGTACCATTTTCGATCTTTTGTCGGATTTCGGTTAGGTAAGGGTCGCTCAACTGAGCGTCTCGCACCTCGTCAACCAAGCTAGAAGAAGCGAGTAGCGAATGGAGCGAGTGTGCTCGATGGCTCAGGGCGTCGGCTACGATGTTTGCCTTCCCTTCCTTATACTGTAAGTCGATGTCGTAATCTGAAAGAAACTCCATCCATCTTCTCTGTCTCAAATTCAGTTCTTTCTGCGTGAATACATACTGTAAGCTCTTATGGTCGGAGTAGATGGTGATGCTTACGCCATAGAGATAGTGTCGCCATATCTTCAAAGCGAAGACAATGGCTCCTAACACTAAGTCGTGTGTCGGGTAATTCTCTTCATGCTTTTTCAGCTGACGGGAGGCATAAGCTACAACCTTGCCATGCTGCATGAGTACGCATCCCATTCCTTTGCCTGATGCATCACAATATACCTCAAATCCCTCTGTGCCCTCTGGAAGAGTAAGGATGGGCGCTGAGGTCAATTTGTCTTTTAGTTTCTGAAATGATAACTCGCACTCGTCTGTCGATACAAACGGTGCATCTTTCTTCATCAGTGTAGTCATGGGCTTAGCAACTTTCGAGAAGTCCTTTACAAATCTCTGGTAGTAACCGGCTAGACCAAGAAAGCTCCGAATGTCGGTAACAGTCTTAGGTCTAGGCCATGATCGTATAGCTTCTATCTTAGAAGGGTCGACTGAGATACCTGCGCTCGAGATGACGTGTCCAAGGAATGATACCTGATCAAGCCAGAACTCGCATTTGGAGAACTTCGCATACAGCTGGTTCTCGCGCAGTGTCTCAAGCACTTTCCTCAAATGAATTTCATGTTCCTCTGCTGATTTTGAGTATACTAGGATGTCGTAGATGAAGACAACAACCGAAGTGTCTAATTGCTCACTGAATAGTCGATTCATGAGGTCCATGAATTTAGCTGGCGCATTTGACAAACCGAATGGCATCACCATGAATTCGTAGTGGCCATATCTGGTACGGAATGCCGTTTTCTCAATATCTTGCTCTTTGATGGCAATTTGATGGTACCCAGAACGGAGGTCAATCTTGGAGAAGACTGATGCTCCTTTCAGCTGATCAAATAGGTCGTCGATACGTGGCAATGGGTATTTGTTCTTGACTGTGACCGCATTCAACTCGCGGTAGTCAATGCAGAGTCGGAGGCTACCGTCCTTCTTCTTCACAAAGAGGACCGGTGCTCCACAGGGTGATATGCTCGGGCGTATAAACCCTTTGTCGAGTAAGTCACGTAACTTCTCTTTCAATTCAGTCTTTTCCGCAGGAGCCATACGGTGCGGTGCCCTAGCAATGGGACCAGTACCTGGCAAAAGATCAATTTCAAATTCCACTGCTCTCGGTGGTGGCATGCCGGGTAGCTCCTTAGGGAATACATCAGGGAATTCGGATACAATGGGTACATCTTCGCTGAACTCTGGATCTCTTTCCAGGTCTTGTACATAACACAAATATACTTCTTGCCCCTTTCTGAGCTCCCGGTACATAGCCATAGCAGATATGAGGGTGGTCGAAGGCTCTCTCGGTCTCTGGTGGTAAGATACTATAACCCCAGAAGGACTCTTGAGCAGCAATCGATGCTAGGCGCAGAGGATTCTACCCTTGTGCCGCTCCAACCAATTCATTCCAATGATTAAGTCGAATCCCAATCCATTGAATTCGATGAAGGAAATGGGAAACGTTTCGTTTTTGATTTCGATGGTGGCTGATTGATAGTATTTGGTGCACTTTACTCACTCCTTTGATGGGAGAGTAACCACAAAATTCGGTAGCTCATCCGCATCTAGCTTCAACCTCATCACAAAAGATGGTGATACGAAAGTGTGAGAGGCGCCGGAGTCGAATAACACATTGGCTTCAATGCCGTTCACTGGGAATGTTCCCGTTAAGATGGTGCCGCTTCTGCCGGCTTGTGCTTCGGTGAGGATACTCAGGTTACCTTCGGTACCGAGTCCACAACCTATTGGATTCACAATTGGATAAGTATTGATGGTGGACACAAGTGGAATTAAATCAACACTGCTCTTATTGATAAACCAACCATCATACATACCGTGTCTCTAATACACGTTACTAATAGATTACATGATACTATGAATTTAATACTTTCTAAAGGTAAGGTTCAGGCGTCCTGGTTTCATGTGTGTGGCATTGATTATTGCCGGTGGTGCCGTATTCAGTCTGATATTGTTGATCCCATGAAACAGCATCCTAGAGTTTCCACCCATGATTAGGATATCTCCTGATCTCAATACCAATTTCTGTGCGAGGTCCACACGCTTCTGCTCGCTATACAAGAATATGGCGTCATCACCAATGGACCAAGACACTACGGGCACTCCTTGTTCAAGAGATTCCGCTGTCTCGTCCTTGTCTTGGTGTAACCCAAGTCGTCCTTCTTTCTCGTAGAAGTTGACGATACAGAGGTCAGCTTCTAATGCGGGGATCGGATCATGTTCACATTGCTGTGCAAGTTCTACTGCTTGTGTGACAAGTGTCTGAAACTCTAGAGGTATTGTCGGTGGCGTTGCTCCATCTTGTGTTCGTGTCTCCTTGTAAGTCTTGGTATAAAGATTCCAATCCTTTCCCAAGCACATCATCTTCAGTTTCATCTTCGCTCCACCGGGGAATTCGGGTGTGTAAAATCCTCCTTGACCCGTTCCTAGCTCGTTGCATCGTCGAATGATTGAGATTTGCGCTTCGGGTGTCAGGTATCCCCTTAATAAGATCATACCTGGTCGGATGACCTGACACTGTTCGTTGGTGTAGTAGTGGTTGGTGAGATCGGTCTCATCTTAATTCCGATTTACCGGTATCGGATAACAGATACTAAAGCTTCCTATGGTTACAAATTTCATCTACGGTGAGTACTAGTTTCAACTACTTCATTTCATGCTCAATACATACTTCGATTCATTCACTCATGCATTCATTCAGACAGTTACTGCAATACTTAGTCATGCTTCTCAAGGATTAAAGGTTCGGATAATTACCTGGGCCGGACTTAGAACCTGACCCGTCATGGTCTATGACATGAAGGATAGGCTGCCTCTGAGGTGCACCCCTCTGAGGTCCCCGGGATCCCTGTCCCTGTGGTGCCTGCTGGGTCGGTGCATCGCCAGATGCAACCTCCTTGCCTTCCCTTTGCTTGTAGCTTTGGAAGTTCCCCTTTTGCTTGGCATTCTTTGGGCATCTGTTGGCTGTGTGTCCCGGTTTCTGGCAGTTGTAGCATTTGATTTCTCTGCCATAGCAGTCCTTGCCGGGATGGTCTTGGTTGCACTTCCTGCGCACATAGGTGCGGCCATCGGAGAAGGTTTTGGTGAAACCGGAGCCAGAACCTAAGGTTTAGAGGGTTAGCACATGTGTGCGTGGATATACTAGATATGATACTTGTACGAATATGAATTTGGATTAGAAGTTTACCCTTTGGTGGGTGTGTTCGCAGTGGCTTTGCGGCCACCGGTGCAGATGAACCTAGTTGAAGTAGCTCAACTGGTTTGCCCTGCTCAGCATGGGCACTGCTCTCACTTGGGAATTTCTTTTGTGATTGCTGAAAGAAATTCCCCTTCTTCTTTTTCCAGCTTTTACCCTGGTTCTGCTCCTCGCCATTAGTATTCTTGTTATCGGCTTTGCGCTTCAGCGCGGTTTCTTCATCCCTTAATTGGCAAGTGATTTCGACGCGAGAGGCCGCGTGATAACACTCCTGAAGTTTCAGGTATTAGCCGGGATTCTCATTTAAGAAAGGATAAGGAGGAGATTCAAGAAATTCAAGGAATTTAAGGAATTGAAATGGTACTAATGGTTAACCGATATTTACCTGAAGGGAGGTAAATCGAGTGTAGCCCATACCGTACCGAAGGCGATGGCTCAGACCGCCATAGAAACGATCGACCAACACCTGGCTGGTGTATCCTAGATCGGGTAGAAGACGGAGAATAAAGGTGAAGGTGCGGTAGTACTCGTCGACAGACATCTTCTCTGTCATTTTCAAGGCGTCCAGCTCTAGCCTCTTCTTGGTTTTCACATGCTCCGGGTAGTACTTGGAGCGGAGGAGTGATGCAAAAGACTCCCAATCGAAGGTGGGGTCGTTGACATGCTCATGTTTGATTAGTTTCCACCAATCCATGGCTGCGTCCTTCAAGTAGTAGGCTGCAACTCTAACTCGAACCCCAGCAGGAGCTTCGAGGGTTTCAAACGCCGTCTCCATCTAGGAGATGTAAGCTTCTAGCTTAGCCGGATCACTCTCGCCCCTAAAGCAAGGAGGGTGGAGTTCCGCTACAGCTTTTACCCAGTTAGCTTCTCTGGGTGGAGGGGGAGGGATTGGCCCCGCTTGAGTTTGCTGGTTTTGCTGGTTCTGTTGCATAGCTTGGATTACTTGCGGTAGCATCTGTGCTACCGTGGCAGCGACGATCTCAGCTATCGTCTGCGTGCCGGGTCCGTCATTGCCCCCTCCTCTAGGGCGACCTGAACCTCTCCCCGACATCTGAACATTTAGCAGTTACATTAGGCTCCGCAAGATATGACTCAAAGGTCTTGGAATTTAAACAAGGTATCGTCCCTAAGAACGTCAAGGGTATCCGTTGTTAACAACGGTAGTTCCTAGTTAGGTTTCTAAGTATCCGTCCTAAGACGGTTGAAATCCTAACTCGGTAATCCCTATGCTTGGTAACTAAGGACATCAGAGCGTAACTACGCTCTGATACCACTTTTTGTAACACCCCTACCGTTAATCCTATCAGTTCGCAGTGGAAATACTACTAATACTACGGCGGGTGATACAACGCCGCTAACCGCCCATACGGCTAGCTATGCTTACCTTACTTACAGTCACGGTCTGATGATCATAGTATACCGAGCTACTTAAAGATTACTTACTGAATACAAAATACCATTCGCCTACATTAATGGATTACCGAGTATTTAAGAGTATTCAATTACATCCCAATTCAAGCTTTCCAAAAGAATGAGTTTCTATGAGCCACTCATCTATACCAATTCCCATTCTATCAACATCCAAAAAGGTGTAGCCCATGGTACACCGGCTATTCAAAATCTACAGCCGTGTACTACTTAGTACACCATTCATAATCCCTCATTTACAATCCAAAAAGAAGACAAAAGGAACTAGCTACATCTCTTCACGACCGTCATCCTTCTCTTGTACCTGCGTGTAGTTAAAACATCGCCCCATAGGGATCAGCAAAACCTGCGCATAAACTCCACATATACCGCGTGCTAGCTAGGGCACGCCGACTATTTGACGTCCACTAAACATGCGGTTCATTAATTTCATACATACATGCTTTTCATACAACGTACATGCATACACAATTCATTACACAATTCAAGGCATCAATACAATAGTGCATACAATACTTACCTTCACGATGTTAGACAAATTACGCATCCGGTTTAATCGGAATGATGTTTACTCTTTTACTCATATCACTTACTTTCTCTTACTTGCACTTACTTACTTTCACTTACTTTACTTACTCATTCTTGCTTACTTATTCATACTCATGTTAAGTCGGTATGACCTCCGGCCCGGGGACTACACCGTCCCACCACCGGGATTTACTTGACTCCCCAATCCGGGATGCTACCCACTTAAGGGATTTGGGCCGCGGACCAGTTTAAGAGTCAGGAATCGATCCAACTCTTGTGTCTCCTCATCCTCACGCGTGGCCGAAACTATATCGGACTTCTACTCATTCCAATTTAATTACCAATTTAAGTTAGATTGGTTAGCTTGTTAGGAACCAATTAGAAGTCCAATAGCAATCACAATCGGTCACAACACAATACAACATACATACACACTCATATTCATTCATACATTTCATGAATTATACAAACTAAGATTTGAAGACAATATACAACAGTATACAACACTACATATTCACAAGTAAACATGATAACTTCGATTCGTGCGTTTTTCTTATTTGGTGATCAATTAGCACACAACACACAAATCAGAGTAACCAAGATAGCATACGAGGCATGAGGAATTCATACCGTTCAGCGTTGTACGTATTTCCGAACATTCCTTCGGTGTCACAAATCAAATCCTAAGAAATACATGCAATCGAGTGATTAATCTAACTATTATTAATCTTAACTCAACTACTCTTACATTCATAACTCATATTTACTAAGTCTTTACATTCCTATACTTACATTTTAGTACTTACTTTTAATTACTTAACAATGGTTCACTTAATATATATGTACATATGTATAGGTGGGTATACATATATATATATATATATATATATATATATATATATATATATATATATATATATATATATATATACTAGTTATAAGCTTACAGTTTTTTTTTATTTTTTTATTTTTTTGTAAGTTATGGGTCGTCCGACCCAGCGTCCGACCCAAGCCCTGGGTCGGACCGTTCCTGTAGATTTTCGTCTCTGAAATTATTCCCGTCCGACCCAGCACTATTCCGTCCGACCCATACTCCTCTGGGTCGGACCATTCCAGAAAGTTTTGGTCCCGTGTCCAAGCTCCGTCCGACCCACTATCCGACCCAGACTCTGGGTCGGACGAAGTCAGGAGCTTCGACACAGGAAAAATTTTGCATGTCCGACCCATGTCCGACTCACGGCCCTGGGTCGGACCATTCCAGAAAGATTTATTGTCGTCTCTCAAGGCCCGTCCGACCCACGGTCCGACCCAGATGCTGGGTCGGACGGTAGCAGAAAGCTGCTACAGACCTTGTTTTTCTTTCCCAATTTTACCCATTGTTTCCCCAATCTTCCTACATACATCCTAACATGTTTTTGTACAATTTAAACACTCTAAATCATGCTAATTCATTCCCTAATTCATTACACAATTCTATACTAACTTATATACACAATTCTCTAAGTTTCTATTCAACACTTACCTTGTTTTCTTCCTTAATGCATTTTGCTACAGATTTTGATACTAACACTCCCCTTCTATAACTCCCTCTTCTAATGTCATTTATAACACCTCTAATACATTACAACTACATTAACTATCTCTCCTAATATACCCTCTACCTATCTCAACCAAAATCTGTTACAAACATACACATTAATCTCCTAGTTCCTAGTTCACTAAGTGTTCTAATCCTAGGTAAATTTTGCCATAATCTCCCCTATATTTTTATTCTCTCACCGCATTATTTCACTCATGTAAATGATCTACACCACCTGTTTATAGCCAATAAAAATATACCCAATCTCTCATACACAAATACCACACTAAAAACATTAAATTCATGCACTCAAACATCCCAATCCCAATTAGGTTTCAATAAGTTTTACATATATTTTAAAGGTTTAAAACATTTATATCCTCTTACACATTACACTACTAATACACTATCATTTTACAATACCAATTTGTACTACTAAAAATCTGTTACATTATTCATTACTAAGTCACACAAAGGAGAGTATAATTACCTTGTTCTCTTCTACTAGTTTCTTTTCCTCCTTCTTGCTTCTTCCTTTCCTCTTCCTCTCTTCTTCTCACCGGTTTGTAAACCAATTCTAACACTACAACCCATACATATTCATATTTCAATACACCATACTAACCCTTACCATTCTTTAAAGCTTAGTGCACATTTTAGTGTTTAGGGATTTCATTACCTTACAAGGGTGCAAGTGCTGTTTGGAATGGTTCAAGAACAAACTTTCAACCCCTTCAAGAATGCCAAAATCAGCTATATAACAAGAGAACCAAACAAGAGTTTAGCTAGATTCTCGTTTTGCCCTTAAGGCTAGAAAAAATGGAGTTTTTAAGAATATTTTTACCTCAATAGAACAAGGAGAAGAAGGTGGTGCTAATGGTAGTCTTGAAGCTCCAAATGGGGTATACCCGTGAAAACGAAAGTTCTCCTTTTTGATTTTTGAAAAGAGGAAAATGTTCCTCTTGATGAGAGGATTCCAATGGTGCAGTTTTTATAATTTTTGGTGAAGGTTTGATAGAGTAACAAGAGGAGAGAAGGGAGTATTTTGTGGGGGTTTGCTAATTCTCCATTGATGTCGGTTGGAGAAGGAAGGAAATCAGAGAGAGTGAGGGAGATAGGGTCTATACGTGGAGGAAGAAATGAGAGTAGGAGAGAGAGTGTGAGAGTGTGAGGTAGAATAATGTAGGTGAGTTTTACTTTATTATTTTTGTTGTTTTGTAAATGAGTGAATGAGTGTGTGAGAGAGTGTGAGAGGCCTTAAAATCGGACCCCCACTGCACACACACAGGTTTCACATTTTTATTTTCAAAAGTGGATACATAAGTTTTGGTTATTTATGTTTCTACCCCACAACTTCCCGTTTTTGACAGTTTTTACTAATTTCCCGTTTTATTGATTTTATTGGTTCTAAAGCTTCACTAATACTTATTAATGACTATTTAGTTGACCAATATTATTACGAGTCTATTTGACCCGCTTAAAGTCACGTTTTCCCGGTTACATCGAAAAACGCGCTTTAAGGTTCGTTAGTGATTTTAATCCATTTTAAGGATCCGTTTTCTTCGGGATTTGTTCCCTCATGAATATTTACACTTAATTAACCTTCTAAATTATTCATTAGCCTACTTAATCACTATTTTTAATTACGGGGTATTTCACTAACACCACAAATATTTCTTTTCTAAACCAATCTATATCGAGATTTCTTCTTTCATCTGGTCACCAAATTAATCTTGAGAAATCTGAGCTTGTTTCCGGAAAAAAACTCTCCCTCAATATCAAGAACAATATAGCTAACATGCTACATGTACAAGAAGCCCCTTCCTTCTCCAAATATCTTGGCTTGCCCCTCAAAATTGGTAGAAATAAATCTGACCTTTTCTCCTACCTTTTAAACTCTGTCCACAAAAGAATTTCCAACTGGTCAAAACCAATGGCTCAGGCAGCCAGATCCATCATGGTCTCTAGTGTGCTACAAGCCATCCCAAACTATACAATGCCTTTGTTCTCCCTCCCAAAGAACATAACTGTCAAACTTAATTCAGCTTTCTCCTCTTTTTGGTGGAGTGGTAAAGTGGGTGGGAGATCCATTCATTGGATTAAATGGTCAAAGGTGTGTGTGAAAGTGAACAATGACGGTTTAGGCTTTAGAGAAGTGGAAAGTTTTAATAAAGTGCTCCTTGCTAAGCAACTATAGAGATTGTTAATATATCCTAACTCCTTGGTTGCCCGAGCTCTTAAAGCCATTTACTACCCCAACAACAACATTAGTGCGATTGAGCCCAGCTCAAAAGGCAGCACTATTTGGAAGTCAATCACTTCTGCCTCGGATCTCTTTAAGAAAGGGATCAAAAGTCAATGTGGAGATAGCTCTTCTCCTTACTTGCATTCTGCTGATCCTGGTATCGAACAATGGATATGGGCTCACACCAAAGACCACAAGTTCTCGGTTAAATCAGCTTACAACCTTCTCCTTAATGACTCAGTAGTTGAAAGTTCATCAGATCTATCTCATTTTGCTAGCAGATTGTGCAACAAGATCGTTCCCAATATTTGTTGTCCTAGAGTTAAGCTCAATCGGTGGAAGTTCTTGTTGAATATTATCCCTTGCCAGGAAAATCTTGCAAATAGAGTTGGTGGTCCTTCCAACTGTTTCTGTTGTGGAGCAAAAGACACTTTAGCTCATTGTTTTTTCCATTGTTGTGCAGTTTCAGGGATTTGGAACAACTTGGTAGATGTCACCAGGGTCCCCTCTTCTAGGGCAGATATCCTCATCGACTGGTTCTATTTTATGGCTAAGTATTGGACTGCAGAGAAGTTATCTCTTATTGCTAATAACCTGTGGGTTATTTACACTGCCAGGAACAAAGTCAAGCATAACATGGAGATTTCTTGGTGGAAATCCGTTGAAGATAAAAAATCTTTTGTTGAAGCCTACATCCAGATCATGAAGCAAGGTAATACAAATGGTAGTATTTTGACTAAGTGGTTTCTCCCTCATTCTGGGTACTCAAAAATCAGTACTGGCCAGCTCCGCAATCACAAAGGAGACCTCACTATAGCTGGTTTGATTCGTGATGATCAAGGTCTCCCCTTAGCAGTTTTCAACCGGAGAATCTCTAGCACTACTACAGTGCATCTTTCTGAAATCATAACAAAAAGAATTGCTATGGAACTTGCCTCCGTGGTGGGTAGCCATAGCATATGTTTTGATTTAGCTCATGATCTTTTCAAGAATGCTCTCCGCATTGGATCTAGATGGAAAGACAGCTCTACTATGGAAGAATGCCTTAAAATTAGAAATCTTGTCACCAGTTTTTCAAATGTTGTTTGTAGTGATGATACTTTTTATGACAATCATCCTATAAGACTCGTGTGTAATCTAGGTAATCCTATCTTGGATAGAACCTTATTTTGGATTAGGGAGGATGTCCCCCTAACATCTTAGTAGCTTGTAAGCTTGATTGGGATCTACAAGATTTAAGGACTGCGGTTCCCTTAAATCTAACTTTTGTCTCATGAGATTATATAAGGTAATTCCAAGGTTTATCAAAAAAAAAAAAATTAAGAGGAGGAAGGACGAACACACGTTAGCGGGTCAGCATTGACTCATACTAGTACTACTACTGAATATCGTAATCACAACAAAATTAATATGCTACATAAATAAATAAACCGAAATTGTTGCATGGGTAGTAATTAATTGGTAGGCCTAGGCGCATATTAAGAAAGGTTGGTATTTATTTCTGCTTACGGTGGTAAATGTTGGTACATCTATCAATCTATCTAACCCATTCAATGTCTTATTTAATGATATTTATTGGTACAGGTGATCAGTAGTGTGGGATGAGAAATAACTCAGACAGAATGAAAGGAAGCAATGCCGAGCCAACAAGCAAAGCAATCAAGTAGAAGTAGTTCAAGTATGTGAGTGTAAATAATAAATTCTCCCATATTTATTTATTGCTCACGTATATATATAGTAGTAACTTCTCCCATGAGTCGATAACATAATATTAAATTCGGAGCATTTGATGACCCTCCCTTAAATTTTACATTTACTTGCCTAAAAGAATGCCTGCAGACGCGAAAGTTTTGAAATTGTTTGTATGTGTATTGCTCGCTTCCTTACAAAGAGAAGGTGTAGGGTGATGATGTATTTTAAAATAATTTAATGCCACGATCCAATTCAACCGAAATATTAATTGGTGTTAGCTATATATTCATTGTTTTAAATGAACCGCAAGTTTTTCTGATTGGTAGAATTCAATGCCACCAAATTCATTTAAGATGACGTGATATGGTCTCTGACTTTCAGTTGATATTAATTTGGAGTATAACTACAAATTAGATCCTGTTTACCAATATAATTAATTAAAGAAGTTTATTTAACTACCATAAGAGAAATATAAATTCTTGTACCGTAATCACTTTTTTGAAAATAGGATAATAGCAGCATATATCGATCTTTTAGGTATTTAATGACTATCTTCAGTAAAATAGTAGAGGTAATTTAACGAACTATATTGAAAACAATGACCCCTAACGTATATATTCTCCAATAAGGAGCTAATCAACTGATACTGATGTGGAATTTTTAATGCTAACTCGATTTGCATAGATTCCAAGATGGGGAAAAACAATATATTAAAAAAGCATCAAAACAAATCCAAAAAAACACCAAGAATACAATT
Source organism: Limonium bicolor (assembly GCA_023374045.1). NCBI lineage: Eukaryota > Viridiplantae > Streptophyta > Magnoliopsida > Caryophyllales > Plumbaginaceae > Limonium > Limonium bicolor. The sequence continues at coordinate 255,445,666 of CM041782.1, read as the reverse complement.
CAAACCTCCTATTTGTTCAAAAAAAAATTCAAACTTCTACTTCGTATTCAAAATATATAGACATCGAAGCCCTAAGGAAATTAGCCGACGATACTTAAAAAATCTTACTTCAACAATTAGTAGGAAATATTATTTGATAGTTCTCAAAATTGAGAAAAAATTCTCACACTAGTTAGATGGTCTAGTGAGTTCTCTCTTGGGCTTTCTCTATGACGATAGTTCCAAGCAAACATCATCATTTCACTAGAGCATTCATCATTTTGGAAGGTACTTTCGATAAGGCATGGCAGGTTCAAGGCCAGATCAAGGTACGGTTGGAAGAAATTTATTTGTTTTTAGCTGGAAAGTGCTACAATCTAAAAGACAGTTTCATCCGGGGCCCCTGGGTTTTCGACAATGCACTGCTGGTTCTCCAGAGGTTTAGCCCAAACAAGACACCGAAAGATCACGATTTCAGCTCCATCACAGTCTAGGTCCGTATACATAATGTCCCTTTCGCCCGCAGGCATAAAACCTTTGCAGAGCACATGGAAAATAAGCAAGGGACTTTTGTTGAGTTTGACAACGAAGATGGTAGATTCAGCGGGGAATTCTTGGGAGTCAGGATCTGATTTGATATATCCAGGCCCACTCTACGTTGTTTCTCCTTTATATTGGAAGGCTCACCGCTAATTCTTCGTCTATATTATGAGAAGATGCCACCTATTTACCAGCAATATGGAATTCTTATTCACTCTACAAAAGAATGTCCTGATGTTTAGCACTTCAAAGAACATGCACCTAACTATGGGGCATGGCTAAGAGAATCAAGCTTCAGAATAGTGCGTAAGAATAAGCTAGAGGATGATGACTGCTTTTGGAATGTATAGGAATTAACTGCGAAGGAATCGAGTCATGTGCCAGGGAGCAAGGCGGCATCTTCCTTAGGAAAGATGACACAGTGCCGGCAGTTCAGAACAAGGAGAGTTCAGAACATCACTAGACTCATTTATGCCAACAAAGTGTCAAAAGGGATAAAGGCAAACATGCTAGGAAAGGATGAGAAGTCACCACAACCCGCGAGAAAGATATCAAATGAAGAAGAGGACTGCAAGTCCATGAGAGCGCCTTTGTTTTGAGAGGATCAAGGTTTGGTTGTTGATAATGCATCCTTGGTGAATTGCCCAATCAGCCTTCAAGGGAGGTGATTTTTGTCCACAATATAGCACGGAAAACAAAGATGGTCATGAATGGAAGAAAGGAGGAGAAAAGAACTAGATTAATTAGGTGTTTAATGATGTTGCAAAGGAGAGCAAAATGAGGAAGAAAGTGCACTTACCTACGCATGGAGAGAAGAAGAGTGGCTGGGAACTTTTGCAAGGTGCCGGCAAGGGAGAAAGGAATGGAGAAGGGTCATTTTTATTTGAAATGGAAGTAATGAGTGAGTGTACTTCTACACATTAGTTTATTCCTTAGGCAAGTACCTTCTACATGTTAGTTTATTCCTTAAGCACTACCTTTTCCCCTTTCTTTTCTTTTCTCCAAAACCGATGGAAAAGCCTCCAAAAGTCTGATGCTAGACCTCTTCTTTGCCCACTGGTTACTCTTTACATATTGTACTCTTAAGGCTTATGACAACAAGTACAAAGTCTCCATCATTCTCTCCTTTTGCAATGTCAAAAACGGTAGGCTTGAGCTGCTTCAGACGACAGCTTGTGCTTCTCTTTTGTTCTTGTTTATTACTTGTAGTATTGAATAAATATAGGTCATGTCATGTAGTACATTCCCTCCTTGACATACTCTTGAATCTTTCTTGCTTCCTTCTTTTGTTCACCCGAGAATGAGCAGCAACAAGGGGGTTATTTTGATCTCTTCTTCCTTAGTTCATGGTGAGTCATGTACTAGCATTGTATATAATATTGTGTAGTAGTTAGTAGTAGTTTTTTTTATGACTTGCTTTTGGTTTCCTTTGTTCATTCTTTACGGCTGTTGCATAAGGAACCGACCAACACTTTTTTTTACAACATTGCACAATATATATTGTAATATTATATGTTTAAGTGTTGTCACATTGGACTTGTTTCATGTGTTAAAAACTAACACATGTTATTGTCTTGCCTTAAGGTTTATTCCTTGTGTATATTTTATGTGAATGTATATTGTGATTGTAAAGTATACTTAATGATCTTAGTACATGTATTAAGGTATAACATGTTACATTTACTTTGATGGTTGATTTCACCTTAAGGTTGTTCCTCCTTTAGTCCATTGTTTAGTGTGATGTTTAATGACTTTCATGGACTATATAATTGTGTGCATATAAATGCCTTAGTGTAAAACATGATTCTCCACCGAATCATGTTCATTAGTGTTTATAATTAAACGACTAATCCTTGCTTAAGTTCTCATATAATTTAATTCACCTTTAATCAAGGTGATTAAGGTTTGAGATATTTCAATCTCCCCCCCCCCTAAAAAGAATTTCATCCCGAAGTTTCATTCCTAACCAATGGTGCTCTTGGGATCAAGTCCCGATAAGTTCTATACCTATCATTCTCGATCATCGATGATATAATTCGATCTTCAATGATATCAATCGGTGCATAACCTCAGCTACTATCATTATGCGATACATCAAATAAATAAAAGGTACCAATGTAGCACGCAAATACATCAATGCACCAATACACAATAAAACCACATCTCAATACAACAACACAATGTCGCAACACTATAGCGACATCAAAAGCCAAAAGGTCTTACCCCCTAAAAATGGGGGTACGCCCACGTACCCTAAACTAGACGGCTAGTCAGTGAACAACGAAGGGTACTTCGCCCTCATCTCATCCTCCAACTCCCAGGTAGCCTCCTCTACGTCCTGATTAGACCAAAGGACCTTCACAAGTCTCACCGACTTGTGGCGAGTGTCACTCGTCTTCGAGTCAAGTATCCTCTAAGGAGTCTCAGTGCAACGCATAGTCGGCTCCAACGCTAGCCTCTCGGGCTGTAGAACATGAGATGCGTGAGGCATATACTTCTTAAACTAGGAAACGTGGAAGACATTACGTACACGTCCCAACTCAGCGGGTAGATCCAATCTGTATGCAATCGGGTCCACTCGCTTTGTGATGGTATACGGTCCTACGAACTTCGGCCTCAGCCCGCCCTTCTGTCCGAATCTAAACACGTCCTTCATAGGTGATACCCGCAAAAATACCTGATCGCCTACTGCGAACTCCAGGTCTCGTCATCTCTTGTCGGCGTAGAACTTCTGCCTGTCCTGAGCAGCCTTCATGTTCTTCCGGATCTACAGCACCTCTGCCTGTACCTGCTCCAGGTACTCGGGTCCTATGATGACGGACTCGCTAGTCTCATCCCAACAAAGCGGTGTGCGGCAAGGTCTACCATACAAAGCCTGGAAAGGGGACATCTCGATCGAGGCATGATAGCTATTATTGTATGAGAACTCGAACAGATGTAGCCTATCTATCCAGCTGCCCTGAAAATCCACGCCGCACGCCCTCAACATATCCTCTAGCATCTGTATAGTCCTCTCTAACTGCCTGTCAGTGTCTGGGTGAAATGCTGTGCTGAGCTTCAGCTCTGTGCCTAGCGCCTCTTGAGTCCTGCACCAATACCTTGATAGAAATATGTTATCTCTGTCAGAAACAATAGTCTTGGGCACATCATGATGTCTCACTATCTCTCTGTCGAACAACTCAGCCAGCTTCGGTACCTTCCAGGCGTCCTTCATCAGAATGAATCTGGCCACCTTGGAAGGCGATCAACAACTACCGAAATCGTGTTTAGACCTCCCCTAGTAGGTGGGAGTCTAACCACGAAGTCCATGGAGATGTCATAGAATTTCCACTCCAGAATCGGCATCGACTGCACCATACCTCCAGGTCTCCGGTGCTCGAACTTCACCTACTGATAGTTGAGACATCTAATCACAAAGTCGGTCACATCCTTCTTCATCCCGCTCCACCAGAAGTGACACTTCAGATCCTTGTACATCTTAGAAGCCCCGGGATGGATAGACAAGGAAGAACAATGCACCTGTTGTAGTATGCGCTCTCTCAGCTCCACACTGTCTCGTGGAATGCACAATCTACCATTTAGCCGAATCAGACCATCCTCATGCAATCGGAAGTCATAGTTCCCCTTCTCAAACGCACCATCTATCAGCTTCTAGCTAATGCTCTTCATATACGGGTCACTCTCCTACGCACCTCGTACCTCCTCAATCAGGCTCGTGCCAGTAACCTTGGCGTGTAATGAGTGTGCTCGGCGTTCAGGGCATTCGCTACAACATTAGCCTTCCCTTCCTTATACTGAAGGTTAATGTCGTAGTCCTTTAGAAATTCGACCCATCTCCTCTGTCTCATAATCAACTCCTTCTGAGGAAATATGTACTTCAAGCTCTTATGGTCTGAATAGATAGTGATCTACACCGTATACAGGTAATAGACGCCACAATCTTCATGCCAACACACCACGCCAAGCTCCAAGTCATGGGTAGGGTAAATTCTCCCTCGCTTCTTCAGCTGACGGGAGACGTAGGCGACCACCTTCCCGTGCTGCATAAGCACGCACCCAATCCCATACCCGACGCATCATAGTAAACTTCATATCCTTATGTACCCTTTGGAATAGTCAATACCGTGCTGAAGTCATGCGTCCTTCAGGGTCTGAAAGGAAGTCTCACAATCAGCAGTCCACACGAAAGGTGCTTCCTTCTTCATCAGGTTAGTCATCGCTTCGCCACTCTGGAGAAGTCCTGACAAACCGTCTATAATAACTGCTAAACCAAGAAAACTCCGTATATCAGTCACTGTCTTCGTCTAGGCCATGAGCGGACAACCTTTATCTTCCACTGGATCCACAGAAATCCCCTCCTCTGAATTGACGTGTCCAAGAAACGATACCCGATCGAGCCAGAACTCGCACTGGGAGAACTTGGCATAAAGCTGGTTCTCCCTCAAGATCTCCAATACCCGTCTGAGATGGCTCTCGTGCTCGTCCCTCAATCTGGAGTATATCAGGATGTCGTCTATAAAAAACCACAACTGACTTGTCCAGCTAGTCTCTGAACAAGCGGTTCATCACATCCATGAAATTCACCGGCGCATTCGATAGACCGAATGGCTTCACCATGAACTCATAGTGGCCATATCTCGTCTGAAATGTCGTCTTCTTAATGTCGCGCTCACTGATGGCAATCTGGTGATACCCTGATCTCAACTCTATCATGGAGAATACTGATGCTCCCCTCAACTTACCAAACAAATCATCTATCCGGGGTAGTGGGTACTTATTGTTCACCGTCACTGCATTTAACTCTCGGTAATCTATGCACAATCTGAGGCTTCCGTCTTTCTTCTTCATGAAAAGTACTGGGGCACCCCATGGTGAAACGCTAGGGCGTATGAATCCCTTGTCCAATAAATCTTTTCAGCTGCTCCTTCAACTCGGTCATCTCGGTAGGTGCCATACAGTAAGGAGCCTTCTCTATGGGTCCGGTCCCTAGTAGAAGGTCGATAGTAAACTCCACCTCTCGTGCTGGTGGCATGCTCGGGAGTTCCTTAGGGAAGAGGTCAGGAAACTCCGATACTACGGGCACGTCAGGACTGAAATCCGGATCCTGCTCCAAATCTTGAACATAGCAGAAGTACACCTTCTACTGTCTCCTGATCTCCTTGAGCATAGACATGGAGGATATGATTTTCGTCGATGGCTCTCAAGGTTTTTGCCGGTATGACACTATAATTCCCGAAGGGCTCTTGAGTAGTAGTCGATGCTCGGCGCAGAGAATGCGACCCTTGTGTCTCTCCAACCAGTCCATCCCGACAATCGCATCGAACCCCAATCCCCTGAACTCAATCAAATCAATAGGGAACTCCTCCTTCCCAATCTGGATGGTGGCTCCACGGTATTAGTGAGTACGACAGACTCTCTCCTTCGACGGGAGCGTGACCATAAAGTCCGGGAGCTCCTCCGCGTCAATCCCTATTTTCTTTGCAAGTGTAGGCGAAACGAACATGTGGGAGGCTCCAGAGTTAAATAATACCGAAGTCGTGACGCTATTAATGGGAAAGGTACCAATAATTACGGATTCATAAGTTATCTCCTTTGTCTTGTAATACTTGTCAAGGTTTAGGGTTTAAAACGTTGTTATACCTGTGAGGACAGTGCCGCTTCCGCCGACTTGTGCCTCCGTAACAATATTAAGCGTACCCTCATTTCCGAATTCATAACCTGATTCATAAACTTCATAAGTACTGATGCATGGTACGAGTGTAAATCAAACAACCAACTTTGTATTACACAATCTTGTCTACATCCATACTTCGATACAAGGTTCTCAATAAGGTACATGACTAATACTTCCTAAAGGTTAAATTCAAGCGCCCTAGCTTCATGTGGGTGGCATTGATTACTGCCGGAGGTGCCGTATTCAGCTTGATCTTCTTAATGCCATGATACAGCAACTTCGACCTTCCACTAAAGATCAATATGTCTTCAGACTTAAGGATTATCTTCTTGGCAAGATCCATTCACCTCTGCTCGCCGTAGAGGAATTCAATGTCGTCTTCAATGGACAAAGACACCACGGGAAATCCCTGAGCTAATGACTCGGGTGTCTCATCCTTATCTTGGTGGAGACCAAGACGTCCCCCTTTCTCGTAAAGTTGATGATGCGTAAGTCGGCTTCAAGGTTCGGTATCGGGTCCGCTTCTAGTTGTTGAGCGATACTTACCTCTTGCTCAACAATTGGGTGAAACTCTTTAGGGATCTTCGGTGTGGGCGCTCCAACACTTGGTCTCGACTCCTGGTAGGTCTTGGTGTACAGGTTCCACTTCTTCCCTAAACACATCATCTTCAGCTTCATTCGGGAACCTCTAGGGTACTCCGGCGTGTAGAATCCTCCGGGTCCTACTCCTATTTTGCTACATCGCTTGATTATGGCAATTTGTGTTTCGGGTGTCAAGAATCCCCTGAGTAATATCGTGAGTTTCGATGGTGGCTTCTTCTAGGGCGGGTGGTGTGGGGATAGGAATGCATATATCAAGGTCTCCTAGGGTGGTAAAGGTCTATTTTCATAAGTCTTAATTATCAATTTAACTACATGCGTCATTCAAGTAAATCACCCAATGCTTGTAGGCATGCTTTCAATGATTAATGGTGTTTAGTGTTACCTGGTCTAGACGATGGCTCGGCCTGATCGGTGCGGCCGACCACATTCAGCACGGGCTGTCCCGATGCTGCTCCCCTCTGTGGACCTCGAGCTCCCCGGCCAACAATAGGCTGGGTCGTCGGTGTAGTACGGGACCGCCGGGTCCAGTCCTCTAGTCAACCGGTGCCTTCCCCTTCCCTCTATAGTTCTTGCTCTTGGGGTTGCTGAAGCACTCGAAGGAACTGTAGCCCCACTTCTTGCAATGATGGCACTGCACCTGATCCTCTTTACAGTCTGTGCCGGGATGGTTCTTCTGGCAATGCTTGCAGTAGAAGTAGCGTGCATGCCCTTTGCTCTTCCCCAAGCTCTGTCCCGAACCTAGTGCATTAATGGGAGTTAGTGTCGCTGTTTCCAAATATATTAGTGAGTAACGTTTCCAAGGTCATGCTGTATTATAGTTAAGTAAAGTGTCTTACCCTTAAGCGTGTAGGATCTCAGTGGCTTGGCGGCCTCAGCGGGATAGGTCAACTGTAGGGTCGCAGTTGGCTTGCTCTGCAGAACCTGGGGGCGCTTCTGGTTCTGATGTGATCGTTGGTTCTTCTTAAAGTGCCCCCGTTGCCCCTGATCCTCACCGCTCTTGCCAGAGGCCTTCCTCTTCAGTGCATGCTCCTCGCCCCTCACTGGATGGTAATCTCGACTCGGGCGGCGACATGGTATCACTCCTGTATATCCAGTATATTAGTAATTCAAATTGGCCATTAATAGTAAGTACTTAAATCGGTTCCTTTTTACCTCCAATGTCGTGTATATAGCTGGCCCCATGCCGTACCGCAGGCGGTGGTTCAGCCCACCATAGAAGGGATTCACAAGAATCTGTCCGAGTATCCCCAAGTCAGGCAAGAGGCGAAGTAGAGATGTGAATGCCGCGTAATACTCATCTACGGTCATCTGCTCTGTCTGCTTTAAGGCGTCCAGCTCCAAGGTCTTCTTCGTCCGGACATGTGTGGCATAGTATTTCACTCTCAGCAATGCCTTGAAGGCTCCCCATCCGAATTCAGGGTCGGTGAGATGCTTGCCCTTGACTAAGTTCCACCAATCTCTCGCCGCATCCTTCAGGTAAAAGGCGACGAGTCTGACCTTCGCTCCAGTGGGAACGTCTAGCGTCTCGAAGGCATTCTCCAGCTCTAGGATGTACGTCTCAAGGCATGCGGGGTCAGCCTGTCCTCTGAATGCCGCAAGTCGAAGATCCGCCAGACTTTTGACCCAGTTCTGCACTCATGGCTGAGGTGGGGGCGGCAGTGCTGCTCCTGTGCTACCCTCCTAGCTGGAACCCCATACCTACAAGGGTGGCAGCCACAATCTCGGCTATAGTCTCAACTCCAGGTATGCCAGGTATCCCGGCCTCGCCCCTACCTCGGCCTCACCCTGACATCTACAAACGCTTTTGTACATAAGGCTCTGTGTTTACTAGGTTATCGTTCGACTATATATAACGTCTTTTCAGACGGTCAGGTAACTACTAACTTGCGCACCTTTCCGAGTTATCACTCAACCCCTTAACCCATCATTTAAAGTTCCTAAACTCGGTATTTCCAGTCTTCAGAATGTAACTACGCTCTGATACCACTTTTTGTAATACCCCAACTCTAAATCCGGTAATTAGCATTTGATAAACTCCATCATAATCGATAATGCGTAGTGAAATAAAAACTTAATCAATTCGGTGTTACCGCCGCCAGTCACCCCTGTGACTAACAAGGCCCTTCCATCCAAAATGTTACGGTCTAAATGACTGGTACTACAATACAGTTTCCTTAAAATACATAACGAGTTACTAAGTCTGAATTAATACAAAAAGGTCTAACAGTATTCATAACAAAATCATTAGAACCCCAAAGTCATCTACCCACCACGCTCCGCTTGAAGAACTCCAGCTAAGCACCTGAAAATGATCTACCCGAAGGCTCAACAACGACGCTGGTATGATAACCTGTAGCCCACGTGCTACCAGGCTACACACAACTAATTGGTCGGATGAACATGCGATTAATTTATTAACAAACATGCATATATAATGAAATACAATAAACACTCAGCATACCAACCACAAAATCAACAATAATCAACCAATGATCCACACTGTGGGATCAATTCATCGTACAAGTGTTAGTATTCCTTCCATCCTTAATCTGTAGATTAAGTTAGTCCCTCAAGTCCTTCCATAATATTGTTATCCTCTTATTCTTGCAATTCACTTATTGGAATGGTTTAGATTCAATCAATTATCAACACAATCCGCACAATGGGATTGTTATGAGTCCTGCTTAATATTCTCATTCAGTCACGGGTTAATTACTGTAATAAGTACTTAGGGCAGTGGCCCGTATGAAGCGAGTGCTATACTCACGAAGCAATGATAATAAGCGCCAAAGGTGGCGTGCGTTCTTTCCCCCGTCTGTGATCATGCGCCAAAGACGTCGCGCCAATCGCTTGTACTCCGGGGAGATGCAGTCCATCGACGCATCTATCATGAGGTTGGATCTGATATAGATACCGCCCTCTCCTTCCAACAACACGCGTGCCCAGACCATTCCAGATCCTCTCAACCCACCAATAAATAAGTATCATATAATTTCTCTTAGTTTGACTTGGTTAGTCACTGAAAGGTTGTTAATTAATTCCATGTATAGTTAGTGAGGAGGTTCTTGTTAGTCCTCTCAATGGAATAACTTATTCCCTTAATCCTTTGGAGACTTCCTTCCATAGTTTAATTGTTTCTTGTACGTTTTTCAACTAGTCTACCACGTAGTTAGTAATACGACAAATAGCAGATCAAGTTAGAAACCACACATTCATAGCCGGAGAATAATAATCCGTATTGACTATTTCCTTAGTCGTTTAGCATACAGTTGGTGGTATTTTCTAACGATTGTTGTCCCATAGAATCGTGTCTCGGGTTTGGTTACTGCTCCTTTCCGCTTCGTTGCACAATCAGTGCTTTCCTTCTGTTACTGCTTGGCCAGCCAGGTACTCACGACTGCTAAGCATGTCGCCCCATGCTGCCGCAAATTCCAGTCTCCAGTAGTTGGGATTTCTCAATCTTCCATCGTTAAGTGCGGTAATGTCGTTCAGACGGAACTGTCCCCGGAATTTCCAGTTCTTGGAATCTACTATATGACATGTTCTACGCTCTTACAGAGTTATTTCCAAACTGCTAGATCGGGTTTTCCCGAGTATAAGAGGGCTTTCCTTTTTTCAGGTGTTTTTTCCCGAGCTTTGTAATATGGGGGTCGTGGAGGGCGGGTTGGATATTGTAGGTATCCAGATCACACTGGAAGTACCTTTCTAGCATACCTCTCATGCTAACACTCAACCCTTAGCCCTAAGTCTCTAATTCCTAACTCGGTATTTCCTATGCTCGGTATTTCTAGTCATCAGAGTGATACTTCACTCTGATACTACTTTTGTAACACCTTTACCGCTAATCCCGTCATTAATCCATAAACACCTCATTAATCAATTCAATTGCAGCAGATAATCTATCACAACTGGTGGGTGAAACAATGTCGTTAGCCACCCACGTGGCTAACAAGGCCTAACTCATTACAACATCGATCTGATGGACCGGAATAACTGAGTACTCTACACATTACAACTTAAATTTTTTCATTTCTCAACCGAGTCTCATACATTACAAGTCATACCGAGTTTCTATTACAATACAAATGCCGATACAACTTCGGTCTTACATGCTTCAACAATTACAATGTAATTAAATATACTACTACCCATGCCGTAGCATTCCCCGTCCTACTCTCGAACGGTAGTCATCTTCGGTGTACCTGAAAAATAATGGGTGGCCCGAAAGGGGCTCCGCATCTTTGCTGGTATGGAAGTCGTGCAACCCGCTACTACCGGGCCGCACTCAACTAATTCTCATCTTAAGACACAGTTGATTTTATTTAAATCAAAACATGAAGTACAAATAGCATACAACATGCCCGCATTCATACAAGTATTCAAACTAAGAATACAATCTCAAAACTAACACATTAAGTTAGTTGGTTTACATTTTCTTACTCTTTAGGCTGTGACGGTTTCTACTCACTAACGCCTCATTCTTGTTATTCAATACATTCTCCATTCTCTTCGGATACCTTACTTATTTTCTTAGTTCGTTAGACACTACGGGTCTCATACTTATTTCTCGATTGTTCATGTCCTAAATAATTCTTAAGCCAAAACACATGGCCTCCGGGTAGAGTCATACTCAAGACTCACCACCGGGCTTTCAAGCCTAGTTTTACTTCCTCGGTTTTGACCCTACTCTGGGTCTAGCATGGTGGGATGGCTCAACTAGCTACCGGAACTCTCTCTTAGTTCCTACTTTTTTCACATAGGACCGAATCTCTCTCGGACTCCTCACATTCTCAAATACTCCTCTCTCGGAGTTATAATATAATTATGTATATTAGTCTAGAAGCACCACTCTTGGTGTCATCTAATGACTTAGGGAATTTTCTCAAGTTCTCATATTCTCAGATTTAAGGGTTGCCCCAATGTTTCGAATACTTTTACATTTGGTTCATTTCTTCTACCGGGTCGGATCCTCATATAGGAGGTCGACTATTCTTTAAAGGGAGTTTGATGGTCCCTTAATCTCTTTTTACTTTTCTCATGAGTTCATAACTTTGAACTATCTTTGTTCTCTTGATAGAGGTGCTTTATATCTTTCCACTATTAATTGTTCCGTGAATCGTTTCATTCTGGTTCTCTAACCATTAGCGGGAGTTTGCTAATCCCATACATCTATCCCACGTTCTAGTGAGTTCATAAGGTTGCATTATCGTATTTCATTATTCGATAGTTCTCAAGTGTTTTCCACGTTTGTGTTATTACGTGGGATGACTCTTTCTATGAGTCACTAACCATACGGTAATTGTTTATGTTCGGTCTACGACACTATGTTAGACCACACAACCACGCAAGGAAGGTTAGTACATGCAATAAAAATCAAGATATACATAACAATGCAATAAAACATTTTTCATGCATTTACCTTGTTAGGCCGGCACACAAGCATACAACATACAAGCCGAGAGGACTCGGCCGGACACAAGTTGCAAGAAATCCATACCTTTCACCAAGGAATTTGAAATACCCCTGAATTAATTTAAATTAATTTAGGGGATTTCTTTTGTTAAACCATAAATAATATAACTTAAATATTAAATTATTGTATGGCATTATGAATATTAAATTATTATATGGAATTATGAAAATTAAATTAGGGGATTTCTTCTATTAAATCCTAAAGAATAGTATTAAATATTAGATTACTATATATTATTATAGATTTTTGAATTTAATAACAAGATTTATAAGTCAATAAATCTTGGAAAAAATTCTAAAACACTCCAAGTATATTATAAAGATTTTAGAACTAATTGGAACATTAATTTGAATCATAAAAGTCAAAATAAAATCATGGAAACCATAAAGCTTCTTAAGCCTTGCTAGGGTTGACTTTTTGAGAATGGTCAAACCAGCCAATGAAACCTATACCAATAAAATGGTTATGGAAAACCAAGAAGATTGATAAAAAGAACGTCAAAAATGGATCATCCTAGCCAAAGTTATGATAAAATGAAGTTTAGAGCCAAACTTTGAAAACAATGCTGATGTGGCATGGTCGCTGACTCACCAGCGCGCCTCGGGAAACGTGCCACGTCAACCCCACCGGATTCTTCTAAAACTTTGGCCAAGTCTTCAGAACTTTGCCCTAACTTGTGACACCGATATCTCTCTCGTCTTTGAGAATTTTTGAGTGTCGTTTTCTTCAATCTCTTCTTCTTAAACTCCTCTTTCCAACCATAGCTCACACTTAACCTAACTATTTCTACATCCGTCGCAAACATGATCTGAAGTTGCCTCCCCGAACACTTTCAACCCAGATTTCCAGAAAACGTGATCGGTAAGGTAGTTTCGTCTCATCATAACTTCTTCGTCTCTCAGCCAAAATTCAAGTTCTTTAGCTTGTTGTTTAGATCTCTAATCCCTCTACAATTCTTATGTTTACACCCAAGGCTAATTCCCAACTATGTGCAAGAACGAGGCGTCTAAAGTTTCCATTTTGTCACGCACATAAAATCATAGAGAAAACACAGGTATAAACTCGTAACTTTCAGTTTAGATTTCTTCCTGCGTATTGCGAATTAGGGTAAGCTCTTGCTATCAATCTGTAGAGCTATATTTCCTCTTTCGATTAAGCCCACACACATAGTCTGACTCGATCTGTACTGAAATTTATAGAGCTTCAAAGTCGGCTACCCGAACAGCCTGAAAGTTCGAATTTTTCCAGAAAACCGGATTGGATTCTCCTCGTTAACGCAATTCCGATGAGTTTTTGATCAAATTGTTCCATTGTTGCCATTCGAAATTTCATTACCGGTCAAACCCACGTTTCAATTTCATCCATTACATGTTATACTAGGCGAATTTGCCAAATCGAGATTCGAACTAAACTAAGAACCCTAACTTCAAACCCAGAATCGAAAACCGTCAATTCTGCATGTTAGATAGCAAAATTGGAACCATTAGAACCGCAATTAAATTTCGAAACGAATGAAGGAAGAATCAACGAATTTGAATCTGCAGATTGTGAGAAATTGGTGAATTAGTACTCGGCATCCAGTTGAGTTTTTCTGATGAACTCGGCGCTTCAGGGCCTTCCCTAATGTATTTTGGCACGAAATTTTAACCATAGATTCCTTATAAAATCTAGTGTATTTTGATGTAAATTAAGACGGGTTTTAAGTTTTTAAACGTAAATTATAATTTTTGCAAGTTTCGAGTATTATGGAATTATTTGGATAATTTTAAAAGATATTTTTATGAAAAAAACTTTTATAACATGGCTAAAATATTATAGTTACTATATATTAAATTTGGGAATTTTTAGACAAGTGTAAATGGGTTTAAAATTGTGTTTATGATTTTTCATAAGTTATCTTATAATATATGGTTTTTAATGTAACAAAAATTAAAGTATAGTTGAATAATAAACTTTATAGGTTGAAAATAATATAATAAGACTAAACTAACATTTAATACAGAATGTTAATAAATATTTTTAGGTATAAAATTTTATGTGTAGTAGAAATTATATATATATATAAAAGAAATAAGATAGTAACTTAGGTTAAATCAAGGGATTAAATTAATCTACATTTATATTAATTATATAAAATTGCATTTAAAATACTTAATTGAAACTAAGGAAAATGCTTTATTTTATAAACCATATATTGGATGTAGATATGTGTAAAAGTTAATAGAAATAATTAAATACAATAAAACTACATAAGGAATGTCTTGAATAAATCCTAATATTTATGTAAAAAAATAAAAATAAAATACCTTATAGAAAATATAATATTAAGGAATTAATAAGTTAAACTAAACCTATACATAACACTATTAAAAGAGTATTATATGAGGTGGTATTAAATTAAGATATGAAATTAAGCTTAAAGAGTTATCTTTGAATTTCTAAGATTTATATATACCATATTAAAATACATGTATAATATTATCTGCCAATGATCAGGATGTAAATCTATAATTTGGTTAAGTAATTAATAAGTTAGGACTAAGGAATATTTGTAATTAGGTTACATAAAATGTTACACAAATAGATTATATTATATAATTAATAATAAACAAATGAAATACTTTTACATCTAAATGTGAAGTGGATTAGTAAGTCTAGATTTAATCATTTCATAACAGATATAGTGTTGAACAATAACTTAGTGTTTTAAGATAAAGTCATTAAAAGGATTATGATATAAAACTATATTAAACTATGATTAGGAAACTAATCTAAATAACAATCCTTAAGTTTCCTAGAATTAGTTAAGCCATATAAAATACATTAATTACCAATGTTCATAATGTGAGTTTATAAATAAGTGTTGTATGTAATAGTTAAAGACTTATAAAAAGGTTTGTAAATAGAAATTAGATACTTAAAACCTTTGAACCTTTATTTAGAGGAAACTAAGTTACATAAGAGATTATATTTGATTTACCTTTTGACACTGGAAATATTAATGTGTCATTTGAATATAAGGTATGGGGATTTTTTAGAATAGATTGTCTTATTAAACAATTAACAATTTCACTTATGAATCAGAATTTAATTCTAGATAAATTCTACCTTATGTTAAGATGTAATGCTTATCCTAAAACATAATAAAGGGAACAAACTTATTGAGTTATCCCTTTGAAACCTTAGGTTTTGTAAATAATTTAAAACGTATTTAAGACTTAAGTTTATTGAAGTTTAGTATAAAAGGATTATACATAGTCTATGGAGGGAATGTGTGTAAAAAATAAAACATTTAGGAAATTAAATGTAAGCAAGGATACATAAAAGGTTATCTTAAAACACCTTATTATATAGTTAATGATAAAGTAAATAATATACCTTGTGAATACTAAATGTAAAAGGTCAATGAATCTAAGATAATTGTAATATAGTCATTTCAATATGAGAAGTAATTCAACATCTTATGACAAGATTATTAGATGGTTATAATAAAAAGTCATTCTAGACTAGGGATATGATAATTGAGTTTAGTGGCTCGATTAAGTTATAATAAAATGTGTCTACAACACTATGATTCTAGTATACAAGATGTAGATCTTAATTAAGGGGAAAACTTAATCATGATGGATTATTTAGTAATAATGATAAAATACATAATCATTACATTGTGAAATAATAATATAGTATTCTAAGATAAACCTATCATAGGTCATAATATGATGTTTATTCTAAATTAAGAATAAAAGTATTGAGCTTAAGAATTATTATTGAGATTCTAAGATTACTTGAGTAATATGAAATACACTTATGATATAAAGTTTCAAGAGTCTTGAATGTGAGAATTACAGTTAAGTATTAGTAAAGTGGATAAGAGTGGAACAAGTAACAGGTGATAATAAATACATTCTTTGTCCTACAACCTTGAGCTATGCAACATTCTAAGATAAGTCAAAGGTTATACATGACATTTAAGTGAGGGTTTAAAAGACAATTGAGACTTAGAAATAGGAGTGAGGAATTTATTTAAGTTTAACTTAGGCTACAAGTTATTGATGTTAGTGAAATACCCCAAACCTTAATATATTGTTTAAACGCTTAAATACGGTGTATTAAGACTAAAAAGAGTCTTAGAAACATTAGTAAACAAGTTTAAACAAAAGAAACACACAAATGTGCTTTAAAGTCAATAAGAGCCAAAATGTGCTCTAAGCTTGGGATAAACTTGGTTAAGACCTAATGAACTTACCAAGACCTCATTTATACACTAATGAACATATTAAACCAATTACCAAAGAAAACCAAGCTTGAAAACAAGTTTAAACACAAAATGTGCTTTAAGGAGTCTTAAAGCACATTTTTGAAAAATTGTCTTGTAAATGAGTTTTGAGTGGCTAGATGTCCATCATTACTCTTAAATATATATGTGTACTATATATATCACATTTGGATGTCTATATCAATGGGAAATCAAAAATTTCACTTCTATGTGCCTTGTTTTCATGAATAGTGATTTTTTAAGCTATTTTGTAACATATGTTTGTATAAGTAATTAAATTGACAAATAAAGACTATAATACCCTCATACCACTATTTGGGGCCGGTTTTTAAGGTTGGTGACACACCACCTTTGTTAGCTAGTTAAGAAAATAAATAAGTCTACTTAAGTACCTTTTTACTTTATAAAGTATAAATATCTCTTAAAAGCAAATTCTATCTCATTCTCTCATTTCTTTCTTTCATCTCCCACGGTCTCAACCTTCTTCTTCCTTCTTCTTGCTGTTTCTCTCGGTAATACTACTACCACCATAGAAACTCCATCTTTGACCTCTTGCTAAATCAAGCTCACTTGTCCAAATCAAATTCTAAGACCACCAATCTCTTCCTCTCATCAAGCTCTTCATTCCTATCTTCTCAAAACTCCAAGAGCCCCATTTCGGTTCCAAGGTGTTCCCCATTGAAGGAGCTTGAGCTTGTATTTTGACATATTATTACTCTCCTTTGCTTCTAGGTAAGGAATCTCAAAGAAAAATCATGTTTCCTCCATGTTTTTACCTTGACCGAAAATACACATTGATATAGCTCTTTGTGTGACCTTGTTCTAGCTTCATTCCAACTCTTCATGGACTAGGTGGAGTCCTCTCTTGCTAGATATTCAAACTCTCTTCAAAGAGCAAGGTAAAACAACTACATTAATGTTTTTGAAACAATGTAAAATTAGGGTTTACAATGAGATGAAGCTTATAGCTTGAATACTCATTATAATGCTTGTATATTGTTTAGAACTTGCCAAAGAATCAAACACCCTACCGGTTTTTAAAGGAACAAGAAAGAAGTTATTTGGAAAAGAGGTAAATCTACTAACCTAATGTTGTTTAATGCCTTAGGAGAAATGAGCTTATAATGCTTGTTAAAACTACCTAAAGAGCAAATGGTGAATGACTTAGTAAAGTGTTCTCAAGAGCTTAGTAAAAGGCATATGTGTTGTTGAGTGTATTTGCAGGTTAAAGGCAAATATATTATGGAAATTCAGTGTTTATGATTTATGCATCTTAAGGGCCTAAGAGCCATGTTATTTAAGGGCCTAAGTGCCATGCAATTTAAGTTATGCACTATATTGTGATGTAGTGCTTTGTGAGTGGAGTTTGTGTATAAAAGTGCTTGATGGATTTTTAGTGTTCTTGGTTGCTTGTTGGTAAAAACAATGTGTTTTGGTTTAGTAATGTTCTAGGAGAACCTATGTCGAAGTTTAGGTAATAAATGAGAAGTTCTAAGAGTTAAAATGAGTTTGATAAGTTAAGAGTGTTTTAGATTGGATAAGTGTTGTTCTTGTGTAAGAAACATGCATTAAGGTGATTTGGGATGTCACAAGGACTTAGGCATGGGCTTGAGGTTTTTAGTATGTACCAAAGTCATTTTGGACTTAGGTAAAGACTTAGGCAAACTTTGGTAAATTAAGGAGAAAGGGTGAACTTGAAAAAAGAATTTGAAGTAATGATATAAGGAGTTAGTTGTGAGAGATGATGCTTGGGAGATGATGTTAAAACAAGGAGAAAGCATTTTGGATATAGTAGTTACCATAGGTGAGAAACACCATCTAGGAACCTAGTATAAAATAACATAAGTGTTAAGGAATTTTACAAGGAAATAAGTAAAGGCTTAAGGAATTAGAAAATGAGTTTCATGGATGTTGTATGTGGATATAAGGTACCAAATGTTGTTAGAAATCATAAGAGGCTTTAGGAGAAGTTTGGTGAAGATTTGACAAAATTTGGGTAAGTTTAGAAGACGTCCGACCCAGTTTTGGGTCGGACAGCCTCTGTTAGACGTTAGGAAAGTGTTCTGTAATGGTCCGACCCAAAAGGGTGGGTCGACATGGTCGGATGGGTCGGACGGTCAATTCAAAGGAGGAAAATGTTTCTGGAATGGTCCGACCCAGTCGAATGAGTCGGACGTGGGTCGGACGGGCATGTTGTAAGGCGGTGAAAGGTTCTGTAATGGTCCGACCCAGAAGGTGGGTCGGACATGGTCGGACGTGTATGTTCTGAAGTCGAAGAAGTTCTCTGTAATGGTCCGACCCAGTCTAGTGAGTCGGACTTGGGTCGGACATGTCTCTGGAATGGTCCGACCCAGAAGGTTGGGTCGGACATGGGTCGGACATGGTAAGGTTTTTCAGACCCGAAAACCACTGGAAGGGTCCGACCCAGTTTGGGGTCGGACGGTGGGTCGGACATACCAAACCTTGTAAAAAAAAAACAGAAAAGAATGTGACTTATGTAGTTAACCCTAGGGTGTTTAATGAAGGTAACCTAGGGTAAGATAGACATTAAAACATGTCATACAATCATGTTGAATACTTAGTAAGTTTGAAGTTAAATAAATAATTACCGACGTTATTAACTATGTATAGGAGTGACCTACGGAGGAAACAAACGAGGCAAGGACCAAGGTATGGTTTTCTTGCAGTCTGTTGCCTACCGGTTTACACCGGCTTGTGTGTTGTATGTTTTTCTGTGTGTTTATGACGTTATAAGACTTAAACATGTAATGAGTTTACAGTTGTTCATATTACTGCGATGTTATGTTTGTGACTCATTTCCCTTGTGTGTGTCTAACATGACTCACCACCTATTGTGTGTTGTTGTTAAGTTCCACTATTAACTTCTAACAAGTGTTAACTGGGAAGTGAGGAATCCGGTTGTCCGGTCATGCATGTAAGTTAAGAGTAGATATCTGAATCAGATTCGACTCTTATGTTGTTAAGATTGTTCTCCTTAATTTGGCGTTCGATCTCCCGCTAGCTTCTTCCAAAGCTTACCTATTCTGACTTATGATCGGTTTAGTGGGAACCTGTGTTTGTGTGGTGTGTTCGGGTCACTAAATCCGAACCATCTGTGACTTAAGTTACTCGTTCGTCTAACAGAACGGTAATGAGTGTGTTTAACGAGCTTGACATGAGAGTGAATCACTCTCTAGGCTCTTGTGTTATTTGACCCTTGTGGTTTGTTATCGTGGAGTGAAAATCCACTGTGTATGTGTGTTGTGCTGTGCGCCATTGATGCTCAGCCATATGTTATGTTATGTTATGTTATGTTATGTATAAAAATGAATGCCATGTTATCATGACAATTAGCTGCGCGTATCCCGGTAGCCGATGGCTGCGCGTTAGCCATACCAGCCAAGGGTTGCTGACCCCCTCGGGGGATCCATATTTCTTATACTGCAGGATGAGGATCGAGGAAGCGGAGTGGCTTTAGATCCTAGGATGCAGGTTTACTTTTGTATATTTTGGATGTTGGCCCGGGATGCGCCTGTGCTCCTGTGGCGTTATATACGTTTGGTTGTTGCAGTTTACAGTGATGTTTTACAGTGAAGAATATGTAAACACTCGGTATTGTATATGATGTATTTATGGTTTAGTTTATGCTCGGGAGTCTGATCATCAGACCGGTACAATTGTATTTATTCTGCCTTGTCAACCACGTGGGTGGTTGGCGGCGTTGTAGCACCGAGGCGTTAATTATTGTTTAGTTATTCTTTCCGCTGCGATTTCATTTAGTTCATGTGCGTAGTAGGGGTGTTACAAAAAGTGGTATCAGAGCGAAGTATCGCTCTGATGACTAGAATACCGAGCTTAGGAAATACCGAGTTAGGAAACCTAACTACAGTTGCTTCAGTGAACGTTATGGAAAGGTTAACCACTGACTAAGTGTGGAGATACCTTATTGTCAGGAAGCGTTATAACCGTTGGACCGATAAGTGTGCAAGCATATTGCTAATGAATATTCATGTGAATACAGATGGCAGGTAGACCGCGTGGTAGAGGCCGCGGAAGTGGTACCGGTAATGTGGGTGACCAGGGCGAGAATACTACGGCCCAGTTATGGCTGAGGCTGTAGCAGCCGCTGTAGCCCAGATGGTACCCCAGCTAGTAGCTGCGATACAGCAGGGGCAAATGCCCGGAGTTCACCACCACCGCCACCGCCACGAGAGACCAACTGGGTCAAGGCATTGGCAGATCTGAGACCCCCTTCATTTCATGGGGAGACCGACCCACGTAAGCTGGAGGCGTACATCTCCGAGTTGGAGACCGCCTACGAGACCTTGGCTGTACCTTCAGAGGCTAAGGTCCGTCTTGCCGCTTACTACCTGAAGGGTTCGGCACAAAACTGGTGGAAGCTTGTGAGAGAGGACCGGATGGCGGATCCTCAGTTTGGATGGAGGGAGTACACGGCTCTACTGCGAGCCAAATACTACCCTGTGCACGTTCAAGAGGCCAAGCGCCTTGAGCTGGATAGTCTGAGGGGGGGACAAGGTGTCGGTTGATGAGTATTACACTGCCTTCACCGGCCTTGTCCACCTGTTACCGGACCTGGGATACTCGAACCGGGTGCTGGTAAACCGTTTCTATAACGGTCTCAGCCACCGTCTTCACTATGGGATGGGGCCAGCTGAGTATACTACCTTGCAGGTAATTTAAATAAAGAGTGATGTGAATATGTGTAGTCTACAAGTGAGTGTTAATGTGAGTTTGTGAGTATGTATTGCGGGGCATGACTGACCATCCTAAATACAGGAGTGCTATCATGCCGCTGCTAAGGTGGAGATCACCGTCCGTCTGAGGGACGAGGAGAATGCGCACAAGCGCAAGGCCACGAGTGAGGGCCAGAGTTCGCAGGGGTACGGGGGAGGAAAGAAGAAGAAGAAACCTTATCCCCAGCCCCAGAAGAGTCAGCACCAGGGTGACAAGGGCCAAGCCCAAACCACCACAGCTGAGGAGCCATTGAAGCTCACATATGCTTATGCGGCGAAGCCCCTACGCTCTTACCCGCCTAAGGGTAATTATTTAATCTTGTGTGTGTGAAGTGAATGTGTATTGATAAGTTGTGAAACAAGTACTGAGTGTGTATCGTGTTAGCAGCTAGCACGGGCTCTGGACCGGAGCGCCACTATTACTGTAAGTGGTGCAACGGAGACCATCCCGGCAAGGACTGCAAGGGAAATGAGGTGCAGTGTCGATACTGCGAGAAGTGGGGTCACCGTGACCACGAGTGTTACCGGAACCCCAACAGCAGAGTCAACAAGCCCAAGGGGCAGTGGAAGGGTAAGGCCACAGCTATTGATGGCCCGAAGACGGCTAACCAGCCACCCACTGATCAGAGGCACACTGATTCCCAGAAGGGGAGGGGTCGGGACCTAGCAAGGCCACCCTGAATGTGGTGGACCGGTCTGAGGCGCCAGGGCCCTCTTCTAGACCAGGTACCGCCTAAACTGTTGAATGTAATAAGTGATTGCATACCGCATTTCATGCTTGTGTGTATTAGTGAGTCCAAGTGTATTATCATGTGAGTAAGGAGTTAAAGTATAGTGTGAAAGACACCTAATTAGATAATTCTAAACTTAAAGGAACCTTCAATATATGTTATCCAATCCCACCCACACCAAACCCTGAAGAAACCACCATCAACATCACCGACTTTCCAATGGAGCAATGTCAGGTTATCCAGCCAGGTATGATACTTTTAAATGGATACCTGACACCGGAAGCACAAATCCATGTCATCAAACGATGCGACGAACTTGGAGCTAAACCTGGAGGTTTCTACACACCTGAATATCCGAACGGATCAAGAATGCAATTGAAGATGATGTGCATGGGTAAGGACTGGAACCCTTACACCAAGTCATATCAAGAAGTGCGAGCTGAAGATGGAGCAACAGTACCAAGTATACCTGAGGAGTTCCGTGCGGTCGTTAATCACGCCGTGGGATTGCTCAACAAGTTGAAACGGATTCGATTCCGAATGTGGAAACAGATTTGTGTATTGTGAACTTCTACCAGAAAGGTGGACGGTTAGGTTTACACCAAGATAAGGACGAGTCACCCGAGTCTCTAAGTAAAGGAGTACCCGTGGTGTCTTGGTCCATTGGTGATACCGAAGTGTTTGTATATGGCGAGCAGAAGCGTGCTGACCTCGCAAGGAAGTTAATACTAAAGTCAGGAGATGTATTAATCATGGGTGGGCAGTCAAGGATGCTATACCATGGCATCAGGAAGATCAAACTGAATACCGCACCGTCGGCAGTGATCAATGCCACACACATGAAACCTGGACGTTTGAATTTGACCTTCAGACAGTTCTAAAGCCTTGTATAATTGTGTAATGTGTTAAGCCAGTATATGTTAAGGAAGTTATGTATGTGTTAAGTTATGTCAACCGTGTAAACCAACAATGTTGTAAGGGGAATGTGTTAATGAATAAAGTGGAGTTATTGAAGTATAACAACCGTGTTGTTACCCAATACTTATTAGTTTGCCAATGAATTAGGCTGTGCACTCGGAACGGGAGGTACACTGAGTGTCTGCAATGAGGCAGAAGCCGGCAAGAGCGGCATAATCCTCACCGGTACCTTTCCAGTGAATGGCGTGGATGCATCGATCTTGTTCGACTCTGGAGCCTCACCACATTTGTTTCGCTATCTTTTGCGAAGAGGCTGGGGGTTAGATGGAGATGAGATGCCAGACTTCTTGGTCACTCTCCCATCGAAAGAGCGGATCAGGTGTACCCGCTACCACCGAGATGTCATTGTAAGAATCAGAGGTGAAGAGTTCCCGATCGACCTGATAGAGTTCGACGGACTTGGATTTGATGTGATTGTCGGGATGAACTGGTTGGAGCGGTACAAGGGCAGAATCCTGTGTGCCGAGCATCGACTGCTTCTTCGGAGTCCATCTGGGGTTACCATATCATACCGCCAGAGGCCCAGGGAGCCTTCGACTCAGATCATCACCGCCATGGCCATGTATCGTGAGTTACGACGAGGGAGTGATGTATACCTCTGCTATGCCAGGACATAGAGAGAGACCCTGAGTTTAGCCCAGATGTGCCCGCGGTAGTGTCGGAGTTTCCTGATGTATTTCCTAAGGAACTGCCAGGCATGCCGCCAGCACGAGAGGTTGAGTTTGAGATCGACTTAGTTCCGGGCACTGGACCCATTGCGAAAGCACCTTATCGTATGGCTCCAGCAGAGATGACAGAGCTCAAGGAGCAGCTGAGAGACCTTTCGACAAGGGCTTTATCCGCCCTAGTGTTTCACCATGGGGAGCGCGGTCCTCTTGTGAAGAAGAAGGACGGTAGCCTCCGCCTGTGTATTGATGATATCGAGAGCTGAATGCTGTTACGGTGAAGAACCGTTACCCTTTACCACGCATCGACGATCTATTTGATCAGCTGAGGGGAGCATCAGTATTCTCCAAGATAGACTTACGTTCCGGATACCATCAGATTGCCATCCGTGACAGTGATATCGAAAAGACAGCTTTCAGAACGAGGTATGGGCATTATGAGTTCACAGTTATGCCGTTTGGCTTATCAAATGCACCAGCTAAGTTCATGGACTTAATGAACCGTTGTTCCAAGATCAGTTGGACAAGTCAGTGGTAGTCTTCATCGATGATATTCTTGTGTATTCTAAATCAAGAGGTGAGCACGAAAGCCACCTGAGAAATGTGTTACAAACATTGAGGAGGAATCAGTTGTATGCAAAGTTTTCGAAATGTGAATTTTGGTTGAACCAAGTGTCCTTTCTTGGACATGTGATTTCTGAGGCCGGATCGCTGTTGATCCGGCAAAGATTGATGCTGTGCGCACCTGGCCTAGGCCGAAGACAGTCACTGATATCAGGAGCTTCCTCGGTCTGGCAGGGTTATTATAGGAGGTTTGTGAAGGACTTCTCCAGTGTCTCGAAGCCGATGACTTCCTTAATGAAGAAGGATGCACCATTCGAGTGGACAGTTGACTGTGAGAGTTCCTTCACGAGTCTCAAGGATGCTCTGACATCTGCACCAGTCCTGACTATACCAGACGGTCCAGATGGTTTTGAGGTCTACTGCGACGCATCAGGTAGAGGTATGGGTTGTGTATTGATGCAAAACGGGAAGGTCGTAGCATACGCCTCCCGTCAGCTGAAGAAGCATGAGGAGAACTACCCTACCCACGACTTAGAATTGGGTGCCATTGTCTTCGCATTGAAGATATGGCGACATTATTTGTATGGGGTAAGTGTGACAATTATTCTGACCACAAAGCTTAAAGTACTTGTTCACTCAGAAGGAGTTGAACATGAGGCAAAGAAGGTGGGTTGAATTTCTGAATGACTACGATATTAATCTGCAATATAAAGAGGGTAAGGCAAATGTGGTAGCTGACGCACTGAGTCGCCGAGCACACTCTCTCCATTCGCTAGTCTCTCATACTGGCTTGGTTGAAGAGGTGCGAGTGCTCAGATGACGGATCAGTATATGGATCGTATATGCTGGAGATCTGGCAGAAGCTTATTGATGGCACATTCGAGGGTCAGAAGTACGACTTCAGACTCCACGATGATGACCTGATTAGGCTGAATGGCCGATTGTGTATACCTAGGAGTGGCGCTGAGTTGAAGGAGCGCATATTGAGTGAATCCCATTGTTCTACTACTTCGATTCACCCCGGAGCTTCAAAGATGTATAAGAGTATGAAAAGGTATTTTGGTGGACTGGAATGAAGAAAGATGTAAGTGATTATGTGTTGAGGTGTCTCACTTGCCAGAAGGTCAAGTTTGAGCACCGACGGCCTGGTGGTATGGTACAGCCAATGCCAGTGCCTGAGTGGAAGTTCCATGATATCTCCATGGACTTTGTAGTAGGGCTTCCGCCTACAAGGGGAGGTCTGAATATGATATGGGTTGTAGTTGACCGACTGACCAAGGTGGCCCGATTCATTCCGATGAAGGACACTTGGAAAGTGGCAAGATTGGCAGAACTCTTTGATAAAGAAATTGTAAGACATCATGGTGTACCGAAAACGATTGTATCTGACAGAGATACCAGATTCTTATCCAGATATTGGAAGTCTACACGAGAGGCATTGGGTACTGAACTGAAATTGAGTACAGCGTTTCACCCACAGACCGATGGTCAGAGTGAGCGCACCATTCAGACACTTGAGGATATGCTACGTGCTTGTGCACTTGACTTTCAGACCAGCTGGATTGATAAGTTACATCTGATCGAGTTTAGTTACAACAACAGTTACCACACGCTTCGATCAAGATGTCTCCCTTCCAGGCATTGTACGGGTAGACCATGCCGCACGCCATTATGCTGGGATGAGTCGAGTCGAGTGAGACGGTCATTATAGGACCAGAGTATCTTGAACAAGTTCAGGCAGAAGTTCGCCAGATCCGGGCTAACATGAAGGCAGCTCAGGATAGACAGAAGTCGTACGCAGATGTGCGCAGACGTGACCTGGAGTTCGCCGTGGGCGATCAGGTATTTTGAGAGTATCCCCCATGAAGGGAGTATTTCGTTTTGGCCAGAAGGGCAAGTTGAGCCCAAAGTATGTGGGGCCGTATGTTGTGACGGAGCGGATCGGCCCGGTAGCCTATAGACTAGACCTACCCGCCGAGCTGGGCAAGGTACATGATGTATTTCATGTGTCCAGTTGAAGAAGTATATGTCTCATCCGTCTCATGTGCTTCAGCCTGAAAGGCTAACCTTAGAGCCGACCATGCGATCAGTGGAGACTCCGGTACGGATTCTGGATGCTAAGACTCGAGACACTCGCCATAAGTCCGTGAGACTGGTGAAAGTTCTTGGTCTAACCAGGACATTGAGGAGGCCACTTGGGAGCTGGAAGATAAGATGAAGGCGAAGTACCCGTCATTGTTTACTTCTTAGTCCTTATGTGTATAGGGTACGGGGCGTACCCCTTTAAGGTAAGGGGGGTAGAGCCGTTTCGGTTGTGTGTGTACGACGTGTATTTGAATACATCGTCTATGTTATGTTGTTATGTTACAGACCGTTGTGTCTGAATGATGTGGATAATGTTGTATGGACCTTGGTCCAACGTTAGTACCCGATGTTATGTTGTATGGACCTTGTGTCCAACGTTATGTACCCGATGTTATGTTGTATGGACCTTGTGTCCAATGTTATGTAAGTGTGTTGTTAATGATGTATGGAAGTATTGTTTATAAGTGTTCCCGTGTTCTAATATTTAGGATATGTGGAGTATGAACTTTGAGGGCAAAGTTCTTTTAAGGGGGGTAGATTGAAATACCCCAAACCTTAATATATTGTTTAAACACTTAAATACGGTGTATTAAGACTAAAAAGAGTCTTAGAAACATTAGTAAACAAGTTTAAACAAAAGAAAACACAAAATGTGCTTTAAAGTCAATAAGAGCCAAAATGTGCTCTAAGCTTGGGATAAACTTGGTTAAGACCTAATGAACTTACCAAGACCTCATTTATACACTAATGAACATATTAAACCAATTACCAAAGAAAACCAAGCTTGAAACAAGTTGTTTAAACACAAATGTGCTTTAAGGAGCTCTTAAAGCACATTTTGAAAAATTGTCTTGTAAATGAGTTTTGAGTGGCTAGATGTCCATCATTACTCTTAAATATATATGTGTACTATATAATATCACATTTGGATGTCTAGCTGAATCGGACAACGCATAAAGTTGGCATAATGTGCCTGGTCACATCCTATCTACTTAATAATATATGCCACATATAAAACTACCATAGCCAGACCAAAACAATAAACACATACGGCAGCCTATATCAATGGGAAATCAAAAAATTTCACTTCTATGTGCCTTGTTTTCATGAATAGTGATTTTTATAAGCTATTTTGTAACATATGTTGTATAAGTAATTAAATTGACAAATAAAGACTATAATACCCTCATACCACTATTTGGGGCCGGTTTTTAAGGTTGGTGACACACCACCTTTGTTAGCTAGTTAAGAAATAAATAACTACTTAAGTACCTTTTTACTTTATAAAGTATAAAATCTCTTAAAAGCAAATTCTATCTCATTCTCTCATTTCTTTCTTTCACCTCCCACGGTCTCAACCTTCTTCTTCCTTCTCTGCTGTTCTCACGGTAATACTACACCACCACCATAGAAACTCCATCTTTGACTCTTGCTAAATCAAGCTCACTTGTCCAAATCAAACAAACACCACCAATCTCTTCCTCTCATCAAGCTCTTCATTTCTATCTTCTCAAAACTCCAAGACCACCATTTCGGTGCCAGGATTGTCACCATTGAAGGAGCTTGAGCTTGTATTTTGACATATTGTTACTCTCCTTTGCTTCTAGGTAAGGAATCTCAAATAAAAAATCATGTTTCCTCCATGTTTTTACCTTGACCGAAAATACATATTGATATAGCTCTTTGTGTGACCTTGTTCTAGCTTCATTCCAACTCTTCATGGACTAGGTGGAGTCCTCTCTTGCTAGATATTCAACTCTCTTCAAAGAGCAAGGTAAAACAACTACATTAATGTTTTTGAAACAATGTAAAATTAGGGTTTACAATGAGATGAAGCTTATAGCTTGAATACTCATTATAATGTTTGTATATTGTTTAGAACTTGCAAAGAATCAAATACCCTACCGGTTTTTAAAGGAAACAAGAAAGAAGTTTTGGAAAAGAGGTAAATCTACTAACCTAATGTTGTTTAATGCCTTAGGAGAAATGAGCTTATAATGCTTGTTAAAACTACCTAAAGAGCAAATGGTGAATGACTTAGTAAAGTGTTCTCAAGAGCTTAGTAAAAGGCATATGTGTTGTTGAGTGTATTTGCAGGTTAAAGGCAAATATATTGTGGAAATTCAGTGTTTATGATTTATGCATCTTAAGGGCCTAAGAGCCATGTCATTTAAGGGCCTAAGTGCCATGCAATTTAAATTATGCACTATATTGTGATGTAGTGCTTTGTGAGTGGAGTTTGTGTATAAAAAGTGCTTGATGGATTTTTAGTGTTCTTGGTTGTTGTTGGTGGTAAAAAACAATGTGTTTTGGTTTAGTAATGTTCTAGGAGAACCTATGTCAAATTTAGGTAATAAATGAGAAGTTCTAAGAGTTAAAATGAGTTTGATAAGTTAAGAGGTTTTTTAGATGGATAAGTGTTGTTCTTGTGTAAGAAACATGCATTAAGGTGATTTGGGATGTCACAAGGACTTAGGCATGAGCTTGAGGTTTTAGTATGTACCAAAGTCATTTTGGACTTAGGTAAAGACTTAGGCAAACTTTGGTAAATAAGGAGAAAGGTGTGAACTTGAAAAAGAATTTGAAGAATGATATAAGGAGTTAGTTGTGAGAAGATGATGCTTGGAGATGATGTTAAAACAAGGAGAAAGCATTTTAGGATAGTAGTTACCATAGGTGAGAAACACCATCTAGGAAACCTAGTATAAAATAACATAAGTGTTAAGGAATTTTACAAGGAAATAAGTAAAGGCTTAAGGAATTAGAAAATGAGTTTCATGGATGTTGTATGTGGATATAAGGGTACCAAATGTGTTGTTAGAAATCATAAGAGGCTTTAGGAGAAGTTTGGTGAAGATTTGACAAAATTTGGGTAAGTTTAGAAGACGTCCGACCAAGGGTCCGACCCAGTTTTGGGTCGGACAGCCTCTGTTAGACGTTAGGAAAGTGTTCTGTAATGGTCCGACCCAAAAGGGTGGGTCGGACATGGGTCGGACGGTCATATTTCAAAGGAGGAAAATGTTTCTGGAATGGTCCGACCCAGTCGAATGAGTCGGACGTGGGTCGGACGGGCATGTTGTAAGGCGGGTGTGAAAGGTTCTGTAATGGTCCGACCCAGAAGGGTGGGTCGGACATGGGTCGGACGGTATGTTCTGAGTCGAAGAAGTTCTCTGTAATGTCCGACCCAGTCTAGTGAGTCGGACTTGGGTCGGACATGTCTCTTGGAATGGTCCGACCCAGAAGGTTGGGTCGGACATGGGTCGGACATGGTAAGTTTTTCAGACCCGAAAACCACTGGAAGGGTCCGACCCAGTTTGGTGGGTCGGACGGTGGGTCGGACATACCAAAACTTGTAAAAAAAAAAACAGAAAAGAATGTGACTTATGTAGTTAACCCTAGGGTGTATAATGAAGGTAACCTAGGGTAAGATAGACATTAAAAACATGTCATACAATCATGTTGAATACTTAGTAAGTTTGAAGTTAAATAAATAATTAACCGACGTTATTAACCATGTATAGGAGTGACCTACGGAGGAAACCAAACGAGGCAAGGACCAAGGTATGGTTTTCTTGCAGTCTGTTGCCTACCGGTTTACACCGGCTTGTGTGTTGTATGTTTTTTTGTGTGTGTTTATGACGTTATAAGATTTAAACATGTAATGAGTTTACAGTGTTGTTCATATGTGATGTTATGTTGTGACTCATTCCCTTGTGTGTGTCTAACATGACTTACCACCTATTGTGGTTGGTTGTTAAGTTCCACTATGAACTTCTAACAAGTGTTAACTGGGAAGTGAGGAATCCGGTTGTCCGGTCATGCATGTAAGTTAAGAGTAGATATCTGAATCAGATTCGACTCTTATGTTGTTAAGATTGTTCTCCTTAATTTGGCGTTCGATCTCCCGCTAGCTTCTTCCAAAGCTTACCTATTCTGACTTATGATCGGTTTAGTGGGAACCTGTGTTTGTGTGGTGTGTTCGGGTCACTAAATCCGAACCATCTGTGACTTAAGTTACTCGTTCGTCTAACAGAACGGTAATGAGTGTGTTTAACGAGCTTGACATGAGAGTGAATCACTCTCTAGGCTCTTGTGTTATTTGACCCTTGTGGTTTGTTATCGTGGAGTGAAAATCCACTGTGTATGTGTTGTTGTGCTGTGCGCCATTGATGCTCAGCCATATGTTATGTTATGTATATAAATGAATGCCATGTTATCATGACAATTAGCTGCGCGTATCCCGGTAGCCGATGGGCTGCGCGTTAGCCATACCAGCCAAGGGTTGCTGACCCCTCGGGGGATCCATATTTCTTATACTGCAGGATGAGGAGATCGAAGAAGCGGAGTGGGCTTAGATCCTAGGATGCAGGTTTACTTTGTATATTTTTGGATGTTGGCCCGGGATGCGCCTGTGCTCCTGTGGCGTTATATACGTTTGGTTGTTGCAGTTTACAGTGATGTTATACAGTGAAGAATATGTAAACACTCGGTATTGTATATGATGTATTTATGGTTTAGTTTTATGCTCGGGAGTCTGATCATCAAACCGGTACAATTGTATTTATTCTGCCTTGTCAACCACGTGGGTGGTTGGCGGCGTGTAGCACCGAGGCGTTAGTTATTGTTTAGTTATTCTTTCCGCTGCGATTTCATTTAGTTTATGTGCGTAGTAGGGGTGTGTTACAGTTAGACTACCTTTAATACGTGAATTAGAAGCTGGCGCTAGAAGCCATACAGTAAGGTGGCATGGCTAGTTTAGTCATTTGCCATCTTTTTTGTCCTTTTGTGTTATATGCTTGTAAAACATTTAAAATATTATTAGTTTATTAGCTATAAGTCCAAATAACAAAAATTTTATTCTTGTTTATATAATTCGAGCTCTTCAAAATAAGACCAAACATGAATATGTTTG